>JAAALK010000283.1:29625719-30225719 GCA_019279435.1 Zizania palustris
CGAACTTCAGAGGAGCAGAAGAAGCTGCGAGCCTCGAAGAAAAAGAGAAGTTCCCGGCCTAAAAAGACTTCAAGCTCCGAAGGGCAAAGTAGCCGTAGGGGTAGCTCTAGGGGTCGAAAGGGCCTCCGTTTTTATTTGGGTCTAGATAGCAATTTTTCCTGATGTATGAATATAATATTTTAATGCGGAATGCTTCGACAGCATGCTGTGTGACTCCTATCCTCCTACCCCTCTTGTGGGTGGCGGAGCTTTTATCTTATATAATGGTTCGGTAGGCACAATGATTGCTCGAGCACCTGTATGCTTCGAATTTTTGCACATGTCACCATCGATAAGTTAGACAAAAAATTTAAAGTCCTTAGACCCTTCTACGGATCCTAACAAGCCGGAGCCTGGAATCCGTAGGTTGGCCACCTACGGCTCTTTTACAGATACTTCGCACCCGGAGGCTTGAAATTCTGTTTTGTTTAAAGTCCTTAGACTCTTCTACGGATCCTAACAAGCCGGAGCCTGGAATCCGTAGGTTGGCCACCTACGGCTCTTTTACAGATACTTCGCACCCGGAGGCTTGAAATTCTGTTTTGTTTAAAGTCCTTAGACTCTTCTACGGATCCTAACAAGCCGGAGCCTGGAATTCGTAGGTTGGCCACCTACGGCTCTTTTACAGATACTTCGCACCCGGAGGCTTGAAATTCTGTTTTGTTTAAAGTCCTTAGACTCTTCTACGGATCCTAACAAGTCGGAGCCTAGAATCCGTAGGTTGGCCACCTACGGCTCTTTTACAGATACTTCGCACCCGGAGGCTTGAAATTCTGTTTTGTTTAAAGTCCTTAGACTCTTCTACGGATCCTAACAAGCCGGAGCCTGGAATCCGTAGGTTGGCGGAGCCACTGAACCAATGGTTCGCAGCAAGCCCCTTGGGTTTTTCCGAAAAATGCTTGGCTCTGCTAGCATCACCGACCTCCGAATGCGTCCATCCGGAGGGTTTGATGTTCGAAGGGCAAAACAAATCTCAACCCCTTAGCTTTATTTATAAAAGGAGTGTTACAAGTGATTACAAGGAAGCCTTAAGCATAATATCTCTTAAGGTGCTCCGCATGCCACGCATGTTTCAACTCTTCTCCTTCTAAATTAGCTAATTTAAACGAGCCGGGGCGACCTGAGCGTAAGATAACATATGGTCCTTCCCATTTGTTTCCTAGCTTCCCCGGAGCTATTACATTTCGTAATACTAGATGACCTGGTTTTAACTCAGTTAATTTGACTTTCGGGTCATACCATGTCTTTGTGTGCTCTTGGTACTTCGTCAGGTTGGCGACAGCTCGAAGCCTTGTTTCTTCCGACAAGTCTATTGAAGCACTCCGATCATCTTCGTCTTCGTGCTGAATTACGCGAAGTGACTCCCCTTTGAGCTCCGTAGGGGTCATGGCTTCGTCTCCGAAGAGCAACCTGAATGGCGTGAAGCCGGTTGATCTAGTTTGCGTGGTTCGGATAGACCATAGAATTTTGGGTAGCTCTTCTACCCATAGGCCCTTGGCCAATCCGACGATTCGGCGATTTAACCCGGAGAGGATATTCCCGTTGGCTCGCTCGACGGCTCCGTTGGATTGCGGATGTCGCACTGCTGCGAAGCATAGCTTAATGCCCAGTTCTTCACAGAATGTTTGGAAGGTATCAGCTTCGAACTGGGTCCCATTATCCACCGTTAATTCTCTGGGGACTCCGAACCTGCATATAATATTCTGCCAGAAGAACCTTTGCACATTCTTTGATGTGATGGCTGTTAACGGTTCTGCTTCCACCCATTTTGAGAAGTATTCTATTGCTACGACCGCAAATTTCAATCCGCCTTTTGCTGGTGGGAAAGGGCCTATGAGGTCCATGCCCCATCTAGCCATCGGCCATACTGGGGCAATAACTTGGAGTTGAGCTGGCGGGCGATGGCTCCTTCGGCCCATCCATTGGCAGCCTTGGCACGTCCGAACTAGGTCTTCGGCGTCTCTGACGATCGTCGGCCAATAAAAACCTTGCCGGAGCGTCTTGCCTGCTAGTGCTCTGGGAGCTAGATGACTTCCGCACAGCCCCTCGTGGATGCCTCGAAGTATGTCTTGTCCTTCAGGTTTAGAGATGCATCGAAGCAGTGGTGAGCATACTCCGGCTTTATATAGTACTTCCCCAATAAGTTTGTAATTCCGAGCTCTCGTTTGCACTCTTCGAGCTTCTTGGCCTTCCGGAGGGTCATTGCTACCTTGCAACATAGTTATTATTGGAGTTCGCCAATCCGTAGCTTCAATACACATTACTTCTGACGAGGGTATTTGGTCAGCTGCTGGCTGCTCTAATTCTTCATAGAAAGCGCCCTCCGGGAGGTCTACTGCTCCTGCTGCGGCCTTCTCAAGAATATCTGCAAGTTGATTTTCTGCCCGCGGTATGCTTCGAACTGTAAACCCTTTGAATGCTGCTTCTGCCTTGCGGATTTCTTGAAGGTATTGCGCGAGATGTGGGTTTTTTGCTTGGAAGCTTTTATCAATATGTCCCGCGACGACTTGGGAATCTGTCTTGATCATTATCCTTGTAGCTCCGAGTGCTTTAGCCTTTCGGAGGCCTAGCAAGATTCCTTCATACTCGGCGACGTTATTAGTGGTTCGAAAGTTAAGCCTTGCAGAGTACATTGCCTTTTGTCCTGACGGTGAGAAGATTACTGCCCCTGCTCCGGCACCTGATGCTTGATAGGCCCCGTCGGAGAATATTGTCCAGAAACCGTCGGAGGGTTCTTCCGGAGTCCATACTGCAGATGGAGTCCACTCTGCTACGAAATCTGCTATAATTTGAGATTTAACGGCCGTCCTTGCTGTGAAGGAGATTTCGAAGGGTGCTAACTCTACTGCCCACTTTCCAACCCTGCCTGTGGAATCTTTGTTTCGGAGCATATCTCCAAGAGGATACGATGTGGGGACAATAAGGTTATGCGCCAAGAAATAATGCCTTAGCTTTCGTGAGGCCATTACCAAAGCATAAGCAAACTTTTCAAGCTCGGAGTATCTGATCTTGGCTCCTGATAATGCCTCCGAGACAAAATAAACTGGGTTTTGTACCAGCTTGTCCTTGAGCTCGACTTCTCGGACTAGTACTGCGCTTACTGCTGACCCTGTCGCTGCAAGGTATAAAAGCAATGTTTCCCCTGGAAGAGGAACAGTTAAGGTTGATAATGTTCCAAGGTAGGCTTTTATCTCTTCGAAGCTCTTTTGGCACTCCGGCGTCCAGCTGAAGCTTTCGGAGCCTTTGAGTGCCTTGAAAATTGGGAGGCTTCGCTCTGCCGATCTGGACAGGAACCTGCTGAGTGCTGCTAGCCTTCCTGCTAGCTTCTGTACTTGCTTCAAATTTTCAGGTGGGGCCATTCTTTGCAGTGCACTTATTTGCGTTGGACTGGCTTCGATCCCCCTGCTCGAAACTAAGTACCCTAGCAGCTTCCCTGCTTGTGCCCCAAATATACATTTTTCGGGATTGAGGCGTACTCCACATGCTCGGAGGCTCTCAAAAGTTTCATCTAAGTCTATGCTATGCTGATGCTTTTGAGCACTTTTTATTACAATATCGTCCATGTAGGCTTCGACATTGCGGCCTATCTGATGGCCTAAAGCTTTAGCTATTAAGCGAGAAAAAGTGGCTCCGGCATTCCGTAAACCAACGGCATTCTTACATAGCAGAATACTCCTGAAGGAGTTATGAAACTTGTCTTGGCCTCGTCTTCTTTCTTCAGCCATACTTGATGGTACCCGAAGTATGCATCGAGGAAGCTTAATAGTTCGGAGCCGGCTGTGGAATCTATTAATTGATCTATTCGGGGCATTGGGTAGGGGTCTCGCGGGCATGCTTTATTTAGTGATGTGAAGTCAATACACATGCGCCATTTGCTGGAATCCTTCTTCCTTACAAAGACAGGGTTGGCCAACCACTCGGTATGGGCCACTTCCCTGATAATGCCAGCTTTTAACAATTTTTCCACTTCGGCCTTGGCTAAATTTGCTCTTTCTGTTGATAGCTTCCGGAGCCCCTGGCGCACTGGCTTGGCTTTCGGGTTGACGAGCAGACTGTGCTCGATGATGCTTCGGTCGACCCCCGTGATATCTTCGTCGGTCCAAGCAAACATGTCTAAATTCTTCTTGACGACTTCTTCTAATGAGGCTGTTATCTCCGGAGATAGCCCCTTGCCGAATTTTATTGGGTATTCTTTGCCGTCTTCTGAAATTATTCTTGTCTCGACATCACCCTCCGGGCTTGGTTTGAGCGAGGATCCCTTCGGGGGGCTCAAGGCTTCTGGTACTTCTTCGGCGCTCTCCGCCACATTGTGCACTTGTCGAGGGTCCAATGGCTGCCCGTGGCCATATTCTGTCCTTCTGGCTATAGCTTGGTCTCCTGAAATAGTGAGCACTCCACCTTGTGTGGGCATTTTGAGACAAAGGTAGTTGTGATGAGCTATAGCCCCGAATTGGTTTAGCATCCCTCGTCCGAAGATAGCATTGTAGGCGTAGGGGGCATCCACCACGTCGAAAATCACCTCCTCTACTCGGGCCAGCGGCCCCTCTCCGAAGGCAACCTCGAGGCCTATTTGGCCGAGGGCATCGAGAGGCGGTCCTGAGAACCCTTGAAGTGGCCGGGCTGCAGGGAGTAGATGCTTCCGGGGTATGCACATCTGGTCGAAGGCTTGAACGAAGAGTATATCTGCGGAGCTTCCACCGTCCACCAGGATCCTCCGAACATCAGCCCCTGCTATATCAGCAGAGATGACTAATGGGTCAGCATGGGGAAACTTCACCCCTACTGCATCGCTGGCTGTGAATGAGATGGGTACACGGGACCATTCTGGCATCCCTTCAGCGGAACTTGAAGTCCCAATGTGCCCAACTTCTCGGACGTACTCACGGCGCTGTCTCTTGGACATGCTGCCGAGGGTCCCCCCTCCGGAGATGGGTAGGACCACTCTTTTGCCGCGGTCTTGCGGATCTTCGTGCCTTGGTGGTGGCATAATACTGGCCACCGGTAGCCGTATAGGGGCTTCGAGGGCACCGGCTCGGGCCACAGTTTGGACAGGCTCCGATCGTGCCGCGGGTGGAACCCGGTCCGAAGTACCCCTCCTGGTATTTCGGTCAATGTATTCACCCCGAAGGGTTAATATCGTCTTGCAGTCCTTCGTGTCATGGCTTCTATTATCGCCATGCACGCAGCAAAAATGACTCTGGCGCCTTCCAGGCACCCTTTCTTGAGGTACTGACGGCCCAGCCTTAAAATTTTTTACCTGCTGGAAACTGGCCGGTGCCTTCGAAGCTGAAGGTGCAATATTTAGCACTTCCGAACGGAAATGCTTTTTTCCTCGCCTATACTCGCTAGGGCGGCTGTCTTGTGGAGGTTGTGGCGGAGCGGTAGCCTCTGGCTCCCTTTTGACTTCCCGGAGGGTGGGTAGTGCTGCCTCAGCTCGCCGAAGGCATCCTTCCTCTGCCTTGGCATATTGCTCGAAGTATGCCATGAGCTGTGCTACGGATGTTACCGGCTTCCGATGGAGTTTGCTGAGGAGGTCGGGGTTCAGCACCCCTTCTCGGGCAGCATCAACTACCGAAGAGGTAGTAAGGCCCTTGATCTGTGACTTGGTGTGGGCGAAGCGTGTAAAGTATTCTCGGAGGGTTTCTCCTTCCCGCTGCTTTACTTGGAACAAACTTCCCGTGGACATCGGGGCCACGAAAGTGCCTTGGAAGTTGCTCACGAACTTCTTTTTGAGTAGTTCCCATGACTTGATCGATCCTGGTTTTAGGGACCAGAACCACCGGAGTGCCACACCTTCGAGAGCAAGTGGGAAGCATTTTGCCATGGTTCTTCGTACCCCTCCGCTTGCTTATATAGCTAGGGCGTACGAGCGGGCGAACTCCCCGGGGTCCGACCCCCCGGAGTACTTGTGCAGCTTTGAGGCCTTGAACTTGGGGTCGAAAGGCACTCTCTGCAAATCAGGGTGTAATGGAGACTCATTGTCGAAGGACGCATTCTCGGCATCTTCTTGGACTTGTATAACTTCTGGGGGGTTGTGGCCTCCATCGTCTGGAGGCCCCCTTGGAGTTTCAGTGGAAGCTTGAGTGCGGAGTCTGTCGGCGGCTTCCTGCCTCCATCTGGACACCTCTTCCTGAAGCCTGGCTAGCTGCGTAGCCTCGGTCTCGGGAGGGCCTTCGTCTTCGTCGGAAGGAACTTCAGGGTCTTGGCTTGCTGCGTAGTCGGTCTGAAGCATTGTAGGGGGCGGTAGAGGGCCCCGGGGCGCTCGACGCCCATCGGTTCCAGCAGGAACCGTCGGATTAGCTGAGGGTCCGGCTCCGTTGGTCCGAGGGGACCTTCGAAGGGGACCTGTAGCCTGACCACGCTTCGGAGGCATGGTTAGTCGATGAAGTGTCTTGGAAATGGAAGGTTTCGAACGACTTCGAGGGGGTCGAGGGAAGGCCTTCGGGCTGCACTAAGAAGCCCTTAACTGAAGGGTGCGCGGAATCTCAGGATTCCGAGGCTCCCCCCGTAAGTTTTCTTCAGAGTGCAGTCAGCGGTAGAGAACAAGCTTTTAGAACTTGGATCCCCACGGACGGCGCCAACTGTTGGCGTAAAAGTTACACCAACAGGTTCTTAGTAGTTAAGAACAAACAAACAAGAGGTTTGTGCTTTTAGGACAAACTTGAGCCTCCGTGAAGGATAACAACTCAAGAGGTCCGAATGTATGTGTTTGAACCACTGGTTCTGGATCCTTCTTACAAGGTACAAAGGGGGGTATTTATAGGGAGAAAGGCTAAAGGAATAGACCTATTTACCCTTATATTACAAATGACCTTTAGTATTATAAATAAGGTTATACACGGTAAAGTGCTGCAGGGTAGATGGATAAGCAGGGCGTCCAATCAGTCACGTCTTCCTGCTTCGAAGCCTCCTTTCTCCTTTCGGAGGGTCCTCCGAGACTTCGCATCGTGGCACCCTTCGACCGTGCTGACGTATCTTCGAGCATTAGTCGACCATCTTCGGGGCCTTCTTAGAGCCTTCGGAGGGTTAACCTTTAAGTCGTGGAAATGAATTAATTTCCCCCAACAGTATGCATGCTAGGTTTTATGAGGATTGCTAGAAAGTTTTTTTGGGTATTATTCCCCTCCTTGTATAATTTTGTTAGGAATAAAAATACTTCTAGCTATTTCGTTACGAAGGGTGCCACTAGATGTGTCTTTTAGAAAGGCTCTAGCAGCGAATAATTAATGGCTTGGTATGCATTAGCGTCAAAAGTGATAACTATAAGAACGATATAACACAATGATACTTTTATTTATTTGGAAAGAAAAAATGGGATACTCATTGTCAACTCTATATACAAAACTCACCATGACATAATATTGAGGAAAAATATCATTTCCTATGGTACTTAAGTAGATGTGTCATTTTGACCTAAGACAATTTGGCAAAAAAGGTAAAATGGTATAATTCTAATGAAACAATAAAACACATTCTCTTTAAATACCATTTTAGAAATATGCATGTGGAATAACGTTTTTATAAAATTTGGGATTCAACCGCATACTAATATGTGTGCATACATCCTTGTAAATAGGAGATAAACTAGAGAGATTCAAGGATTTTTCACTAAAAATTTATGTAATTTGATCATTTGCCACTTATGTGAATGACAAATGAGACCATTTGAGTTTATGACGGCGGCCCAAAGTGACAAATAATTAAAACCATTTTTAAGAGTGACAAATAATCAAATATGATAAATAAATTAAAGTTTGGTTATAAATCCCTATAATCTAGAGATGACTCAGGTTAGAGTCTATAATTTGTACGCCCTACCCCTTTATTGTATAAAGGGGTAGAGTGACCATCAATATCATACTTTCTTCAAGCCTTAGCATATATCTTAGCCTTCGAACCATTGATTGCTAAGCTATTCCACAAATTAAATATACATACGCAGGATTATTATCCCTAGAGAGAGGCTTGAACCTGTCTATACCTTGTCTCTTTGTTTGATTGAGTCAGCCATATAGTGTATCCCAACACTTCCCTACACATCAAATACCATTACGTGTACCTCCATCGATGGACTACTCAATGATACATCGACACTAAAGTTAATAAATTAGTGCTAAGAGTGAAATAAAAGACTAAAATGCCACCTTTTAATAAGTAAAAGACATAAATGATCATTGATTTTCTTTTTAGTTTTCAAAACCAAATTAATGTTGAGGAATAAAGAATTTGGACCCAATTAATCAACACAGATAGTACAAGGTGATCAATTCAAAGCTGACCAAGGAATTCAGTACCCCCCATTCTTCTCCTCCTCTCCAAGGCAAGGCAACCAGCCTACTCCTCCCCATGCCTCCAAATTCCCGCACCTACCCGCGACACCGCGTCTAGGGTTGGCGCCTCCGCCGCCGCCCACCGAGCCCTACCCTTCCTGCTCTTCCTTCCCCTCTCGCTGGCGCCGCCGCCGCCGCCGATGGCGCTGCTTGGCGACGCGCTGCGGCAGGCGTTCATGCCGCGGCGCGCGTACGCGGCGCTGCGCGACGAGGAGCGCGCGCTGCCTCGCCTCCGCCGCCCGCTCGCCGCGGTGGCCGGCGCCTGTGTCGCGGTGGCCGTCGTCGCCGCGGCAGGGGTCAGCCTCGGGATCGTGTTCCCTGCCGAGCCCGCCGAGCGGCCGTTCTGCCGCGAGCGGCGCATGCTGGAGGCGCTCCCGGCGGGCGCCAGAAGCCGGGAGGAGGAGCCCGAGGCGTACCGCTACCGCGGCGGGGCGTTCTACATGACGACCGCCGAGGCCGCCGACTTCTACTGGATGGTCGTCTTCGTTCCGTCAGCTGTCCTATTCGCCGCTTCGTCTGCTTACCTTGCATCCGGTGAGTGCCTTTCAAACACCCTCCATGTGAAACTGCTCCTATTTTGTTCCGTTACTTTGTTGATCAACTTAGCTATGTCCTATATTGCGTTCGTGAAATATTGTGGACTTTTGTAAATGGGAAAAACATGTCATTATTTCTCTTCACACTTTGATCTTGCGTATTATTCTGTGATGCTGGTCATATGCTTAGTCCAAACGGGCATATAAACTATAAAGCGATTTTTTCGAATTGATAAGATCTGGCACGGGATTTTTAAGAGGTTTCACTAGAAATTTAGCCCATGAATTGGTCATATTTGCCCATGAAATTTGCATTTGATTTATTTTGGATCACTCATTTGGATGTATACTTATAACTTACTGATGGAAAACGAGTTGTTTCTGTTTTTTTTTTGCCTGAAAGATGTTATCCTTGTATGGTTCCAGTGATCTGAAACTTTCTTCCTTTATGGTCTTTCTAGTTCATATTGGACGCTATGCTGATTATTAGTTAAGCACCTTAATCCCAATTTATGTAAATATATCTGAGACAATAAGTTTCATGACTTAAGCGAACAGTTGGGAGCTTGGAATCAAATTTCTACTAGTGACGAGTGACAGCAGATTCAAAGCATAATCTAGATCCAGATTATTACAGTTTGTTAACCATTTCATCTCACATGCCAACAAAACGCCATGTTAACTGATCTGTGATTTGCTTTTATTTTTCCCTGCCATGACATTCTCAGGTTTTTGCAACTGATGCGATGTCAACATTTTCTCAGTTCATACGATGAGAGTATGAGTTCATTACTCAAAATCTTTAGGGAATTTGTGTTTTTAGTATCTACGGCGTGTGTGTGACATGTTATTAAGTATCAGCAAATAGCATGTTCAAGTTTAGAGTACACTTACAAAACATAAAATCTATTTCCATTATGTGCTTGTGGTACACTTTCAAAACATAAATCTTGGTCTCTTTACAACTGAATTGTCTAGGAAAATGTGTTATGGTCTTATGGACCAATGTTTACCATGGATTAACCACCGACTAAGAGGCCAGATGCTTGAAGAGGAAACTGGAAAGTGCTAGATAAATGAGGGGTCCTGGAAGCAAGTAGGGGGTTTGGGAAAGGGGGAATAAGGTAGGAAGGGACCTACATGACAACCGACTGGCTGCCATGTACATAATAAAGCCACCACTGTTCTGCTTGTTGGCCACCAGCTGATTACCTTCCACCATGGCCATAAAAATAATGAGCTGTTTGAATGACAAATTTATGGTAGTAATATTATTTTTAAGACATCTCTAGAAGGTTTGACAGTACTCCTTTTGTAGTGACCAGATGAAAATTTGGGAGCTTGTTCCAAAATATGCACATTCTGAAAGTAAATGTAGAGAGGAGGGCAATTGTTTACATGATTCAATTTTAGCCTTAGCCTGTTACCTTGCCTAGCTTCTCTCATTTGTGTTTTCAGGTTTTATAGCCCCTTCATATGCACATGTATGGGAGGAAAATGTATTAAATTTCAATTAGCCTTGAAATAGAACAACAGGAAGTTAGGAATTAGCAACCATGAATTATGACCTGATCATCAGTGTGCAGCCCAGATACAATAAAGGCTAGTTACATTAAAAAAACACCCTCCTGTCCTGCTGCTTTTCAATGAAATAAGTATGCCTTGATCTACCTAGTACCTATCCAAATCTGATCTAGATTCTATAGTTCTGTTATTCCTTTTTCAAGATTAGTTTGATAGTTCAAAACTTCTAGATACATTTCCATTCATTCCATCAAGGTATATGCATAACAGTAAGGTCATCTCTAGTTCTTTTGTATGCAAGGTTGGAATTTTGTCTCACAAGGGACGAAAGCAAAATGTTATAATCATTGGAGTTCATAGAATACCCATCTTAATTAGGTTATCTTGGTTTCCTGTATGGAAAAGTCCAATTGAATTACAATAAGTGAGATCAATGTAGATTCCCAATAGACCATGAACCTATCAACAATGATGTGCATTTATGCTTCATAATAAGTAGTGTTGCATTGAGCAAAACAAATTCATCCTGGCTCTAGAACTATATGCTCAATTAATTGGTAGCAAATCCTTAATGGCAAGATATTAGGTATCTACTTGTAATAGTCTTGACAGTTTGATAGAACTCTGGAATGCTAGTGTAAAATAGATGTGGGAATGAGCCTGGGAAGCACTCGAAGTTACTGTTGCATCAGCTCCTTAGTTCTTCTATTGCCAGCAAATCAAGTATGCTTGTGGATGATTGATATTGACATAGTTTAATTTAGTTGGTATAAGACAAATAGACAATTTATTTTTCTTTGTTCTATGGCCATTTTTTTTGCCATACAAGAGTCAATATTAGCTAAGCCCTTTAAACTCAATTGTATTTTTTGTGGGAATATTAAATCAGTATATACTTGCAGGCATATCTGTTGCATATGCGGCTCCAAGAAGGCATCCGTTGATTTGTGTTGTTGAGAATAACTTCTGTGCTTCTAAAAGAGGTGAGTTGATATATGCAGCAGAGATCTTTGAAAATTTATGTCTTGTTTCTAGCCTTCCGGTCAGTTTTTTAGGGCAGCCTTTGGAGTGTTTAAACGAGTAGGTTCCTGGAAACATATATTGTGGCCTTGTGGGCACCTTTCTTTGGTTTGCTGCTATAGAGAGTGTAGTGCTTTGCATTCTCCCATCCAAGAATTACCTAGAGACCACTATCTCTTCTAATTTGGAAACTTATATTAAATTCATGTTAAGATTGATATCTGAGGTTCAATAAGTTTGATAAAGAGTATTAAAGCACTCAACCACATCGATTGTGTGAAGATCCTTGATATGGGTAAATATGCCCATCGATAATGTTTACTTATCATAAGTTGAGAGGCAAATGACTCACCTACTTGCAAATAAATCACTATGACAGGCTTCACCTACAATTACATTCTCCCACACTAAGTGTGTGCGGCTCTTTCCCCTGTGCCCCAGCCAACATATAGAACACCCCTGAAAGACTGTGTTCCTAGTTTGAAATGAGTGGACATCTGTCATGGGCATTGGGCCAGGAGGCCAAGGCCCACAACCAAGCCCAATGCCTGGCATGAACACCACACGGCTACTGTATCATTGGTTATTGTAGAGATTAGATTAGATAAGAATATTATTACTTGTAGGTCACATCATGCCATCTATATAAGAATGAGTTGTATCTCTATTTCATTAGATATATACAACTGCCATCTGCGCATTAATCCTGTAACCTTTTCTAGTAAATCATCACTATGATGTAATGACTGACAATGAGGATGGGATTGTATGTACATGTCGTACATTTTTGCCATCAATTTAGCACTAGTTCTCACTAGCCATTATGATCTCTTCTATTCCTGTGATGTCATGATTATTTGTTGTGGTCAAGATTGAATGTTAATGACTGAAGTGATAACCAACAACATCCCTAGTATTTTGATGGCTTTCTGTTGTGGATGATTCCATGATTGTGTTAGAAGAAAATTTCTAATCTAAATGTAATAACTTTCTGTGGCATGAGTTGTACTGGAAATTATATATGGCTGATATTTTAGTGGTTCTACTTTACTTTTCTAATGCAGTTTGGTAGTAGTATAATACCACCTCTTGTATTTCACTTTTATCAGTGTAAATCCTATTGTTTGTTGAAATTATTGGCAACAATTATTAAACCTGTTTCATACCAATGTTTGAATGTCTATTACTCTATTTGTACCTAAGTGCAACCATTAATATCAACTTGGAAGTGCAGGCGGTGTGCGTTGCTTGGCTATACTTAATGCAGTTTTTGCTGTCACATTTGGTCTCATGGCAATTATTCTTGGATCAACTCTTCTTGCTCTTGGGAGTAGTTGTTCTGTTCCTCTCTTCTGGTGCTACGAAATTACAGCATGGGGTTTGGTAATTCTATATGCTGGTACAGCCTTCTTCTTGAGAAGGAGAGCTGCAGTGGTCCTTGACGAGGGTGATTACACTGCCCACCATGTGGGTCTAGAAATGCTGGAGACAACAATTGAAGTTACCCCTGAGATGCAAAACCGAGTCAACGATGGTTTCAAGTCATGGATGGGGTCATCTCTCCTATCTTCTGATGACGAGGAAGCTTCAGATGACTATATAGAGCACAATGCGCCTAGCCCAACAGCTTCTGTTCAACCCAGGGAAGAGAATGATCTAGAGAGCTGACTAATGTATAAACAGTTGTACATAGTGCTCCACTTATTCCTTGATGTTTGATAATATTTGTAAATGTTTGTTGCGGGTTTTGACTTCTAACAAGTGATTTCGTTTGTTCTTTTCCCCTAGAGGAGAGAAATGGAGGGGGTTAGTTAGCATCTGAAGTTCATACAAGGGGTTCTTTTTTTTTGTGTGTACACTTTGCTGTCATTGTGCCACTCCTTTGCCTTTCTGTTGGAGTCTTGGGTCATATATATTGGTGGCAGGACTTAACATCAGCATCATCTAATGTACGCTGCTCTCTGTAGCCAGCAGACATCACAATATTGTTGGGTTTGGTTAGTTTGGTCTCTCTAGGCAACTGCTTCCTTGGGAAGAATTGATATGTCAGAAGTTGGCAGAATGAGTGTGTGTTTTGGATACATGCGCTAAATTTTAGCCTTTTCACGTCCAATGTTTAGATACTATTTTAAAGTATTAAATATAGATTATTTACAAAACCTATTTATAATCGGTGGATTATTCACGAGATGAATCTAATTAACCTAATTATGTTATGATTTGACAATGTGATGCTACAGTAAACATTTGTTAATTATGGATTAATTAGAGTTAATAAATTTGTATCGCGAATTATCTTTCGATTCTGCAATTATTTTTATGATTAGTTCACGTTTAGTCTTTCAAATCGATGTGAACACCTCCTGAGTCGACATACTTAGGTGAATTGTACTATGACAATCCTGAGAAAGTTGGCAGTTACAAATTTTCACCTTTTCCAATAACTGTTGTTTTAAGTTGTGCATGAATTGGGTGCTGATATCTTTCAATCATCTGACACTAATGATGTTTGAAGCTAGCCTATGGTTCAATCTTTTTTTTTGCATGTAGCCTTACAATATCATCCAGTAGTTACAGTGTAACTTGAGTTTTGGCAAGAAACAACAAAAGATTAGCTTGAAACAAATTAAACAATATACTGTGTTCTCCGTCCGCCCAGTTACATACATACACCACAAGAGTTCGTCATCTCCATTTTCTGAAGAATTCAGAACTGCCTTGTACAAACCACGTACTAGTCAATGCATTGAATTGCAAGTATGACAGATGAAACCATCCAGTTCTTCTCCTTTGTCTAGAATAATCTAGATGGAGATGGAGATGGAGATGGAAGAGAGAAATAAATCAGTAGTAATTACCACCAGCATTGGCATTGGTAAGAGGAGATTAGAGACTGATTAATCAAGCTGATCTCTACTCCGGTGTCGTCGTCGTCGTCGTCGACCTCTAGTGCGTACGGTGCCTCGGATATGTACAAGTGTACAACATGCAAGAAAGCCGCGCCGTCTTCTCCGGCTCCGGTAAGAGTGATGGTAGCGGTGGTGATGACGACGATGGTCAGTGGCGCGCTGACGGGCTCCTCATGCCACCGGCGGCGAGGCTGTCGACGTAGGAGAACCTCTTGGGCGCGAGGCTGGGCGCCTTCTTGAGCTTGGCCTCGCCGGCCTCGTCGAGGGTGCCTTCCTCCTTCTTCCTCATGAGCTCGTCCTGGTCGAAGTGCCAGCCCATGAAGTCGTAGAGCGTCATGGACGCCGGCGCCTCGTTGAGCTTCTCGAGCTCCTCCTTGGCGTCCAGCTTCCTCGCCGCCGGCGCGTCCCCGGTCTCCATCATCCTCCTCGCCGCTTCCGTCGCCGTCAGGTTCTGCGCCGCCGCGTCCGCGCCCAGCACGTCCTCGATCCTCGACATCACGCTGTACGCCAGGCTCTCCAGCACCCTCGAGTAGCTCTCCAGTAACGCGTACCCCACGTCCTGCCACATCGACCGACCCGCCATTGATGACGTCACGTCGTCACGCAACAACCAAGATCGAATTGAATCGAAAGAAGAAACAGAGCCCGCCATTGATGACGTCATGCAGCAACCAAGATCGGAATTGAATCGAGAAAAGAAGCATAACCCGTCATTGATCGAATAGCCGACGAACCTGGTTGTATTGGATCTTGGAGATGTCGAGCTGGGACTGCGGGGTGCCGGGGAACTGGAGCTTGAGGAGGTGGAGGATGGTCTCGGCTCTCTCCTCGAACTGCTCCCGCTTCTCGAAGCTAATGATGGAGCCCCAGGAGGACTTGGCCTCCTGCTTCGTCTGCATCTTGCGCTTCCAGATGATGGTGGAGGCCTCGATGCGGTTCTTGAGGTCGAGCACCTTGTGCTCCGTCGACAGGTCCATCTCCTCCAGGAAGTCGAGCGGGTCGAACTCCTCGTCGGTGATGCTCCGGTAGATGGCGTCGCCGAGGCTCGTCTTCCCCTTCTTGGGCAGCGACTCGATGTACACCTCGGGGATCTCCATCTCCACAAGCACCTGCGCGTTGATCGCCATGGCCGCCTTGAGCACCTGGTTCACGCACTCCTTCTGGTACTGCAGCCACTTGCGCGTCACCTCCGACAGCCCCTCCGCCGGCACCTTCACCGTCGGCATCCACCACTTGTCGTCGTCCCTCTTGTTGTCGCCGCCCTTCTCGTACCAGAACTCGCTCTGGTCCACGAAGTTGTCCATGTAACCCTACAGTTTCCAGTTCTTGTTCGAATCATTCATACGCCATGGCCGAACAATCAAGATCGGAGCAGGTGAACGGCTAATTAAGCGCCTAAGCTAACTCACGATGAGCATGGCGTCGAGCTTGCGGAGAGCGGGGATGTTCATCTGAAGGTCGCGGCGCTGCGCCGTCGACATGATCTCCATGGTGGTGCCGTTCTCGGCGGTCTGGCGGGTGGGGACGAACTCGACGATGTGGTCGGTGACGGAGAGGAGCCAGCCGACCTCCTTCTTCCACCGCTCCTTGGTGTCCGGTGCCATCGGCTCCAGCTTCCGGTGCTCGCCGAACACGGACGCCGCCAGGTTGGTGACGGCGTTCGACAGCGCCAGCGCCGACGAGACGCCCTTGCCGGTGCCGGACATGTCCTCCCCCAGCAGGAGCTTCGCGAACCTCTCCTTCATCACGTCCAAATCTAACAACGCGTACAAATTAATCAATTTTGCACACAGATTAATCGCATCAAGAACCAGAACGGCGGTGGGTACCCGAGGGCGGCCCGTCGCGAGCGAGGCGGGAGCGCGGCCCGCCGGCGGCGGCTCTCCCGTTGGGCAGAGGGGGAGTGCCCCCGCCGGCGCCATTGCCGACAGGCTCGTGCATCTCCGCCGTGTCGCTGTCGCTGCTGCTGCTGCTGCTGTGCTGATGCTGCGAGTGCGAGTGCGCGCTGGTCTTGTCAAGGCTGTGGCGCCGGAGGAACCGCACCATCACCCAGCCCACCGCCTCGAGCTTGGCGCGCAAGGCGTGGGCGCGTGGCACCCGGCGGTCACTCACCGCCGACGCGCCTCCTCACCCCGCTTACTCCCTCCTACCCCCGCCGGCGACGGCGAGCACACGCACTGCACGCAACGTCAGACGAAAGAAACACAAGCCGCGACGGCCGGCCGGAACGCCTCCCAAGAAACGCACGCGGCAGAGCCAGAAAGCAGAGGAGAGAAAATCATGTAGATGAGGACATGCCGCGCACGTACGAGGAGAAGAATGGCGGACGACGCGGCCCGCGCAGAAAAATTAAGAAGGGCGGCGCCTACCTAATTTAAGCCGGGCGCGAACGTGGGGTGCATGTCGCGCGCTTGGGTTGCGGCCGTGCTCTGGACGAGAAGAAGAAGAGCACAAGGTCGCGCGCGAAATCTCCTTTTTTTTTTTAATTGTAAAAGTAATCCTAAAAATTTATAGATCGAAAGACGACGTGTCGCGCGATAATTAAAGTTTGAACTGGGAACAAATCTTGGCCGTCCGTTTAGATCTAACGGACAAGGGATTGCTTGTTGAGTTGTTGGTGTGGAAAACGAGTAGAGTTTATTTGGGAAAATTCGAATCATACTATTATAATTTTAAGACTTTGAAGAAATATTATTACAATTCATATATTTAGATTCACGTCATTACAATTTTAGATATTTCGTACTATGCCATTATAAATTTAGAAAATTCCGAAATATGTTATTATAATTTTAGAGAATTTCGAAATATGCCATTATAATTTCAAAGAGCTAAAATTCCAAAATGGCATAAATCTAAATATACGAATTGTAATGACATTTTTCTAAAATTATAAAATTATAATGCCATAGATGGAATTATTCCTTATTTCTACTGCAGGCTGAAGTCGGACAACATTTATATTTCTTGTAACACCTCTGGTTTTCATGTTTTTGGTAAATACTAGCCTGTAACGTTGAGCCGTAGTTTTGATTTATGTTTTTTAATTGGTTCTGCGATCATATACTTTTTATTTGGATGGAAATTGAGAATCTAGGTCCACGTGTTATTAAGATGTGGTGAGTAAATCCTTAATTTCTATCTAAAAGGTATGATCAAATTCCCTGTATCTTAATCTAAAAGAAAAAAATCTCAAAGGAAATCTGTGATAATTAATAAAATGTTCTGATTTTTTAAGGACCCTCGTCTTTATAAATTCTTTCGAGATTCCAATGTATTTTATCTTCATTATCTCCATCCTCCCTCGAACAAATCAATAGAGTAATATAAAATTTCTTGTATTTTCTATGAGAGATCCAAACAAACTTTTTTGTTATCCATGTAGGTTTTAACAAACCGTGACATTTTTCAATCCTGTATTTTTTTATTCACGTATTTTTAGTCTAGTCAGATACATGTGATTTACAACAGAACTTTATTTTGCAACAAAGTCTTTGCGTAAAATTTATGTTTCTGCATGATTTTTCAGAAATCTAAGGGTTTTTACACAAATTTCGTACATCCGCGTAAAATAAAGAAATTATAAAACTAAAATGAAAAAGTACAATTTTCTTTTCTTTTTCTTTTTTCCTTTTCTTTTCACTGCGCGCAGGGCGGTTGCGAGCAAAGCGGCAGTCGAGCCGGGTTTTTATGGTGCAATTTTTATGGCGCAAGTTTTAGCCGATTTTTTATGGGATGTGAGAAAACATACACGAGGTTGTGGAACGAATCGGTGGACAAAATAGCCGCTTTATATTGTTTAGAACGTGACGTGTCCTTCCGTTTTGGCTTAATCACTTTTATGTCTCTAAGTTTTGCTTCTTCAGTTTTTAATTTTTATTCGAATCTTTTGATCCTCTTATAAATTTTTCAAAGGCGAATTTCATAGTACACCAGAAATATCGTGGACCGTTTAAAGATAGAAATATATTATCTCCTAGAAAGTAACAGGTAACCTATGATTTTTCTACGCAAACTTTCTAATTTTATGTGCTAACTTTCTAATTTTTTACATATACTTTCCAATTATAATAAGACACATCTAATATCGTGCCTCCTATCTCAGAGAGGCTAATACCAATGATAAATTTTTGGCCTCACTAAATCCTATCGAAAGAACCCCAAGTGTGTTGTAATATGATCGCTAGATTTTTTTCAGAAATAATCGGGTAATCCGGACTAATCCCTTGCTGGTACAAGAAGATAATAAAGTGCATCATAATATTTTTTTTTAAAAAAATGAATCGATAATTATAGCCAGAACCTATATTAAAACCAAGCATATGTAATCAAAGTACAAGTTCTCTGCCATTGCTTGAAAAAAAAGTGATAGTGTGAGGAACACATAGACACATAGTGTACATACCAGCTCAATACTTCATGCATGCTTAGCTCATAAGTCATAACAGAACAGCATGTGGAGGCTTGAAAGTAGTGACAGGATCACATGCACTAACAAAACAAGAACTGTTAGTTCTTTTCGAGCTAGGCTTTTCATCTAGCATGCAACGATAACTGCACAAGAGCAGCTTTAAGTTCAGTCATAGAAACATACACTGCAGCAAGTTTAGCTCATGGTCTCTTTCCTTTTTCTACAACAGTGCTAGCAAAAACACCTGCTGTTGTCACTACTTCTTGTCCATTCCGCCTTCCATGTTATATGAAGTCATCGTCATCGCTTGGACAACCAGGAGGAATGATCATCAAGCCATCACAGTATGACATGTCAAGAAGATCTGAGACATTCGACTGATGTAGCTCCAGTGTGCGTGGATCTGAGGTCCCTGGAGCTGGAGAAGAGCCAGCATTCTCAGGTTTGGTACCTTCAGCCAGTGGTGGTATGGCTACGTTTGCACATTCCGATGGAACTTCTGGCGAAACATCCTGGAGTGCAGTTAGTGGAGAAATACTGCTAACATCTGGAGTCATTTTTTTAATTTTCTGTAAAATCCTTGGAGATTTGGCCATAGCAGACACCTTGAGCTCCACTGGGCTTGACAGAAAAGCTAGCCTCTTCCTGGCTCTTGTACGCTCATTCAATCTATCCCTTATCATTTGAGAAACTTCACCTGAATGAGCATCAGGTCCTTTTGCACACATTAACTTAGAACATTCTCCTTCTGATGTATAGGTATTTCCACATAGTTCTGTGAGCCCTTGTTTAGATTTTGAGCTTGTTGTTAAAGATGATGACAGTTGCTTTCCATCAGATGAACCTTCAGATTTCTGAGCATTATATGAGTCACTATTATGTGAAAATGATAGACTTTCAGGCAGATCTGGAAGTTGTTCGAGCAATCCCGATGCTAAATAAGAATTTAATTTTCTTTTCATAGGACCTCTCCAGTGTTGTTTGATTGCATAATTTGTCCTGTTTGTACATGAGTTTAGCAATTTTAGGGTTGCGCAGAAAGCTTTTTGAAGAGGTTGGATGCGTAATGAATAATATGAAACAGAGGAAAAATAGAGAACAGTTCTAAAAAAAGCAGGGAAAATTGGAGGATGCAGGAGCTGATGATACGGAGACAATTGCATCTTTTTAAAATATTTGAGATCTTACCTCCCTGGGAAATGTTCAACCATTTTACACCATTTATTTCCATATATTTGTTTGGCACGAATCAATCTTAGCTCCTCATGTTGTGACCACTCCTGTTTGTTTATTGCAGGGTCTAGTGTGAATTGCCACCTGTGGTTATTTCCAATATGCCCATCCATACTTAGTCAATTATTAGTTGATCAAATCTGAATGCACAGTGACTGTGCAATATAGGACATTCTCACAACTCACCACTCACAGCCATAAAGGCTTTTAAGAAATAACTGTGAGCAATGAAATGTATCGTAAGAGTTTAAGGACATGCAATCATATGAAGAATATTATAATGCAGAAAATATTTGTATTCTTATTTGCAAAAGCTAATTCATATTATGGAGGGATGACAGTAATGTAGAAGGCGCCAAATAGCATATCCCATTTATTGTCACAAAAATGGAATTTTTTCATTTAAATGATATTGGCACAAGATGATACTTTTGCTTTTGTAATGTATATCACAAACATTGCATCATAAAAAAGGTTTTCATGTGAAAGCATATTTTTTGCCACAAGCATGCAGTTTCATTGCTTGAAATGGATTTTTTTTGTTCTAACACCAATTAGCAGTAGACACAGCATGCATATGAATCAAGAAATGTAGGCTATGATGTTTATGAGCAGAGCAATACTAGATTGACAATTGAGGCATGTTAGAAAAAGAAAAGGTCACTGTGGATGATAGATCACAGTGAACAGCAAGAATCTGGTGACAATGAAAGCTTAGCATAACAAACCAAATATGAAATTCATGTAGAGGTTAATCCAACTTCCAAGCCGTTGAACTCAAATACAAGATAAATCAAACATTGTCATGTCTAGAAACTCTCAAGATATAAATGATCTCAACCAAACTGCGTAGTTTCATTTAATTACCTTGTTTTGCATTGTTGTGCATTTCGACCAGGTATAGTACATGCAATAGTTTGCCAGTTTTTCAGCCCATGTCTGTTTACCATTTGAATGAGTACCTCATCTTCCTGGATGTGAAGCCAATTTCATGTTGTCAGTACATGATGATTAACAAAGAAATAAACCCAACAAGTACATGAAGGAAAATAATAAATTTTATAATCTAAATAACTTTCCTCTATTGACCATCTCTGTCTGGTTCCTTCAGATTTTTCAATACTGCACTTGTCCTTGCTGCATTGGAAATGCTTCTTGCAAGATGGGCCAGCTGCTTGAAACCAACAAGCATAAGATCTAATTCAATTAATTATGAATTTATTTTTCACTTTTATTCCATATAAATGCTGACATAATAAAGAACTAAAATGAACATATAGGAGTAATAATGGTAGTAGGTATCACAAAACCTGTGGGACCATGAAACAAATATATATAGAAAACTTGAGCAATCAAGTGTAGCAATTTTGGTTCACCTTTATGAAGCAAGGATGAAAGTTGATACGAAATTACGAACTCCATTGATGCAAGATCAATCAACAAGCGACTATCACCGTACTAAATTACTACATATTGGCTAAACATTTACTTTGTACTATATACTTGCACCTGGATGGAAAGGCAGCCCTGACTGAATTATTAGATATTTGAATAAATGGTTAGAGTAATTTCACTGAGTGAATGCCCCATTAACTTTCAACTAGTGGCAATGGGAAAAAACACCAGGGCAATTTAGGGTCCGTTTGGATGGACTAAAACTAATTGTTAGCTAGAACAAATTATTAGTTAGCTAATAATTAGTTGGCTAAAAATTAGTTCACATATGTTTGGATACTTTGGACTAATACTTGAAAAAAGAGTAAAGGGCCCCCTATCATATTAGCTCCCATTAGTTGGTACATGAACTAACAATTAGTTTAGTAATTAGTTGGATTGTTTGCATAAACTAAAGCTAAAAATTAACTACTAACAGTTAGTTCATGAGATCCAAACAAGGTCTTAATGAATGGTAATCAATTTCCTACTATATAAGAGCAAAGGTACTACCCAAACTTCCATTTTCTTTTTAAGGATAGCAATAGGAAAGGACCCCTCTGTAAATAATACTATTTACAAAGCTGCAGGGTATTTGCACAACAGTTGTTAAAAGTTGATGTAAACAAAATTCTATATCAAGGAAGATTTTTTTCTCTATGCATAACCAATGCAAATTATTTTCGGAAGTTTTAACTTTTAAGCTCCATTTTTGAAAAAAATGGCTCTACCTGACCGAAAACTTTGCCACTTCCAACAATCCAGAAACCCCAAGCCACATGAATGATAATCTCCATGGAAAAATGCTGTTGAATGCCGGTCCAAAATTTCATTTTCTTAAACAAACTTGCAATTGGTAAAAGAAAATTACCTATTTTTTTAAATTCTTCATCCTGGCAATGTTTGTAAATTATTTTTGCTGTATCACCCTGCACACATAGTTAAAAGTTAAAACTTAAAACATGTGAGCGCTGACCATATGAATCATATTCTACATAAGTGATGTTGCCTGCACTTTAAGCTTTTGGTGAAAAAGTTAAACAAATGTAGGGTTTTTCTCTAGTTACCTTACATGGCAGACATCGCTGGACCAATTGTTCTGTTACTGTAAAATACCTTAATAGCACAGTTGGTCCAGAAAATTGTGTTCTCTTAAAAATTGTACCAACAATTTAACCAACATCCTTCAGGGTGGTTTGGTTCAAATAAATACAATTGACCAAATACCTAAACCTGTGTATTCATCCTAAAATGCAAGAAAGAGAAGGGAAGTCCCTTTTGCGCTATTAATGATAGAGTGAGCATAAATTAGTCACATCCTATGTGATGATGACTAAAGGTTGCAACAATTTTACTAGTTTCTTGTTTTGGCGGAAGTATGGATGCTTAAAATTTTGGTAACTTGTTTGATATATCAAACACAAACTCTTAAGAGCACTCTATCTGGTAAGATCAAATTGGTGCAACATTACCACAACATCTGCAACTCCATCAAACTTGCTTGAGTGACATGCTGAATCAACAGCCCTGCTAAAAGACGAAGAAATAATCAGCTGTTTTTTTTCTTTTCTTTTTTTTTTGCAATCAGTCCTTTCTCTGGGTAACATTCAGGTCGATTATACATCTCACATTTGAGTATTTGACTAGAATAAATTATACCTGACACAACTAAAGAAGCTCCCAACTAACCAAATGTTCACATATCAGTTTAATGCCTTTTTTTCTGGAAACTTATGCTTCACATTAATGCTATAGCATGAGCTTAATTCTTAAACATCCCACAAAATGGGCATCCATGACTTCTCTGGGCAATGAAGCTGAATCACATCCTAACCAGCTTATAAGAGAAGCTGATAGAAGCTGAACGCCCCCGTTCCCCAAACCGAGCCCAAATGCAACAGGAAGCCACAGCACACAAGCGACGTGAGGATGTTGAATGTCACTCACCGGCTCCGCTTCCTCGCCTTCCCATCTCCGCTCATGACTGCATCCAGAGGAGGGTCCTCGAATCCGGCAGGAGCATCACCCAGAGCCGCAGTGAGCAATGCACGCGCGCACCCCAAGGACGCAGCAGGGGGGATTTGCTATTTTTCGCACGGCGCCTAGCCAATCAGTATTCCAATAAAGCATTAAACCGGCAGGAACAGCGCGGGCAGGAGGAGGAATCGGCGGCGCGGCCGAGCTAGGCGATCTCGCGAGGGATCGGGCCTCACCTGCGGGAGGAGGAGGAGGGAGAAATGAACAGCGGATGCTCCGAGGAAGAGGGTTTTGGGCTAGGTGTTAGTGGAAGTAGATACTGTTCGCTTGCTCGTCTGACAGGCGGTGCAAGGCTGCAAGCCGTTAATGTCTAAAACTACCAACTTAACAAAATTATATATATTTTACTGATATATTCAATGCCTTCTGTGCTTATTCCGATATAAATTCTTTCCCGTACCACTACAAAACCGTAGGTATTTAATATCTAATATATTTACTCATATACCTGATGTATAAAACAAATAAACAAGCTAACAAATAAAGGGTATTTGGTTTTAGTCAAAAGTTTAGTCCCGTCGTATCGGATATGTTTGAGTGGTAATTAGAACTATTAAACGTAGATTAATTATAAAACTAAGTACATAAATAACGGCTAATTCATGAGACGAATCTATTAAATCTAATTAGTTCATGATTTGACAATATGGTGCTACAGTAAACATGTGTTAATGGTGGATTAATTAGGCTTAATAGTTTTGTTTCACAAATTAGTCCTCATTTATGTATTTAATTTTATAATTAACTAATATTTAATATTTTTAATTAGCATCCAAATATCCGATGACGTAACTAAATTTTAGACAAAAGAAACCAAACACCCCCTGCTCCTTTTGTCGGAATCGATATGAAGCCAACAACAACATGGTCGGAGGCAAGATGTGGAACGAGACCAACAGTGCCGCATAGTCCTTTGGCCTCCCACCGTGAATGTCTTCAAGCGCACAAATATGGAGAGCGTTATTGTAAAGGTGGTATTGTCAGGTTAAGCGATAGGTGGGAGTGCGCACAAGATGTGAAGTGCGGTGATTGGGAAGCCATGCCAAAAGTGTGTGATGAACATCATGTTCCTGATGATGATGATGTAGGAGATCGTCCCAACACCACGGGACACACGAGGTTTGCCGAGTGCCAAAAACACTCGGCGAACACTACGCCAAAACATATGTCTTTCGTCGGCCAAATTAACTTCCGTCGGTCTCCAGGAGCCGACAGAAGTTAACGGCACTTCCGTCGGCTTCTGACAGTGGCCGACGGAAGTTAGCGGGAATTTTTCCGTGGCCGATCGGATCCCCTAACTTTCGTCGGCCAGCATTAAAGCCGACGGAAGTTAGGGAGATCCGATCGGCCGCGGAAAAATTCCCGCTAACTTCCGTCGGCCTCCAGGAGCCGACGGAAGTGTTAGCGGCCTTTTCCCCCAACCGCGCGCGCGTACAGGGAGACCTAACTCCCTGTACGCGCCCACGCCGCCGCCTCCCGCGCCCAGCTCGCGCCACCGCCTCCCGCCCTCGCCGCCTCCCGCCTCTGGCCCGCGCCGCCGCCGCCCGCCCTCGCCGCCTCCCGCCCCTCCCACGCGCAGGCGCCGCCACCCGCCTCGGCCGCCGCCCACGCACCTCCAGCCCGCGCCGCCGCCCGGCCCCTGCCCACCTCCGGCCCCCGCCACCGCCCGCCCCCGCCACCGTCGGCCCCCGCCCACCGCCGCAGGCCGCCCTCGCCGGTCCGCCGCCGTGCTCCCGGCCGCCGGCAACCGCCCACCTCCGGCCGTCGCGCGCGTCCTACCGCCGCCGCCCGCGCTGTCCTCCGCCACCGACCGACAGCCGCCACTGCACCCCCTCCGGCCGGCCCGTCGTCGTCATCGCTGCCCGTCCATCATCGCCCGCTGACCGTCGCCGCCGACCGTCGCCGTTCGCCAAGTAATTTTTACCCCTCACTTGCATTGTCATTGAATAGTTTATTTACTTTGTGAATTGTATTTGTGAATTGTGAATATTTGGTGTGGATTGTTCTTTGTTTAGCAAATTGTTCTTTGTTTTGTTGCATGAAATTAGAAGTGTCATTGAAACATTGTTGAAATCTGAAATCTGAAATTAGTTTACTATTCATGGTACGAAAAGCTGAAATCTGATTTTGATTGATTAAAATTGTGAAATCTCAGGATCTGAAATGTTTGACATATTCTGAATTGATTTGTGCTGTTCTGAAAATACATTGAAGTTGAAACTTGCAATCTAAATCAGTTTTAATCAAGTGCATGTTAGTGAAGTTACATTCACTATTCATTGTTTGCGATGTTATATTATATACGCTATTAATTATATTCTTGTGTTAATTTGTGGTTTGTTGATGATTTCATTATGGTGATTAGTATATTGTATATATATATTTCTTTTTGTATGCAATTTTTTATTTGACAATAACGTAGATAGTGTAACGAAACCTATGCGTCACCCGTTTCGGACCAACATGTCTCACACGTGTCATGCGTGTTAGATGTGTAGGTTCGGAATTGTCCCTTTTTGGACAGCCTCAGAGTGGGCGACAAATCGTGGTTTTTTGATGAGTCATGAGTCCGAATGAGATTTCAGTAACATAACCTTGTTGTTCTCCATTGCACCACTATCAGGCGTGCAATTGGAGAACAGCAGGGTTATGCTGCTGAAATTTCGTTTGGACTCATGGCTCGTCATAAATACCACGTTTTGTCGGTCACTCTTGGAGTTGGGCCTGATCTTCTGGGTCGTGCGTGAATCCTGTTATCCTGTATGCTATGCCAATTTTTGGTAGCATAGGCCCGTGGTAATTATGCATGATGCATTCTTGATTGAATGAATGTTTTGCCTATAGAATGGCTGAGGACGACCGACGGTGGATGTATAGTGGTTGGTTGAAAAGTGGAGCTCACACGAGGGAGTGGGTAATCAACGCTGAGAAATTTGTTGATCGTGCATTCGCTTTGACAACAAACACTGGCGCGAGGTGCCCATGCATGAAGTGCAGAAATTCTCGTTGGCAAGACAAGAGGACGTTGTCATTGCATATTTGCAAATATGGTTTCGTGCCAGGTTATGAAGTTTGGTCTTTTCACGGCGAGACAGGCCGTGAAAAAACGGTATTAGTAGTGGAAGAAGAAGATGATAGCGTTGCTGACGATAGGATGGATGAGATGGTTGATGCTATACGACCGGAGTTTGAATCAAACCCCTAGGATCCTCCAACACCGGAGGTTCAAAAGTTTTTCGACATCCTTCGAGCTTCAGAAGAGCCATTGCATGAGCACACCACCGTAAGCGTTCTCGCTTTCGTGACTCGTATTATGGCTATTAAGTCAAAGTTTGCATTTTCAAACAATTATTATAAGGAGCTCTTGAATCTGATCGGCGATATCCTTCCTAAGAACCATAAGGTGCCGAAAGACATGTACCAGTCAAAGAAAATTCTTTCTGCTCTCGGTATGGAGTACGAGAAGATTTATGTGTGCCGAGATAATTGTATGCTGTTCTGGAAAGAACATAGTAATGAGGTGAAATGCTTAAAATGTGGTAAACCGAGATTCGTAGAGGTCGTAAATGAAGACGGAGAGAAGGTGACGACAGAGGTTGCTCATAAGCAACTTCGTTACATGCCTCTTACATCTCGGGTGAAACGATTGTTTCTCTCAAAGAAAACCGCTAGACATATGCGATGGCATAAAGAAGGTGTACGTGAGAATAATCAAGTAATGGTGCACCCATCTGATGATGCGGCATGGAAGGCTCTAGATGATTTTGATGCAGACTTTGCTAGTGATGCAAGGAATGTTCGCATCGGGTTGACAACTGATGGATTCACGCCTTTCAATGTAACGGCATCATCGTACTCTTGTTGGTCTGTGTTTGCTATTCCATACAACCTTCCACCTTCGTTTTGTATGAAATATGAATTTATGTTCCTGTGTCTCATTATACCCGGTCCAGAGCATCCTGGAACACGACTAAACGTGATGCTGAAGCCCTTAATTGAAGAGTTGAAACAATTGTGGAAAGGAGTTGAAGCATATGACTATGACCATAAGCAAAAATTCAATCTTCGAGTTGCGTATCTGTGGTCGGTCCACGATTTTCCGGCATACGGTATTTTTTCTGGTTGGAGTTGTCATGGAAGGTTGACATGACCGATATGTGCGAAGAACACAGATTGTTTCCGTCTGAACTTCGGGGGAAAGATTTGTTACTTTGATTGCCATAGATGCTTTTTGCCCTTGAATCACCCATTTAGGTTAGAGAGGAACAATTTCAAGAAGGACAATATTGTTGTAAAGGGACCACCAAGACGTTTAAATGGTAGAGAAATCGCTGATATGCTGAATGAGTTGGTCCTTAATGAAAATGAGGATGGATTTGTAGGATTCAGAACCGAACATAATTGGACCCACATATGTGGCTTATGGGAACTGTCGTATGTCAAATCACTAATTCTGATGCACAACATTGACGTTATGCATCAGGAACGTAATGTTGGTGAAAGCATTATAAGTACATGTATGGATTTTACTGACAGGACAAAAGATAATGTAAAGGCGAGAAGAGATTTAGCTGAGATTTGTAATCGACCAACCCTTGAGTTGACGAATAGTGGTGGCAAGCCACGTGCCCCATTTTGTTTAAAACCTAAAGAAAAAAACAAGTAATGAGGTGGTTGAAAAATTTAAAATTCCTAGATGGTTACGCCGCGGGATTTAGAAGAGCTGTGAACTTGAAGACAGGGAAATTAAATGGATTGAAAAGTCACGATTACCACATAATAATGGAAAGACTCCTTCCTGTAATGTTTCGCGGGTACCTGAATGATGATGTGTGAAAGGCGTTAGCTGAGCTGAGCCATTTTTATAGACAACTTTGTGTGAAAGAAATTAAGAAAGATATGATGGAGATGCTAGAGAAAGAGATCTCGGTGCTTTTATGTAAACTGGAAAAAATATTCCCTCCAGGGTTCTTCAATCCAATGCAACATTTACTGGTTCATCTGCCATATGAAGCTAAGGTAGGTGGCCCTGTGCAATATAGGTGGATGTATCATATTGAAAGGTCCCTAAAGAAGCTTAGAGCGATGGTTGGTAATAAGGCCAGAGTTGAAGGTTGCATCGCAGAAGAATTTAAATTGAAAGAGATATCATACTTCACTAGTGTATACTTCGCTGAGCATCACAATGTCAACACACCTGCTACACGGTACCATATGGATGAAGACCATCCTTATAGTGATCTCCAAATATTTGGGTGGAAGGGCATAACTGTTGGTGTCTCCACGACATATTATGTAACTCAGGAAGAACGAACATATGCCTTGCTCTACATGTACTCAAATATGGAAGAGATGGAACAATATTTCGCGTAAGTGATTCTTTTTAGTTTTATATTTTACCTCCAAATTTTATACCTACCCGTTTGTTTACCTATTCGTTACAATATTGACAGTATGTTTGATTCGAAATACTTGACGTCTGGTCGTCAACCAACGGAGAAGCAATTAGATAAATTGCGTCGAGAAGGAGTAAATGGTGGGCCTAGTTTTCTCACTTGGTTCAGAGAACATGTAAATCCCTACCTTTTGTGACACGTATTGTTTTACTCTACTAGGTTAATTATCTTATAATCTCCTATGATTTGCAGTGCGTGCTCGCTGATAATGTACATATAGACTTGCGACAGCTCTCTTACGGGAGTATTAGTGCCAAAAGTTACGGTCGCTAAGATGTTAATGGTTTTCGCTTCCGTTCAACTATTTTTGAAGCATATCGACCTCTAGCGGCAACAACTAATACTAGAGTTGTTACAAGGGTCGTTGATGGACAAGGACACGAAACTATGTATTATGGAATCATCAAAAATATAATTGAGTACAATTTTGCCGGGAATAAGGAGATTAAAGTAGTCTTCTTCGATTGTGATTGGTTCGACCCTAAACATGGTACTCGTGAAAACCAATTTGGGATGGTTGAAGTCAAACACGCGGAACGATTATCTGGTTGCGATAATTTTGTCTTTGCTCACCAAGTCAAGAAGGTGTATTATATGTCGTACCCATGTGAAAAACTAAGTGCTTGGTGGGTAGTCTACAAAGTGAATCCTCGGGAACGTCTACACACCCCTAGTGATGGCGCTTATCAATTGGAGATTGAACAGGTCGATGAGGTTTACCAAGATGATGAATTGCCGACTTCATTTAATGTAGAGTCAGAATCGTCGACAGATTCTTTTCTCGGCGATTCTAATGATGTGGCAGTTCCCGAGAAAAGGAAACACCAACATAAGAAGAAAAAAATAACATGACGTGCTTTGGGGAGAAAAGGACAAATTGATCCTGATTTTGAAGATAATTGACAAGTAATTGTTTTCATACATGCATATGCAATATACTTCATATTACATGTTTTTTCATATGTACAAACCTTCTTTACTAATAAATGCTTGTTTGTGCTTATTTTAAACAGGATGTTGAAAAAGGTGAGGAGTGTCACGAGGAAGCTCTTCCGCTTGGGGAGTTCATCGGCGAGTACTCCGGCGAGTACTCCGACGAGTCAGGAGGACACCCTATTTCAGGGTAGTTCCTCTTCTTCAAACAGACGTCGTCAAGAGCAGCTCTTGAGATGCATAGATCCGACATTAATTGGTCGGCCTATTGCATTTCAACTGGATGATGAGGTAACTTTCAGATTACTTTTTATGTCAGTTATAAACTATTACTAATTGTTTCAATACTGTTTTGTAGGAGGAAGAACACTTGGAGAGTGCGGGTCATGAGGATGATCTGGTGGGTGGGGGGCAGGAGGTGGATGTCCCGACTGTGCGGCGCAGAGGGATGACCTAGAGGGTGTGGGGCAGGGGGATGACCCGGAGGGTGCGGGGCAGGGTGATGTCCCGGATGGTGCGGGTCAGGAGGAGGGGGCTGAGGCTTCCGGGGCCTCAGTATCTTTCAGGACGAGCCACCTCGTTGCCCCACCAGTAGTCTCTTTCGGTGGAGCCAAGATCGAGATTACGCCTGTAGGTGACGGGTAAGTCTAATACTCTTCTGTTGTTTTGCTTTTTTTTTCAAAAAATTTCTTTCACTAAACTGACTTTATTTATTATGTATTTCTAGATCTTGGATTGACTCTCGGTTTGACGGCACTTCGAGGGTCAGGCAGGTTAACCAGATATTGGGTAACCTGTGTCGTCTGCACTACCCAGGGGTGCTGACAATGCCGACCGGTGAGCGGGTTCTATGCCAGACATGGGACCAGTACTGGTTTGCTCCTGACGGGCGCCACGGAACTGCTCAGGGGGCGGTGTCTCATGACTTCTTGGTATGCATGTGTTTTTTCAATCTTCTTTTAGGCTTTTCGAGTTACAACACTTTACTAATCATTACTTTTGCAGTTACGCCTGAGGAGCCATGCTGAATAGCGTGGGCCTCATGGCTCCAGAAGTAATGAGTCATTGTCGACGATAGTCATTGAGGACAGAAGAAGAAGAGATCTGCTGTTTCATGGGCCACGTGTGACTCAGGTACACGGGCAGCGAGCGACAGTCGGGTAGAGGAGGCTGCGAAGTCGGGCTGGCCCAATCCGGGTGCATGGGCCAGAAGCAGTAGAAGACCCACTGGGCTGTTGACCAGGACTGACTCAAGTACACGGTCGGTGAGTGATTGCCGGGCTGAGAGAGCTGCGGAGTCGGGCCGGCCCAATCCGGGTACCTGGTGCAAAGCCGGTGGAGGCTTTGTCAGTTTCGGCGTAAAACTGACAACCGTTGATTCTGTATCCGACTGTCCAGAAGAGAAGCCGTAGTCGCTACGAAAACTTAGCTTCCGGATAAGTCATCTGTAACTCTAGGCCCACAGTCAGTTAGTCGTGTCTGTAAAAATTCATAAGGGCAGTAGAGTCTTTTCCTTTATTTTTGAGTCTGTAAAAACCCTAAGGGGCTGGTAGAATATTCCTAGTGTTGGGAGCCTATAAATAGGACCCCAATCCCTAGGGTTTGGACTACCCTTTTGGCTGAAATCAAATCCTCTCTTTTGGGTCACTTTTTCTCTTTTGGCTTGTCTCTCTCTTCTCTGGTTCCCTGCTTGCGCCGCCGGGAAGTTGTGCCCCTGTGTTTAATGCCTTGCTTTTAATGTTGCAGTAAATGCCCTATTTCATTGTGTGCTGCATCTGCAAAGTTTTTTAATGGCTTCATTCCAGTAGCATAGCAAGTTTTCCCATGATTTTTGAGGCTTTGGAGGCTTCGGCTGGGTGTGTTCTTCATTCTAGTAGTACTAGTTCTTGTTGTTGCAAGTAGTACTACTTCCCTGCAGCTACAGTGTTCTGTGCAGCTTTTCACCTTCTACTGCACAGCTTTTTGATCGAAGCTGACAGGGTCTATTACCTTTTCTGGCTGTGTCTCTGGCGAAGTTTTTCTCTGTTCGAAGCCCCTCAGCTCCGTGAGACAGGCTTCGACTTAACATCTTCGAAGGCTTCGCTCAATCTTCGATCTTTGGTGTGCGGTCTGTGTTGATAAGCTTCGAAGTATTTTTCTGAACGGATAGCATCGCATACTTCGAACAACATACTCCGAATCTACCTGTTCGAAGTCCACACTTCGATAGGCTTCGAAGTTGGGTTCGAAGCTTGTCATTTCTGATAAACTTTGATTTGATTACCTTGTGGCGTGTCAACCTTCGGTTCTCCTTCCGAAGCTTTCCCTGTTCGAAGATAGAGTGTAGGCTTCAGAGTTGATTTTCTGGCGTGTGACAGACTTCGCTTCTTTGTTCGAAGGTTGTCCTTTTGAGTGTTGTGTTTGAAGCTTTCTGTTCAAAGGTTTTGCTTCGAGGCTTTCGGTTCAAAGTTGTGTTCGAAGTTTTTGTCTTCGAAGTGCACACTTCGAAGCAGGCTCCGACTCTATCACTTTGCTCCGAAGCTCTTAGTCCGAAGCTGTGTTCGAAGCCTTGACTTCGAAGTACATACTTCGAACCAGGCTCCGGCATTGTCATACTTCGTTCCGAAGTACACTTCGCATCTTGCCACTTCGAACTAGGCTAGACCGTGACACCTTCGGCATCTCGGACAGGCTCCGTCACCAACCTCCGAAGCAGACCTCGACGTGCGAAGGGGGCTTCGGCAAGTTCCGAACAGGAGACAAATTTGGACAGTAACTTCTCCTTTCTTCTTACACATTCTTAGATCATTTCATTGAGAAGTTTAGCCTTGTTATACCTTGTTCATCTGTCTAGTTGCACTACTTTAGATTTACACTGTTTATCATTAGTTGCTTCTAGGTTAGAAACCTTTAGACTTAGGCCTTCTGTTTATTTTCTGCTGCGTTGTCTTTTGAGGTGCGGTGGGTATTGGGAACAGGCCATTGATTTGAAAGAAGTTATTAAGGCGCCCATTCACCCCCCCTCTGGTCGCTACTTTCGGTCCTACAAGTGGTATCAAAGTCTGGTTAGGGTTTTTCCATACCTTAACCAGTTCTAAACCCCGGTAGTGACCATGACGTCTCCTGGCAAGGTCCCGTCCTTGGAAGTCTATGGCTATAATTATTGGAAGACTCGCATGCGAGCCTATCTCATGAGCCAGGGTTCGGACATATGGGACATTTGCGTTCACACCACGTTTGTCATTTTGCCAGTTACTGAGCAAGGTATTGCTGGTATCATTGCTCAACATCTGAGCAACAGTAAGGCTGTGAACATTTTGTTTTCTGGCTTAGGTCCCACTGAGTTTGAGCGTGTGAGTCATCTCTCCACCGCGAGAGAGATCTGGGCTACCCTCAAGGCACACCATGAGGGAACAACACAGGTCAAGGCTCGGCTCTATCAGACTTACCGGCGTGAATATGAGAATTTCACACAGAAGCCGGGTGAATCTGTTGAGGCTTTGTTTGGTCGCTTTCAGTCGATCATTAACAAGCTTCGGGACAACAAGGCTGAGGGTGCTCAGTTAGTCTCAGATCACGAGCAGGCGCTCAAGGTTCTCCATACCTTGGACCCAAAGATCTGGGAGATCAAGGTATCTTCTATCGTTGAGAGTACTTCTTACGATACCTTGACCATTTCTGAGTTATTTAGCAAGCTGAAGGCCACTGAGGTAGATATCCAGTTGAGATCAAATCTCACTGGTTCTGGATCAAAATCCTTGGCCCTTGCTACACCTTCTGTTGATCCTTCTTCTGTGAGCTGTGCTGGTTTCTCCTTAATGTCTATCACTGAGGACCAGCTTGAGTTGTTGGGAGATGATGATTTGTGTCTGTTTAACAACCGGGTGCGTCGTGTCTATGATAAGAGAATGTTCAAAAGACACGGCACAAAATCCGGATGCTTTGAATGTGGTGATCCAGGACACTTCATCGCCGACTGCCCCAAGCGCAATGGATACAAGAAGGGCACCGGTGGTGGCTTTCACGACTCCGGCAAGCACGACAGCTCTTCCTTCAACAAGGGCAAGCCGAAGACTCGGTTATTCAAGAAGGCCCTGAAGGACTACCGGCGAGAGAACAAGAAGCACGACAAGGCCTTCTTCACCGAGATGGAGAAAAGCTACTCCAAGCGGTCCACGTCTTCTTCCTCTTCATCGAGCTCAAGTGATGAGGAGATCGCCATCAAGAAGGGGAAGGACAAGGACGATCCGGCGGGCCTCTGCTTCATGGCCTTCGGAGACAAGCCGAAGAGCCACTCACACCAGCGCCGAAAATCCCGCAAGAGCTTCTGCTCAATGGCTCTTGGGGATAGGGAAGAAAAGAGCTCCTCCGACGACTCCGACGACGACGACAACAAGGTATCATCTTATGAGCGTGAAATTGTTGATTTACTTGAGAGCAATCGTCAGGAGTTGAAATATCGGGAAAAACTGCTTAGGGGGGCTAAGAAGAGGATATATGAGTTAGAGAGTGAGCTTGCCGTGGCCAACGGCAGAATTGAGAGTCTATCTTCTTCCCCTTGCTTGGGTGATAGCAGTGAGTGCCCGAAGTGTGAGGTGCTTCTGTGTGACCTGTCGACTCTGAAGTCCAGGTACACAGAAAGGGTTGATGAGAGGGACGCTTTGGCCACTGAGCTTGAAAGCGCTCAGCTGGAGCTGAAAGATGCTCAAGCCACTGTCGTCGCACCCTGTGTTGATTGCCCATCTCATTTAGCTGTCTTAGCTGAGCTGAAATCTAAGGGTAATGAACATTTGGGTGATTTGGAGAGGTTGAGAGCTGAGCTTGCCCAGACTAGGCTAGAGCTTGAGACACTGTCAGTTCCACCCACTGTCTGTGAGAACTGTCTGTCTCTTAGAATGGAGCTAATCAAGCTGAAAGCTGAAAAGTCTGTCCAAGTAGAGAGTGAGTGTGAGACCTGCTTGTCTCAGGTGGAGGTTCTAGCTTCCTTGAGAGAGGAGCTAGCAGATTCTCAGAATGAGAACTTTTACCTCCGTTCTATCCTGAGTTGGATCAGTGCCAGAGAGCCACAGCTTGGCATGATGATCCAGTAGTTCAAGAGGCAGGATGGGTTTGGGGTAGGTTACACCTACACCAAGGCTGACTTTGAGAGTGCCATCAGCCGGGCAGTGGAGTGGAGTAAAATGACTCCAGAACAGAGGTATCCCAAGACTCACTCCACTGAGTCTTCCCAGGCTTGTCAGCCCAAGGATGGAGTAATCCATGAACCACCTAAAGCTCCACCCAAGAAGCCTATCTGGGTTCCGAAGCCCAAACACCTCCACTCTTCTCTAGACTCTCTTCCTGGACCCTCTCAACCCAAGAAGACAACACCAATCACCACTAAGCCCAAGAACCCCAAGCCTCAACCACATCCCAAGAAGCCTACCTATCATTGTGAGTACTGTCAGAGAGACGGGCATCTTGCGGAGTTCTGCTTCAGGAGGAAGCGGGTTGAGAGAGCAGAGAGGGCTCATAGTGATCAGGAGCAGTTCTACCAGCAGGGTGGTAGACTGCGTGTTCCTCGGCGCGGGGAGAGGCTGGAGGCCAGGCCGCGTCGTGTAGGTGGTGGTAGAGGAGACGGCTTTCTTGCCCGTGCTCTAGTTGGTGGTGTCCGTTCCGGCAGAGCTCCAGACCGTGTTGGCTACGGTTCTGGACCTCGTGGCCGCAGGGTTAGGAAGAACCAAGGACCGCGCTTTGAGCCGCGTTTTGGTCCAAACTCTTTTGATGGTTTTCGCTTTCCATCTTTTGAGCAGATGGCTCGACACTGGTTTAGCTCTTTTGCTAAACCTAGTGCCGGACCATTTGCTCCCACTTACAGACACTAATTGTGCAGGACCGGGGACTGGAGGATGTTTGGATCATGGACTCAGGATGTTCTCGTCACATGACGGGACATCGCAGATGGTTCTCCAGTCTCACTCCCCCGAGTTCCAAAGAGTACATCACATTCGGGAACAGCGGTCAAGGGAAAGTAAGTGGCATAGGCTCAATTCGCATTTCAGATCATTTCTCTTTAAAGAATGTTGCTTTGGTTAAAAATTTGAACTTCAACTTGATTTCTGTGTCGCAAATTCTTGAGGATGGTTTGGAAGTGCGTTTTAAGAAGGGCAATTCTTCTGTGGTTGATTCTAGAGGGTCTTTGGTTTGTCAGATTTTACCCTTCGGTAAAGTTTTTCGAATTGACTTCTCTAGTTCTTTTGGCCCTTCTCGCTGTTTGATTGCTGGATCTTCTTCTGAGCTCTGGAAGTGGCATAGGAGGTTAGGTCACTTGAGTTTTGATCTGCTAGTCAGGTTAAGCTCTATGGACCTCATCCGAGGATTGCCCAAGCTTAAAATGGAGAAGGATCTAGTTTGTCATCCCTGTCGTCATGGGAAAATGGTTGCCGCTTCTCACTCACCTGTGACTCAGGTGATGACATCGTATCCGGGCGAGCTTTTACATTTGGACACAGTAGGTCCTGCTCGAGTACGCTCAGTCGGTGGGAAGTGGTATGCACTTGTGATTGTTGACGACTTTTCTCGATTTTCGTGGGTTTTCTTTTTGGAGTCTAAGGATGAAACGTTTCAGTTTGTTCATGACCTGATTTTGAAGCTGAAGAATGAGAACAATGGTCGGATGCGAGCAATTCACTCCGACAACGGCTTTGAGTTCAAGAACTCTCAGTTCGTCAGCTTCTGTAGTGATCAGGGTCTCGACCATCAGTTTTCTTCTCCTTACACTCCCCCACAGAACGGTGTTGTGGAACGAAAGAACCGCACGCTAGTCGAGATGGCCAGGACGATGCTCGATGAGCACAGGACTCCTAGGCGTTTTTGGGCTGAAGCCATGAACACGGCTTGCTATCTGGCCAACCGCATTTTTCTTAGAGCTTACCTTGGTAAGACATCATATGAGTTGCGGTTCGGCAGACAGCCCAAGGTGAGCCACTTGCGAGCGTTTGGCTGCAAGTGCTTTGTGCTCAAGAAGGGAGGGCACTTGGACAAGTTTGAGTCTCGTTGCTGGGATGGTATTTTTCTTGGTTATGCATTGCATTCTCGAGGCTTCCGTGTTTGGAACCTCGAATCCCAGCTGCTTGTCGAGACCTGTGAGGTATCATTTGATGAGTCCTTGCCTTCTTTGAATCCTTCTTTTGAGCTTTCTAGTGATGATGAGCTTGGAGAGTCCATCTTTGAGGAAGATGAGGATACTCCAGCTGATGATGAGGGTGGACCACTGATCACTTCTTCCACTTCGATCGAGCCCCCTCAGTCGAGTCCAGAGGTGCCAGCTGCTGACTCCGGTGAGGTGACTTCAGATCACCAGGGAACCCGAGCAGTTCAGCGTGACCATCCCTCAGAGCTCATCATAGGTGATCTGACTGAGAGAACTTTGCGTTCTTCTGCCTCTCTCGCTGTGTTTGCTGAATCTGCGTTTGTTGCATCTTTTGAGCCCAGAGATGTCTCTCATGCTCTTTCTGATTCTAATTGGATTAATGCTATGCAAGAAGAGCTTGAGAATTTTGTCCGCAATCGGGTTTGGACACTATACCAAGCCCTGGGGGCTTGCTTCAACCCGTATAAAGCTTTGTGCAATTTAAAAACATGTCGAGGAAACTTCGGGTTCTCGAAACCGGGGGGTTGCCTAACATAAACTTCCTCCTCTATGAACCCGTTCAGAAAAGCACTCTTAACGTCCATTTGAAAAAGCTTAAAACCCTTTGAAGCGGCAAAAGCTAAAAGAATGTGAATGGACTCAAGACGGGCAACAGGAGCGAAGGTTTCTTCAAAGTCAATACCTTCCTTCTGGCAATAACCCTGGGCAACTAATCGAGCCTTGTTGCGCACCACAACCCCATCTTCACCTTGTTTGTTCTTGAATACCCACTTGGTGCCTATGGGGTTGCATCCTGGTGGCGAAATTTTTGTTGGGGAAGGGCTTTGTGATGGGTTCTGTGGACAAAACTCTCTTTTTGCTCAGAGTTGCTTCAGATTTCTTAGTCGCTCAGATTTATGTGGACGATATTATCTTTGGCGGTACTACTGATTCTCTTGTGTCCAAGTTTTCTGAGCAGATGCACAGTGAGTTTGAGATGAGCCTCATGGGTGAGCTCAAGTACTTCTTAGGGCTCCAGATCAAGCAGACCAAGGACGGCACCTTCATCCACCAAGGTAAGTACACTCGTGATATGCTTAAGAAATTTGACTTTGGTGGTGAATTGAAGCCGCAAATGACCCCGATGGGCACTTCCGGGGGTTTGGACAAGGACGAGAGCGGTGTCAAGGTCAATGAGAAAGAGTTTCGAGGGATGATCGGTTCGCTGTTGTACTTAACGGCAACAAGACCAGACATACAGTTCGCCGTGGGACTTTGCGCGCGCTTTCAGTCTTCACCACGCGCGTCTCACCGGCAGGCTGTCAAACGCATTTTCAGGTATCTCACCTATGCGCCTGATCTTGGTCTTTACTATTCAGCATCATCATCTCTTGATTTATCTGGCTTTTCGGACGCTGACTTTGGTGGGTGCCGGTTGGATCGCAAGTCAACTTCCGGTACTTGCCAGTTTCTTGGTTCTTCCCTTGTATCTTGGTCTTCTCGAAAGCAATCTGGAGTTGCTCTTTCGACCACAGAGGCTGAGTACGTAGCTGCTGCTAGCTGCTGCTCACAGTTGGTTTGGATGATTTCCACTCTACGAGATTTTGGGTTGTTCTTTCCTACCAGAGTTCCATTGTTTTGCGACAGCACCAGTGCTATTAGTGTAGGGAAAAACCCGTGTCTCCATTCAAAAACCAAACATATTGATGTGCGCTTTCATTTCCTACGGGATCAATATGAGAAAGGTGTCATTGACCTTGTTCATGTTGATACCCATCATCAGTTGGCTGACATTTTCACCAAACCCCTAGATCAGCCTACTTTTGAGCGTTTACGAGGGGATTTGGGTGTTGTGTATCCTTTCTAGGATATTTTGCGTCAGTTTTCTTTCTTCTTTACTCTTTTCTTGAGTCTTTTCGTGTGTGTTCATATCTTGCATATTCACATGTCACACTTTAGAGATGCTTCTGTTATATGATTGAACTGCTTTACTTATTCTAGCTTGTACATGCTTTTGACTACTTGTCGATGATCATGCCTTGCTTCAGTCCAAATGATATGTCTGATATCTGTCATATGCATGGCTTTTATGCTTTAAAAGTAAAAAATGATCACCATTGCTTCTGGTAACTAGCATGTGTAGGCTGAGTGCTTTTGCTATCTGTTACATGCCTTATAGCTAGTTCATCACATAAATGCAGATATGCAACTTGGACACCTTTATGCTTTCACATGGAAAATGAGCTATAAAAATGATGAAATTCAAAAATAAATGACAATTCCATGCCTTTTTATGCTTGAGTTGAAAAGATCCAAGTGGGTTTGCTTTGTCGCATTACATTGTTCTGGACTGCTTACCATAGCACTTTGGTATGAACTAGGACAGTGTAGTGTATGCCAAGACCAATGTCTTAAGCTTCTGATGGTCCAGTTCTGGCCTAGGCTTGACTTGGTCGGTTAGCATAAGGATTGATATGCAAATAACCCTTGGCATAAATGAAAAAGGAAATCTGAAAAAGCCTGAACATTTAAAAGATAACATGTTTGCTGAAGCACTTTGGTGTGGACAATGCTTAACTTGGTAGATTTTAGTTAGCTTCTGCATCTCATGTTTTACCTTGCTTATTTACTGGAACATGTGGTGATGCTTTTGTTTGCAAAAACTGAAAAATGCGTGCTAAATGACTTTCTTTAGATATCATCTGTTGCATTGATCATGCCATGTGTCTTAGACAGTATCTCTTTTGCTATACCTGTTAGATGTTGTAACTGCAGTCAATCATATCTGAGAAGCATGTTTTCTACACTCCTTCTGCACTCCAGTTGACTTCACTACATATTTTGAGGGGGAGTTGCATTTCAGGGGGAGTCTGTGTCTCTTTTGAGTGCTTGATGAGTTCACTTGTCAACAAGGGGGAGAAAATTTGGGATCAGAGTTTAAGGAGGAGTTCTTACTCTGTCGATATCCTTGTTATTCTGAAACCGCACTCATTTTGAGCTTTTACGTTTTGGTTAACCATAATGACCGTTTCTTACTTTTGTTTGGCTTTTGGTCATTAGGGTTAAACTTTTACCTTATTTTTCTTCTTCTCTGTTTTCTTGTGTTTTGTTTTCGTGTTTCCACATTTGTTTGCAGGTGCTGAAGAGCCGAGAAAAAGAGGAGTGTTGACAATGCACTCATCAAGGGGGAGATTGAGGAGCCATGCTGAATAGCGTGGGCCTCATGGCTCCAGAAGTCATGAGTCATTGTCAACGATAGTCATTGAGGACAGAAGAAGAAGAGATCTGCTGTTTCATGGGCCGCGTGTGACTCAGGTACACGGGCAGCGAGCGACAGTCGGGCAGAGGAGGCTGCGAAGTCGGGCTGGCCCAATCCGGGTGCATGGGCCAGAAGCAGTAGAAGACCCACTGGGCTGTTGACCAGGACTGACTCAAGTACACGGTCGGTGAGTGATTGCCGGGCTGAGAGAGCTGCGGAGTCGGGCCGGCCCAATCCGGGTACCTGGTGCAAAGCCGGTGGAGGCTTTGTCAGTTTCGGCGTAAAACTGACAACCGTTGATTCTGTATCCGACTGTCCAGAAGAGAAGCCGTAGTCGCTACGAAAACTTAGCTTCCGGATAAGTCATCTGTAACTCTAGGCCCACAGTCAGTTAGTTGTGTCTGTAAAAATTCCTAAGGGCAGTAGAGTCTTTTCCTTTATTTTTGAGTCTGTAAAAACCCTAAGGGGCTGGTAGAATATTCCTAGTGTTGGGAGCCTATAAATAGGACCCCAATCCCTAGGGTTTGGACTACCCTTTTGGCTGAAATCAAATCCTCTCTTTTGGGTCACTTTTTCTCTTTTGGCTTGTCTCTCTCTTCTCTGGTTCCCTGCTTGCGCCGCCAGGAAGTTGTGCCCCTGTGTTTAATGTCTTGCTTTTAATGTTGCAGTAAATGCCCTATTTCATTGTGTGCTGCATCTGCAAAGTTTTTTAATGGCTTCATTCCAGTAGCATAGCAAGTTTTCCCATGATTTTGAGGCTTTGGAGGCTTCGGCTGGGTGTGTTCTTCATTCTAGTAGTACTAGTTCTTGTTGTTGCAAGTAGTACTACTTCCCTGCAGCTACAGTGTTCTGTGCAGCTTTTCACCTTCTACTGCACAGCTTTTTGATCGAAGCTGACAGGGTCTATTACCTTTTCTGGCTGTGTCTCTGGCGAAGTTTTTCTCTGTTCGAAGCCCCTCAGCTCCGTGAGACAGGCTTCGACTTAACATCTTCGAAGGCTTCGCTCAATCTTCGATCTTTGGTGTGCGGTCTGTGTTGATAAGCTTCGAAGTATTTTTCTGAACGGATAGCATCGCATACTTCGAACAACATACTCCGAATCTACCTGTTCGAAGTCCACACTTCGATAGGCTTCGAAGTTGGGTTCGAAGCTTGTCATTTCTGATAAACTTCGATTTGATTACCTTGTGGCGTGTCAACCTTCGGTTCTCCTTCCGAAGCTTTCCCTGTTCGAAGATAGAGTGTAGGCTTCGGAGTTGATTTTCTGGCGTGTGACAGACTTCGCTTCTTTGTTCGAAGGTTGTCCTTTTGAGTGTTGTGTTTGAAGCTTTCTGTTCAAAGGTTTTGCTTCGAGGCTTTCGGTTCAAAGTTGTGTTCGAAGTTTTTGTCTTCGAAGTGCACACTTCGAAGCAGGCTCCGACTCTGTCACTTTGCTCCGAAGCTCTTAGTCCGAAGCTGTGTTCAAAGCCTTGACTTCGAAGTACATACTTCGAACCAGGCTCCGGCATTGTCATACTTCGTTCCGAAGTACACTTCGCATCTTGCCACTTCGAACTAGGCTAGACCGTGACACCTTCGGCATCTCGGACAGGCTCCGTCACCAACCTCCGAAGCAGACCTCGACGTGCGAAGGGGGCTTCGGCAAGTTCCGAACAGGAGACAAATTTGGACAGTAACTTCTCCTTTCTTCTTACACATTCTTAGATCATTTCATTGAGAAGTTTAGGCTTGTTATACCTTGTTCATCTGTCTAGTTGCACTACTTTAGATTTACACTGTTTATCATCAGTTGCTTCTAGGTTAGAAACCTTTAGACTTAGGCCTTCTGTTTATTTTCTGCTGCGTTGTCTTTTGAGGTGCGGTGGCTATTGGGAACAGGCCATTGATTTGAAAGAATTTATTAAGGCGCCCATTCACCCCCCCTCTGGTCGCTACTTTCGGTCCTACAACGCCATAACCATGCCCTTCAAGTCTTCAACAACAATGCACATAAGGTGGTGAAGGACGCCATTTCGTATGCCTGCATTCAAGCGAACAATGCTTACTACAAGGAGAAGCTAGGGCAATGAATGAGCAAGGCGACGGGCTCATCGTCAATCTATTTGACTGAAGAAGAATACCGTTCGGTAAATAATTCTAACGTTTTAAATCTTCAATTGTTGAGATTTGTTGTCATATAATACAAATAGCATCTCTGTTCAGGTGAGGATTCCGTGGTTTGCAAACCGCGAGGACGCATATTTCGAATTCTGCAAGATTTGGTCTTCAGCCGCATTTAAGAAGACTTCCGAGCAGAAAAGACAATGTCGCGGGACGGATCCGAAGCACAAATATGGTGCCAACGGACATATTCGCCACGCTAAACGCTTGGTAAGACCTCCTTCTGTCACTCTCTAGCTATAGATACATTGTAATGCGACTAACTCATTTCTAATGTACAGGAAGCTAAATCTGGCAACGTGCCAAGTGACATAGAGGTGTATACCTCTGGTCACAAAGGAAGCGATCCTACACAGCCAGATGTCTTATGTAGCCAGATAGCCACGGACCATTTGGTGAGATGTTATTAAGAGTTTACGTAATTTCATTTTTCTGCGTCTAGCTAATCGGACATGTTTTTTGCAGGCGCAGTATGGTGAGCACATGGTTCGACTCCATGGAGAGGATTATGATTGGCGGAGAGAACCTGTCGACCAAATGGACGTGTACTCCAGCGGAGGTGGCAAAAGCCATGGACGGTGAGACAGTGTTTTTATTAATGTTTTATGTATGGTATTGTGATGGTAACTAACTCATTCAATGTTGCAGGTACTCCATGTTCAATGGAGTTATTGACTCGAGAGCGGTGAGAGCTCAGAAGTCAGCTTAGTCGTCGCAGAGCTCCGTCGGAGTTGGCTTCAGCCGTCGTCGCTCAGAAGAAACCCCGGAGATGGTTCGGATGAGGGAGGAAATGAGGCGGCGCGACGAGCACAACAGGAAACAACAAGAGTACTATACCGCCTGCTTAGCACAACAACAGGCGATGATCCAAGTAAGTTTAGTTTAGAGTGTTGCAGTTCAAAAGTATTCAGAAATAGGTTTAGAACTAACTGATTACATTACAACATGTGTAGTAACTAGCCCAACAAAATAGTGGATTTGACATGTCCATGTTCCAACCACTACCTCCCCCGCCACCACCACTATCTCCTACATCTACTGAGGTACCTCCTAAATACTTAAGTTAGCGTTTAGAAGGGTAGTTGAGTTCATTCTCTAATTTTGTCTATTTCTTCAGTGTTTCCGTACGCCTGGTCAGGATGGAGCCTCCGGGGCAAATGTGGACGAAGCGGGAGGCAGCGGCGGCGCCCACGACCCAAATGTGGGCGATCAGTGAGTATGGATGTGTATAGTGAACCTGGATTGAATCTCGATGTGTTATGTGACTTTGTATGTGAATTTGGATGGTATATGTGAATGCGGATGTGTATTGTGACTTTGAATGTGAATTAAGTTGTGTTATGTGATTTTGAATGTGATGTGTGAAGTTTTGGATGTGAGATGTGATTTTGGATGTTATATGTGAAGTTTGAATGTGATTTTGGATGTGAAATGTGAATTTGGATGTGTATTGTGAATGTGATTGAAATTGTGGTTGGATGTGAGTGTGAGTAGGGGAACCAGGAAAAAACAAAAAAAATACCAGGTAACTTCCGTCGGCTTTGACCATAGCCGACGGAAGTTAGCTGGTTTCGGCCACGTGGGTAGAAAGGCTAACTTCCGTCGGCTAGGGCCAAAGCCGACGGAAGTTAGCCGTCCCTAACTTCCGTCGGCCAGCCTGGCCGATGGAAGTTAGCACCCCTCTGCTGACGTGGCAGAATTCGGCGCTAACTTCCGTCGACCACGTCAAGCCGACGGAAGTTAGCCCTTTCTCGACGGAAGTTAGCTGGCCGACGGAAGTTCCCTGTTTTGTTGTAGTGGAAGTCTATTTTGCACTCGGCGAAGGCTTCGCCGAGTGTTGCACTCGGCAAACAACACTCAGCGAAGGCGTCATTGATAAAAAGAGTTCGCCGAGTGTTTTTTTCGGAGCAATCGGCGAAGGGCGGCGAACTTTTCGTCGAGTGCCACATAAGACACACGACAAACTAAAGACTTAACAGGGGAAATGACGGGGGGTTTGCCGAGTGTCCAAATGTGGCACTCGGCAAACTTAAAAACAAAAAATAAAAAAACAGGACGCTCGCCGCCCGCACCATTCTATCGAACGAGTGGCGTGCGTGGTGCCGTACAGTGCGGCCAGGGCGGCCGGGCGGTGCGCGAGCGGCCAAGGCAACGTCGGGGCAGAGCCGAGTCGGGCTGGGGCGGGGCGGCGTCGGGCAAAGTGGCGTCGGGGCGGGGCCAGAGCAGGGCGGCGCCGGGGGGAGCGATCAGGGTGGGGCCGGGCTAGGGCGGCGTCGGGGCGGGGCGGCGCCGGGCGAAGCGAACGACAGTGAAAAGATGTTTGCTGGGGAGAGAGTTGTGGTCAGGCGCAGTAGTAGAGGCGGTTTTAAAGACCGAACTTTAAAAAAACTGAAATTTCGGCGGGATGAATGAAAAACTAGCGGCAAAATTCGGCGGAAAGAAATTTTGGTGTTTACCGAGTATTGCACGTCATCCAAGACCACCGACCCCATAAACTAGGACTCTAGGAGGGGTTCCATTCTATCTCAACATATCCTCAAACCAAACAGGTCTTTAGAGTAGTACTAGCTAGAACGAGTAGGATGTGGGATGGCGTGATTGATGCAAATATTGGTTGCAAAACTGGGCGTTTGTTAGCCCATGATCTATACCTCTGCTTTCACTGTTTATATAAGCAATAGAAAATACGACATCATTAAGTAGTGCCAAAAATAGTTTACTTTATACATAGCGTGTGTTGAGATCTCATAATTGTGTGTGTTTCTTCTCTAACAACTACAACTAGTATCAGAGTTTTGGGGTGTGATCCATATCTATAGTTGCATGGTGTTTGATCTGTGGCAGCTATTGCGTTTCATATACTAACTAATTCAACTCAAAAGCTTAAGCTTTAGCGTATAATAAAAGTGGGCTGCGGTTTTTATTTAATTGTGTGTCAGCCAGGATTCGAACTCAAGACCTCTGGCTCTGATACCATGTTGAGTTTTATACGCTCACTAATTCAACTCAAAAACTTAAGCTGATGAGAAAAGATGAACAATTCGTCTCATATTTCAACAGCAGCCATCTTGGAGGAAGGTGGATAACTACCCATAAGAAGGCATGCAAGGTGGGTGATAGGACAACATCCACAAACTTCCCTTAAGAGCAAGTATAATAAGCTTATGTAAGCAGGCTACAAGACTTGTCACATCAGATTAGTAATGAGGTGGAGGAGAGAAAGAAGGAGAGAGAATAAAAGCGGACTACTAGTTAACAGCCCACTCCTACACAGGTTGCAATAAACATTATGAGATGGTGTAGTATGTTACACATTAAATGCATGATACATATAGCCAACTAACTATTATATGAGTTGGTTATTAGATTAGCTACATGTGACATGACACAAATATAAAGCCAACAACTAGCTATATTATTAAACTTGCTCTATAAGAGACCAACGACAAGGCCTGTCAGGGGCAGTGCGCACAAACTTCCGAGACTCATAAATTAAGTTCAATTTAAGATTATACTTGTTGGCAAATACAAATCAAGTTGGAGACTTTGATTAATATCCTGGATAAAAAGGATTTAAGTTCAATCAACACCCACTAAAATTTAAGGTGGAGTTAATTTAAGTACTACAGTGAACTATTAGTTTTTGTTGTGATGCATTGGTTTGGATTTGGGGAGCTATTTTCACTTAGTGAACTCATTGTATTTGCCTCATGATCAAGGAGAGAACATTCGTTCGTGTATCAATTAACTAGAGACCTTTTTGAGGATTATAACTCTAACCACTAAGCTGTGCTCCTACCCTATTGAAATTTTTTCTACATGAGGCGGGAGGCGGGAGGCGGGTGGCGGGCATGTGCTTGGAATATCATTAATTTTCGTCGGTCAGTATTAAAGCCGATGAAAGTTAATTAGCTTCAGTCAGCTTTAATGTTGGTCGATGGAAGTTAAAGATCTATACTGGACAGGGAAAATTTCCCTTTAATTTCCGTCGGCCTCCATCGACCGACAGAAATTAAAAAGATCGACAAAAATGTCCAGTTTTCTTGCGGTGAACTATAATCAGTGACACAACTAACTCTAATCGTAATAGGATTGCACCCTAAACCAACTCGAGTTCTACTAGTGCTTATTATTATATATTTGTTTAGAAAAAGGCCAAACGATCCTATTTGAAGACCATCTTCATGCCATCTCCAAAGCGCAGCGCGTTGTGACGTGGAAATTGGGCGGCATCAAGGAAGATGACCCGGAAGCAGTGAAGCTGAATGGCCGGGCAATCTATTTGGGTGACAAAAGCACGCGTTTTCAAAGCAGAAACCATCATTTCCAACTACTCTTCTGAATACGAAGGCAGCCAGTTCCAGTTCCAAGTTCAGGTGGAACATTCTGCACCGGGGCCATTTCTTTCATTGCTTGCTTCACATCACGTCTATATATATATATATATATATATATATATATATATATATATACGGGAGCGCTATTCCACGTGTGTAGAATAGCTATTCTATACCAACCAATTTCAGTAGTATATTTTTTCAGTAGAATTGTAATTGAGTACTATTTTTTTCTCAGTAGTAGATTTGTCGATAGAATAGTTATTCTACACCCGTGGTTTAGGATAACATTTGTATATATATATATATATATATGACTGCGTGGTACCACGTACGGATCATCTTAGGAATTGCACATGATCTACATCGTTTCGTGCAGAAAGCCTTACAGTATATGAAAAATTCCTGGCCGGAATCCAAACGAGCCTCGATCTCATTCGCGTTCGACCAACTGAACCTGCCTGCAATTTTGTGCAGCAGCACACGCCTTCAGCAGCGTGCAGGTTACCATTTTTTCCCCTTGCGTGTTGCAACCTCGCTACGTATGTGATGGCATGGCATTCAATTCAAAGCACGTTAATAATTATTCCAGGATGCTGGTGAGTTACTCATCGGCGATCCAATCACACCGCCCAGTCGACTTCGTCAGAGGAGGAACATGCATGTGTAAAGAAAATCAGAATAATTAACGTGCTCAGTTGACAGAGTAAATTTGGAGTACTTCAACTTTCAACAGCAGGAAAAATTGGGGATCCAAGTTTTGACACGGCAGTAAATCTAGATTTTTTTTTGCACCAATAAATCCTGAATTTGAAGATATAGATAAACTCGCCTCATAGTTGTTTCTCGGCCTTGTCTCTGTCTTTCGGTGCTGCCTTTCTATCTCTGTAACACTCCTAAATCTTATTTGTTCCTCCTCCTTTTAATATAAGTGCAGATCTTCTGCTTTCTTTCATAAAAAAAAAATTGGTGGCATGCAGTGCACTTTTCCATGGAGTTAGAGGATAAGCAGAAGTTTCCAGCTGGGAGTAATATGTGTATTCCCTTCATCGTCAGTTTGTCACACAAAGTTGATCAGGTCGATCATTACATCCGCAGTTGCTCAAGCACGATGAACAAATCAAATCACTACACTCTTTCCGTACAGTGTGAACCTGACAAAACAATCCACACGTAAACACGCATGAGAATTTTCAACTGTTCTTGCTTGGGCGATGCTATTTATAAATGAGCACCAGAGAACATCACAACACACTCTCCAGGAAATCAAGCATGGGTTTCAGAGCAGCTTTTCCTTGTGCTTTGCTACTGCCTCTTCTTCTACTACTGCTCCCCGTTTTCTCTGATGCATCCAGCAGAGTAAGCCGGCCGCTTCCTCATCCACACCTTCAGGAAACGTGATTTCGCTTTGTTTCAGAGAAGATTCTGACATTGCATGGTTCTTGAAACCATTTTTGCATCGAAATTTTCAGCTCTACATCGTGTACATGGGGGAGAAGAAACACGATGATCCATCTATGGTCACTGCATCACACCATGACGCACTCACTTCTGTTCTTGGGAGGTACTATCGAGTATCTACGTTTCTAGTTATGACCGATCTGCATCTCAAGACGATAAGTAATTTAGTTTTTTTCTTTTTCTCAATGGAACAGTAAGGATGGGGCCATGAAATCTATAGTGTACAGTTACAAGCATGGATTCTCCGGATTCGCGGCGATGCTCACGGAATCCCAGGCTGAGGAACTTGCAAGTAATCATCAACCCTAGAATGACATGATCATGTTGTTACCACTTGCATGTGACTAACGAGTTCTTGGTGGAGCAGAGTTACCTGGAGTTATCAATGTGAAGCCTAACACTTATCACAAAGTACACACAACTCGGAGCTGGGATTTTCTTGGCATGAACTACTACGAACAATCAAGTCTTCTTAAGAAAGCAAACTACGGTGAAGATATCATCGTCGGTGTCATCGATTCAGGTACATCTCACTCGACACTCTACTATATATTCCGGCTAAAATCATCTACAACATAAAATTCCAGTAGTTGAAGCTTTGATGAAATGTGTTTACACTTTATAGGGATATGGCCTGAATCGCGAAGCTTTGACGACAACGGCTATGGCCCTGTGCCGGCAAGGTGGAAAGGGAAGTGTCAGACCGGTGCAGCGTTCAACGCCACGACTTGCAACCGGAAAATCATCGGCGCACGGTGGTACTCTGACAGCATTCCGGAGGAGATGCTAAAGGGCGAGTACATGTCGGCGAGGGACCTAGATGGCCACGGCACACACACTGCCTCGACGTCTCGACGATCGTCGGTGGTCAGGTGTGGAACGTTAGCCACCACCAAAGTGGCCTAGGTGTTGGCATGGCCCGTGGCGGGGCACCGGGAGCGCGGGTGGCTGTCTACAAGGTGTGCTGGGGGACCAACGTTCACGAGTGTGGCGATGCAGCGATCCTAGCAGCCATGGACGACGCCATAAATAAACGATGGTGTGGATGTGCTATCACTATCGCTGGGATCTTCAAATGAGGTTCCTGGGACGCTACACGCCGTGGAGAGGGGTATCACCGTGGTGTTCGCCGGTGGCAACTCTGGTCCCACGCCGTATACGATACAGAACGCCGTGCCATGGGTCATCACGGTCGCCGCCGCCACCATCGATCGGACCTTCCCCACCGTCATTATGCTTGGGAACAATGACAAGTTGATGGTAATTAAGTGTGCATTGCCATTATTACACAATTACACAAGTACAACTTGATCGATGCATGTGGATTAACTCATTCTTTAATCATTTTTATATATTTCGAATGAAGGGGCAATCTCTTTACTACAACTCTACGAGCAGCAGTGAATTTGAGACACTAGTTGATGGGTAATAATCAAACGATGGAGTTACCAATCACATATTATCAAGAGCTCTACGTTGAACAACTATTTACGTCTATGCATGCAGCTGTAATAATGACACGGAGACCAACATCACAGGAAAGATCGTACTGTGCTCGACACCGTACCAGGCATCCACCACGGCACCACCAGTGCTGTCGTTGGCTTTGATGATCGTCCGTTTCGCTAAGGCAGGTGCCAAGGGCCTCATCTTCGCGCGGTATGCCCTCAACGGCATGGAATACCTCAACGCTTGCAATGGCATCATGGCCTGCGTACTGGTGGACTACGAGATTGCACGCAGAATCACCTCCTACATGCGTAGCCAAATGTGAGATCAAAATCAAGCTATTTTACATGTTACAACATTGACATCAATTTAGCTTGTGTTCTTGTGGACATCGTGAAATATTTTCTTCTGTCGTCTTCTAGGACGACGGCGGTGGTGAAGGTGTCTCCGGCGGTGACCATGGTCGGAAGTGGGGTGCCCTCACCGAGGGTCACTGCCTTCTCGTCGAGGGGACCGAGCACTGAGTTTCCTGGCATATTGAAGGTGACATATTGATCTTGATGTCCATGAATTAACAGGTTTCGTATATATGTGATATATGCCACTATATTCTTTCTAAACGTGTGTGTAAAAAAAATTCATGAGTTGTTTCAACAGCCTGACATAGCTGCACCGGGAGCAAGCATCCTAGCAGCTGTGGGTGACTCATACCAGTTCATGTCTGGGACGTCCATGGCGTGTCCACATGTATCAGCGGTGGCAGCATTGCTCAAGTCAGTTCACCCGAACTGGTCGCCTTCAATGATCAAGTCTGCCATTGTCACCACAGGTATGAATTAAGGGGAAGTATCCTGTGCACATCGGCTAGCCGTGCACATGGTGCACATGTGAGATCTCCACCTTCAATCTGTAATCCAACGGATAACAGTAGCTGGAGGTTATCGCAAAATGACAGAATGGGGAGGTGAGAGGTGTTTTCTGCAAAATGATTTGGTGGAGCTGTTGTCCGTTGGATTACAGATTAAAGGTGAAGATCTCACATGTGCACCATGTGCACAGCTAGCCGATGTGTATAGGATATTTTCCCATGAATTAAAGGCAAACTACCTTAAGAGCAACTCCAACGGGCTGCTATTTGAGCCCTCAAATTTATTTTTAAGAGCCCACGATAAAAATCGAGATCCAACAAGCCCCTACTCTGCTATCAAAAATAGGAGGGCTCTCAAAATAGGCCACCAAGCCCTCATCCTTAGGGCCCCTATCGTGGCTCTCATCTACGCCACGTAGGTGCATGCATGCGCTTCCCACTTGTTTAAATTTGAATATTTGTATTTCCATTTAAATATTCGAATATTTAAATATGACAGATGATTATATTCATGTTCTTTAGATGGTTATGTTTCTATATTTAAATTTGAATATTTGTATTTATATTTAAAAATTTGAATATCTAAATATGATAGATGATTATGTTCCTATCGTTTAATATGATAGATGATTATGTTGCTATATTTAAATTTGAATATTTTTATTTGAATTTAAAATTTTGAATAATTAAATATGATAGATGATTGTGTTTCTATTGTTTAATACGATAGATGATTATGTTCTTATATTTAAATTTGAATATTTGTATTTGCATTTAAAAATTTAAATATTTTAATATAGTCATTCATTATTAAATAATAAATAATTTATTATGTACTATGATTTTATCAAATGCATGTGTATAGTGTGTGAAGAAATAGTGGAAATTGAAAATAGGGGCTCTGTTTTGAGAAACACTGTTGGAGTGGAACGCAGAAAACAGGTCTCTCAAAAATAGGGAGAGCCCTCAAATCAAAAGTAAGGGCCCTGATTTGAAGGCTAATGTTGGAGTTGCTCTAAGACAATTTAATTATTCATCGCACTATTTTAAGGATGTACTAATATAAGGCTACATTATATTTGCGTACCTTCTCTCAAGGTTCTGAATCACTCAAATATATGAAACTTGACACTAAAAATATGGTTCCTCTAGAAAATGCTGTAAAATTATTCATTTCAAGAAATTCATAAGATGACTAACCAGTATATATCATTGCTTGTTGCAGCATCGATTACAGATCGTTTTGGCATGCCAATCGAAGCTGAGGGAGTGCCCAGGAAAGTGGCCGACCCCTTTGACTTTGGCGGCGGCCACATCGAACCAGACAGAGCCGTCGACCCTGGGCTAGTCTATGATATCGAGCCAAGAGAGTACACTAAGTTCTTCAACTGCACACTTAGATCATTCGATGACTGTGAATCATACATGGGGCAACTCTACCAGCTCAACCTCCCATCCATCGCCGTGCCGGATCTCAAGAACTCTGTCATAGTTTGGCGCACTGTAACCAATGTGGGAGTAGCAGAAGCAAGTTACCATGTGAGGGTTGAGGCACCAGCTGGGACGATCATGTCCGTGGAGCCTTCAGTCATCCAATTCGCCAACAATACTAGGACGGCGACATTTAAGGTCACCTTCACGGCGAAGCAGAGAGTACAAGGCAGATACACATTTGGGAGCTTGACATGGCTGGATGGTAACACACACTCCGTGAGGATTCCAATTGCAGTTCGCACTATCATCCAGGATTCCGTTGCAGATACTTCTTAAGTAAATGAGAAATTTTACAGTACTTGAGAAGGTGCCAGGAGGTACCACATTTTTCTGTGTTAATTTTAGTACCTCCTGACACATGAGGTACCAGGAGGTACCAAAATTAACACTGAAAAATGTGATACCTCACAGTACCTCCTCAAAGACTTATGTTTGAGCAGTATAGATTCATCTGTTAGATTTTGCTGCTTATCTGAATAAGTGCACTTTATAGCTGTGCACCTGAGTCGGCTGACACGCGCTGTGTTCGCATGAAACCTAGGGTTATTGTGCTGCGCCATGAATGGATGGTGTGTGCACAAGTTGGAGTTGCGGTTATGGTATTTTCCCTTATGCATATATAGTTAGTTGAATGAACAACTAGAAAAGCTGCGCAGTTTTGGTAGCACAAAAACTTTGCTCTCCATTGTTTCAGTCATCTGTCTCTACCAGATTTGGTTGATTCCAACAGGAAATGTGTATCCCAACAAATGCATTCGCCTGGGAATTATCATCATGTATCCTAAATAGCGCATGCATTCACCTGACAATAATTTAATTCACATGCACGTGTTCTTGTAGTTGATCCATCAATTGCTACTTAGCTTGATAGAGAGGTGCTCGTATCCAAAATGTGTTCGTCAGTTCTAGTTTAGATAGGTTTTTTAGATAATAAAAATAATTTACATCTTCGGCCTCTGTCAATAGACACATAACCAATAAGTAATAGAACTAAAAAGAAAAAAGAGGTGGAAACATCCAAATTCTAAAAAATGACTAAAAATGATCTAGCAAACAAGAAGTAGAAATTCTATCATAAGAACAGAAATGTACTACTCCATTCAAAGTGGGACAAGAGATCCTTGACTACCAAATCCAAGTGTGTAGCACCATTGCACATAGTATCATGTTGTCCTTGTGAAAGCATCGTACACCAAGAATGGAGTAAATTGAAACACGTGAAGATAACCTACCTATTGTTAGACAACTTTTTTCCATTTAAATCTATGTCATTATGATAACACCAAATTGACCAGCATAATGCACTAGCCCTAGATCTAGGTAATCTCCTTAACCAATTAACAAAAATATCTTTTGCATTATGGGGAGGAGAAATGTTAAAGGCAAAAAATACACACCGACAAACAAGGCATGTGACCTGACGCTTGAAGAAAAGATGATCAATATTCTCGTGTTCATTACAAAAACAACATTGTTTGTTTCCCCCTCAATTTATTTTTGCCGGGTTATATTTTGTTAGGATCACTTTTTTATGGAGAAACCACATAAACACTTTTATTTTTAGTGGCATTTTTAACTCCCATAAAATCCTCTTTTGAATTCTTACATTAGAGCTCATGATCGCCTTGTACATAGATTTGACCGAAAATTGACCACTTTTATGAAGCGACCATATAAAATAATCCTTATCATCTGATAGAGTTATGTTATTCAAATGGTAAATTAAATTATTTCACTCCACTAACTTTGGTCCTATGATTGAACAGCGAAAAGAAATATTTAGTAGAGATGTGCTCATAACATCCGCTAAAAAGAGTGTTTCTTTCGAGCTATATTATAAATATTAGGGTATTGATATTTGAGTGGTTGTGAACCTAACCATGTATTTTCCCAAAATCTTATCTCCATTCCATTGCCATATTTGAAATAACCATATTGAAAAAAGCTATTTTTAGCCTTCATCACGCTAGTCCAAAATTGAGATGCTCTAGGTTTTTGTGTCATGGGGAAAAAGGTTTACCCTTTATATACTTGTTACTTGAAAGGTTATGCCATATGCCATCACCATTTATAAGCATGAAGAGCCATTTAATTAGTAAACATCTATTTTTGATATCAAGGTTTTGGACACCTAGTCTACCTTGATTTTTTGGCTGGCATATATAATTCCATTTTGTTAGCCTATACTTTTTTTCTAGCTATCACTCCTCCAGAAAAAAGCGAGATCTAAAGAAATCCAATCTTTGAAGCACACCTCTGGGTATTTCAAAAACAGATAACATGAACATGGGGAGACTCGAAGGAACCAAATTAAGGACCAATCTTCCACCCAGCGGCAGATCAGGGGGTGTAAGGGGGAATTCATGTATATTTCTTTATAAATCATCATATAATTTTAATATTTTTGTTATAATTATAATATTATATTTAATATTTATTTAAAATAGTAAATAATTTTATTTGTGATTAACATATAGTTCAGTTAGTCCCTTAAATTTTTTCTGGATCTGCCGCTTCTTCCACCATATGAGGTATTTTTTCCCTTCCAAGTGCTAAGTTTAGGATGCGTTTGGTTCTGCTGTGAGCTGTGAAAAAGCTGTTGTGAGTTGCCTGCTGTGAAAAAGCTGCTGTGAGCTGCCTGCAGTGAAAAAGTTAAAAGTCGTTTGGTTGAAACTGCTGTGAGCTGACTGTTTTTTATAACTTACGCAATTTTCATCATTATAATATTCTATACATATATATAAATAGGAAACACTCAACATTGATGCAACTAAATAACTGAAAATATATTAGATAAATAAAAAAGTGTATAATCCATCTTATAAAGTAAACGACGAGCACATATTATCTCATGAAATTATGCAATGCAATACAAATCATAATAATGTTAAATCAATTAAGACACCTTGAATTAATACTATTTAATCTAAACTAAAAATTAGAAAAGCAGAAAAACAGGCTCCGGACTGCTTCCAAATTTGTACTAGAAAAAATCTGTTTTTTCACAGCAGAAGCAGTTTTGGTAAACCCGTTTGGTTCAGCTTCTGCTTTTTCACAGAAGAAACAGATTTCAAAAGCAGAACCAAACGCAAATGACTCGTCCTTCAATTTTGCTGCATCATAAAAACTACTGCGTTTTGTTTGCCTAGATTACATCATATCAGAAGCTTCTTTGAATCTACCAGCAATCGATGATGACACTGTGAAGTCATCTGAATGTGAGCATGAAACATCAAGGCGCAAGCACAGCGTGACAGAAGACTACACATGCTGTTCTCGTCCTGGATGGAATGCGTAGACTCATGCTTCCCACGAAAGGCGGCCATGGTCTAAAAACAACATCATTTGACTACACTTGAGGCGATCTAGAACTCGCCAGCAGATTACCGTACGTGCAGCTAGCGTCCACGGTTATCGGACAGAATATTAAGAGAGATTCGTGTGGCTCCTGTCAGCAGCTGGAGCCTGGAAGAAGCTATGGTTCAAGGCTATCAGTGCACTGTTCTTCAATTCAAGATCACCCTTTTTTCCCCCTCAGTGAGCAGTGAGCACACATCCTTCAGGATTCAGAAACCCATGTGGGCAAATATGCCTTTGTCTTGAAACAATATTTGTTAGTTAAAAACTGGTCATACTCTGGAGCAAACCTTCGGAATCTCGTCAATGTTGGCTGTGTACAGATAAGAGAAGCTCCTGTAGACTGTAGTGGTCCACATGCATGTGGCGACGAGACAAAATTGTGGGAGAAATTAAAACAGTCCGCCCTTGCGACTCTATCTGCTGTGTTCTACCGAGGTCATGCTGCTTCGCACTCTGTTTACTCAATGTACACACCCCCAATGGATATCTCTTGTGGCTCTTAACAAAACCGCTTTACTTAGGGTGTGTTTGAGAGAGCTCCAGCTTTAACTTCTTTATCCTGTGAAGCTGGAGCTGAGTCAAACATTTTTTTTGATGAGTGGATCCCGTTAAAAACGCTTTAGAAAAATGAACTGGAGTAGTGAAGTAAGGTCTAGCCAGCTTCAAGTGCTCCACTCTAATTTCAGTGTGGATTTCAGGATCCGAAGTTTTACAGTTTTTCACTTATTCATGAGCTCCATTTCTCGTTACCCTGACCTCCGGAAAGTGGTGGTGTCAGCAACACATTTCATGGGTAACTCCACTCTTAATGGTATTACACTAGACAGATGATGACGAGTTTTCCCGGAGCATGCTGGCAAGACCATTTCAGTTGCCAGTTAGCAATATGGATACTCTAGGCTCTAGCAAGCACATTTTATCGACCAAACTCATGCACCAACCAATGCGTAACAGCATAAACATGCATCGCAATTCACATGCCACAAAACATGCAAATATGCAATGCATTGCCCAATGTAAACAAGGCCGTGCAATCGCCTGAATAAACCGTGCACGAATAGTAGAAGAGTATTATCAAGTTCTTATCCGGTTTGAAACACTCCAATTTCAAGTTTTCAACCAGGGAGCTAAGAGAACATTAGGTCATGTAGAAAGAAATAAGTGGTTATGAGTAATGAATAATCAGTAATGAGAGAAATGGGGATTCGGTCCCGTACGTGAGCCATCCGGTGTTGCTGAATGCGTGGAACGGGAGCGTGCGGTGGTGGTCGGCCTCGCACCAGGCGGCGATCTCGGCTGCGAGGTCAGCGACCCTTGGCTCGACACGGCGGACGAGGTCGAGGCCGACAAGCTCCCGCTCGGGCACACGAACCGCGCCGACCCGACCCCGCGCTCGCGGTAGAGGTCAGCGTACCTCCGCAGGTGCTTGAGAGCCGGAGGGGAGGGGAGATGGAGGAGAAGGAGATGCTAGCGCGGCCGCGGTGGGACGTGCGGGGATGAGGAGGGAGGAAGCGATGGGTACGTGGCGTAAGGTGACCCAGCGGTGCGCCGCGGCCGCAGCGACGGCGAGAATTCCGGAGCGACGGAGTGCTCCGGCCCGTCCCGTTCTGTAATACGAAAACTACGGTAATAACGAACATGAACGGTATTTTACTATTTAGATTATGAATCTGAACATTATTATTATTTAAATTTATTGTACTATATAATACCAAATTTAATCTAGGTTAGTAAATAGAGTAGTAGTTAAAATTTCTCAACTAACCCACTCGAGCCCAAACCATGTCGTAAAACTAAAATTCTTAGTTCGGTCTGTTTGTCAGATCCAAATTTGAAATAGATATGAGAATGGCGTACCATTACCCAACGTTACCATCAATTTCAACCTCATGCATAACCCACCATACATGCGTATTCCATGGTAGTGCAACAGGTGCACGGCACAAGTACCATTGTTACGGTATACCGTCGTATAGTTTTTTCTATACTAGAAAAATGTATCATATTTTTATGTATTTTGTGAAGCACATTATCTCCTCTTAGCGGATATTATAGACCTCTTCGATATAATTTCAAATATGAAATAATCCGTGGAGTTGAAGAAATATAGTATTATAGTTCCACTCTGTTTATTTATTTTCTCGAGCAGATCTCTGTTCATGTATCCCTATTACTATAGGGCTTTTTATTTCAACTTAGGATTATAGTAATTTATCTTATTTTTATAAGTTAGAACAAACATGTTAGCTAAAGTATAAATTATAACAATTCCAATAAATTGGTACAACCCAATTTCTTTCTATAAATTAAATTATTATAATCTTAAACTAAAATAAATACTTATATTTAGAGGCCTTAGATGATAAGTGATAAAGTTTAGCGCATGTCATGTCGGATGTTCAGCTGCTAATTAGAAAGATTAAATATGAGTTAATTATAAAACTAATTGTAGAACTAAACCCAATTAGTCCATGATTTAACAATAGGGTGCTACAATCAACTGATCAGATCTGCTGCTAGTAGCAACTGCCGGTAGAGCCCACAAACAATAACCATGTGAACAATAAAAACATTCCAAGACTCCAAATATTATAATAATAGGCAAACGTAAGCTGGTCCTCGAAACCAAAAGATTATGTTCGCCTGACATGTAAATAATCGGCCCAAAAGTCCCGACACACGTCGATGAAAGAGACCATCGCAAAGTTGTAGCACCGAAGAAGCATGAGTAGATGAGGCACAGCTTTCTGAAACTCGGGATGCAGTGTGATGTGACAATCTGGGGGAGGCCTAGATGTCCATCGGCGCGGCGTCCGTGCCCTTGTCCTCCTCCTGCGTCGAGCTCGGCTCAGCCGCAGCCACCGGTGTCTCCTCCGCGGCCTCCATGGAGTCGATTATTTCTTGGACCCTCTTGGCATCGATCATCTCAAATGGCTCAACGGTGCCATCGTCCTTTCTACCAACAATAGCAAGGGTGCAGTTGGAGCTGGTTAGCTTCTCACCTTGCAGCGTCTCCTTAATGGCAGAGAGGGCATCTCTGATGAGCTGGTCTGGGGTGTAGTCATCGTAGCCCTTGAATTTGCGCTCAAGGAAAGTCTTGGCGGCTTGGGAGCGAGATCCAATAGCAAATGCTTGGTACTCAAAGTAGTTTCCACTGGGGCAGTTATAGTATAGATGGGCTCCAGACTCATCCAGTCCAGCGACAAGGAGCCCAACACCATAAGGCCTCTTCCATGAACGCTGCGTGCAAACCTGCAACAACATTGAAGACAATATATTATCCGCAGGAACCTGGTGACAAAAATGGTAATTATGGAAACACACTCATCTTGGTTGAATTTAATTGTTTGGAACTTCAAGCCACATCAGCACAAGATAGTTCAGTCAAATTGGCTACAAAGTACAATCACAAAAGCAAAAGTGGAACTGTATGACCATGAAGATATGGCGATATGGATGCAGCTCATATGATGAACTGCTCCAAAAAAATTTAGGACGCACACCATATGGTCCAAAAATAAAGGAGCGTGCTAAAATATGATCACAATGATGGTGGAGAAAGAACAGTAGCATGAGGCACAAGTACTGGCTACGGTAGTGCACTGGCGTTAAGGTGCAAATGTGTATGGGGCACAACTTGAGACTTTAGTAGGAAAACAAATGTTGTAGGCATCACATCAACGATAGGGTGATGAATTAAGCTTAAGTGCTAATTCTAAATCTTCTGGAAACAATAGGTAAACAGAGATGATAGTATAAGAATATGACAATGGTAATGCTATTCGGTGGCATAGATTCCAGTTCCAGGTTCAGTAGCCAGGCAAGAAAGAAGCCTTTACTGATAGGCTTTTACAAATCTCTATCCTCTGTAAAGCTTAGATTTTCCGTACTGTTTCACATACAAATCATCCATCCATATGAACATTGGGGAAGGCAAGCAAAAGATGGGGAAAAAACAGCAGCTCAGCAATACTGCAATAGCAACATCTAAATTGCCATCTGTGAAAAATTCGGGATTTCACATATATGTATTATGGTAAAATCACAAGCTATGCCATGAGACAAACAATTTGAGAATTAGAAACAACACATAATATGTAACTTAACCTTAACATGGAATCTCCTTTTGGATTCATCAGGACATATTATTAACTAAAGAACATAAATGATAACAACACAACCAAAAGCGAACTCTTGCATGTTCCCACTGAACTACAAACAAACCATTGAATATGCTACTAGATGATATCTAAAGGGAACAAGGCCAACACAATATCACTTATTAAACATATTTCACTAACTTACTAACTTTATCTAATTTCTAGTTTTTTTTTTGGGGGGGGGGGGGATATTTCACTGCTGTATCAGTTTTTTGCTTTTTGACGTGTATATGAACTAAGCTTTGCTGGTGCAGGATAAAATGGTCACTTGGTCAGCATCTGATACTCAACAAAAAGCAATTTAGTCCATATGATCTACAATCACATATTCATATCCTGTCAGATTGTCCATATAACAGTTGTTCATGAGCCCACATCAATGATCCATCTCTACAGCCCAAAAGCTCCAACAATGTGAATTTAACACATCACTTAAAAAGTCTAAGTCTAATACTATGCACTTATACATACAAACTCTAGATGATGCCTACAGCTAAATAAAAGTAGGCATAAACTGGATGCAAAAATATCTTTACACAACATCCTCGGCTAAAAACCACATCAGCATGCCAAGTTGAGGTGAAAATGGCAAGTGTTAACTGTTAAGTTCTTTTTACTGCTGGCTCGTCATGAGATCTTGAGACAGATAAATTTCTACAATGCTGCAAAATTCTACATTTCTACATATATACCAATAGATGTTACACATTATGAAAACACTCTGACATGACTAAACTGTAATAAAAAAATAAGCTCCAATTTGGAGTACAGATCATGACCCGTGCCGAGCTGCTAGCCAAACCATGAGAAATCCACTTTTTTTAAGGTCGCACGGGCCTGATCTTATTTGAAGGTCATAGATATATCAGAAATGTGATACGAAGACTTTCTAAGAGGTCACTCATATGGTACTACTTTCAATAACATTAGAGTTGGTGTCAGCTAAAAGTCCCTTTCACTGAAATCCACTTTTTGATAATTAGTGCAGGATCCCGGCGATATCAAGCATCGAAATCCTAATACATAAGGCTATTCACAGTGGTGAGTTTCATAACACTATTTCATAAAAGTCCAAATCAGCTTTGCAACTGAATGAAATACCCTCTCTCACAGTGGAAAGTTTTATTTCACTATTTCCTAGGCTAACCAGTGTAATTAAATGCAACTAACTCTAATGAAATACCCTCTTCAATGAAACAATTTGGCGCTTAGTGGGCATTTCATTTCGTTTCATCCATCTTAAAAACGGTTAACACCATGTCATAGGATGACACTACTTCACTTCCCTCATTAATTGAATATCATATCAACAAAAAATCTGATGTGTCATGGTGAAACCTTCCATGAAAACCCTTTGTGAATAGCCTAACTAAAATCGTAAGCACGAAACCCCATCTCCCGCTGGCCGCTTCAGATCTGATTCCCTTAGCTCGAAACCCTAAGCATACAAGTCAAACAATCCAGCAACAGGCAACCGAGAAGAGATCAAGAGGGGAGGGCAGGGGAGGTGAGGGGAGGATAGAGGAAGATGGGCAGCGAGACGGACCTGCGCCTTGTCTGCGAGGCGGAGCGCGAGCCTGGAGACGGGGAGGGGCGCGTCGTAGACGAAGGCGTGGTTGATGCACTCGGAGCGGAGGAATCGGGATAGGACGCGGCCGTCGGCGGTTAGGCCCGCGAGCGCAACCCCAGCGTGGTCGGCGACGCGGAAGACCTTACGCTGGTGGGAGGAGAGCTCGGAGGCGGCCTTGTTGGCGGCGGCGAGGACGGCGTGGGTGCGGGAGCGGAGGCCGACGCAGGCGGAGCCCTGCTTGACGGCCTCCATGGCGTACTCCACCTGGAAGAGCCGCCCCGCGGGGCTCCACGTCGTCACATCAGTGTCGTACTGGTTCCGGAACATTCTCGAAGCTTCCTCCTCGCCCTCCTCTTGGATTCCACTCTCGCGACTTGGGGACGCGAAGTGTTTCCGTGTGACGCGAAGTGTTTCTGTGTGTAGGGTTTGGGCTCGCGGCGTTGCGTGCTCTGCGTTCGTCGGTTGCCGCCTCCTTCTTGTGCTCCAAGATGGAGCAGGGGAAGACGACCTGCCCTCCAGTAGCAAACGAGATCAGTCGGGTTGTTCACCCCTTGAAGCCGTCCAATCTCGATCGGATGGCACGCAGCAGTGGATGGTTACCGTGGGGCCCACGCGTCAATGATACAGAAGAGACCCATGGGAGCGAAGAGCGGATGCAGAGAAGTTGAGCCATTTCGGTAGCACCCGACAGGGCAGAGATCAGAGCATAAACCAGCATCTGCACCGATCAATTCATTTGCTAGCCATAATAATCTCGAATATAGGAGTGAATACATAGTCCTCACTCCCATGGTACAAACCAGAGAGCTCTTTGTCCAAGCGTTTGACAAATTTAAAGTGTAAGTTGCAACGAAATTACAAAAACAAGGTTGGGCTCAGAACAGACGAGACTTTATAGATGCCAGAAACCAGTGCTTCAAAACTTGCAAGATTGAGCGGAACACTATGTTGGTGCACTATTGTTCTAACCTCTACCAGCCCTGTTCAGGCTCACCATACGTGCACCCCCATCACCTCTTGCCATTGACCCAGACTGGGTGCGAGATCTTCCTCCGTCTTGGAAGCGTGAACCACCATAGCCTCCACGGGAACCCTGACCAGCCCTGTTGTCCCTGTTGTCCCTCTGGTACCCACCACCCCTTCCAGAGCCTCCACCTCTGCCAGAGTATCCAGACCTCCCACCGCCTTGCCGCCCTTGCGATGATACGAAGTTCTCCTGCCACTTGCCCATGTTGGATGAATCCTGACCATCACCCCTGCGCCTGGGTGGTGCCCCCTCAAGAGTGCCACCAGTTTTTGCCTCATATGCCCTCTCATTGCTCTCCACAAGGACAGAGAGCTTATCAGCCATCTGGAAAAGTAGACCCTGAAGCCTATTTTGATCAACGTTGAGGAAAATGATGCACTTGGTTGGTTGATCCCAGCTGGCATGAAGCTCGTCGTGCATCATCATCTTGCTAACAATGCTGTGGGCTTGTTGCTCGCTAAGATCGAACATTGTAGTGAGCTGGCCAAGGCTCAGGGACTCATAGCAAGATGAGTATGAAAAGAGATAGGTTCTAAGAGCCTCTTCTTTGATCTTAAGTTTCAACATCTCGAGAACATGCTCCTTGTTCCTCAAAAGCTTCCAGATCTCCAGTGAATTGATGACATCGAAAGCCTTCTGGTAGTCACCTTTACTGAGGGCCCTTGTTGCAGCCATTACATGGTCCCTCACATTTTCTGGAGGCCCAACAAAAGTCTGCCTTTCGCTGATTTCAAGAAGCCTGCGGAATGTTCTGTTCATAGACTTCCTCCTATCATAACTACTGGCAGCCATATTAGGGACCTCAATCAGCATTGCACAAATCAAGTGTGTGGCTTCCAAAAGTTCAAGGTTTATATGCATATGGTAAGGCATCTGCCTTCTCCTCTCAAGCCTTTCCTGCAGGAATTAAAGTAATAATTATAATATTAGCGTTTACAATCACAAGTACAGAAGATGTACACTGTCTTTTTGTACTGCTTTACAAGAATAATTAATAAATAATACGAAAAATATAACTAGAATGAAATCAGCTCTGGGATAAACTAAAGCTGCAGCAGATATCTTCAAATATCTAGATCTAGATAACTAACAGAAAAGGTAGAAAGTGACCGAGTAACTGACATTAAAATTGATGCAGCACTCAAAAGTACTTCAAGTAAAACACGTATTAAATAAAAATTCATTAAAATAAGAATAAGAAATCAAATGACCAGGAAATGCAAGAACATATAATATACATGTTAGAATATAGCCAACCAAAAGGTCATTATTCACATAATAAAAAGGCAGTACATATTGTGGGGGAGTTCAGAAGTCAACCTGTTCAGGTGTTTTTTCATGGTATCGGCTTTGTTGCACACCTTGTGCAAGCAACTCCTTCACTCTCCCAGTTGCATATAACTCAGACAAGCAACCATGGGCTTCAATTATCAAACCAGCTCTAAAAGCACCCAACCCCAACTGGGCCATGACTCTGTTGAACAAAATCTGTGATGATATGTCCATGAGTTGAACCCCATCTTGCAAATGACTCATTAAAAGCAAGTCACGAGCAACAGAAAAATCATCAGAGATAGCATGATGATAAATATCACACAGCATTGCCCGGGCTTTGGTCCTTTCATCTCCATACTTGTAAATCAGAGACATCAATAAATCCATCAAACCTCTGCTACTCTCAGGGAAAGTAGGCTTCCTAGGCACAACTTCTGGGATCACAACAAACGGTGGAGGCCCCCTATTGTCATCTGCTATTTGATGCTCCTCACCAGCCTCTGCATCTTCAACTTCGCCACTTTCCTCAGCCTGCTCTGCCAGCTTTCTCATTGCATAATATACTTCTTGAGGTTTGTAGTAGACCAGTTCAACACGGCGCAATGCAATCTTAGCTGCAGATTTAAGGTTTCCAACTCGTTCCAGGTAATCTTGAACATTCTGTGCAACAACCAAAAACAAAGGTTCATCCCTGAGCCTCTGAACATAATCTTTCGTATATGGATCAGTGCACTGCAAACTTTTAAAAAATTCAGAGTCCAGTCTCTCCAGGAATGCAACCAGGTCACCTGTAACATGGATTTTTCCATCATAGTCAGCACCCTTCTGTGTTTCCTTCTCATCAGGCTCCACTGAGGTGTCTACTACAATATTAGGGTACTGTTGCAGGATATCAAGCACAAGAAGCATGTTGTTAACACACTTCTTCCACACGTTGATTGGCATGTGACCAAGTAAACTTGGATTGACATCAAACTGGGCCGAAATCACATGGAAGAGGATTTCAAGTTTCTGTGCAGGTGTTTTTGCCACTCGGGTCAAAAATGTTAGCTGCTCAACACGCTCAATCCTCCCAATACCCTTTTTACCCCTTGACGCCACAATCTCCTTGAGCTTTTTATCAACAATATCCCATGTAATCTCACTTGGATCTTTCAAGAACTGCTTGTCCATAAGCTTGTCTTTCTTGCTCAGCTTTTTTTCCCAGGCTCCACCATCTTGGTCACCCTCCTCATCATCATCGCCTTCCTCTTCTGATTCAGACATAGCTATCTTCTCAGGATCCTCAATATCAGCATCACTGTCCTCGTCCTCATCCTCGCCATCCACATCCTTACCTTCCACATCATCATCTTCAAAACGATCTGGATGCTCTCTGCACTCCTGGATCAGGTTCTCATACTGCTTGTTGTTCTTCTTTAGTTTTTGTTTCACAGCATTGAGTGCCTTTGCATTACTGCTGCTCATCTTCTTTTTGGCCTCTTTATTTGCAAGAGCCTCAGCAAGGAAGTCCTCCAGTAATACAAGAGCCTTGATATACATATTTGGAAGTGTGGTGGACTCATTGACACGAACCACCTTCTCAAGCTGCTTGTTAAGCTTCTCAAAACTCTCTTGTAAGTTAACCCAGTCATTGATCTTCATTGCATTGCGCATCTGATCAACAGTAATTTTCAACTCTTCATTGCGCTTATCCTTCAAGGAGCGAATCACACGCTGACCAGAATCAGACTCATCACTGTCACTTGCATTGGTAGTCCTCAAATAGCGGTTCTGGTTTCCAGCACGCCCCCCAGCATCACCGCCTTCGTCTTCACTTTCACTTCCTGCTTCTGACTCAATCTCCTGCTCCTCCTCCTCAGAGTCACTGTCTCCCTGAAGATGGAAAGATACATGCAAGAGGTATTAAATTGCTGCAACCAAGAGAACATTGTTTATATCTATTACTGCAACAATGATGTAAATAAGAGTCTATCAGTACAGATGGAAAGGAAAGGCAAGTACCTGTCCCCAAAAACGAGATGCCATGATTGATGCTAACTCTTTTCCTTTGACTGGCTTCAAGCTCTGCTAATTGTATAAGTTGGTAAGAATTATAATCAAGTGCAAGATACAACAGTTAACATGACTTAATTTTAAAATTAAGGCATGTACAGTGACCAAACCCATAAGGTAAAAGATAAAACCATTTATATTGAGCAAAATTCCTGCAACACGTGAAGCGTCAATGTATGAAACACAAAAGAATTAGCACCAAAACGTTGCATGCATCAGTGAAAAGCTAAATCAATTGAAAATCCGCATGAACCTGCAACGAAGGTCGAGCATCATAGAGAGAGCCTTAATCGACCACAACAATAACCTATTGGTTAAATCAGCAGATATAAACCTAGACCCGAGATCTACACCTCTGGGCCGAAAAAAAACAGAGTTCATTGTGCTAGAAGCGTAACACTACAAACTGCCGATCAGGGATCTACACAGGATTGTATTGTGAGATGGGCACAGAAAGGGAGTGAGAGAGAGAGAAGAAGAGGATATCACCTTGCTAAGGGAGGGAACGCCGGTCGAGCGTCTTCCGGGAGCCGGCGTGGGACTGAGAGGCCGCGGCGGCGGCGGCGGCGGCGAGAAGGGCTAGGGTTCAAGAGCTCTCTATCGCTGTCTCGCGCGGACGACGCGGTGGGGGAAGCGCGACTGGTCTGGATTAGTTGGGTTCCCCGATGTATTGGGGGTTAAGATGGGCCTTTGGGCTTTCTAAAATTACACACAAATTTACCCAAAATATCTCTACTATTATAAAGCGGCTAGTTTTCCGTTCCCAGTCCGCAACCCCGTATTGCCTCCCCACCTCCCACAAAAAACCAATCAAAACTTATACCCTATAAAAACCGGTCCTCAACCGCCCGAACCGGAGGGCCTCAACCGTCCAGTGCGCCACTCCCTCCCTGCATGCGCGCAGCACCTTGCGCTTCTGCGTGAGAAAAAAAGAAGAAAAGAGGAAAAAGAAAAAAGAAGAAAAAAAAGGAAAAATAAAAAGAATAAAAAATAAAAAACAAGAAAAAGAAAATTGTATTTATATTTCAGTATTTTTCTCTACTATTATAAAGCGGCTAGTTTTCCGTTCCCAGTCCGCAACCCCGTATTGCCTCCCCACCTCCCACAAAAAACCAATCAAAACTTATACCCTATAAAAACCGGTCCTCAACCGCCCGAACCGGAGGGCCTCAACCGTCCAGTGCGCCACTCCCTCCCTGCATGCGCGCAGCACCTTGCGCTTCTGCGTGAGAAAAAAAGAAGAAAAGAGGAAAAAGAAAAAAGAAGAAAAAAAAGGAAAAATAAAAAGAATAAAAAATAAAAAACAAGAAAAAGAAAATTGTATTTATATTTCAGTATTTTAATTTATGTATTTTGTGGAAAGTAAAAGCCCTTAGATTTCTGGAAAAATCATGTAGAAACATGAATTTTACGTAAAAACCATATTATAAAATAAGATTCTGTTGCAAATCACAGAACTATGACTAGTCAATATATATATATATAATCATATTTCAGACCATTTCCAATAGTACTTCTATCCAGTTTCTAAAATTAAATTTATATTTTAAAAAAAATCAAGCTATGACAGTATTTCTAAATTATTTCCTATCCTAAGTGATCCTCTAAACTCTCTTTTTTCTCTAAAAATAGGAGCACTTTTCTAATCCCCTATAATATTATTTAAAATATAATAATTGAGACTATATGATATTATTGTCGATTAATTAATTTTTAGGAAGTTTTATAATCTAATGTATTATATAATTGATGAGTTTGAGTGTCTATCTGACCAATAATCTGTTAAATCACAAACCTTCATTCGTATCTAACAAATCATAGTCATGTGATCTTCCTTTTTATCTTTCTTGGGCCAGCCCAGCCCATTATGGGCTCCCCTCCTCTCTCTCTACCGTTGGGTCCCGCATGTTTTAGATGGCAACTATTAATATATGTAAATCATCAATATATGATAGTTGATCTATTTTATATGGAATATTGATCATATATATGAAAATATATGGAAATATTATTAGTTTTATATATAAATAATAAATAAATAGCATATTCATAGGACAATATTATTTTAAAATATTTAGAATCCCCTTCCATAATTGCCCATTTCCTTTACTCGTGCCTCCGTATAAAATCAAGAGTTCATGGTCGAATCCCACTATCAATTCTAACCCTAGCCTCGTGAACCCGAGTTGTGCCATGTGTTTTTTCTCCACCGCCGCCTCTCCTCTTCACTGGCAATCGCATCCATCCTTGTTGTCGATTATGTCGGTTTGTCATCCCTCTCCATCCTTGGTTGCTGCTCCGATTAGATCCCCGACCACCGAATCACTGTTGCTACATTCATCCTAAACCATCATCATAACTCCCACTCACCACCAGCAACCTCTGCTCATCCCTGATCTCTGTCCTTGGTTCGGTAAGGATCCCCTTCGTGTGCTTATTCCATTACTGCCCTTATTTTCCACTATAGATTCTCGCTTGCACATGTAGCCGTCCGATTTGTTTTCCGTTCCTCCGTCCGCAACCCCGTACTGCCTCCCCACCTCCCACAAAAAACCAATCAAAACTTATACCCTATAAAAACCGGTCCCCAACCGCCCGAACCGGAGCGCCTCAACCGTCCAGTGCGCCGCTCCCTCCCTGCATGCGCGCAGCACCTTGCGCTTCTGCGTGAGAAAAAAAGAAGAAAAGAGGAAAAAGAAAAAAGAAGAAAAAAAAAGGAAAAAGAAAAAGAATAAAGAATAAAAATAAAATAAAAAATAAAAAACAAGAAAAAGAAAATTGTATTTATATTTCAGTATTTTAATTTATGTATTTTGTGGAAAGTAAAAGCCCTTAGATTTCTGAAAAAATCATGTAGAAACATGAATTTTGCGTAAAAACCATATTATAAAATAAGATTCTGTTGCAAATCACAGGACTATGACTAGTCAATATATATATATATAATCATATTTCAGACCATTTCCAACAGTACTTCTATCCAGTTTCTAAAATTAATTTATATATTTTAAAAAAATCAAGCTATGACAGTATTTCTAAATTATTTCCTATCCTAAGTGATCCTCTAAACTCTCTTTTTTCTCTAAAAATAGGAGCACTTTTCTAATCCCCTATAATAGTATTTAAAATATAATAATTGAGACTATATGATATTATTGTCGATTAATTAATTTTTAGGAAGTTTTATAATCTAATGTATTATATAATTGATGAGTTTGAGTGTCTATCTGACCAATAATCTGTTAAATCACAAACCTTCATTCGTATCTAACAAATCATAGTCATGTGATCTTCCTTTTTATCTCTCTTGGGCCAGCCCAGCCCATTATGGGCTCCCCTCCTCTCTCTCTACCGTTGGGTCCCGCATGTTTTAGATGGCAACTATTAATATATGTAAATCATCAATATATGATAGTTGATCTATTTTATATGGAATATTGATCATATATATGAAAATATATGGAAATATTATTAGTTTTATATATAAATAATAAATAAATAGCATATTCATAGGACAATATTATTTTTAAAATATTTAGAATCCCCTTCCATAATTGCCCATTTCCTTTACTCGTGCCTCCGTATAAAATCAAGAGTTCATGGTCGAATCCCACTATCAATTCTAACCCTAGCCTCGTGAACCCGAGTTGTGCCATGTGTTTTTGCTCCACCGCCGCCTCTCCTCTTCACCGGCAATCGCATCCATCCTTGTTGTCGATTATGTCGGTTTGCCATCCCTCTCCATCCTTGGTTGCTGCTCCGATTGGATCCCCGACCACCGAATCACTATTGCTACATTCATCCTAAACCATCATCATAACTCCCACTCACCACCAGCAACCTCTGCTCATCCCTGATCTCTGTCCTTGGTTCGGTAAGGATCCCCTTCGTGTGCTTATTCCATTACTGCCCTTATTTTCCACTATAGATTCTCGCTTGCACATGTAGTCGTCCGATTTGAATCTATAACCTTTGCATACTCCTTTGGTTTGTAGCACGTGCACGAGTCACTCGGTTCACCATGAACCCGAGCCTTTTCAAGTAGAAAAAATAAATCAATAAATCCTAGGAAATTCTGGAGAAGCCCTCTTAATTTCAAACCTTCATAACATTTGCTTACTTGTGATCTTTAAAAACTTTTTAGATGTCGATCATGGTACACAACTACTGCCATCGAAGAGCTTCGCTATCTAACAAAGTTCATTGGTTTCACGTAAGAACCAAAATTCCATGGCGAGTTTTTCGGAAGAAGGAGACGACATCTGTGAATTGTTGTTAATATAATTATTTTTTGATTTTCAACGTTACGTAGCACGGGTACTATACCAGATAAGATAGTTCCCTATAGTAAATAAACTCTTTGGGAGTTGCTCTCGTTAGGACATGTGTTTCCATTTTTTCAACATTTACACAGCTTTCCCTGTTGTGCTCACGTCTCCCACGTATCACTCATCCAAAGTTATATAACTATTTAAAAGTAGTGGCAAAACTAGAGAAAGAATTTGTACTGCTCTTTCTATATGTACATGAAATTGTTTTAGATATGTGTAATCAAACGTTAGATAAAATTAACCATTATTATTTAGAATATATAGTTTATGTACATTTAAAATGGCATAGGCATGTTTTCCTTAACAAAATAGATTATATTATTTTGCATGTGTAACTTTTAAAAATCATGTAATAATAATTGAGTAGTCAAAGTTATGTCGCCTTCATTTTGAAAAGTCAAAAACATGATTAGAGTATTTGGAGCTTCTAGAAGAACCTCCTTCAAACATGCCTATACCTTCATCTAAAATTCCTGAGCTTTTCATATAAGTAGTGCCAGTCTCTCTGTCATTTTTTTATTACAAGAAAAAACTGGCAGGAATCTGTTAAGACTTGTGATAGGAGATTGATATGGCCAGAATTCGCACACTCAATGGAGGTGCCTGTGTGTTCTTATTTATAGGAGAGGCCTTGATTACATGCCATGGTTGACGGTGATTACATACTATGTATAGCGTGATTATATGCCATGGTTAGGCCTGATTACATGCTAATGATAGCTTATACATGGAAAGTGATGACAGGCTAATCTTCTGGTTTGACAGCCCCCCGCAATCTCGACGGTGCTAGAGCTAAGTTGAGATTGAACCTGAACTTCTTGAATGGTCCTTGTGGTAACGGTTTTGTTAGTCCATCTGCTAACTAATCTTTGGTTGATAAGAACCGAATCAGTAGGGCTTTGCTCGCCACCCTTTCACGAACAAAGTGAAAATCGACCTCAATATGCTTTGTGCGGCCATGGAACCATGGATTGGCCGATAGATATGTAGCACCTAGATTGTCACACCACAGTATAGGAACATGAGTAGCAGTAGTGAACTCCATTTCACGAAGAAGGGACTGAAGCCATACTAGCTCAGTTGTGGCATTTGCCAAGGCTTTGTATTCAGATTCCGTGCTAGAACGAGAGATGGTCGCTTGCTTTCTGGAGCTCCATGATATGAGGTTGGGTCCAAAGAAGACGAGGAAACCTCCCGTGGAGCGACGATCGTCGGAGCACCCGACCCAATCGGAGTCAGAGAAGGCACTGATTTGACAGGACGTAGACCGGGAGATGCATAGGCCATTATCAATGGTGTATTTAAAATAGCGTAAAATCCTTTTGACCGCAGTCCAGTGAACATCCGTGGGTTGTGACATGAATTGGCAAACTCTGTTGACAGAGAAGCCAATATCAGGACATGTAATCATGAGGTATTGAAGAGCTCCCACAGTGCTGCGAAAACCTGTAGCTTCAGAGGCAGGGAGTGGAGTTCCATTGTGGCGAGAAACTTTGTCAGTGGTGGACATCGGTGTGGTAACTGGGCGGCAATCAGTCATGTGAGTCTTACGCAGTAAATCAGTGATGTATTTCCGTTGAGACAAGATGATACCAGAGGCTGATTGATGAACTTCTATGTCGAGGAAGTAATGTAAATTACCGAGGTCTTTGATGGAGAAGTCAGCATCAAGTTGTTGAAGAAGGCGTCCTGTAGCAGCACTCGATGAGCTGACAACAATCAGGTCGTCCACATATACGAGGACATACATGATCAAGTGTCTGGTCTTGTAGATGAAGAGTGAGGTATCTGTTTTGCATTGTTTGAAGTTGAGGGAGCAGAGCTTGGAGGTCAGGGTGGAATTCCATGCACGGGGAACCTACTTCAGGCCGTATAGTGCCTTCTGGAGTCGGCAAACATGGTGAGGTTGTGTGGAGTCAACAAATCCCGGTGGTTGCTTCATGAAGACAGTTTCTTGTATAGCGCCATTGAGGAAGGCATTTCTGACGTTTGCTTGACGAATGCACCATCCCTTAGATACGGCAATAGATAAGACGAGACGCACAGTTGTTGTCTTGATCACTGGGCTGAACGTTTCGTCATAGTCGATGCCATATCGTTGATGAAAACCTTTAGCGACGAGACGTTCTTTGTAGCGTTCAACTGAGCCATCTGCATGTCGCTTTACTTTGAAGATCCATTTGCAATCCACCACATTACCATACGGTGGAGGAGGGGTAAGGTGCCACGTGCTTTTACGGATAAGGGCTTCATATTCATCTTGCATAGCTTGTTTCCAGTGAGGAGAGTGAAGTACTTCAGTATAGGATATGGGTATTGATTCAGCAGGATCTGATTGGGTAACATGAGCCATAAATCCTCTTTTCTTGGGGTCATATCTGATGATGTCTTGACCGAAATCTTTGATCTTGGAAATGTTGTTGCGTAGACGTGTACGTGGTCGTCGATCTTGTTCTGGGTCAGGTTGCACGTAGTGCGGCGATGGTACAATATCATCAGTGCCTGGTGATGAGACTGGAGCTGCAATATCGCCATGTAGAGGTGCCGACAACTGTAGTGCATCCGACACAGGGTCAGAACACGGTTGCATGTTTGACGCAGGTTCTGTTGTTGCTTCTTGAGACCTGAAAACATCACCAACACTCAACAAAGTTGGGTTAGAACCATCATGCATAGGAGATGATATGGGCATGTCCGTATGTTGGTCAGTGGGTAGGGGTATAGTGGTAGGTTGCAATGTTGGAAGAACGTGTTCGATTGTGGGTGGTGGTGCTGATGAGGTGATAGTGGAAAATGGGAAAACATGTTCGTCAAAGACGACGTCACGTGAAATGTAGACACGATTAGTTGGCGAATGTAGGCACTTGTATCCTTTGTGCATGGGGTTCTACCCTAGGAAAAAACCATTGCAGTGAATGGTAGCTTAGTTTGGTGGGATTATAGGGGCGTAGATTGGGCCAGCATGCGTAGCCGAAGACTTTTAGCTAAGAGTAAGTGGGTTTTTGATTGAGCAGGGGCTGAAGTGGTGTGTTGGAGCCCCTTGATCGGCTAGGTAATCTATTAATCAAGTAACACGCTGTGACAAAAGCTTCATCCCAGAATTTAAGAGGAAGGTGACTGTGAGCGAGGAGGGCAAGTCCTATCTCGACAATGTGTCGATGCTTGCATTCCGCAACCCCATTCTGTTGGTGTGTATGCGGACAGGACACACGGTGTTGAACACCAATAGATGTGAGATGGGTGTGAAGGCGTTGATACTCACCGCCCCAGTCACTTTGAATGGTTAGGATTTTTCTATTAAGCAGGCGTTCAACATGGGTTTGAAACTCAGTGAAAATGCGATGAACGTCGGATTTGTACTTTAGGATGTATATCCAAGAAAAACGACTGAAGTCGTCGATGAAGCTGACATAGTAACGGCCACCACTCGAAGAGCGAATGGCAGGACCCCATACATCAGTGTGGACAAGTTCAAGTGGAAACGATGTTTTGGTATTGGAATCAGGAAAAGGTAGCTGGCAACTCTTGGCCATCCTACACGCATGGCAAACATGGGTGTTTTTATTTGTAGATGAAACTAGGATATTATTGTGATGAAGAACGTGATGGAGAGCGAACGTTCCTGGGTGGCCAAGCCTTTGATGCCATAGCTCTAGTGAGGGACGCATGGAGAGATGAACTGCTGGTGCCTGCTTGATGTCATGGAGGGAGAGTGGGTACAAGCCACCAATGCATCTACCGTGAAGAAGAGGCGTCCTCGTGGCTGTGTCCTTGATGAAGAAATGGTAGGGATGATATTCAAAAAATATGTTATTGTCACGAGTAAAGCGATGAACAGATAATAGATGTTTAGTGGCTTGTGGTGCATGCAGTATATTATGAAGATGTAGGGCACGTGCAGGGGTTTGGATCATGGAGTGACCAACATGATGGATAGCCATACCTGAGCCCCCAGCAGTCTGGATCTTGTCCTTGTCGTGGTACGTCTCACGAATGGCCAAGCGGTCAAGGTCGTTGGTGATGTGATCTGTTGCGCTTGTGTCTGAGTACCATGGAGCTTCTAGAGAGTATGTTGGTATAAATGCCAATGCCGCTGAGGGTTTGTCATCCTTCTGATATTTGTCATCATAGCAGTACCAACACTGTGGTGCAATGTGGTTGGCACATCCACAGATCTGGCAGCGAGGACAGTCATGAGAGCGGTCATTGCCATGGTCACCGGGGCCATTGGACCGTCCAGTCATGCACCCACCACCACGACCGCCGGAGTGACCGCCATGGCGACCTCCAGAACGACCACCACGCCCCCCACGAGAGGCATAGTTGATGAGGGGAGTGGAGGGGGTTTGCACAGCTTGTCGTTGAAGGAGCCAAGCTTCAAAGCTAAGGAGGTTGGTGTAGACGTCGTTGAGTGACATTGGCTCAGCTCGGGTGGTGATTGAGGTCACCAGCGCGTCGTATTCTTCAGGAAGCCCGGTGAGGATGTAGGCGACGATCTCGTTGTCCCGCAGAGGTTCTCCTGCAGCAGCTAGGTTGTCGGTGAGTCCCTTGACATGGCTAAAGTAGTCCGTGGCCAAGAGGTCATTCTTATTTAGAGTGGCCAATTGCATACGCAATTGCATGGCACGTGCCCGAGATTGAGCCGCATACAAACCATCGAGCTTGTCCCACACCGCTTTGGATGTTTTCAGGAACAAGTACTGGCTTAGCACTTCAGGTGTGAGGGATGCGAGGATGGCACTCAAGATTGCCTGATCCTGCTCGAACCATATGGCATAGGCCGGGTTAGGAAGAGGAGCTCCACTCCTCTCCACTGCAGGAAGTGTCGATGATGGACACGGAATTGCGCTAGTGACATAGCCGATGAGGCGTTGACTGCGAAGATAGGGTAGGATCTGGGCTTGCCAGAGGAGGAAGTTTTCGCGAGTTAGTTTGACGGTGATGAACTGGCCATGGTTGAACGGTGGTGAGAGGGGTTGGAGGTGGGAGTTTCAGTGGTCATGGTGGAAGTTGCGGATTGGTTAGGCTCTTGATACTATGTTAAGACTTGTGATAGGAGATTGATATGGCCAGAATTCACACACTCAGTGGAGGTGCTTGTGTGTTCTTATTTATAGGAGAGGCCTTGATTACATGCCATGGTTGATGGTGATTACATCCTATGTATAGCGTGATTATATGCCATGGTTAGGCCTGATTACATGCTAATGATAGCTTATACATGGAAAGTGATGACATGCTAATCTTCTGGTTTGACAGAATCAATATCGCATGAACATATCAATCAATACCGCTCAAACATATAATCACTTAAGAAGTATCTGCAATGGAATCTGGATGATGGTGCAAACTGCAATTGGAATCCTCACGGAGTGTGTGCTACCATCCAGCCATGTCAAGCTCCCAAATGTGTATCCGCCTTGTACTTTCTGCTTCGCCGTGAAGGTGACCTTAAATGTCACCGTCCTAGTATTGTCGGTGAATTCGAGTACTGAAGGCTCCACGAACATGGTCGTCCCAGCCGGAGCCTCAACCCTCATGTGGTAACTTGTTTCTGCTGCTCCCACATTGGTTACGGTGCGTCGGACTACGACAGAGTTCTTGAGGTCCGACACAGCAATGGATGGGAGGTTGAGCTGGTAGAGTTGCCCCATGTAGGTTTCACAGTCGTCGAATGATCCAAGTGTGCAATCGAAGAACTTGGTGTACTCTCTTGGCTCGATATCATAGACTAGCCCAGGGTCGACGGCTCTGTTTGGTTCGATGTGGCTACCACCAAAGTCGAAGGGGTCAACCACTTTTCTAGGCACTCCCTCAGCTTCGATTGGTATGCCAAAACGATCTGTAATCGATGTTGCAACCAACAAAGATAGATATTGGTTAGTCATACGATGAATTCAATGAATAATTTTAGGTAACTCCTTTAAAGTGCTATGAAAAATTAAACTCTCTCAAGATAGTTTGCCTTCAGTTCATACCTATTGTGACAATGGTAGACTTGATCATGGAAGGCGACCAGTCTGGGTGAACTGACTTGAGCAATGCCACCACCGTCGATACATGTGGACACACCATGGATGTCCCAGACATGAACTGGTATGAGTCATCCACAGCTGTCAGGATGCTCGCTCCCGGTGCAGCTACGTCAGGATGTTGAAACACCACACGAATTATTTTGACACGTGCGTTTATAAAGTACCTAGCATCATATATCACATATATAAACAATTTGTTGATTCATAGACGTCAAAATCAATATGTCACCTTCAATATGTCGGGAAACTCAGTGCTCAGTCCCCTCGATGAGAAGCCGGTGACCCTTGGTGAGGGCACCCCGCTTCCAACCACGGTCACCGCAGGCGACACCTTCACCACCGGTGCCATCTTGGAATACGTCAGAAGAAAATATTTGAGGATCTCCACATGAACATAATTAATCTTCATTGGTGTCGACGTTGTAACATGTGACACAACTTGATTTTGATCTCACCTTGGGCTGCGCGCATAGGTGGCGATTCTGCGTGCGATCTCATAGTCCACTAGTATGCAGGCCATGACGCCATTATAGGCATCGAGGGTTTCCATGAGGTTGATGGGGTACCGCGTGAAGATAAGACCCTTGGCACCTGCCTTGGCCAAACTGTTGATCATTAAACCAAATGTCTGTCGTGGCGGGTGTGTGGTGGACGCCTGGTACGGTGTTGAGCATAGTACAATCTTGCATGTGACGTTGGTATCCATGCCATTGCAACTGCACCAGTACACATAAATGGTTGTTCAATTCAATGTAGAGCTCTTGATAAAATGTGATTTGATTGATAACTCATTTGATTATTACCCATCAACAAGCGTCTCAAACTCATTGCTGCTCATAGATCTATAGTAAAGAGATTGCCCCTTCATTCAAAAAATATATAAAAAGGATTGAAGAATGAGTTAATTCACATGCATCATGCAAGTTGTAGCTCTGTAAAAATTGCAATGCACGCTTAATTACCGTAAACTTGTTGTTGTTCCCGAGCGTAATGACGGTGTGGAAGGTCCGATTGATGGTAGCGGCGGAGAGGACCCACGGCATGACATTCTTCACCGTATATGGTGTGGGACCATCGTTCCCACTGGAGAACACCACGGTGATACCCCTCGCCACGGCGTGCAGCGTCCCAAGATAATCTTCTAGCCCTCCCAACGACAGCGACAACACATCCACACCATCGTTTATGTCATCATCAATGGCCGCTAGGATCGCTGCGTAGCCGCACATGTCATCGCTAGTCTCCCTCCCCCAGCAAACTTTATAGACAACCACACGTGCACGCGGCGCCCCACCGTGGGCCATGCCGGTGCCTAGGCTGCCTTGGTTATGGCTCACATTCCACACCTGACCATCGACGATCGTTGAGGCAGTGTGCGTGCCATGGCCATTTGCATCCCTCGCCGACATGTACTCATCTTTTAGTGCCTCATCTGAAATACCACCAGAGTACCACCATGCGCCGATGATCTTCCGGTTGCAAGTTGTGGCGTTGAACGTTGCACCGATCTGGCACTCCCCTTTCCACCTTGCTGGCACAGGGCCGTAACCATTGTCATCAAAGCTTTGCGATTCAGGCCATATCCCTATAAACACAACATTTCATTGAAGCTTCAACTAATGGAATATTATATTGCAAGTGATTTCAGCCAGAATAATATTATGATGTATACCTGTATCGATGACACCGGCGATGACATCTTTGTTAGTCCCAGATCTCCCGGGAGGAGAGGGAGACTAAGTCCCTCTCCTCCCCGCATGCACAAAGGCCATGTGCATGCGCCTGATCCCAGCGTGTTGATCGGGAGCGCCCAACAGAATCTGTTAGGGGCTCCCTGTTGTGCGGCACTATATAGGGAGAGGCTAAATTACTTGATCGAGGTTCGACCTTTTCCTCTGCCTCTCCCAAAAACCTAAGGCAAATACCGATCTAAGTAATTGTGCCGAAGCAACGGGAAGGCTCCCTGACCTCCACCGCCATTCGCCGGACTTCGACGCCATAGCCACGGCCATAGCATCCCCTTCATCTTCGTGCAACTGTTAACTCTAGTAGTTGACAAGAAAAACTCACAAACAGGAAGGAATTATCTCAAACTCAGCTCAACCGAGCTGCCGCCGCCGCCAGGTTCATTCCAAGCCCCCGTTACAACGTTCCAAAGTTTCGTTTTTATACCCCAGGCAAACCCTGACATGGGCTGCTGAAAACCCAACACCACTCACATACACTTCACTGGGCCCAATCCGACCCAAAATAACGCTTGTTAACCTTCTTGATCCTTCCTGGATGCACCCTTGGAGTCTTCACTTCACCTTGCAATACATCCGACACTCCTACGTTGACAGATGCCTCCCCATGAAAACTGGCTTGTCCCCAAGCCAGTGCTTCTGGGTACTACCGCTGAAGCTCGGTGAGGTCTTGCCAATCAGCTTATGCAACTGGTGAATTGTTCCACTGCACAAGAACTTGATCAATCAGGCCATTGTTCTTACGGATAGAACGGAAATCCAGAATTCGACCAGGGAAATTGAACTTATGTGCTGAAGAATCATCTTGTGTACTTGTTTGACGAACACCCGGTAGTCCCTTGAGTTGTGAAACATGGAAAACTGGGTGAATACTGCTGCCACTCGGAAGATCAAGCCTGTAAGCAACAGTCCCCACCTTAGCAATTACAGCGAAAGGGCCAAAATACTTGAAAGCCAGCTTATGGTTACTCCTCCTTTGGACTGATGATTGGACATATGGTTGTAACTTAATGAAAACAAGATCTCCCACTTGGAACTCCCTAAAGCTGCGCTTTTTATCTGCATACACTTTCATTTGCTGTTGAGCTCTGTGTAGCTGCTGCTTTAGGAGCTGGTTCATCAATTTTCTGTCAGCCAACCAACTAGCTAGATCAGGAATGGTGCAAGTATTTGGGCCAATGCCAAACTGTCTAGGTGGATGCCCATACAAAACTTCAAATGGGGTGTTCTTCAAAGTGGAATGGGGACTTGTGTTATACCAAAACTCAGCAAGATAAAGCCATTTCATCCATTTAGTCGGGCAAGCATGTGTGAAACAGCGTAGATAAATCTCTAAACACTAGTTGACACGTTCGGTTTGACCGTCGGATTGGGGATGATATGCTGAACTCATGTGCAACTCCGTACCAGAACTCTCAAATAGTTGCTGCCAAAACTGACTGGTGAATATTCAATCTCTATCCGACACAATAACTGCTGGCAGACCATGCAACTTATACACTTCTTTCATGTATACCTTAGCAACTTCTCTCACTGTGAAAGGATGTTTCAAGGGCAAAAAGTGAGCATACCTTGAAAATTTATCAACAACCACTAGAATACAGTTGTAGCCTTCAGATTGAGGAAGTCCTTCTATGAAGTCCATGGAAACCCATTGCCAAGCACCATCTAGGATTGGTAGGGGTTGTAAGAGACCAGGGTATTTTGATCTATCCGGTTTGGCTTGAAAGCACACAGTACATTCCTTGAGGTATCTTTGTATATCTTGTTTCATTCCCTTCCAAGCAAAGAGTTTCTTGATTCTTTGATATGTAACCGGGAACCCAGAATGTCCCCCAATCGGACTATCATGTAAGGAGCTGATCAATTTGCGCTGTAGGGAAGGATGATGCCCAATCCAGATTCTATCCTTGAATCTGATAACACCATCTTTCAAGGAAAAATCCTCCTGAGTATGCGAATCAATGGAGAGTTCTGCCAAAAGTTGTTTGGTATATGGATCAGCTGAATATCCCTGGACAACCTCCACCAACCATTGGGGCTGACAACTAGAAATGAGGGAAATTTCCATTTGGTCACTGCTAGGAATGCGAGACAAGGCATCAGCAGCACCATTTTGAACCCCTTTCTTATAGCACATTCTATACTGTACACCGAGAAGTTTAGTGAATGCCTTAAGTTGCAATGGTGTGGACAATCTATGATCTGAGAGGTGCACCAGGCTTTTATGGTCAGTGTAAATAGTAAATTCTCCATGTTGCAGATATGGCCTCCAATGGTCCACCACCATGAGCACGGCCAAACATTCCTTTTCATAAGTACAACGGCCTCTGTTCCGAGCTCCCAATGCCTTACTAATAAATGCAACTGGATGGCCTTCTTGTGATAAAATGGCCCCAATTCCCACCTCACTGGCATCTATTTCAATAGTGAAGGGCTTGGAGAAATCAGGTAAAGCTAGCATTGGTGTTGATAACAATGCTTGTTTCAGCGCAACAAATGAATCATCGGCTTCTTGTGTCCATCTGAATTGCACTCCCTTTTTAAGCAAACTGGTGAGAGGTTTGGAGATGATACCAAAACCTTTCACAAATTTTCTATAGTATCCTGCCAAACCTAGGAAACATCTTAATTTCTTCGGGGTCCCTAGTCTGGGCCACTCGGAAACAGCTTGAATTTTGCTTGGATCTATGGACACTCCATCAGAACTAATGATGTGACCTAAATAAATTAACCTTGTTTGTCCAAAAGAACATTTGCTGAATTTCACCTTCCATTCATGCTTCTGGAGCAACACCAATACCAATCTCAAGTGTTCCTTATGAGAATTCAGATCAGGGCTATACACTAGGATGTCATCAAAGAAGACTAAGGCACACTTCCTTAACACCGGGGCCAATGTGTTGTTCATAGCACCTTGAAATGTACCAGGAGCTCCTATTAATCCAAATGACATAACCTTATATTCGTAATGGCCTGAATGAGTTTGGAAGGCAGTTTTATACTCTTCACCTTCAGCCATTCTAATCTGATGGTAACCTGATCTTAAGTCCAACTTGGAAAAATATTTTGCACCATGTAATTCGTCTAACAATTCATCAATAACTGGCAAGGGGTATTTGCTTTTAATAGTTAATGCATTGAGCTGTCTATAATCAATAACCAATCTCCATGACCCATCCTTCTTCTTCACCAACAAGGCAGGAGAAGAAAACTCACTATTGTTGTGTTGAATTACACCAGATTTCAACATTTCCTTAACTTGGGTTTCTATTTCATCCTTTTGAGCAGGGTTGTATCTATAGGGCCTGACACTAATCGGTTTAGCTCCATGAATTAAAGAGATTCTATGGTCACAGTACCTCCTCGGAGGCAGGCCACATGGTTCAGCAAAAACATGTTTAAAGTCTTCAAGTAGGGGTAGAATCTCAACGGGGGCACTCTCTACCACCTCATTGTTGTTTGCACACAATTGTACCATGTACATCAATGATTCCTGTTTGAGGAGCCCCTTAACTTGGTCACTAGTGATCGTAAGACATTCATCCAGTTTAGGAATTATACCTTGAACCTTAATCAACTGATCCTTGTGACTGAATTCAAGCCATTTGTTTATCCAATCCGCCTTCATTGGACTGTGTTGCTGCAGCCAATCCATTCCCAGAATCACATCATAACTTCCCAACGGAATCAATCTGAAATCAGTTATATACTCTCTGCCTTGCATCCACCAGTGACAATTTCGCACAATCATTGAACAGGATAAGGAACCCCCATCAGCAATCTTCACAGATATATTCTTATCGAGAGTAGTGACCCCAATAAGTTTACTGCCAAGTTGTTCATCTATAAATGAGTGTGTGCTTCCTGAATCCACCAGCATGAGTAACTCTGAACCTTGAATCCAACCATGAATTCTCACGGTCTGAATTGAATCAGTGCCCATCATGGCTTGTTGTGAAATGGCCATTATAGTCTCTTCTATTGCCTCGGAAGTTGTGTCATTTACATTTTCCTCCTCTGCATTGTTTTGTATTGCCTCTAGTAATTCTTCCACTACATGCAATTGTACTGAAGTTGCACATTTATGGTCCCTTCCCCATCTTTCTCCGCACACAAAATAGAGTCCCTTGGACTTTCTATAAGCTCTTAAGACTGATACTCTGTCATCCTTATGATATTGTCTAGCATTGTTAGTTCCCCGTCGTTCTTCAGGAGAGGTAGTGGGAGTAGTCTTAGATGTCGAGGGTGACTGTGGTGGAACCCCTCTCGTCACAACACGATTATGAGTATTGGATAAATTCCTAGGGACAACTCTTCCTTTGGAACCTTCTAGAGCTTCCTCCTGCAAAAATGCCAGGGCACAAGCTGTATCTAAATCTTGAGGCCTCTGAAGCATAACTGCAGTCCTGATCTCATCTCTCAACCCCTCCACAAATTTAGTGACAAAGTATATAGGAATCAGAGTGCTGTCATAAGCTAATAGTTGGTGCAAAAGCCCTTCAAACCTTTCCACATACTCTGATACAGGTCCATCCTGACAAATATGTATCCATTGCCGAATAAGAGTTTGATGCTTGTCTCTATAGAAACGAGTGCAAACCTTGTCACACAACCCTTCCCAAGATATGCCCACAAGCTGAGGTCTGACCGATTGCAACCAGAAAGCGGCGTTGCCAACAAAATTTAACATCGCTAATCGTACCCAATGACCAGGGTGTATGCCATAAGTATCAAAATATGTTTCACAATTGTTTCTCCACATCTGGGGGCTATCTCCATCAAACTGAGGGCAATTCATGGCTGGCAAACCTCCCACACCCCAAAGTTGCTGCCCAGGTGATGTTGGACTATGATATATTGGTGTCTCCATGTTTAAAGTACCAGAAAGAAAACCTTGGTGTTGTAAAGGAAATCCGATAGGGGATGGGGTCAATGTTACCTCAGTTTTTGCCTCTTCTTCCTTGATTCTCCGAACATGATCTGATCCGACTCCAGAAATCAAGCTCCGATGGGAACCCACGGGCTGAAACCCTTTTTCATCCTCTGGATCTCGAACTTCCTCCATTTTCTCCATCCGGATTTGCAGTCTGCCAACTGTCGCATGTAGGCCCTCAACCTTCTTCTTCACTTCCGGTATCCAACTTTCCACAGTAGACTTCATGATCAATAACTCTACCCGTTGGGCCTCTGCTTCTTCCAGTTTCTTGAGTATCAAATCCATCTTGCCTTCATTTTCCATGATCTTGGTAGCCTGCTTGGTTAAATATCGTGGCTTCTCCAGGATCGCTGGCTCTGATACCAAGATGTTAACTCCAGTAGTTGACAAAAAAGATTCACAAATAGGAAGGAATTATCTCGAACTCAGCTCAACCGAGTTGCCGCCGCCGCCACCAGGTTCATTCCAAGCCCCCATTACAACGTTCCAAAGTTTCATTTTTATACCCCAGGAAAACCCCAACATGGGCTGCTGAAAACCCAACACCACTCACATACACTTCACTGGGCCCAATCCGACCCAAAATAACGCTTGTTAACCTTCTTGATCCTTCCTGGACGCACCCTTGGAGTCTTCACTTCACCTTGCAATACGTCCGGCACTCCTGCGTTGACAGCAACCCAAAAGGTAACCCTAAGCGCCCTGCTAGTCCTAACCCTAGCGATCCTAAGCCCCTTAGTATCTATCAATCTTCACTGTACTTTGCTTTCCTAAGAAGACCTGATTGTTTGTAGTAGTTCATGCCAAGAAAATCCCAGCTCCAAGTTGTGTGTACTTTGTGATAAGTGTTATGTTTCACGTTCACAACTCTAGTTAACTCTGAACCACCGAGAACTCGTTAGTTTGTAACGATCATGTAAATGGTGACAACATGATCATACCATCATAGGGTTGATGATTACTTGCAAGTTCCTCACCCTGGGATTCTGTGAGCATCGCCGCAAATCTAGAGAATCCATGCTTGTAATTGTAGACTATAGATTTCATGGCTCCATCCTTACTATTTCATTGAGAAAAAAAGCAAAAAACGAAGTTACTTATCATTATCATGTAAAGATTCAGATCAGTTACAACTTACAACTAAAACAGACACTGGTATGTATGTACCTCCCAAGAACAGAATTGAGCGTGTCATGGTGTGATGAAGTGACCACAGTTGGATCGTTGTGTTTCTTCTCCCCCATCTACACAATGTAGAGCTGAAATTTCGATACAAAGATGGTTTCAAGAACCATGCAATATGTCAGTAACTGCAACTTTCATGAGAAACAAACGAAAACTATGTTTCCTGACAGAGTAGGCCTCTTACTCTGCTCGTCGCATTAGCAAAAAGGGGGAGCACTAGTGCGATGACCAGTAGCAGAGCAGAAGACAGAGATGATCTCGAATACATGTTTGATTTCGAGGAGTATGTTGTCTATTAGCTTGTGATGTTCTTGTGCTCTGGTATGTATCTACTCCGTATGACCGTACGTATGTATAAATAGCAACCTGGAACAACAACGGGGTGCAACTTGCAAGAGAAAATCAAAGCAACATATTTCTCATGTTTGCTTACACATCTACTATTTTGTTAGGTTGGATGTAACAAAAAGACTAAGTCCACGTTGTCTCAAAAGTATTGTATTCGGAGAATTTTATGGTACCTCCAAATTTTATGGGCCGTTCAATCGGTACGATACAACGGTTTATATTAGATATTGGTGACCTATTACCTCTTAGAGGTAATAATATAACTTTTCTTTAATATGTGTAGGTTAAAATGCATACAACAATTATTTCTTTTTTTGCATGCTAGCATGTTAATTATTGCATGTACTAAAAAAGGAAATAATCAACAAACTTTATGTGCGGACGACATGCATACATATTGTTTTCCATAATCAAATTGATTACACTACAACAAAACAGGGAACTTCCGTCGGCTAAAGCCGACGGAAGTTAGCCTTTTGCCGACGGAAGTTAGCTAACTTACGTCGGACGCCGACGGAAGTTAGCGCCGAACTCTGCCACGTCAGCAGAGGGGCGTTAACTTCGTCGGCCCGCCAAGCCGACGGAAGTTAGGGGCACCTAACTTCCGTCGGCTATGGTCAAAGCCGACGGAAGTTAGCTGGTATTTTTTTGTTTTTTCTTGGTTTCCCCTATTCACACTCACATCCAAACACAATTTATATCACATTCACAATACACATCCAAATTCACATTTCACATCCAAAATCACATTCAAACTTCACATATAACATCCAAAATCACATCTCACATCCAAAACTTCACACATCACATCCAAAATCACATAACACAACTTAATTCACATCCAAAGTCACAGTACACATCCGCATTCACATATACCATCCAAATTCACATACAAAGTCACATAACACATCGAGATTCAATCCAGGTTCACACTACACATCCATACTCACTGATCACCCACATTTGGGTCGTGGGCGCCGCCGCTGCCTCCCGCTTCATCCACATTTGCCCGAGAGGCTCCATCCTGGCCAGGCGTACGGAAACTCTGAAGAAATAGACAAAATTAGAGAACGAATTAACTCAACTACTCTTCTAAACACTAACTTAAGTATCTGAAGTAACGATATGTCAGGAGGTACCTCAGGTGATGTAGAATATAATGGTGTGGCGGGGGAGGTAGTGGTTGGAAATTGGACATGTCAAATCCACCATGCTGCTGGGCTAGTTGCTACACATGTTGTAATATAATCAGTTAGTTCTAAACCTATTTCTGAATACTTTTTAACTACAACACTCCAAACTAAACTTACTTGGATCATCGCCTGCTGTTGTGCTAAGCATGCGGTATAGTACTCGTCGCGCCGCCTCATTTCCTGCCTCATTTCCTCCCTCACCCGAACCACCTCTGGGGTTTCTTCTGAGCGACGACGGCTGGATCCAACTCCGACGGAGCTCTACGATGACTAAGCTGACTTCTGAGCTCTCACCGCTCTCGAGACAATAACTCCATTGAACATGGAGTATCTGCAACATTGAATGAGTTAGTTACCATCACAATACCATACACAAAACATTAATAAAAACACTGTCTCACCGTCCATGGTTTTTGCCACCTCCGCTGGAGTACACGGCCATTTGGTCGACAGGTTCTCTCCGCCAATCATAGTCCTCTCCATGGAGTCGAACCATGTGTTCACCATACTGCGCCTGCAAAAAACATATTCGATTAGCTAGACGCAGAAAAATGAAATTACGTAAACTCTTAATAACATCTCACCAAATGGTTCGTGGCTGTCTGGCTACACAAGACATCTGGCTGTGTAGGATCGCTTCCTTTGTGACTAGAGGTATACACCTCTATGTCACTTGGCGTGTTGCCAGATTTACTTCCTGTACATTAGAAATGAGTTAGTCGCATTACAATGTATCTATAGCTAGAGAGTGACAGAAGGAGGTCTTACCATGCGTTTAGCGTGGCGAATATGTCCGTCGGCACCATATCTGTGCTTCGGATCCATCCCGCGGCCTTATCTTTTCTGCTCGGAAGTCTTCTTAAATGTGGCTGAAGAACAAATCTTGCATAATTCGAATGCGTCCTCGCGGTTTGCAAACCACGGAATCCTCACCTGAACAGAGATGCTATTTGTATTATATGACAACAAATCTCAACAATCGAAGATTTAAAAAGTTAGAATTGTTTACCGAACGGTATTGTTCTTCAGTCAAATAGATTGATGATGAGCTCGTCGCCTTGCTCATTCGTTGCCCTAGCTTCTCCTTGTAGTAAGCATTGTTCGCTTGAATGCGGGCATACGAAATGGCGTCCTTCACCACCTTATGTGCATTGTTGTTGAAGACTTGAAGGGCATGGTTATGGTGATTGCCGACTTCTGGTAAGCAAAAGCGTAACTGCAAAAGTAATGATTAGTAAAGTGTTGTAACTCGAAAAGCCTAAAAGAAGATTGAAAAAACAAATGCATACCCAGAAGTCATGAGACACCGCCCCCTGAGCACTTCTGTGGCGCCCGTCAGGAGCAAACCGGTACTGGTCCCATGTCTGACATAGAACCCGCTCACTGGTCGGCATTGTCAGCACCCCTGGGTAGTGCAGACGACACAGGTTACCCAATATCTGGTTAACCTACCTGACCCTCGAAGTGCCGTCAAACCGAGAGTCAATCCAAGATCTAGAAATACATAATAAATAAAGTCAGTTTAGCGAAAGAAATTTTTTGAAAAAAGCAAAACAACATAAGAGTATTACACTTACCCGTCACCTACAGGCGTAATCTCGATCTTGGCTCCACCGGAAGAGATTACTGGTGGGGCGACCAGGTGGCTCGTCCTGAAAGATACTAAGGACCCGCCGACAGCCTCAGCCCCTTCCTCCTGACCCGCACCCTCCGGGAGATCCCCCTGCCCCGCACCCTCCGGATCATCCCCCTGCCCCACACCCTCTGGGTCATCCCTCTGTGCCGCCCGAGGTGTAAGAGGCATGTAACAAAGTTGCTTATGAGCAACCTCTGTCGTCACCTTCTCTCCGTCTTCATTTACGACCTCTACGAATCTCGGTTTACCACATTTTAAGCATTTCACCTCATTACTATGTTCTTTCCAGAACAACATACAATTATCTCGGCACACATCAATCTTCTCATACTCCATACCGAGAGCAGAAAGCATTTTCTTTGACTGGTACATGTCTTTCGGCACCTTATGGTTCTTAGGAAGGATATCGCTGATCAGATTCAAGAGCTCCTTATAACAATTGTTTGAAAATGCAAACTTTGACTTAATAGCCATAATACGAGTCACGAAAGCGAGAACGCTTACGGTGGTGTGCTCATGCAATGGCTCTTCTGAAGCTCGAAGGATGTCGAAAAACTTTTGAACCTCTGGTGTTGGAGGATCCTCGGGGTTTGATTCAAACTCCGGTCGTATAGCATCAAGCATCTCATCCATCCTATCGTCAGCAACGCTATCATCTTCTTCTTCCACTACTAATACTGTTTTTTCACGGCCTGTCTCGCCGTGAAAAGACCAAACTTCATAACCTGGCACGAAACCATATTTGCAAATATGCAATGACAACGTCCTCTTGTCTTGCCAACGAGAATTTCTGCACTTCATGCATGGGCACCTCGCGCCAGTGTTTGTTGTCAAAGCGAATGCACGATCAACAAATTTCTCAGCGTTGATTACCCACTCCCTCGTGTGAGCTCCACTTTTCATCCAACCACTATACATCCACTGTCGGTCGTCCTCAGCCATTCTATAGGCAAAACATTCATTCAATCGAGAATGCATCATAAGTACCAGACGTTTTCTACATATCATGTCCCTATGTCTATAGGAAAAGATAGGTCCTAAACCCACCCAAGAGTGACCGACAGAACGTGGTCTTTATGACGAGCCATGAGTCCGAACGAAATTTCAGCAGCATAACCCCATTGTTCTCCAATTGCACGCCTGATAGTGGTGCAATGGAGAACAACAAGGTTATGTTACTGAAATCCCATTCGGACTCGTGACTCATCATAAAGACCACGCTCTGTCGCCCACTCCGAGGCTGTCCAAAAAGGGACAATTCCAGACCTACACATCTCACACGCATGACACGTGTGAGACATGTTGGTCCGAAACGGGTGACACATAGGTTTTGTTACACTATCTACATTGTTGTCAAATAAAAAATTGCATACGAAAAGAATCCAAGAAGCTAGTTCTACCACTATATATAATGACCATTGTTGAATTAGCAATTGCATTAATTCACAACAACACTCAAACAAATTCATAAACTTGTTGAGACTGGCATTGTTTCTTCTTGGAAAATAAGCATCAGATTACATGTAGCAAACGAGCAACAAGTTTCCATAATCTAAACAAACAGAAATAACAAACTGTTCTTGCCATAGTTGTTACGGCGGCGCGGCGAGGCGAGGCGACGTACCACCTTCACACCTTTTAGGCGAGTATGGCGTGTGGCGAGGCGACGCCATACTCACTTCACAGATTTTGTGGCAACATTCAGTGTTTACAAATCATCCGATTAATCGCGATTAATTGCGATTAATCGGCCTGGTCGTTTTCCTGGCTACGACTAGGTGCTCCGACCCGACTAGAGCGACTAGAAATCTGGTCGTCCGACTAGTCGTCGACTGGTCGCGACTAATCGGCCGATTAGTGACATTTTGGTGACCAGGAGAGAAGGCCAACCGACGGGGAAGGCAGAGGCCAGCCGGAGGAGGGTGCTGACGGGGAGGAAGGGGAGAAGGCGCCGCCGGTGGGGGCGGGAGCGGGAGCAAGAGGAGAAGCCGGCGCCGACGGGAGAAGAGGAGAAGGCGGCGCCGACGGGAGCTGCGGCGCGCATGCTCTATGAGGGAGATCTGTGACGGTTGTTTGGGAGAGGGGAGATGTGAGGAGCTAGGGTTGTGGTGGCTGTGAGGGAGAGGGGAGATGTGAGGAGTGAAGCTAGGGTTTAGTTAATGGGCTTGGGCTTTTCAATTTTATTTTTGGGCTAATAAGTAATGGCTGGAAATTTGGCCCATACCTGGATATTTCTTGTCATATACTATATAGTGTATATATATTATGTAAATTTCCTAAAATATATGGAATAATTAAATAGAACAACCAAAATCGACTAATCGCGATTAATCGCGATTAGTTTTCTGGTCGGTACCATGGCGACTAGGTTCGACTAGGCGATTTGTAATCATTGACTGCAAATATGGTTACAACTTACAACTACAGAGTAACATAATTAAAAATAATAACAATCCATCACAGTAGTAGTTGCAGAACTAGTCTTCATTGTTATTATGCAGTGAGGCACGGTGAGATGCCTAACCACCTTCACACCTTTTAGGCTAGTATGGCATGCAGCAAGCCAGCAAGACAATGCCATACTCACTTCGCATAAGTGTATATGGCACAATAATTTGGAACAACAGGAATTTAAGCACATTCATCATTCATTCATCAATTAATTAAGCACATTACTCAAGAAGTTAAACTAGTGGCGGCGACGGGCGGCGTACTTACTTGATCGACGGGCGGCGACGGGCGGCGACGGGCGGCGACGGGCGGCGACGGGCGACGACGACGGGCGAGGACGATGGGCGGCGAGGGGCGGCGACGACGGGCAGCGGTCGGAGGGGGCGGTGGGTGGCGGCGCGGGCGGTCAGCGGCGGCCGGCCAAAGGCGGCAGGGAGGAGCGGCGCGGGCAGTCGGCGTGGAAGGCGGCGGTGGGCGGCGGGCGCGCGGGACCGGGCGGCCGGTGGCGGCGGGGAGGAGCGGCGCGGGCACGCGGTCGGCGGCGGGGAGGAGCGACGCGGGCGGTTGGCGTGGGAGGCGGCGGCGGGCGGCGGGCGCGCGGGACCGGGCGGGCGGCGGCGGCTGCCGAAGGCGGCGGTTGGCAGCGGGAGGCGGCGGGCGCAGGAGGCGGCGGCGGGGAACAGGCCGGGCCGGGAGCGCGCGTACAGGGAGTTAGGGCTCCCTGTACGCGCGCGCAATTGGAGAATAAATCCCCTAACTTCCGTCGGCTTTGATGCTGGCCGACGGAAGTTAGGGGATCCGGTCGGGCGCGGAAAAATCCCCCGCTAACTTCCGTCGGCCACTGTGAGAAGCCGACGGAAGTTAAGTTAACTTCCGTCGGCCTCTAGGAGCCGACGGAAGCTTGCCCAAAAGCCGACGGAAGTTAAATTGGCCGACGAAAATGTTCTGTTTTGTTGTAGTGTTAGGTAATTTTCTTTTTTAATTATTTAATTTAAACCCATTTAATCACCGGTCTAGATTTGTTTAACTATTATTTCCGTGGAAGAAGGTAACGGTCAGGGCTAGCAACGAGCCAAGCTCGGCTCGACCGAGCCACCTCTTTAGCGAGCCGAGCCAAGCTCGGCTCGGCTCGTTAGTGTCACTGTCCACTCATTTTTTTAAATTTTTCAATGTGTTGTGCCCACTGAGAAACCATGTTGAAGAATATGGTTTTGATATTCCAGATGTGATGAGTGATTGTCAACGGAAGTCAAAGAAAGAGAGATGGAGACCTGTCGAGTCTGAGGCACATGTGACTCAGGTACACGGGCAGTGAGCGACGGCCGGGCAGAGGAGCCGCGGAGTCGGGCTGGCCCAATCCGGGTACATGGCTAGGAGCGGCAGATGATCCACTGGTCTGTTGACTGGGTTTGACTCAGGTACACGGGCGGCGAGCGATTGTCGGGCTGAGGAAGCTGCGGGGTCGGGTCGGCCCAATCCGGGTACCCAGTGCGAAGACGGTGGACGCTTTGTCAGTTTCGGCGTAAAACTGACAATCTATGTTTAATTCGTTTTTAGGATATTAATATTTAGTTTTTAAGTTTAGAATATTTTTATTTGAGTCAGGTGATTTTTTAAAGAATATTTTAGTAATTTTCGGAATTTATTTTAGAGTCAGTTTATTTTACCCGAGGGTAAAGTAGTCTTTTCATGTATTAGGATTTGCCTATAAATAGGCCCCTATCCCCTTGGGGATAGATGACTGTTTCTTTTGAGATCAATCTAATCAATCTACAGTCCATCGCCTCCACGTTTTTTTCTTCTCCACTGCTTTTCTTCCGTCGGTGTGAATTTTTTTGATTCCTGCCGAGGACGTCCGTGCGGCGACAGCGGAATAAACCAGGCTGTGGCAAAGCTCCCAACGTGGGCCCCTCCTCCTTGCCTGGTTGTGAATTTCACCGGCGTGGGGCCCGCCAGTGGCCAGGTTCCGGCGAGAAGTCCACCGGTGGCCAAGGCGAGCACGACGACCAAGACGCACAGGTAAGTGTTTCAATTCCTAATTTTTAGTAGATCAGTTTTTTTAGATAATCATCTATTAATAAATTAGCTGAAAATTTATTTCAAAATTTCATTGTTATCTTAATCTGTTAAATTTTTATTAGTTGTCTAATATTATTTTTTATCTGTTTAATATGCTCATATAAAATGAAAAGAAAAATTTATTAGTCGCAGTTATAATTTTATTCTAGTTTCTACCTGCAATATTTTAGGTTTAGTTCTGAATTAATTTTTAATGATCCAAGATTTATTCATTTGATTAGTATTTTATTTCTAGACCGAAAAATTATTATTTCAAGTTTTTTATCTAGGTGTTTTTATTTACTACAGTAATTCTATTTAGTTTATTTTTAAATATCATTTTAATTAGAACACTAGTTAAATTTTTTTAATCTAGACAATGTTAATTCCATAAAACTTGCTTTGCAAATATTATTTATCTGGTTAAGTTCTTTTGGGGGGTGGGATTAAAATATAGTTTAGCAAGAAATTTTTAGGCGCCCATTCACCCCCCTCTAGTCGCTACTTTCGGTCCTACAAGTGGTATCAGAGCGAGGTTAGGTTTTTCTAATATCTTAACCGATTCTAAAACCTAGGTAGTGACCATGACGTCTTCTGGTAAAATCACATCCCTAGAAGCTTTTGGCTACACTTATTGGAAGACTCACATGCGAGCATACCTTATGAGCTAGAGCTCGGACATATGGGAGATATGTGTTCATCCTAGTTTCACCATAATGACTATTGCTGCGGATACTGTTGCTGATGTAATTACCCAACATCAAAATAATAGTAAGGCGGTGAACATTTTATTTTCTGGTCTAGGTCCTAGTGAGTTCGAGCGTGTTAGCCATCTCACCACTGCTAGAGAGATCTGGGCTACCCTCCAGGCACACCATGAGGGGACAGCTCAGGTCAAGGCTAGACTATATCAGACCTACCGGCGTGAGTATGAAAATTTCTCACAAAAGCCGGGTGAGACTGTTGAGGCTTTGTTTGATCGTTTTCAATCGATCATTAACAAGCCTCGCGTTAACAAGGCCGAGGGTGATCAGCTTGTCTCGGATCATGAACATGCTCTTAAGGTACTCCATACCTTGGACCCTAAGATCTGGGAGATCAAGGTTTCGTCTATTGTTGAGAGCACATCATATGATACCTTGACCATCGCAGAGCTTTTTAGTAAGCTCAAGGTCTCAGAGGTCGATATTCAGTTGAGATCAAATCTCACTAATTCTAGCTCAAAGACTCTGGCGCTTTTTACACCGTTGGCTGATCCTAATGCCATGAGTTGTACTGCCTTTTCCTTGATGTATACCTCCGAGGAACAACTTGATACTCTAGGAGATGATGATCTGTGCTTGTTTAACAACCGGGTGCGACGTGTCTATGATAAGAGAATGTTTAAGAGACACGGTACAAAATCCGGGTGCTTTGAGTGTGGTGACCCAGGTCATTTTATTGTCGACTGTCCCAAGCAGAAAAATTACAAAAAGGGAACCGTCGACAACTCTTACAACTCCAACAAGTACGACAACTCCACGAAGGGCAAGCCTAAGACTAGATTCTTTCGAAAGGCTCTGAAGGACTACAGGCGTGAGAACAAGAAGCGAGACAAGACCTTCTTCGCCGAGATGGAGAAAAGATACTCCAAGAGATCCTTGTCTTCCTCCTCGTCTTCAAGTTCAAGTGATGAAGAGATCGTGATCAGGAAGGGGAAGGACAGGGACAATCCGACGGGCCTCTATTTCATGGGCTTCAGGGACAAGATGAAGAGTCGCTCACATCACAGCCGAAGACCCCACAAGAGCTTCTGCTCAATGGCTCTTGGGGAGAAGAAAGAGAAGGACTCCTCCGACTCCTCCGACGATGACGACGATGAGAATGCATCTTCCTATGAACAAGAAGTTATTAATTTACTAGAACAGAATAGTCAGGAGTTGAAGTATAGGGAGAAACTGCTTAGAGGGGCTAATAAGAGGATAGATGAGCTTGAGAGTGAGCTTGCCACAACAAATGGCAAGATTGAGAGTGTGTCTTCTTCCCCTTGCTTGGGTGATAGTGGTGAGTGCCCTAACTGTGAGGTGCTGTTGTGTGACCTGACGACTCTTAAGTCCAGGTACACAGAGAGAGTAGATGAGAGAGACGCATTGGCCACTGAGCTTGAAAGCGCTCAGCAGGAGCTAAAAGATGCTCATGCCACTGTTGTCGCACCTTGTATAGACTGCCCATCCCATTTAGCTAGTATAGCCGAGCTGAGAGCCAATAGTGATGAGCAGTTGAGCGAGTTAGCTGGAGTGAAAGCTGAGTTGGAGCAGACTAAGCTAGAGCTTGAGACCTTGTCGATTCCATCCACTGTTTGTGAGAACTGCTTATCCATTAGAATGGAGTTGATTAAGCTAAAAGCTGATAAGTCTGTCGAAGTTGATAAAGAGTGTGAGATCTGCTTGTCTCAGGTGGAGGTGTTAGCTTCTTTGAGAGAGGAGCTAGCTGATGTTCAGAACGAGAACTTTTACCTCCGTTCAATCCTGAGTTGGATCAGTGCTAAAGAGCCACAACTCGGCATGATGATCCAGCAGTTCAAGAGACAGGATGGGTTTGGGGTAGGTTACACCTATACCAAGGCTGATTTTGAGAGCGCCATTAGCCGAGCAGTGGAGTGGAGTAAGATGACTCCCGAACAGAGATATCCCAAGACTCACTCTACTGAGTCCTTTAAGGATAGTCAGCTCAAGGATGGAGTGTTCCAAGAACAACCTAAAGCTCTACCTAAGAAGCAAATATGGGTTCCAAAGCCTAAATCTCTCCGTATTTCTCTTGATTCTTTACCTGGACCCTCTCACACCAAAGATGATACACCAAACACCACCAAGCCTAAGAATCCCAAGCCTCAACCACATCCTAAGAAGCCTGCCTATCACTGTGAGTTCTGCCAGAGAGACGGGCATCTTGAGGAGTTTTGCTTCAGGAGGAAGCGGGTTGAGCGAGCAGAGAGAGCTCGAGGTGGGCAGGAGCAGTTCTATCAGCAGAGTGGTAGACAGAGAGTTCCTCGACGTAGAGAGAGGCTAGAGGCCAGGCCACGTCGTGTAGGTGGTGGTAGAGAAGACGGTTTTTATGATCGTGCTCCGGAGGGTTGTTTTCATTTCGACAGAGTTCCAGATCGTTATGGATACGACTTTGGACCTCATGGCCGTGATTTTAGGAAGAGCAGAGGACCGCGCTTTGATCCGCGCTTCAGTCCAGACTCATATGATTCCTTTTGCTTTCCTACATACGCGCAGATGGCTCGACACTGGTTCAACACTTTTACTAAACCTGGCATTGGACCGTTTGATCCCACTCATGATTATTGATCGTGTTTTGGGAGTTGTGTATCTTTTTTAGGATATTTTGAGTCACCTTTTCATTGGTATCAGTTTTTCCTTCTTTATTTTTATTGAGTCTTTTTGTGTGTGCGTTCATATCATGCATAATCATCAACCACATTTTGAGCTTGCTTCTGCTATATGATTAATCTGCTTTACTTTCTCTAGCTAGTATATGTTTTTGATTACTTGTCGATGATCATGTTCTGGTTCAGTTCACATGATATATCTGATATGTGTCATATGCATGGCTTTTATGCTTTAAAATTGAAAAATGATCACCATTGCTTCTGGTAACTAGCATGTGTAGGCTGAATGCTTTCGCTACCTTTTACATGCCTTGTAGCTAGATCCTTACTTAGATGCAGATATGCAACTTGGACATTTATATGCTTTAAATATGCAAAATGTGCTTTAAAAATGATAAAAATTCAGAAAAATGAAACATTTATGCATTTTTATGATTATTAGAAAAGATCCAGGTGGGTTTGCTTTGTCGCATTGCATTGTTCTGGACCGCTTACCATAGCACTTTGGTATGAACTAGGATGGTGTAATGTATGCCAAGACCAATGTCTTAAGCTTCTGACGGTCCAGTTCTGGCCTAGGCTTGACTTGGTCGGTTAGCATAAGGTTTGACATGCAAATAACCCCTGGCTAAAATGAAAAAGAGATAATCTGAAAAATTTAAAAAGATGACAAGTTTGCTGAAGCACTTTGTTTTTGGACAATACTTATCTTGGTAGATATCAGTTAGCTTTTGCATATCATGATTTACTTTGCTTGTTAACTAGAAAATATGGTGATGCTTTTGTTTTGCAAAAATCGAAAAATGCGTGCTAATGACTTTCTTAAGATATCATCTATTGCACTGATCATGTCATGTATCTTAGACAGTATATCTTTCGCTATACCTGTTAGATGTTGTTATTGCAGTTAATCATATTTAAGAAGCATGCTTTTCACACTCCACCTGCACCCCATCTGCATTCATAGCATATTTTGAGGGGGAGCTGCATTTCAGGGGGAGTTTGTGTTTATGTCTCTTTAAGTGCATTTAGTCTCACTTGATGAGTCCAATTGTCAACAAGGGGGAGAAATTTTGGAGTTTACTTTTTAGTTTCCTTATTGGCAATTCTGAGATTTGCACTTATTTTTGAGTCTTTATTTTTGGTTAACTATGATGACCGTTTTTGTGCTTTTATTTGGCTTTTGGTCATTAGGGTTAAACTTTCATTTTCTTTCTTCTATTTTCTTTTGTCTTTGTTTTCTGTTTCCACATGTTTTGCAGGTTCTGGAGATGAGCTGAAAAGGATGTTGACAATGCACTCATCAAGGGGGAGATTGAGAAACCATGTTGAAGAATATGGTTTTGATATTCCAGATGTGATGAGTGATTGTCAACGGAAGTCAAAGAAAGAGAGATGGAGACCTGCCGAGTCTGAGGCACATGTGACTCAGGTACACGGGCAGTGAGCGACGGCCGGGCAGAGGAGCCGCGGAGTCGGGCTGGCCCAATCCGGGTACATGGCTAGGAGCGGCAGATGATCCACTGGTCTGTTGACTGGGTTTGACTCAGGTACACGGGCGGCGAGCGATTGCCGGGCTGAGGAAGCTGCGGGGTCGGGTCGGCCCAATCCGGGTACCCAGTGCGAAGACGGTGGACGCTTTGTCAGTTTCGACGTAAAACTGACAATCTATGTTTAATTCGTTTTTAGGATATTAATATTTAGTTTTTAAGTTTAGAATATTTTTATTTGAGTCAGGTGATTTTTTAAAGAATATTTTAGTAATTTTCGGAATTTATTTTAAAGTCAGTTTATTTTACCCGAGGGTAAAGTAATCTTTTCATGTATTAGGATTTGCCTATAAATAGGCCCCTATCCCCTTGGGGATAGATGACTGTTTCTTTAATCTACAGTCCATCGCCTCCACGTTTTTTTCTTCTCCACTGCTTTTCTTCCGCCAGTGTGAATTTTTTTGATTCCTGCCGAGGACGTCCGTGCGGCGACAGCGGAATAAACCAGGCTGTGGCAAAGCTCCCAACGTGGGCCCCTCCTCCTTGCCTGGTTGTGAATTTCACCGGCGTGGGGCCCGCCAGTGGCCAGGTTCCAGCGAGAAGTCCACCGGTGGCCAGAATCCTGGAGCGTGGGGCCCGCTGTAGCATGCATCGGCTGAATTGATTTTGTTTTGGCTTTTGCAAGCGGCGTTGGCAGCGGCTGGCGCATGCAAAAAGGTCGCCGGCGGGATACAGAGGCAGCAGCCTGACCAAGGCGAGCACGACGACCAAGACGCACAGGTAAGTGTTTCAATTCCTAATTTTTAGTAGATCAGTTTTTTTAGATAATCATCTATTAATAAATTAGCTGAAAATTTATTTCAAAATTTCATTGTTATCTTAATCTGTTAAATTTTTATTAGTTGTCTAATATTATTTTTTATCTGTTTAATATGCTCATATAAAATGAAAAGAAAAATTTATTAGTCGCAGTTATAATTTTATTCTAGTTTCTACCTGCAATATTTTAGGTTTAGTTCTGAATTAATTTTTAATGATCCAAGATTTATTCATTTGATTAGTATTTTATTTCTAGACCAAAAAATTATTATTTCAAGTTTTTTATCTAGGTGTTTTTATTTACTACAGTAATTCTATTTAGTTTATTTTTAAATATCATTTTAATTAGAACACCAGTTAAATTTTTTTAATCTAGACAACGTTAATTCCATAAAACTTGCTTTGCAAATATTATTTATCTGGTTAAGTTCTTTTGGGGGGTGGGATTAAAATATAGTTTAGCAAGAAATTTTTAGGCGCCCATTCACCCCCCCTCTGGTCGCTACTTTCGGTCCTACACCCACATAACTTAGAAAGTGGCGTTGTTGGGGACTCATTCCTCTCAGAAAATCAGGTGGTGGCACCGGGTGTAGGTAGCTGTGGTCGGTGGGGTTGTGGGCCAAGGACCGCTAGCCGTCAAGGGCATCGATGGTGCCAACTGTCAGGAGGGGAGAGAAGATGTGTCTATTGTTCGGTGTTTAGAGCTTAGTGATCACGTAATGATGAAAATACACGATTTGATGTTATTTACTTCATACGAATCCATGATTTTATGTACTAGATAGAGTAACATATTCGTTCCATGTGCCGGTGACCGAGCCAACGAGCCGGCTCGGCTCGAATGTTGGCCGAGCCAGGAGGCTTGGCTCGAGTTCGGCTCGGTCGAGCCCAAGATGGCTCGCGAGCCCCGAGCCAAACTGCCACCCCTAGTAACGGTGTCCTCCCTAGACAGTAATGGACCGTAAATAGACCTTGCTTGTAATTTGATTTGTTCAACATCTTAAAAAAACCACTGAAGTGGATATACTATTGTGGTTTCAGATGTACGGACCAGATCAATTTTGTGTGATAAGGCTATCCACACTGATGAACTCTATACATCCACTCTATCCACCTACTCAGCAAAATTTTGAAATACAGTTATCAATCTCCTACAATCATATCAATCTCCTACAATCATATGACTCTATACCTTCCACTCAATACCAACTACCCCACTATTTTATTAGTATTTATCCTCATCCCCTTCCCGTCTCTTTCCTCCCATCCGCAGCCATCTACTATTTTATACCAACGAGGGGGTTTGCATTTTAATGGAAGCGACGCTGTATGTAGCGTCCGAACCAGGGCTCCAAATCTTGCCGTGACTTTTACATCGCACCGCTAAAGTCCTCCACGGATGATAAAGTGGGACGGTACGCAGTTTACCGCGGACGATTATGGACAACCTAATAATGGAGGAGATCTGCATCGTGCATTGCTCTGGGAAGCTGCACCATGGATGTAAAAGGCGAGGCTGACAGCCAGCTTCAGTGTCATGACTTGTCCTTGCCACCTATATCAAAAAATTTAGCGGAAAAACTATTAGAGAACAAGATCATAATACCTATCTTTATCGAGGATATATACACACAGCCGCAAAATGTTGATCACTAGTAATAAATATGACTGAAACGGAGTTAATAATTTTGGCATTGTAGATGGAATATATACAAGAGATTTGACATATATGCACAAATTAACCTCGAAAAAAGTTGTGTCCTACAGAAACCGGCAATGTTGCCATCACTTGGCGGGTCATGAGGGCAAGGAGACCTCACTTTGAGAGGTACATTTCGTCAACGTTTGAGATTATCTCTCTTCCCTGTTATATTAGCTAATCGTCTTTGGGGTTGACACCTGGCAGTCCACGAAACATTCAAGCATTTAGGCTCTGTTTGAGAACAAAGTTTTTTGTAGTTTTGGAAGCAATACTGCAGTATTGAGCAATACTATAGTATTATATATTAAAAGGTATTTGACAACTCCATCTAAAATCTATGTAAAGTAAACTGTAGTATTATAAATGTTGTACTTAATCTATACTATTGAAAACTTTAGTATGAAGCACTTTTTCCAAACATGTGGTATTATAAACTGTGGTATTGTCATGAACATAGTATAGTGTAGTTTTTGAAATACTGTAGTTTCTAAAAATTGTGTTCCAAACAGGGCCTAAATGGCAAGTGGCAGATAAAGATGAGGAATGATACAAAATAAATTCAGCTTTTCGTTTCTCATGTCTAATTGCACACATTGATTTTTTGTTAGGTTAGACGTAACAAAGAGACTTATTAGTCCACACTGTGTGCATGCAAAGTCTTGCCATTTGATTTATTCATCATGCTTAAACAAGGAGATATTTGATAGTTTTCCACCAACAAAAAGTATCTTTGATTTTGATTTTTGCATTCCTAGTTCACATGTCATTGATTTAATTGCAGGATGGACAAAGAAAGGGAATTAGCTCCATGTATTGCTGTAGGAAGCTACCAAGAAAGGGAATTACCACTCTTTTTATTAAAAAACGAAATATAATTTATTTTGTTATAATTTGTTTTATTATTGAAAGTACTCCGTGTATAACTTATATTTTACATATTTACATAATTTTTTTTGAATAAGACAAATGATTAAATGTTAAGTTAAAAATCAACTATGTCATTTAAAAGTTAACGGAGGAAGTATTATATTATCACGTCAACCAAAATCTAACGTGGTAAACTGACAAAGTATTCATTAAGGTGTGAGAGAGAAATGATGTCACGATATGAAAAAAAGCAAAGAACAGAATTAGGAGATAAAAGAAAGAAGATAATTAACTATATATAAATTTATTTTGAAGAAACAATTGTCATGACTTATTCTTGCCACCGATATTAAAAAAAAGTGATGGTATTGATTTAGGGGAAAGAGAGGGGGCTTGAATTCCAATTTTTGCCCCTGGTTAGATTTATGCCACGTAGTATTACAGCGGATTTTAAAGCTGTGTCATCGTCTCAACTCCTGTATCTTTGGAGTTGGCACCTGGCACTGGCAGTCCATGAAATATTCAAGCATTCATCTCTGCTTGCCACCAAGTTGGCAAATGGTAGACGAAGACAAGGCAGATAAAGATTAGGATTGATACACCATAAATTCAGCTTTTCGTTTGTCCACGATTGTTACGTTCAAGTGATGCTTCAGATTTTGCATAACAGCATGCTGCAATGTTCAACTTCACCGATAGAGTCAACCTACAAAAAGACAGATTGGTCGTTGGCTGTTCGTACGAACTAACCCCAACTCGGTTTGAGCTGAACATTCAGAACGAAGCAAGTCTCTTTCTTTCTTCTGTGGAAAGAAAAGGTAAGAAAAAAGTTCATCTCACAATCGCAATTCACGTCACATCCGTGTCCATCCAAACGTCCGTACTCAATGCGCTCACTACCGAAAAACAAACATTTGCCGAGTGCTACGATATTTGCCGAGTGCATTCCATCGGGCACTCGGCAAACTAACCTTTGCCGAGTATACAAACAAATACACTCAGCAAACACGTTACACTCGGCATACTCCCATCTTTGCCGAGTGCCACGTAAAATACACTCGGCAAAATATTTTGTAAAAAATTGCTCACCGGGTAGTCATGACGGCGTGATAACGGGACAGACAAAAAATGTTCTTTGACGAGTATCACTAACGGACACTCGGCAAATCGTAGGGTTTGCGAGTGTCAAACCTGACACTCGGCAAACATGTGCGCCACGTGTCAAGTTAGCTGCTTTGCCGAGTGTATTTAATAAAACACTCGGTAAAGATGAAATACCCATTATTTCATGTGAAAACACATTTTGAGTCCATATCACATTTTAAAAATGTTTTGAACCTGAATTTTTTTACAGTCATAATTCAACATCTGTTAATCCCCGACCATTAACGGTCACCCCGACCATCAAGAGGCAACCTTTGCCGAGTGCTACACGTGGCACTCGGCGAAGTCTATATTGCACTCGGCAAAGACTTCGCCGAGTGACCGATAAAAAGCACTCGGCGAACCCCCACGTCGCCGATAAGACTTGTGTCGAGTGGGGTTCGCCGAGTGTGGCACTCGGCGAAGCCTTTGCCAAGTGCAAAAAAGGTTTTGCTTGCCCTAGGCACTAGGCAAATAAGCACAGTCCCGTAGTGTTCTGTAAGAAAAGTATCGATCTTGATGGATGGATTTTCTCCGGCAACGAACAAATCCAGCAACCAGGAAATCCTCAATCCTCAATCTCGATCGATCCATCGATCGATTGAATCATGCCGACCACGCAAGCGAAGAATCGGCAACAACGATCGATTCAACACTACAACAATCCACAAAACTTCCGTCGGCCAAAGCCGACGGAAGTTAGCTCTTTCCCGACGGAAGAAGCTAACTTTCGTCGGCAAAAGGCTAACTTCCGTCGGCTTTGGCCGACGGAAGCGGGTAGACGGAAGTTAACTAACTTCCGTCGGCAGCCGACGGAAGTTAGCTAACTTCCGTCGGCCAAACCTAGCCGACGGAAGTTACTAGGAAATCGGTAACTTCCGTCGGCCAAATCCTAGCCGACGAAAATTATTTTTTTTCTTTTTCCTTTTTTTGTCGACGGGCCAATAACTTCCGTCGGCTAATGTTGGCCGATAGAAGTTAACTAAAAAATTCAAAAAAAAAAGAAAATTTGCAAAATGACTACCGAGCAAAAGTTTCAGTCTACCACCTAATTCCTACATATTCAATCAGATTTGCTTTCAGATGCAATAAATCTGATGCAACATATAAGATGCAATAAATCTGACAGTACAACATATACAAGATGCAATAAATCTGCATACAGTACAGCATCATAAGTTAAGTATTATACAGTACAGCACCAAACCAGGGCAACTAATGTAATCTACCTCTGGCATGCAAAAGAGCCTGAATAAGGACCATACTGTCATATGTATAATAAATACCTCCACATGCATTTGTATTTTTGCTTGAAACAATGATCTGATCTGATTAAAAATACATACATTTGAAAGTCTAAAACTTTCAGAATTGCTTCATGGGCCCTCTGGTCCATAAAAAGCATCGAGATGATCAGTACCCCAATTTTGGTACAAAAGGAATTGAACCATTGAATGCTGCGAAGAATGAACACTGAAGCACATATATCAATCTGAAGCACATAGAATGAAAACATACAAATAGGATCATTCATCTATTGAAGTCATCGAAGGCCTACATAGACCAGAAAATATGATCACACAATGAAATGCAACATGAGCTATCCATTAACAGTCAATCGTTTGCTGCCAACAAAGTTTTACAGAATTGTAGTGTCTTGGTCAACTAGACTTTGAAGGCAAGGAATTCAATGAATGCAGGTAGAAGATCAAATGATTAATACATGCATCATCACAGTTTGGGATTATGTACATCATGGAACATGCTCTAAATGAACACGTGAGACTTGAGGCACACAGGCTCGTTGCAAGTTTGCAACCAACATATACAGCTCTAATACTTATTAGCATCCATAAGCAAAATAATTCTTAGTGAAGACAGATGAGAGGCATGGTACGCTTCTTTTGTTAATCAAGCAGCCCCTGCCACCATGGCTAGTAGGCCTGCACATAGCACGCGGGCAAAGAGGAGGAAAAGAGTAGGAGACCTGCGCGGCCTGGTAGGCGGTGAGGGTGGCGTCGGCGGCGTCCTTGCACTCGGCTCCGGTCTTGAACTCGGCGAGGTAGCGGTGGTAGTCGCCCTTCATCTTGAGGTAGAAGACCTTTGCGTCGACGGCCGCGGCGGCTGGGACGAGGCACTCGCTCGGCCTCGACGGTGGGGTGGCGGGCGGCGAGAAGGCGGAGGGATAGGGTGCGGCGGGGGAGGCGGATGTGGCGACGGGGTGGCGGGCGGCGAGCGGAGGGCGGAGAGAGGTGCGGAGGCGGCGAGCGGAGGAGGCAGAGAGGTGCGGTGCGGGCGGCGAGGAGGCGTAGGGTATGGTGCGGCGGTGGAGGCGGATGTGACGACGGGGTGGCGGGCGGCGACCGGGAGGCAGAGAGGCGCAGTGGCGAGGAAGGGAGGCGGGCGGGCGGGCGGAAAAACCTAGGGCAGTGGGGAAAAATGGGGAAAAACAGGGCGCAGGCTCGGAAAAAAGGGCACGAAAAAATATCTTCCGTCGGCCGCAGCTAAAGCCGACGGAAGTTAATTAATTTCCGTCGGCCTGAGTGAAAGCCGACGGAAGTTAAGTTAATTTCCGTCGGCTCCCGAACACCGACGAAAGATAATTAACTTCCGTCGGCTTTCAAAAATGCCGACGGAAATTAAAAAAGCCGACGAAAATTGATTGTTTTCTTGTAGTGCAAGATATCGAATCCAAGGGAGGTAGGAGAGAGAGAGAGATAGCGGGATGGACGGAGCACTTGCCGCCTTGATGTGTCCGGCGATGGCTCGACAGTCGACGATGTCGAAGAGGTCGAGCGCGCGCGAGGCCGCCGACGTCGCCGTTGCCTGCATCCGCGACGGCATGGCCGTGTCCTCGACCCTCGCCTTACCCTCCAGCATTGCCGCCGGCGGCCGGTTCCTCCTCCACCTACCACTCTCCACCACCTGACCACCACCACCGCCAGAACTATTGGGCCTCGCAGCTGTCGGTTCTTGCTTCTTCGGCTCGATGAAATGATGGGACTAAGGCAAGAAGCTCTCTGCTCTCGTGTCCCTGGACCCTGGCTTCCTGCCGGGCCGCAGGCCGCAGCTCCCTCGAGCGAATAAATGGAGGAGAGAGAAGACGAATGGGAAGAAAAGGGTCTTCTTTTAAGAGGATGCACGTCCAATCTTGTCCGGAGCGTCGCGGCGGCGGGTGCCGCTGAGACGTCGGTCGGCCTCCTCCGACTTCCGCGCCCGCGGGATGGACGGCGGGGTCGTCTCACGCACCTGCAGATTCGGTGTCGTCTCACGCCTCACGGCCCGTTTCCCGTCCTATCCGTACGTGCGTGCCCAGCTCTCGCTAAGCTAAGCCAAGCTTCGGTGTCGGCGATATGAATCGATGATGATGGCGCCGCCGCGCCGGTGATCATCGGGGTACGGGTGTCAATGTGGTAAAATGGTTAGGAGATGAGAAAACATATACATAACCGTCGGCCAATAGTTGGCCACTTAAACGAAATCTCCAGGCGTGATGGTGTTAAGTAAATCTTAATCATGATATTACCAAATTTTATACTTATGATGTACTAAGATTGTACATTAGTAATGGAGTTACGCAATATTGAAAACTAAAACAAAAATTATGAAACGACACAATTACGAAATAGGTATGTCCGATTGCGAGCAGGAGTTGCGAGAACGGTTCGAGATGAAGACGGCGATGACGATTCAGTCATCGGGATACGATCAGAAAGACGGTCAAGGAAGAGGAGGGGACGACAGATTTGACGGAGTCGACAACGAGGGCGGATACAGCTACCGACGACAAGGGTGAGCGACAGTAGAGCAAAAACGCATGGCGTAGGCTTGGGTCCACGAGGCTAGAGCTAGAATTGATGGCGGGATTTGATCATAGACTTTGGATTTTATAAAGAGGCACTGGAGAAGGAAAGAAGACGGGTATTCAAGGAGATTCCAAAACTTCTAAAAATAATATTGCATTATAAATATATTTTCTATTTATTTATTATTTCTATATAAAACTAATAATATTTTATAAATTTCTATATATATAATCAACCGTTCCATATATTAATTAATGATTTTCATATATTAATAATTTTTATATAAAACAAAAGATCACTTCCTTATAAAATAGGCAGGAGAGAGAATGAGAGGTCATAATGAGCTGGGACAGTCTAAGAGAGAAAAATGAAGATATGATGATTATGATTTATTAGATATGAACGAAGGGCTATGATTTAACAAACGGATGATCAGGTGAATACTCAAACTTGTAAATTATATAGTATGTTATATATTATATATACAAACTATATTTTTAATTGATGAAATTTTAAAATAATTTTTTATCAAATTAGCTCTGTTTTCTCTCGTTTCTTCCATCAATTACTTTTCTTTCTTTCCAAGTTTATTTGGTTTCTTATACGAAAAATGATTCCTTCTCCTAACTCTATAATCACATATGTTTTTACTTATATGAATACTTCAGTCCCCCTATACTAATTTGGTATGTATATACTTAGTATATACTCTGCTTGTATTGGCACCATTTGTCTACTGTAGTACATTATAATATTCTATGGTTCCGTTTGATTAAGAGAAGGGGTGGGATGAGATTTTTGGAATGGAATCATTACATCTCATATTTGGTTACGAATGATAGAGATGTCTTAGTTTCATGTTTAGTTGGTGGATTGAGAGAAATGTAACTCTACCCTAGAGCCTCCACCCTGCTCCGAGACACCTCCGACTCACCTTGAAACCTCTAGTCCATCCTTGAAGACTCTGCCTCGCAACCTTCGGCCCGCCACGGAACCTCCGGCCTCGCCTCGGAGCATTCATGTGCAAGGTGAGACGAGCTCGCCCACCCTTTTTTAGGGGATGAGGTCGTCCTGCATATACCATGTGCCCGTCGCCCGCCGCTCGCCGCCCGCCGCCCGTCTACTGCCTCGCCTCCCGCTCGCTACCCCGCCGCCTCGCTTCCCGTGCAACCGCCCGCCACACGCTCAATGAGTCTCATCCTGCGTCTGCCGCCCGCCTACTACCACATCGCCCGCATTTGTCGCCTCGCCTCCCGTACCACTGCCTGCTACTTGCCTCCTGCGCTAGCCGCCTCACTTCCCACACCGCTACACCTACTGCATGTGTCTGCCATCCGCCCACCGTCTTGTCTCCTGCGCCACCATCCCAATGCCCTATCGCCTCACCTCCCACGCCATGGCCTGCGATCACCGCTCGTCGTTGCCTCGACTGCTGCGCCATTGCCTACGCCCCCCACCCAATGCCCGCATGGGCACCTTGCCTCCCATGTCGCGTCCTTGCCCGCTGCCTTGCCTCCCGTGTCGCGCCCTTGCCGCCACCTTGCATCTCGTGCCACGCGTGCTCTCCCATGCCATGTGTCACCCCCACATGCCACACCAGCGCTACCCAGTTGTCGGATTTTTTTTACAAAAAATGTCGGCATATGATCTGTCGAACTAGAAGTGACAGTCTAGTTCGATGCATGGTTGGCCAAGTTCGGCCAACCATACCCTAAAAGCTGTCAGGATCAACGCTAGGCATCAGCCGAACTAGCCGTTGGCCCCTGATCGGCTAAACTAGGCCAACGTGGCATAGTTCGGCGAGTCCAATGACAAGTGTTTCTTTTTTAAAAAAATCTATTATCTGTTATTTTTTAAAAATCATTATTTTATTCGAGATCGTCCCTTATTGTAAGGAATTTTTGCTCATACACCACAAAGTTGAGTGACGTCTACTTTTCTACCACGTCATGTGTGTTTGACAACTGAGCCCAAAGGCCACATGTCATACATTCATATGTGGCAAAATAGTAAATTCTGTGGCATGAAAGCAAATCTCCCTTAGGCTATTCACAATGGTGGGTTTATAGCACTATTTCCTAGAATACCACGTCAGTTTTACAACTGAATGAAATACCCTCTCTAAGTGGAGAGTTTCATTTCACTATTTCCTAGGCTAACCAGTGTAATTAAATGCAACTAACTCTTATGAAATACTCTCTCTCTGATGAAACGATTTAGCTCTCAATGGTTGTTTCATTTCGTTTCATCCGTCTTGGAAACATGTTAGCACCATGTCACGATGATGATACTCTTTCCTTCTCTTTCTTCATTAATTAAATACCATGTAAGCAAAAAATCTGATGTTACATGGTAATTAATACCATAAAACACACCATGAAACCCTATTGTGAATTGCCTTATTGTAAACACACAAAAAAAACAGAAAATTCCAGACACAAAGAAGCCAGAGGAGGGGAGGTGGCCGGAGCACGGAGGAACCGAATGGCGATGGGAGACGCCAAGCCCTCGGTGCACATCCCGATGCCCACCCGCGACCGGGACCGCGAGCTGCTGCTCGTCCCGCCCGCTGCCGTCGCCACCTCTGCGTCAGCGTCCCCGCCTTCGGGCGCCAGCCCCGACTCCGACTCCGACGAGACCAAGCCCTCGTCCGCCTCCGCCGCCTCGGCCGCGGCGCAGACTGGCCGTGAGGTACCCCTCCACCACCGAACCATCTTGCCGTGGACCGTTGAGCCTCGAGCTAGGTTTGATCTGGCGGGAGCAGCAATGCGGGTTTCGAAATGTGACGCCTTTCTTGTGTTTCTGGTTTTCAGGCGTTCCATAAGGTCGTGCATAGCTGGGCGTCCAAGAAGTTCATGACCGGATGGTAAATCTGTTGTTTGGGTTCTGAGATTATACTCCTCAATTTCGTAGGATTTTGCTTTTGCGGTTCAGAATTGGGAAATTTGACCATTTGCCACAAAAAAATTTGTACACTTTGATTATTTGCCACATGTGTGGATGACATGTGGGACCATCTGAGTGTATGATAGTGGACTAAAATGGCAAATAATCGAACCCCATTTTTAAGAGTGGCAAATCATCAAATATTCCTTCAGAAGAAGGGAATTGGATCGGGATTTCGTAGGGCTACTTGAGCAGTGTGAAATTGGATGGGTGGATTGTGGTGTGAGTTCTTCTACTGTGGGAAAAGTGGTTTCTTTAGGCTGAGATGTTAAGTTTTGGCACAAATAGCAAAGTGTCAAACTTGTGGCAGGTTTGTTTGGTGTGATGTTGGATTGGGACAGGCAGAATTGAGTCTAGATGAATGGAATACTGGATAAACGACAGAGACGTGTTAAGTTGGAAACAGTGTGGGACCTTTTTGTTTAGATTTTGTAATGCTAATGGTGTTGCTTCGATCAGAGCATTGGGATTTTGGGATTTAAATTATCTAATGCCTAAGCTGTAGAGGCCGTGAGACTGTAGCTGAAATGCTGAACCACAAAAGTAGCAGCCAGCATCTGGAAATTTGCACCGTTATGTTGGTGCCTCACGGATTTTTTTCTTGTTGACAGTGCAAACATTGTACCACTATGAAGCTAAGTTTCTGTTTTGCATCACTAGCAATTATGATCTTGCCAATATTTTTTTGGTTTCTGTATGTCACCTGATGGTGATATGGGCGGACGGGAAGAGTCCCTGCTCCTTAGATTGTAGGAGAATGTAGTAGCCGGCCGGGGCCCTGGCCCTCGACGACGCGGCGGCGCCGTTGGCGGCAACGCGAAGACGAGGCAGGAGCCTGCGGAGGATACAAGTATGTAGGAAAAACCCACCTCCACCCGGGAAGGGTCCCTGGTTTATATAATACCAGGGCTTCCCCCAACAGACTTTAATAGAAACATAATTCCTAACAGATTTTCCTAACAAAATTGTTCTATTGACACAATTTGATTCCAGAACTCTAACCCTGCAATGCTCGGCCACGCCGCGCATACTGGATGCCCCACCTGACATCTCTCCCCTCCTCGAAATTCAGCTCGTCCTCGAGCTGAAAGGATGGATAAATCTGGCGAAACTCTTCCAATTCTACCCATGTGGCATCAGCTGCTGATAGACCCTTCCACTGTACCAAAATTTCCTTCTTTCCCCTGGCCATCCTCCCCTTGGTCACGCCTTGTGGCTCCACACAGGCCCTGCCATTGTGAATTGGGGGCAACACCCCTGGCGATGCTGGCGGATCCCCACGGTACTGTTTCAGCAGACCCACATGAAATACATCATGAATTTTTGCTCGTTTTGGTAAGTCTAGCCGATACGCCACCTCGCCAATGCGCTCCAATATTTGAAAAGGCCCAAAGAATTTTGGCCCCAGTTTAGAGCGTCCCTTTACATTGAGAGAATTCAAAGGCCGATGTATCAGACGTAGCCAGACCCAATCACCCACAGAGAATTGCAATTCCCTGTGTTTCCGATCGTACTGTGATTTATAATGTAGTTGGGCCTGTTCTAATCTTTCTCGGACCTGAACCAAAAACTCATCTCGCTCCTGTAGTTGCTGACCCACCACCGGCAGCCCGGCATTGCCTGTATACCGACGAATAGACGGTGGTTCCCTTCCATATACCACCCTGAATGGTGACGTACGCAGGGAGGAGTGGTAGGCTGTATTATAGCAAAATTCCGCCCAGGGCAGCCACTGAAGCCAACTCTTCGGACGGTCCCCTGTTAGGCACCTCAAATACATAGAGATCACCTTATTAGTTGCTTCGGATTGGCCATCCGACTGTGGATGAAAAGCTGATGATAATTGGAGCTTGACGCCTAAGAGCGAAAAAAGCTCCTGCCAAAACTTGCTTGTAAAAACTGCATCTCGATCACTAACAATAGAGCTTGGTATGCCATGCAGCCTTACTATATTTGAAAAAAAGCCCTTGCCACTGATGTTGCTGTATATGGGTGACTTAGGGGAATGAAATGAGCGAGCTTTGAGAATCTGTCCACTACTGTTAATATAACGGACTTGCCATTAATACGCGGAAAGCCTTCGACAAAATCCATTGCAATATCAGCCCATACAGTTGATGGTACCTCTAGTGGTTGTAGTAGACCACCCGGCTGTAGTTGTTCCACCTTGTTTCTTTGACAAACAGGGCATGCACGAACATAGTCCCGTACCACTTTGTGAACATTTGGTATATGAAAGTCTTGGCGTAGCCTGTTCAGCGTTTTTTCGACACCTTCATGGCCCATGTCATGAGAAATGCTGAGTACCTCCTGTATCAATGCTGATGACAGAGGGACAAATATCTTGCCCTTGACTGTAATTAATCCGTCCGTGACACCCCAAGCTTCCCCCTTATTGTCTGCTGCTGCCTCATCCCTTAGTATGCGTAGTTCTTCATCGCCTTCAATTTCCCTGCGTAGCTCATCAAAAAATAAGAACGTTGGCGCAGATAGCAGCATGGCCTCCCCTACAATGTCCATATCTCGTCGTGAAAGTGCATCAGCCACGACATTAGTGACCCCTGGTTTATATTCCACGCGGAAATCATAACCAAGCAATTTGCTTGACCACTGGTGCTGTGGAATTGTTGACAGCCTTTGATCTAGCAGAAATTTAAGACTGTAATGATCAGTACGGATCAGAAAATGATGTCCCCACAAATAGTGTCTCCAGTGCCGTACAGCGAGTACCAACCCAATTAGCTCACGCTCATATGCTGCAAGCCTCGCATGTCTTGGCGCAATTTGCTTACTGAAGTATGCCACAGGACCGACGCCCTGGTGTAGAACGGCGCCGAACCCTGATTCTGAGGCATCACATTCGACAATGAATTCTTGATCGAAGGCTGGTAATTGTAGTAATGGTGCTGATGTTAGTGCTGTCTGTAGCCGACAGAAAGCCTCGGCTGCCTCTAAATCCCAATTGAATCCACCTTTCCTGAGAAGCTTGGTGAGGGGTGTAGCAATGGAGCCATAATTTTGAATAAAACGGCGATAGTATCCTGCTAACCCCAGAAACGCACGCACTACACGTACCGATCGTGGTACTGGCCAATCTAACACTGCCTTTATCTTTTGTTTGTCCATAGCCACTCCTGCCTCAGAGATTACATGACCCAAGTACGCCACTTCCCGTTGACCAAACGTGCACTTAGATTTCTTGATAAACAGGTCGTGCTCCTTTAGTGTCTGAAGGACTGTACGTACGTGTTGTAGATGTTCCGACCACGACGAGCTGTAAATCAGTATATCATCGAAGAATACTAGCACAAACTTCCTAAGAAAAGGCTTCAACACATCATTCATCAATGCTTGGAACGTTGCTGGGGCATTTGTTAGCCCAAATGGCATGACCAAAAATTCGAACAGCCCTTGGTGTGTGCGAAAAGCTGTCTTTTCAATGTCTATTATATCCATTCGTATCTGATGGTATCTAGACCTTAAGTCTAGCTTTGTGAAAAAAGTGGCGCCCCTTAGTTCATCAAGCAGCTCATCCACTACTGGAATAGGGAATTTATCTTTTACTGTTTGTGCATTTAGTGCCCTGTAATCCACACAAAAACGCCACGAACCATCCGACTTCTTGACTAGCAAGACTGGTGCTGAAAATGCCGATGTACTGGGACGGATGATTCCAGTCCGCAACATTTCATCACATTGTTTTTCTAGCTCTGTTTTCTGGACATGGGCATAGCGGTATGGCCTTACTGCGATAGGAGTTGTTCCCGGTAGTAATTGTATCCGATGCGATCTAGCCCGTGTCGGCGGTAGGCCAGCTGGATGTGAGAATAAGGGCGCAAATTCTGTAAGGAGGTCGTCCATTATGTCACCTGTGATGGCAAATAGTGAGGCCATCGGTGCTGGTTTAGCCCCTGGTGCTGACCAAGAAATCCGGCGTCCCTTCTTGACAAACGCCACCGTTCTTTGAGTAAAGTCCCATAGGATTGGTCCTAGGGATTCCAGCCATTGTACCCCAAGTACCATGTCGTATGAGCCAAGTGGTAGGCCATAACAATCAATCTGAAAGTATTCCCCTTGTATGGACATGTTCATGGCCTTGCAACAACCAGGGCTTGTGAGGCGCTCCCCATTTGCCACTGCTACCCGCAGCCCCTCCTGTTCTGCTAGCTTGATTCTTGCCCTCAAAGCCGCTTCTATGTCTATAAAATTATGCGTAGAGCCTGAATCCAACAGTGCTAGCAGCTGTGAGCCATTGATATCTACCAAGAGCTGCATAGTGCGTCCGTGCTTTGGCTGAATTCCTGTGAGGGCATGTATTGATATAGTTGGTTCGTCATCCCCTGTACCAATTACTTCTTCCTGTTCTTCGAACACTGCCTCAATCACAAACAATTGTTTGCACTGTGATTTGTGGCCGGGTGTGAACAGCTCATCGCAGTGAAAGCATAATCCTTCTTTGCGGCGTTGTGCAATTTCTTGGGATGACAAGCGGACCGCATTAGTCGCTGATCTGATGTTTACTGAACCGGTAGACAACGCTGGGGCTGATGACGCTGTGGTAGTTGCAGCTCCTGATGTTGCTATCACAGGTGCTCCTGGCCGAAAGAAAGTGCGCCCAGGGGGGCGATTTGCTGATGCAGTCGCAATTTCCCTTGACGTGTTACGCTGCTCATAAGCCCTTGCAAAGATCACTGCGTCATCCAAAGATTCCGGTTGCTGCAGTGCCACATCAGTTCTTAAGGGATTGCCTAACCCTGTGATGAATAGTTGTATCTGTTGTGGCTCCGTAAGCATTGGGTCACGGCAAGATAATGCCATGAACCGTGCGTTGTACTCAGCAACAGACTCCGTGCGTCGTAGCATGGCTAGTTCACCCAAAGGGCTGTCGGTTAGTGGTGGACCAAAACGGGCGTTGATTAATTTTACAAACTGTCTCCATGTCGGTCGGCCCCCGTTTAATTCCATGCGATGAAACCAGAGTTGGGCGTCATCTAGGAGGTAGAAGGCCGCGAACGAGACGCGTTGATGCTCTGGTGTTCGCCGTACATGGAAATAGCGCTCGCAGCGATTTAGCCATGGTAGGGGATCGTTGGTACCATCAAACTTTGGGAATTCCAATTTGTGGGCTGTTGGAACGAAGTCTGCGCTGCCATGATCAATGTTGTCGTCGTCCGATCTTCTGCCAGGGGGTGCCGGAGCCGGTTGCCTTCCTGTTGTGGCCGTCATTTGCGCCGTTTCCAGCCTAACGACGGCCGCACGTAGCTCCTGTTGTTGTTGATCATGGGTGCGGACCGATTCTTCCAGCATTGCAACTTTTTCTTGAAGTGGTTGCAGCGGTTGTAGTTTCTCATCAAGATTGTCCAGACGCCTCAAAATGGCCTGCAGCGCGGCCTCAATGGGATTGACAGAATTCAGGTCCGATTGTGTGCTCATGGCGGCGGAAGGAGAACCCGGGCCTCTGGATACCAAGTTGTCACCTGATGGTGATATGGGCGGACGGGAAGAGTCCCTGCTCCTTAGATTGTAGGAGAATGTAGTAGCCGGCCGGGGCCCTGGCCCTCGACGATGCGGCGGCGCCGTTGGCGGCGACGCGAAGACGAGGCAGGAGCCTGCGGAGGATACAAGTATCTAGGAAAAACCCACCTCCACCCGGGAAGGGTCCCTGGTTTATATAATACCAGGGCTTCCCCCAACAGACTTTAATAGAAACAGAATTCCTAACAGATTTTCCTAACAGAATTGTTCTATTGACACAATTTGATTCCAGAACTCTAACCCTGCAATGCTCGGCCACGCCGCGCATACTGGATGCCCCACCTGACACTGTATTTATGTTGCCCCCGGCCAGGCCATCGGTAAAGGATCTTTGGGGCGTGAGATTCTAAATAAGATACAAGAGTGATTTTACATGAGTACATATTGTACTGTCTTAGCTATTGTTTGCCATATTGTGTACTTGTAAGAAACTTAAAACTAACATTTGTGATTTGATTGTAAAGTTGTCCCTGCATTGCTGATGGATTCTACTATCTTATCTATCCTTTGCCATATTGCAAAGGTTATTGCAGTTTTGTGTACTTCAGTAAAAAACTTAAAACTAACATTGGTGATTTGATTGTAAAGTTGTTCCTGCATTGCTAATGAATTCTTCCCTTCTATTTCAGTGTAATCCTCTTTCCAATTGCAGTTACATTCTACATCACATGGTGGTTCTTTCGCTTTGTGGATGGGTTTTTCTCACCAATATATGCTCATCTTGGAATCAATATATTTGGTATGCACAATACTTGAACTACACTGTGATTGTTTGTCCAGATTACTACCTTAGTAGATGATCAAGAGATGTGCAGTCATATTAGAAACATGTACTTTTTAAGAACTACTGTTTACTTTGTTCCTTACCAGCACCAACAATATTGTTTTGCACTGTAGAGTTGTAGGTTCCTCACTCACCTTTTTTATTTCTTGTTCCTGAGTTATCACAAATATATATTTACCATAGGTTCATAGGATAATAGTGATATGCACCAAATATCAGTACCATATAACCCCTGTTCTCTGTTTGTATTTTGTTGTACATGAATATTTGTAAACTTGATAACATTTTTACTGATACTTGTTTCTATCTCCTGTTGACCGTTTGAATTCTTTTGAACAGCTAATTATCCTATAGTTGATGTGTGTCTATGACATACTAATTACAATTTAAATGTACTATAAGGCCCTTTTTTGTGTAGTCCCATATACTTCAGTGTAGACGTCTCTTTCTTTATAACTGTTCTGAACTACCTTTCATGCATTTCTGTACAATGCATATCATTTCAGCTTGGAAGCAGACCATGGTCTATTTAGTTGTTTGCCTTTCAATTTGCATGACCCATTTGTTCATAGCATAGCGATATAAAAACCATTACTATCATGTGCACCTCATATTTCGTGGTGCGATTTTTTCTTGCTCATAAAAGAATGCTATTTATGCACAAACCCACACCCCTCCCATTATCTTAAAAGAATGCTCTGCAGTTAGAATTTTCTAATGCTGGCTTTGTTAATCTGATGAAACTATTCTTTGAACAAGGTTTCTAACCTCTGTGCTCGTATGTTATTATGTATTTATGTTTATGTACTCCCTCTGTTTCATAGTATAAGTTATTTGACTTTTTAAGTCAAACTTCTTTAACTTTGACCTAGTTTAAAGAAAAATATATTAACATCTACAATATCAAATAAATACACTATCAAGACATATTTCATGTTGGATTTAATTAAACTGATTTAGTGTTATAGTTGGTATATTTTTCTATAAAATTGGTCAAATTGGAGAAGATTGACTTATAAAAAAGTAAAACCACTTATAATATGAAACTTTGTGTGCATCCTTGGCAACTTTGTTCTCCTTTAGTTTATTCTGAAGTTGACCATTTTCACCTTTTTTGCAGGACTTGGTTTTGTAACTTCAATATCATTCATTTTTGTGGTTGGAATGTTCATGTCATCTTGGTTAGGGGCATCTATTCTTGGTTTGGGAGAGTGGTTTATAAAGCGAATGCCATTTGTTCGCCATATTTACAATGCATCCAAGCAGATCAGTGCTGCCATTTCACCTGGTTATATTCACAACCTTAATGTGACTCTATAAATATCAGTTTAACTGCCAATCACTAATTTGATTTTAGTGCAGATCAAAACAAACATGCGTTCAAGGAGGTGGTCATTATAAGGCATCCCAGAATTGGTGAATATGCATTTGGGTTTATCACTTCGGAAGTTCTACTTCAGGTTTGGGTGATGCTAGCTTTTCTAATTGCATTCTATTTGTGTGTTTTTGTTGTGTTAAGATTGTTTTCATCATGTTTTGGTGATATGATTGATACTTTCTTTAAAGTTGGTACCACTGATAACATCATGGACCCTATCCCTGGTCATCAGATCTGTACACAACCTTGTGCCATTACAGCCATATGCATCCAGAGTTCCAGACTCCATATTTCTACAGATTTTCTTTTTATTTCAAGTTATCCTAAAACAAGATAGAAATTTATGTATCTCCTAAATGACTTTCCTAAGGAAATTTGTTAGCAATGTTGCTCACCGGGAAAAAGATGTCCAAATTCTCACCTGACTATTTGTGTTTGTTGCAAATGGGGTGCATGACTACATGATTGGTGATTAAGTGTGGTGTGTGTTGGCTACAAGCTTGGTAATCGACTAATCGGAGAAGAGCAGCTTGTATCAAACTATGGTGGTAGTGTGGTGTTATAGCCCCAAATATGGCACTTAAGTCTGGAGGGACAACCGCATGACTAGGAGGGCATGGTATGATAGTGCATGGAGTGTAGCTGCAAGGAACTGTAGTCACTGGGAATAGAGTATTACGGATTTACGGTCAGAGGGGCAACAGTAGCATGATTGAGCAAGTTACTTTGACTACAAGACTTGGGCATTCCATAATCCATATGTTGTACAACACCATGTGCATGGTCGTTCAAGGGTCTGAGTACTGAGGGTAGGGGCGTAGGGCACTCACCCTTGACCATCTGGCTGGAGGCTCTTCCCTTATGCTGCTCAAGAAGGCTATGAGGCCAGAAACTTTCTTTACTTCATAAGAGATACATTCCATCCATACATAGATTGGGTGGCTTGGCCATCAATAATAACTTCTGACATGTTTGGGATAATGTATATGCACTGCAAGGCTTATCTGAATCACATGCATGTTACCAGGGGAGAGGTGAGGTCAGGCATGCTGGATCCACCACAGTAACCTGGCAACTATTTATCTATTGCTTATAGATCACATCAGTTCGGGTGTTGCAGATGAGATGTCCTAGATCAGTATCCTTAGTTCAATTGGTTCCTAGTTGTCAGGAGGGTGGGTCTCATCTATATATGAGGGGTATGAAGTGTCACATGATTCAAGACAAAGCAAGAATTAATCCCCCCTCTCTCTGTTACCATGATAGCAGTGCATTGAGGGCATAGGCTTCTCCCTTTTGTTTCTACTTTCTCGCACCTACAATCTATACTCAGCAATTTTGTAATGTGACAACTGACAGCTCCAAACAAGGAGAATCATAAAATGTATGCAACTAACTAAAATGGCTAATAAATTATGAGATATGTGTGCACATAAACAACTAAAGCAATAATTCTCCCAACAGAGTAACTCAATACGTGCTGCTGCAGTAGCAAGAGGTTTAGTGATTCTATGCTTTGTGGATATATGTGTGACGTTCAGACATGATGGTAGGAAGGTTGGCTTTGACTGCCATTTTGGCATGATGTTTGATAGCTGGAGTGTCAGCAATGGTATAGAGGGTGCCTTGTGGCAAGTAGTACAGTGGTAGCCCCAGGTTCTTCTGAATAGAAGGAATGCACATGGACAGAAGGGAGAAACAAGAGGTTAGTTACAGTAGGAAGAAAATAATGAAGACATGGCAATCATAGTGATATTACGATTTGTTTAAGTTCTCTTTTATTTTTACGAGATCCATTTCAAGTGTGGGTGGGGAAGGAAATGTCTCTACGGTTGGATTTAAGAGTGTGGATGAACTACTTGGGCCTGCCTCCCCTTGTAGCAGGGGTAGACCGGTAGTAATTTCCGCCACTGAGTGAACGTCACGGCCTACCGCTGATAGCTGAAACGGTTAATCATGTTAGTTGCAATGGAAATTTTAGTGCAGGGTGTTTATTTCTTTTCTTTTTGTAAAAAAGATAGCTCCCCTGACAATTTTGATGTTAACTTAATATGCTAGTGCTGATCTAAATTTGGAATTAACCTAGGAAAGTCACTTAGAAGTTATCATTTAATGATCGTTTGGCCAGTTGTCCATACATTTGTGCGAGCACCTAATACCAAGTGGTCAACTCAAATGTTATCAGTAACTTCATGAGCAGGAAATGTGGCAGTCACTCCTAGCTAAACTCTTTCTTTTTTAAATAGTTAAATGCCTAGTTTCATTTTATTCATTCGGTTTTCCAAATATGTGGAACTTCTTTAATTGATATGGTGTGCAGCTGCCTTAGTTGATATGCTATATTTAGGGATGAAAACGAAGCAAAAATAGATAGAAATGAGTACTATCATATTCTTTTCCATATTTCTTAACAGAAATGGGAACAAACATGGATATCCGATAATGAAAATGAAAGTGAATAGCGTCGGAAATTATACTGATCAAATAAGGAGTGGATACGAGTATTAAACTAAATATCTACCGGAATAAAAAAACCTTGATACATGCAAAAAAAAGTACAAAAAAACCAATAAAGAGATTTAATTTGCAAGATGTCTTCAAATATTGATACATGCTAATAAATGCTAAGCATATACCATAAAGTAAAAATAGGCTATATAGAAAGGTTCGGTAAGTCCGTAACAATGAATACATAATTTTCAGTTTTCAGCAAACGGTTACATAGTATTTCAATTCACATGGTTCAATATTTCATGAATATAAAATAGCTCAAAGTTTCACATAATGTGCAAGCAAAAGCAAATAATTCATATGGGGTGGCAAACAAACAGTGAAGCAGAAACTTTTTGTATTTATTATGCAGAATATCTGTTTCCGTCAGAAATCACCATTCCGTTTCTAGATAAAAAAATATGTTTTTGTTTCTGTTCTAGGATATTCCATTTATGTATAATCCTTTCTGCTTCTGTTTTTTTAGAACGGACAAAAACTTTCTAGTCTGTTTTCATCTATAGTTGCACCTGATATTTCATGTGGATGTTCTCTTAAATGCATCTTATGGACTTGCAACAGCCTTGCTCAGTTGTATGTTTTAGCCAACTAAATGCATGTACAAAATATTTATTATGTGTTTCCTTTCTAATGTCAGAGTTATTCTACTGAGGAACAGATGTACTGTGTTTATGTACCAACCAATCATCTTTACATTGGAGACATATTTCTTGTCAACTCAAGTGATGTGATTAGACCAAACTTATCTGTTCGTGAAGGCATTGGTATGTGCATCCTGTTTTTCTATGCTAAATGCATCTCATCCCCATTCCCCAACAGCTTGAATGGCTTTAATAATTGTTTTTTCATCTCATTTGCAGAGATTGTTGTGTCAGGGGGCATGTCAATGCCTCAAGTTTTATCCATAGTGGAAACAGAGCAGAACCAATGGAACAGGATGAGGTCTAGTCGGAGCTAAGACAGCAGCTCCCTACATGCCAGATTTCGTTCGTAATTCCGTGTTACTGATTTCTGTAAGTACAAGTGTAGGATCCAACATAATGTACAGTTCTCCTGGCTGGAATGCAAAATCATGTTCTACACCACGCACAGAAGCAGCCACTCAACTCAAATGTGCGCGTGTTGGACAGCTTCTTGCTCGGAGCTTCGCGAGGTAGAGTTTATTATCTTCATTTATTTGGTTAAGAAAGAGGTCTAGTTCTAGTTCTAGTTCTAGTTCTAGTTCTAGCTGTCTTGAAAATCTTTCAGCTGTCACTGGCTTGCTATGACATAGTTAAGCTGCACGTAGTTGCATGTGTGTGTATGGAATTTGTAGTCTGAATATACAAACCTGCATTTAACTGGAAGGATTAACAGCAGTTGCTTAATTTGATTCAGCCAAATTCTCCACAGGTGTAGTCAGCTGAGGTTATCAGCCTGCATGTTCTTGGTTGTTTTGGAGAAACTTGCGGGCAATCTGAACAGACTAGCTAGCATGTTTGTGTGCTGCCTATGATTGGCCCATGGTTGTCTTGCAGTTGTCATATTCTCCCTTGTTCAAGAAAGCATGCTTGCTTTCTTTCTGTTGCAATATTTCAAGAATGGTTTCCCTATAATTAATTATAGCCCTTAATTAATTGGTAGGATTCTGGTCCGCAAGCAACGACCAAGTCGGGACAAAACGAATGGGGTTTGTTTAGTTGAGCCGTAGATTGCCGTGGAAAAGTTGGAAAATTGTTTGGGTGGATTTTTATTTTAATAGTAATACATTGTTACTATGTAGTCTCAATATTTAAAGACGTGCATCTATGTTTTCCAATAATCATATATCAATTTTTACTTTTAGAAAATTATTTACTTTTAACTACTCTATATCAATGTAACAGAAAATATTCATTAATGATAAAGGAGTATTTCATTAATAGTAAAGGTGAGTAATTTCCATCAAAAACTGGCAGTAGAATATGTGGAATCTGATGTATATTGTCTTTCAAATTTATACCGTGAGAATCTACAGATTTTTGGAAAGTTGGGTGCATTTGAAGCTGTTTGGTTTAAATTTCAGTTTCGGAGACAGAAAACAGACCTAAATTCCGACTAGATTTGTTCATCGGTTTTCTTTTATTTTTAATAAAAAATGATTGATTTAAATCATTTCAGGAAATAAAGAACTAGAACCATAAAAAATTAACTTGAATTTTGCTTTTTTCCAAATTACATATATTATTAGATGTGCAAGATCAAAGTGGCGCATCCCAGGATCGAAACCTGGCTCTGATATCTTCATTTTTTTTTGCATTATTCTAGATTTGATTATATTTTTTGATTTATTAACCATTTCCCAATTTGTTTTATATTGATGTAGTGCCTGTTTGGGTTGAATCTAGAGATTGTGTAATATAATAAAATAATTTAAAATTTTATTTTTAATATAAAATAAAAATAAAATTACTCAACTAAATACTCTTAACCCATCCACAACTCTAACTCCAAATTTTTTTGAACTAGGCTGTACACTGTTCTAAAATAATTTGGAGCCGTAACTGTGGGTTGGCAAAAATACGAAATCACTTCTTAAAAATGACAAATTCTTAAATCTCTCCTCCAATGACACATATTGTGCTCTCCTTGCTCTCCTTTGAAATCAACTGTTATCTCGGTGGAAGATCACAAACGTACCTAAACCCATATCAAAGATTCAGAGATGCCGTGTGCATGCTTGACGTGCATGTATAGTAGCTCTGCTTCTACAGGCCGGTTACGGTACACGCACGCGCCATGGCGCCACCGCATGCACACGCAGACGTACATATGCCGGTGTGGACGCGTCACGCACTCGCGCGCGTTTGTCTTGTCGGAGACATTTGTCCACGTACGGCGCGGCGGCGAACGACGAACACATTACACGTACATGTACACAGACGTACGTGACATTAATTAATGTCGCGCCAATGAGGAGTAAAAAGCTAGGCATGCATGACACACCAAAGCTAGTCTTCGGCGGGCATAAATCTCTCCGGATTATCGAGCAAGTTACGTCGCGGCCGCGCCGGCGCGCGCGCGGCGGAGCGGATGCACGTACATGCATGCACCCCGCCGCGCCGCGCGGTAGCTTCGTTCCGTGGATTTCCAGAGTTCACTTCACCTAATAATCATTGAGATTTAGCCGCGCGAAGAATGCAATCCAACACGTAAGCTGAACTCGAATGCTATATATACCCACCGAATCATCAGGAGAGATGATCAAACAATCATCCACACCAACACAAAGCAACAGCGTATATACTGCATTGCACTCGAAGCTCTACATAATTAATTATTATTAGCTCGTGTCAAATTTCAGGAGCCTAGTTGCGGCAGGCAGGGTATGGCTGCGGTTAGAGTTGCAGCAGCGATGGTGGCTGTCATGGCCCTGGGATGCGCGTTGGCTGTCACCGCATCAGACGGGGTCGCGGCCGCCACAAACGCGTCGTCCTCGTCCCAGGCGCCGGCACCGACGGCGCCTGCGCCGACTGGGTGGCTGAGGGCGCACGCGACGTTTTACGGCGGCGCGGACGCGTCGGGCACGATGGGCGGGGCATGCGGGTACGGGAACATGTACTCGCAGGGGTACGGCACGAGGACGGCGGCGCTCAGCACGGTGCTCTTCAACGACGGCCTCTCATGCGGCCAGTGCTACAAGCTCGTCTGCGACCGCAAGACGGACAGGACGTGGTGCAAGCCCGGCGTGTCCGTCACCATCACCGCCACCAACTACTGCCCTCCCAACTGGGACCTCCCCAGCGACAATGGCGGCTGGTGCAACCCGCCTCGCCCCCACTTCGACATGGCGCAGCCGGCATGGGAGAAGATCGGCATCTACCGAGGCGGCATCATCCCGGTGATCTACCAGAGGGTTCCCTGCGTGAAGAAGGGCGGGGTGCGGTTCACCATCAACGGGCACGACTACTTCCAGCTCGTGCTGGTGACCAACGTTGCGGCGTCCGGATCGATCAAGTCGATGGAGGTGATGAGCTCCAAGTCGTCGGAATGGATGCCGATGGCGCACAACTGGGGAGCGCAGTGGCACTCGCTTGCCTACCTCACCGGCCAGGGCCTTTCCTTCAGGGTCACCAACACCGACGGCCAGACGCTCGTCTTCACCAACGTCGTGCCGCCGGGATGGAAGTTCGGCCAGACATTTGCGAGCAAGCTGCAGTTCAAGTGAGAAGAAGCAGTCTCTCTTAAGTCTTAACATATATGTGGGCAGTGTGCCTACCCCTGGTTACAGGAAGAAGCATGTATATAAATTCTATTAATTTTCTGTATAAATCATTTCTGTGTGTAACTGTATATTTATATTTACGATGAATTCATTAATTGACATGAAAGTTGACCGTTTATATATATCGTCATACCACTTAGTTTTTACCTGCATTTTACTGTATCATATATGTGGGTCTGGCCGCGTGAATAGTACACACGGTACTGTAGCAGCAACTTAGGGTTTAGGGAGGTTAAGATTATGATTAGAGCTAATTCATGTTTTTTGGTTAAAATTTAAGAAAATAACTTTAATAAATGAAAGTAAGAGTACTTATCATATTGTATTAAGAGTACTTAAATTTCATATTGCATTGGGAGTTTTTTCTAAGGTATATATATACATACATATATATACATACATACATATACATACATACATATACATACATACATATACATACATATATATATATATACATATATATATAAGTTGGCTTTTAAGTCAAGCCAAGTAAAAGTAATAAAGTTGTCTATTCTTCTATCTTTTACTTAGGTGGTGTATGATTCCTTAGTCTGTTTAGTCCATAGACTAAAGTTTAGTTCATATCTTATTTGGTTTCACATACTAAAGTATATAAATATAGTTGAACAAAGACTATTTTACCCTTGTAATGAGAGTCATGATTGTTCCCAACACACTTTAATGAGAGGCAGAGGTGTCCAAAGCTCACTTTAGTCCAATTTAGTTCATCTCATGTGGACTCGAGAACTAAAGCCTTTAGTCCAAATTTTAGTCCACTTGTTTGGGTGTTTAGGGACTAAAAGTGGATAAAAATAGTGGACTAAACTTTAGTCCATAAGAACTAAAAGGCTTTTAAGCTAGTTGGGACAAAGTTTCCTTCTATGTCTAACTATCAAACGACGAGAGAGGAACAACCTCAAATTGTGGCTACCGATAACATGTTGGTATCAAAGCTTGAGGTTGAGGTTGTTGTGGGTAGCCACAACTTAGATTGTTCCCCCTCTCGTTGCATGACTCGTGGTTTTTTTCTCTCTTATCACTTTATAAATAGACACGAAAAGAAACTTTGTCTTGGCCAGTTTGAACAAAAGGTAGAAAAATGGATAACTTTATTACTTTTACTTGGCTTGGCTAAAACATCAACACTTAACATATATATATATATATATATATATATATACCTCTTAGAGATATAACTCATGATCTAAAATCTAAGGACTACTGATATAATATGATAAATACTTCTACTTTAATCAGCAAAATAATTCTTCTAAATATCTAATATAAAACATGACTTAGCTAATCATAACCCTAACATGCTGCTACAATACCATTACCACGTGAGTACTGTTCATGCAGTACTATTCAATATTCATGCCTGTGCTAGGCCCACACCCATGACACTAGTGGCAGTAGAATGCATCCCAATCATTGATTTTAAAATTTTAAACGGTTAAGATCAATTCCCAGTACTAACCTAACGAGGGGTAGCAGAACATATAGAGGGCTTGCAAAATCATCCAAAATTTTTTATGTGAGGATTAAAGTGGTAATTTTCTATGTATGAAACCCTAGCAATATAATGTTGTTGGTATACCGCCTTCTAGCACAGTTACGAAGGTGGATACGAGCTATTATTATATGAAAAATCGTTAGTTGCGGTTATAGCTAGATTATAAATAATTAAAAGGATCAACTATTCTTCAACATCCATGGCTAAAATATACTCAGTATTTATTAAAAATAGGAGAATTATCTTGTGCACATAAGCTGGCCGTGCACATGGTGCATATGTGAGATCTCCACCTTCAATCTGTAATCTAACGGACAGCAGCTCCACTAGATCATTTAGCAGAAAACACCTCCCACCTCATCCATTCCGTTCCTTGCTACATTTGCGATAACTCCCAGCGAAGTTGTTGTCCATTGGATTACATATTGAAGGTGGAGATCTCACATGTGCACCATGTGCACGGCTAGTCGATGTGCATATGATATTTTTCCTTAAAAATATAATACCATTAGAATGACCTCGTATCAATAAACGTGAGAAAACACAATTATTAACGGAACGCGCAGTTGGCCAACCAAAACTAAACCAGATGGGAATGAAGCTGCAGAGAGAGTATGACGCTTACTGTTCAAGCTAAGTGCATGATACCGGCCGGAGACCATGCATCATCTACGTACTTCACCGTTTTAATTGACTAATCCTTAATTATATTTGCAGGGGCGCCGGCCGATGATGCTAGCTAGCTTCAAAGATAGGTCGTAGACATTTTCCGTTGCATGCAATTATCTTAATTACATAAGTAATCGAATTGAAAGCTAGCTAGCTTGCTTGCTTCTCCTCGCTAGCTAGCTGCTCTAACCAGAAAGCAAGCACGCACGTACGTACAGCTAGATGCATGCATGTCTACTTGCTAACAAGTCAACTCGCGCGATGGATCGATGATTTTTTCGAGTTAATTGGTCGTGTGTATCGAAATTCAATTTCGTTTATATATGTTCAGACTTCAGACTTCAGTTATTAATTATAAACAAGCTAGTTTTCAACGTAGTGCAGAAATTAATTATGGTACGTATGTAGATGCGCGTCTACTTTAAACACACGCACCAAACTTAATCGGTTTATTTAGTACTAGCTAGCTCAAACTAACAGCAATCGTAAGAATGGATACAACTCTTTGATTATGTACATCACACACATACAAGCTAAGCTAGCCCAAAGAAAACGGTGTTCCTCAAGCTAGCAGGCAATGAATTACATAAAAATATATATAGTAAGATCAAATCAGCCCCCATGGCGTCCAAATTGATCATAGTTATTTCGTGCAAATATATAGTTTGGACGCCTAGAGATCATCATGCATGCATGGTGTGTATAGTACTATACTGTACGTGTGCATAAACTTGGCTCACTTGAACTGCAGGTTGCTCGCAAACGTCTGGCCGAACTTCCATCCCGGCGGCACGATGTTCGAGAAGACGAGCATCTGGTCGTCGGAGATGGTGACCCTGAAGGAGAGGCCCTGCCCGGTGAGGTACAGCAGCGAGTGCCATTGGGCTCCCCAGTTGTGCGCCATGGGCAACCAGTTGTCGGACTGGGACCCCTTCACGTCCATGGCCTTGATCGACCCGGCCGCGCCGACGTTCGTCAGGAGCACGAGCTGGAAGTAGTCGTGGCCGTTGATGGTGAACCGCACTCCGCCCTTCTTGACGCATGGAACCCTCTGGTAGATGACTGGGATGATGCCGCCTCGGTAGATTCCAATCTTCTCCCATGCCGGCTGTGCCATGTCGAAGTGGGGGCGCGGCGGGTTGCACCAGCCGCCGTTGTCGCTCGGGAGGTCCCAGTTAGGAGGGCAGTAGTTGGTGGCGGTGATGGTGACGGAGACGCCGGGCTTGCACCACGTCCTGTCCGTCTTGCGGTCGCAGACGAGCTTGTAGCACTGGCCGCAGGAGAGACCGTCGTTGAAGAGCGCCGTGCTGAGCGCCGCCGTCCTCGTGCCGTAGCCCTGCGCGTACAGGTTACCATACCCGCACGCGCCGCCCATGGTCCCCGACGCGTCCGCGCCGCCGTAGAACGTCGCGTGTGCCCTCAGCCACCCGCTCGGCTCGAGCGCCTCGACGGCCGGCGGCGCCAGGATCGCCGCCGCCAGCAGCGCGCACCACGCGACGACCGTCGTCGCCGCCGCCCCAACCATGGCTATAGCTTCAACTCCCTTCGATCGACGAGATTCTGCGGAGATGTACGTAGCTAGGTGTCCCCTTGTGAAATGATGATATGATGGTCGTCGTCCTAGCTAGCTTGCGTGACTTTATTTGTGCTGAGCAAGCGCAATGGTGAAATATAATGGCCGGTGCAGGCATGGTGTGTATATATGCATATATATACACACACATATGCGCGCGTACGTACGTGGGGGATGCGTGTCACGAAGGAGGAGGAGATGGAGAAAGTCAGAAAGGCGTACGTGTGGCGGGAGTGAACAGCAACGAGAGCTAGCTACACAAAATGTACATGTAGCTACGGCGCGCGCGCACATGCATGCGCATGACTTGCGGGAGTGGCGCTCATGCACGAGGAGATGGATCGAGCAAAAAAAATTGCTGTCGTCTCGCCGTCGAGGAAGAGGAGCAGGGGGCAATGAGGCTGTTCTCGTGGGGCTCCCGTCGGACGTACGTGGTCTCCGTCTCTCCGATGGGCGATGGCCACGCCGTGAACCGTGGCATGCAAGGCCGTACGTGTCAGCCGGATAACAATTGATTGCTACTTGCTTGGAGAAATTGACCATGCATGCATGCTGCCTAGCTTTGATCCAGTTAACTATTCGACACAGATAACAATTCATTTATTGCTCGCTCGTAGCTAAAACCGCTCTATCTATCTCGTCAACCACACGTACGTGCCCGCGCGATCTCTCCACAACGGCCGGGCACGTATGGTAGCTAGCTCGCTCTCTGTGATCTGCTTTGGCACGCACTGCACGTACGTACTTAGTTGACTGTCTTTCCATTATAACGTCGTCCACGTATACGCCGGGTACGTACGTAGATCTCTCCATTTTTTGATCAGGTGTACTAGCTAGCTACGTACAACTCGAGAGTTTCTTGCGTTGCGTCGCATGCACAGTACGTGAAATTGCCGGTGACTCGTCGCACGCCGGAGATCGACGGAATCCATGCATGCATGCATGCTGTGGTGACGATCGAGACGACGTCGCACGTACATAGTATACGTGTGCCGATACACCCGGCTATATCTACGTACATATGCATGTTAGTTGCGGTGTCTGCAAATGCACTACACTCTTGCAGCCAGCCAGCTACCGGCGGTTGCTGCGTCAGAAGGGAATCAAATCTGACCAAATATGGGTTTACACTTCCATGCATACCAACGCAAGTACGCAACTAATTAATAGGCAACATGCATGCTAAGCTAAGCTAGCCGGTTTCAGTGGTGGAAATCACGCACCAGCTGTTTAATTCCTTGGTATATTAGGGTTCATGCTGCTGCTGCTGCGGCGGCGTGCGAGTGTACGTCACCGCGCGCGTACGTTCATATCACGGGAGGCCGACACGTGTGGGCGTGCAGTGTGGATGCAGGGGTCGGTTCAGATTAATTAATTGCCTTGGATTAATTGTCAAGGCAGTCACGGCCAGTTTATGTTTTATCTTATCATTGTCATCTAAAAATCATACTTTCAATATGGTTTTTAAGTATGGGTCTAAAATAATTTTTTATACTACTCTCTTCGGATCTCTACCCTCTCGTTCAATCTCTTTTCATTCATGTTTGAATAGCGTGTCAATGTGGTATCTTATTTAAAACATAATTTTTTATTTTCATTATCTCTTCTTTAATTTCATTACCACATCACATTATTTTTTATACGGCCATCTAATAAATGACTAAGACATCATCCGTTGGAAATGCCCGTAACACAAAGCATGTGTCTGTTTTCTTTGCGAAATAAATGCATGTATAATTGTCATACGATTTTTCCCAACACATGATATGTATCGTCAAAAAACATTATAATCACTTACCACCGATATAAAACACCAAATTAAATAGGGGACACACTACAAGAAAACGGGAAACTTCCGTCGGCTTGAAGAAGCTAACTTCCGTCGGCATTTGGCCGACGAAAGTGTTTTGACGTAAATTAGCTAACTTTCGTCGGCGAAAGTTAGCTAACTTTCGTCGACCAGGCCTGGCCGACGGAAGTTATCAGGACATTCTGCCACGTCGGAAAAAAACATAAGTTCCGTCGGCCAAACATTAGTGCACGAAAGTTATTGGCCTGTAACTTCCGTCGGCTAATGTTTGGCTGACGGAAGTTATGGTTTTTTTTTTGCTTTTTTCTATATTATACATTCTATCAGATTACATCCTCATTTTTTATATTTCCAATTACATGTTCAAATACATTCCAGCATAACCGATTTCACATCCAAATATCAAACACTCATTTCAGTATTATTATTATTATAAATCAAACTACTGTCAAATAAATAGATTGGACACTAATACAATGATGTTCTGTCCAGGCCATCTCCTCTTAGGTATTTCAACTCATTCTTCAATTTTGTATTACAAGTTCAAATACATTCCGATGACATGTTCAAGTACATTCCAGCATAACAGATTTCACATCCAAATATCAAACTACAGAAAAAGAAGTAAATGAATCAGGTCACTAAAGAAAACAGAATCAATGAACTTTCAGCTAATTTCCTAACCTCTATGCCATCTCCTCTTAGGTCTTGCAGCTCATTCTCACTCAGTTCTTTGAGCCCAAGAAGCGTTTCAGATGGTAAATATGGCTGCATCAGACCATATAGACATTATGAGGAATCTGGTACAAACTTCAAATGAATAAATGACCATATAAATGAGATTCTACTGCATGAGTTCGAGTAGTAAAAATACTGGACATATATGTACTTATTAAAAGTTACAGCATGGCATAGCAATCATCAGTTTATAAAAGGCACACATATAAAAAAGCACACATATGCTAGACAGTTTATAGATGTATGAGATGAAAATGAAAATTGACTAACTTCTGTTCAATTGATAACAAGCAGATGAATACTCACCTCAAGAAATGAGCACCAACATAGGTATCTTATTTGATTGTCCAGTGAGGTCTCCTGGCATTGCCCTAGAAAATAACAACATTGAGACTAAGGGAATCACATATTTAGTCAGATTTCTACAAAACCCATATGAAAGAAAGGTCTTACGCCTTGGATTTGAGCAAAGAGATTCTGGAAAATGTGAGGCACAATACATCTATCGGCATGATCAGACCTTCTATCAACCATAGCTGCAAGGGATCCCCGCACATCGGAGTGACCAGATGAATTAAGCAGCGGGCAAACACAGCACTGAACCGGCGTTGAGGGAAAAAACGCAGCGGGGGCTCAGATCTAGGGAGCGTACCACCTCGACGACGGTTGGGGTGGATCCTCACCGGAGTCCCACATCGACGACGACTCCTGCAATGGCGGCAACATCTGTGAGGCAAGGTCGTCATCATCTCCGTCGAAGTTGAGGCGATGGCCTGGCAGGCGGTTGGAGGCAGCGGCCAAATGGCGCGAAGGCGGGGAGATGCGGAGGCAACGACCAGGCGGTGCGGAGGCGGCGAGATGCAGAGGTGGTGGCCAGGCGGCGCGGAGGCGGAGAGATGCGAAGGCAGCGACCATGCGGTGCGGAGTCGGCGGCGCGTGGGGAGACGCGGGGGTAGGGATTATGGCAACGTATCCTATGCTCAAAGAGGTATTGTGCTCAAATGCACACATTAAATCTAGGCCAAGGATCTTCCATCCAACGGTGTCCAGCTATTTGCGTTTACACCCTCCCACCTCCTCTTATCCAATGATTTTTTTTGCACCGGAAAAGAGGAGGTGTGAGGGTATAAACGCAAATAGCTGGACACCATTGGATGAAAGATCCTTGGCCTAGATTTAATGTGTGCATTTGAGCACAATACCTCTTTGAGCATAGGATACGTTGCCTAGGGCACACGGATGAGGGTGGGGAATATTAGGGCTCGCGGGAAGTTCCGTCGCTCTGTATTGGGCCGACGAAAGTTAAGATTTACTTCCGTCGGTTTAGGTTAGACCGACAGAAGTTATGATTCACTTACATCGGCTCATTCTAGTCGACGAAAGTATATTTTCTTTCGTCGTTTTTTTGAAAAAACCGACGGAAATTAATTTATCCGACGAAAATATTCAGTTTTCTTGTAGTGACACCTCTATATAGTTGGTTCGTCTAAACAGTCACTACCAGAAATAGAGAGTTTGTCGAGTGTCTGAGGGTTTACCGAGTACATTCTGGGTATTTGGCAAATCAAGATTTGCCAAGTGTAGACTGTAATACACTCAGCAAATAATTTACTCTCGACGATGTTCAATGTTTGTGGAGTGCCAAGTCAAAGACATTCGACAAACCTTTAGAAAAAATAGCTGCCCCAAAAGTCCCGATGGCGTGATGACGGTTTGGAAGAAAAAAGACTTTGCCGACTGTTACTAACGGACACTCGGCAAACCATAGTATTTGCCGAGTGTGGTACTCGGCGAAGCTTTTGCTGAGTGGAAAAAAAGGCTTCGCTGAATGCCGTAGGCACTCGCCCGTAGTGATACAAAAATGAAGATATATATATATATATATATATATATGTTTGTGTTTTTTCTTTGAAGAAATGACATCAATAGTATTATAGGTGCCGGTTAAAAACAACACCTATACAAATCTCAAATATAATACGTCATTTTTTAAAAAGCTGACACCAATAATGTCAAATGTTCACAAATGTATCGGTGCCAGAGAATTTTTGATTTTTTTTTTAAAAAAATGTCAAATGTATCGGCACAAATAAATAAGAATTTCTAAAGTTCTTAAATGAAGTCGATGGAGATATGGTCTACATAAAAGGAGATACCATATTTTACATATGAGGTAGAGGTACCAAAATTAATACATAAAAAACGTGATATGTACCTCCTCAAGAACCGTTACCCATAAAAGTTACGTCCAAATCTACAATTTAGTAGTTGAGAACCTTTTATTTGAAGTCATTTAAAGTGTAAAACATGCATTATAATTTTTAGGAAAGTGAAGTCAACTGAGAACTTAATATTGAGTAGATTTCGCAGTACAATTTCATAGAGATAAAATGACAGGACTGTGTACACGAGTGAAATTAATATAAAGCACCGCATCGAATCACATCGCATCCACATTATATATAGTGCAAATTGTACATCGAGGACAACAAGCTCGGATCAATCAATTGCCGCAACGACACAGGAAACAGAATAGATGAACATATATGTTACAATTCGACTCGCCTTTTAATTTGCTCACAGATGAAAACACCAGCTACTATCTCACTCTTGATCAAATCCAATGCACTTCTTTGCATTTACCAATGAAACAAGCGCTGCAATTGAAATTTCAAATGACTGTCAATTTCCTGGGCAATATTTCAGCATATATCTTTTGGTATACAAGTTTTCTTTTTGCTAGGAGTAAAAAGAAGCATTTAATTTTTGCTTTTTTTTTCATATATACCTTGCTTTTCTTCTTCTTTTTCTTCTCAATATATGACATGATCTCCCTTTGCCGCTCAAGAGTCTCCTGCAATGCCTGCAAGAACACGCAGTAGCTTAGGCAAGTTTTAGAACTGGTTGATCATTTAGATAATCAGATATGCTATACTTTGTCTTTATCTCAAATCATTTAGCTCAGAGAAAGGTATTAGGTATGGGATTTAGATAATCAGATGTCATACACAGAACGATGCAACCATGGGTAACGTGTCAAGATTGAGCTTCCCATCAGCTAGCATTGCTCTCAAAGAAAAGGTTTGCACCATTTCAGAATGGTGCAGCAAAAAAAGAACTCACCTTCTTGGTCGCTGCGAGCTCCTCTTCCAGTGCAGTGACTCGTCTGACGGCCGTCTCCAGCATCTCCTCCTGATCAGCCGGCATCTCTGCAGGCCTCGCGAGGATTGCACCGACCATCTTCTCGATTTCAGCGAGGCGCTTCGCAGAGACGGCGCACTCAGTTTCGGACACAGCCTCCACTGGCATCTTGGATCGTTGCTGCGCTTTGCTTTTGGATAGCTTGTTTGGCGTGTTACGGCTCACACGGAGCAGTGTTGCAATGCTCATGACAAGAGCCATGATAGCGCCAAAGAGTAGACGATTGGATCCATCAGAGGTATTCACAACAGCTGGAAGAAGAAAAAAAGTTTGACGCGAGATGGTGTGAGTGACAATGTTCATCGCAGGATTCACAGGATTGTGATTTGTGAGGAGGCAATGATGGTTAGTTAACCTTTGGTGGTTGCGAGCTTCTCACCTGGCAATCCCTTGTTCTTGCAGCAGATGGCATCTACGGCTTTCTCTACCATTGGAACATCACAAGAGGGTGATCCAGGGCTCTGAAATTGTGTGTAAAGCAGTGGTAACCAAATCATTCTCTTGGATCATACATAGCTTTAATATCAGTCATTGACAAATCAAAGCACAACTCACAGGAAGCATAATGGGGAGAAACTCCTCGCGAACAGGCGACAGCGTAGGATGTTCAGCTCGGCAGTGGGGTATATTTTGCGACGGAGTGCACTGTATGCCACCTAAATGTACTTCTTTAAAAGAATCAAGCTTCTCCATTTCACAGAAATGAAAAAGATCAGATGCCTAAGTACTAGTATCCAATGCGTTATCGAGAATTGCTTTGAAATGGATTTGTTACTGTGGAAATGTGGTATTGTGTTTGCTACCTTGGTAGGGTGCATGTTGTCGTCTTCACAGATCATCTTCTCCTCGGCCTCAGAATGATTCAAACACCCAGCGCCACTCTGAACCATCTTAACATCAAGCAGAGCATAGAAACGCTGAGTGCCTTATCCTCTATAAATTTCCAACTTGAAAAATCCACTCGCGAGATTAAATTAGAAGATGAGATTTGGACACTGGACAGTACCTTCATGACATGAGGATTCTTCCATGGACCCTTGTCGGCCTTCATGCAGCCACCTTCGCAATGGCAAGTTCCACCAAGAAACTCTGGCAGCTCACTGGACAGCACGGCACATATGTCAGTGACAAAGCTATGGTGAGAGTGACCGTAGAGAATCTCATTTGCTCAGTTAGAGCATCTATACTTACCTGGCATCGATCACCTCAAGAAGCTTGCTCTGGTACTTGTTTCCCAGCACCTGGCTCAATCATCTTCAACCTCAGCACGATATGATGTAGATGTTTGTAACATCAAATACGAAGGATGAACACTTACATGAATCTTTGCAGTGGTCTTTGGGTCAAGGAAACCCTTCACTGTACCCCAGAGGAGACGAAATCCCTGCCCTGCATTAATGATGAACATCCTACACAATGTCTGGGCAAAATATTACACCCAGTGAGAGGGGTAAAAGTTGGTGCATCGTAAAAATCATTTTTTTAATCGACGGCATCACCTCAGGATAGTTATCACCATCGATCTTCTGGAGCTGACCGATGAGGTCTCTTGCAGCTTTGCTGAATTGTTTCAGACCCTGGAAATGCACTTTGTTTCAGACTGGAAACAGTAAAACTGCTGATGCTTAATGAATTGTCCAGATATTTGCAGACACGTACCACCCCTTGCACATCAAGAATCGTTGTGCTCTGATCAATGTGGCTCTTGGCCGCGACTGAGCAAGCTGGGAACTTGATAGCAAAGTTCTTCTCGAACTCCTTGACGTGGTTTTTGACAAAGCGATCCATCGTGGTGACCTGCATTAGCCTATTGACGTCGATCTGTCCGAGCCGTTCGATGTAGACAGGCCTGCCTTGTTTATCCACGCCGTGGTAACCTTGAGGATAGCATTCTGCTACCTTGTCAGCTTCTTCAAATTCAAACTCCTAAGAAAAAATGTATCATGTATGTGGCAACCAGAACATGAACAATCAAAACAGAGTTTGACGGTTTGACCTTAAATTTTCTAGGAGATGAAATTACCTCAAGAATGTCATCTGCACCAAATTCTTTTCTCCACCGCAGCATATCAGCCCACATCTGCTTTGCCTTCTCAACATCAAACTTCCTTGCCTTGAGAAACCTGTGCCGTGTGAAACTTCAGTGAAACTGCATTTATTTGCTAAGAAACTAATTGATCACAGCATGGTGTGCTGCTGTCAGATTACACACCTGAGCATCATGTGGTAATCATCATGCTGAGATGGCAGCAGCTCTTCCAGTACAAGCAGCTGGCGGAAGGCTTCTACGGCTTGCACCTCCTCGGGATCACGTTCGTCCTCAATTGAGATGGACATGACCTTGCTGCTCCTCCTCCCCTTCTTCATCGAATGCCTCAGCTTCTGTGATGCGCTCATTGCCTTCTTCTTCATCGACATGATCCTAGCCTTCTTATCATCCTCCGAGTGTTCAACGTTGGATTTCCTCTTCTCTTCATACTGACCATCTAAGGTTGCTGAAGGAATTTGGATATCAGATGGTTATGCATGTTGTCGTAGACCAAATTCAAAATATCATCTGAACAACCGAGCTAGCGTTTCCTTGATTGTAAGAAGTTTTACAGTGTGTTCACGTAACATAAGGCATACATTTAATCTAAAAGTAAGTTCTTTAACTAGAGAGAAAATGGTCATGAAAATTAGCTGAGTTCTTACCAGAGCTTAGACGGTGCTCGAGAGGTCCTGACAGGACGTTTGTCATGACTGTTGTGCCCTATCAGAACCTGACAAATTATGAACATTACTGTTTGCCTGTAACATAGGCTAAGCTACCATGCATAATAGAGGACAAAACGAACAATTTTATGAAATATCATGACGATCTGAAGCACCAGCAGTCAGTCTGATGCAACATAAAGTATCATAAAAAGTCTCCTTTTTCAGGGAGTTTCTTCTGTGTGTTTGAGCAGTGAGCATGTAAGCATTTATCAAATTCCATCAGCACACATATAAGTTGATCGGCAAAAATAACATCTTGTTTGAATTAACATATAATAATTTAGTTGTATCTTAAAATTCTCATGTTCACAGCCTAGCTAGCTTGGGGATTCAAAATAAATCTTGAATGCCAGGAATTCCATGAGACGCAAACACAATCAGAAACTTGAACAAACAGATGAAGGAATTGTAACGGCCGAGAAAACCAAACTGACGAAACGGGAAGGCAGGAGTTCGTCGAATCCAGATTTGATCACCCTCGCAAGAAATCGGAGAACATCGTAGAAGACACACGGCAAAACAGCAAGAGAATCTGGATCGGGGGATCGAGGAGGCGAAAGAACGCGCGCGCACGACGTACCTCCGAGAGGAGGAGCTGGAAGGGGAGGGGAGGGGAGGAAGCTGCGGTGCGTGGTGGTGTGTGGGGGGACAATGGAGCGGCATAATTTAACCTAACCGACGCATGCAAGACGTGCGTAGCGCCCTTTTTTCTTGTTCTTGGACCTGGTCATCACATCCTTCTCCGGCTCTCTTCTTCCCTCCATTGTTTCCGTAGCTGCTGGTTTGTGAACGTGCATGCATGTTCAGATGTTCTTTCAGCTGGCATTTAGTGTTACCAGCAGTTATTTTTTGGTGTATTTAGTTTTTTTAGAATCTATAGAAGTTTTATAGAAGTTAGGGATATATTAGATTTCACATATTCTCACGGTCAGGTTTCGGTGAAAATTACTCATATTTTTTCATTAATGAAGCTTTCGTTGATATAGAATACTTGAACTAAATAGTTTTCTGTAGATTAAATCTATTCCGTCCACAAATCGATTCCGTGGTTAACAGTCTCCCCTCTGAAAAGGCTCCTGGGCCGGATGGTTTTAATGGGCTCTTTTTCAAAACCTGTTGGCCCATCATCAAAGAAGACTTTCATGTGCTCGGTCGTCATCTTTCCTCCTCGTAGATCATTGATCTCCAGCCCATCAATGGCTCTTACATCACGCTCATTGCCAAAAAATCCAATCCCGCCACCGCTCAAGATTACATGCCCATCTCCCTTCTCAACACCTCGATTAAAATCTTTACCAAAATTCTTGCTAATCATCTCCAACCTATTATCACTTCGATTGTCCACCTTAACCAATATGGTTTTATCAAGAACAGATCCATCCAGGATTGCTTGGCCTGGTCTCTGGAATACTCCCATCTCTGCAAATCCTCCAAGAAAGCCTCTGTCATCCTAAAGCTAGACTTCGAGAAGGCTTTTGACACTATAGAGCACTCCACCATCATCCTCATGCTCTTTCACCTTGGATTCCCCCCTAAATGGCTTCGTTGGATCCAGGCGGTACTCTCCTCCGGCCACTCTGCAGTCTTGATTAACGGTTCCCCTGGAAAATTTTTCCACTGCAAAAGGGGTGTCAGGCAGGGGGATCCCTTATCCCCTCTTCTCTTTATTATTGCGGCTGATCTCCTGCAGCACATCACTAATCGTGCCGCTTCGTTGGGCTTCATTCACCCCCCGGCTTGCCATCCTGTTGGCATCGATTTCCCTATCATTCAATATGCCGACGACACCATGATCTTCCTGGAGGCCGACCAAAAGAACATCCTTTTCTTCAAAGCCCTCATCAATACCTTCTCCTCGTCCACAGGACTCCGTGTCAATTTCGGCAAATCCAGTCTTATTCCCATTAATGTCTCGGACGATCAGGCTCATGTCCTCGCGGCAACCTTCGACTGCTCTCTTGACTCCTTCCCCTTCACCTATCTTGGCCTCCCCCTCGGCCTTCATAAGCCCAAATTTGCGGATTTCACCTCTCTTATGGACAAAGTTGAACGGCGTCTAGCTCACACCTCTCTCTGCCTCTCCTTGGCTGGCAAGCTGCAGATTGTTAACTCTGTTCTCTCCGCTCTCCCCACCTATGCTATGTGCTCCTTCAAACTCCCCATCCGTCTCATCAAGCAGCTTGATCGGGCGCGCCGAAATTGCCTCTGGAGAGGTTTTAACACCAACTCCTCCTCTCACCCTAAAGCCAATTGGCAACTAGTTTGCCGACCCAAAAGGATGGGAGGCCTTGGAGTCGTTAACCTCTACACACAGAATACAACCCTCTTGCTTAAGCACCTCCACAAATTTGTCTCACATCAAAACATTCCCTGGGTTGACCTCGTTTGGAGGCTCTACTCCTCCTCCCCTTTGACCCCGCCTCTAGGTCCTCTGAGAGGCTCTAGCTGGTGGAAAGACGTCATGAAACTTTCCTCTATTTTCCTTGGAATTGCTCGCCCTTCAATTGGCAATGGTCGCTCTGTGTCCTTCTGGCACGACTGCTGGCTTCAGGCCCCCCTAAAGCTCCTTCTCCCAAGACTTTTCTCCTTTGCCTCTAACCCAGCCTACTCAGTCCACCACTTCTTCTCCCTTCCTCAGCCTATTGACCATTTTGCCCTCCCCCTTTCGGCTGAAGCCTTTGCTGAATTCCAGATCCTTGCCGCTCTCACTGAGAGACTGCCCCCTACAGCCGGCCCCAGACTCCTGGTCCCTCATTTGGGACTCCTCCACCTTCAAACCTAAAAACTTCTATAATCTCCACTTTCAGCAACCCAACCCCCCTAAGGTGTTCGCTTGGCTCTGGAAATCCAAATGCTCCAACAAACTCAAAGTTTTCTTCTGGCTAATTCTGGTTGACCGCCTCTCCTCGAAGGACCTGCTGAAATGTCGCCACATCCTTCCTGCTGAGGAGACAGGGGAATGCCAGCTTTGTCTCCTTGGCTCGGAGGAAACTACCTGCCACCTTTTCTTCGAATGCCCCTTCAGTCGTCGCTGCTGGAGTTCTCTGCAAATCTACTAGTTGGATGAACCGTCGATACATCTCAAGATTGCTGCTGCCAGGGCCGCCCTCTCAAAACCCTTCTCCATGGAGGTGATCAACATTGGTTCTTGGGCAATTTGGCTACTACGAAACAAATGTATCTTCAATGGGATAACCCCTACCTTTTCCTCCTGGTTGAATATTTTTTATGTAAACTTTTCTATTCAATCTAGTAGATTTTCCCCTACTCTGCGATCCTCTATTGGATCTTGGTTGGAGTCCTTGTATGCCCCGTTGTAATCTAACCCCCTACCCCTACTTGTCTTTGTTTTCGCTCTACATTTAATACAAAATCTTAGTAGGAGCCTCTCCTACTGATTTTCCTCAAAACAATTATTGATTTATATCAAAAACAAAATAACTTATTTTCTAAAATGAATAAAATATCTACTTTATATATATATAACACTGATAATGTTTATACGCTGACATCTAGACACCCAGACTGTGCTGAGTGGACTAGGAAGTTTGCGCATGTGGTGCGGAGCTATAGGGTTTGGCCTAACAAGCATTATTTGGGACTATTCTACTCTTCCAGAATTTGCTTCACTTTGTAAAATCTACTTAAGGTGCGTTTGGCAGGGCTCCGGCTCTAACTTATTTATCTTGTGGAGCTGGAGCCGAGCCAAACACGTTTGCTAGGCTTTGGATCCGAACCAGGACACTTCAAAAAATACACTAACGTGGTGGAGCAGGGTTCAGACAGCTTCAGCTGCTCCACTCTAGGAAAGTCTAAAAAATTACCCACAAATGCCACTGAATTATCCCACCTGTATTTTTCTCAAAGCTTAATCCAATTTGTAGAGCAGATTAACTCAACCAAATACTTTTGACCTACCCTAGATCACACATGGATCCAGATCACAAATAGATCCACAACTTCAATCTAGGTTTCAAGATATGGAGCTCTACCAAATATACCTTTAAAATCAAATTTAGAGTGAAGTTGCTGCTCCACTATGAAATACATATACTTGTTTGACTTGCAGAGTGGATTCAGATTCAACATTGGTAGAATTTGATAGGAATGTACTATTTACCCCTCAGTTGTATTACACTTTAATTATTGACATAACTTAATGTAATTATATTGTATCAATAATGTTTTATATTTTTAATCATAAATAGTTCATATTACTTAACTAGTCCACAAATATTTATGTAGTAGCACTATATACTAATTCCAATGAAGAGAAAGTGATGTTGTTAACTCATCACAGAATACATCCATTGTGGGAGCAAATGTCATACTCATCACAAACAACTACGCAGTAATGTCATACTCAACAGAAGCATAATCTGCACCACAATCTAAGATAAGATCCATGACTTTCTTCACAGTAACCTCATTCTACTTTCTAGTAGTGTAATATATGGCTGATTCAGGTAGTTTTGTGACTTATTCTTAGATAATAAGTGCAATGCTCTTTCTTGCCCTTGTTAATAACACGAGCTCTATTTTTTGCATTACCAATTGGAGGAGAAATCTCATGCACCTCAGGTTCATATTGAGTTGATGGTACACCGGGAATATCAACATAAAATTAGGGTATCATTTTTAACATCGATTATTTCATCCTCAAGGTGGTATTATTGGGTTGTCACTCATAAAATTCCAATGATCAGATTCATTATTTGTTATGCTGGAAAATATTTTTCTCAGCAACTCCTTATTTTAGATAGCTTTTTTCCTAAACTTACTACACTAAGGAATGTCCTGTAAAAATTAAACAAGCGGATGCATCAATCTAACAAACACGTATTAATAGTAGTCATCATAACATAGTGTACAACTTGCACTTACTTTCTTTGCCTTTTTCCACCACTCATTTTACATGTTAATGACACGCTTTTCGTTGTTCCAATCGGTCCCTATTTGGCTCCTCATTAATTTGTTTTACACTTTCCAATCTATCTTTAGCTTGTCTCATTTTTTTGCAACTTTAACAATTCAATTCTAGTCATTTGGAAAAACCCTACGTGACACCTCATTATACCCAACGGAGTTCAAACTTGTGTTTGGCAAATTTCCTTTTCTGACTTATTTGGCCATCAACTCACAAAAGAGCGTCATATATGCATCATTACATTCTATTTAATCACCCTAACCATCATACTACCAGCACTTTATTTATGAATCCCTAATCATATTATTTTTTATGTGCACTATGTCAAACATATTAACTTAGTACTACAAACAAGAAAGATAATAAACGTCAACTATACTATATCTCAACATGGACAAATAATATATTGTTGGCGTGCTTTTTGGTCACACACTGAAACACGTGTGACCTCGGAGATCTACTTAACTCCAGTGCAGGTCCTACATCTTAGAAAAGGGTTCAGGGCGTGCCAATCAGTTTGACCCTATAACTGATAAGGGATTGGAAAATACAGACGTTAGTAGTATAGTCGATCCGTTGGTAAGCCGATGACTGTGGCGAAAAAGATAAAGCCGTAAAGCATCATGCAATCGGCCAGACGGTCGATAGCTCGGATTAACCCAATCAAACAAGCGTGCCATCGGTCGATGGAGAAAAACAGGACTCACATATAGACCGACGAGCACTCTTCGACGGTGAACATGACATGGAGATGAATTGAAGATAACCTATCACCTTATACTCTGATAAAAATAAATAAAACATGCCAGATAACAAATCTATATCATGGAAATCATCACAATAACTAGACCGGACCTAACTGAGACAATATCTAGTCACGATGATTTGACCAACATATCAACAAATCGGGCAAAGTTTATTTAGATGAATAGTATATGACATGAAAAAGATACAACATAAAGAGATGTCGAACTTAACCGATGAAGCCTCAAGCTATCAAACCTAGATCACCTCAATATACGAGATCAAACTCAATTGATGCAGCTTTAGACCTAGCCAAATACACTGAGAACAACCGTCGACTATGTTGTTTCACTATTCTCCTCAAGAGATCGTACCGAACCGATGTAGCCGTGAGGATACTAACCTAGTTGGCATGAAAGCCGGGGTTGGCGGTACTCACCTCTTCGCTGGAGATCAAACTTATGTAGCCCAGCTCCGAGAGCCCGAGTCCTGTCAGATAACCTTGGGGCGCAAGGGTGGCGATGCGCCGATTGTAGATTGAACGAGAGTAAAACTAAACCTAACCTAAGCGGTACATATTTATAGTTCATAGACTTGCTGTCCAAGTAACCTATTAGCCGATCTCGTATATATCTATAGCCAACTCCTGTCGCTCTTATCTCTATCGGCCTCCTTTCGATCATGCAGTTGTTGCGGATGGACTTTCTTTAACTTTTTCTTGACCGGATCTTCCTTGACCTTTCGTTGACCACGCACCTTCCTTGGTGGGCTTTGAGCTTTACCAATTCTTGTCGTCAACATATATTTACTGCATTCAACATTGCATAACTTTGCATATTCAACAAGTCATGTCTCAAGATGAATGAAGTAAATACTCATCAAACATTTGGAAAATTAAATACTTGCTACTGGAGTGCTCCCCTCTAAGGCTAGAGTGACGGAGCTCGCTGTCTTGACCTATTGCTCACCATCGTCTATGCCCCGACTCCCATGTCAGCCATGCTCTCGGAAGTCCCGTGTGTGCTGCTGTTGCGGAATCTGGGACGCACGCCTCATATCTTCCTGTCTTTCGTGACGCTCGCCGATGTCCCATGTGTGCCATTGTCACCAGATCTGGGCTACCCACTGCTCCCGACGGTCGGATTCAGGTCGCGCGCTACACCTGACCATCAGATCTAGGCAGAGCATTGCTCTCAACCATCGGATTTGTGTCGTGCGCAGCCTCGCCACCGGAATAACCAAATCCCACACCGCCTAGCAGCGTCGACGTCGCTACGCCTAGCCGCCTAAGCGCCACGGTTGATGTAACAGCCCCAAAATTAAAATAAAATAAAATAAAAGAAATATATTAATAAAGGAATTTCTAAATTTTATTATTAAAGAAAACTCCTAAAAGAGCCCTATTAAAGCCAAACAGAGATAAATATTCAAAATTTGGACTTGAAAATTTTATGGGATAAACTAGAGGCCAAGAAATATTTTTTAGAATTTTTACAAAATTTTAGCAACAGTGCTAAAAGCCTTAATCAAATAATTAATTTTCTGGAATTATTTTAATCGGAAAAACAATTTTAAAAGCTATTGGGCCGCAACCCTGTTTTCCCCCTCTAAAGCCTTTCGGCCCGGCCCAGTCCAGCCCCGCTCGCTGACAGGTGGGACCTGCCTGTCGGTGCTCCCCCTCTCACTCCTCCGCACCCGCGTCCGCCTGGTCCCGCATGGCAGCCGCCCGTGCACACCCCCCTTTCGCTGCCATCACTGGCTTGCTTGTCGGCCCCTTCTCTCTCGCGCCCTCTGGCTGACAGGTGGCCCCCATGTAACACCCCAAATTTTCAAAACAATAAAAATATTATTAAAATCAATTTCTGGGAATTATTATTTCAGAAAATACTTTTAATTCCCTTTTATACCTTTTTGAACTACAACATAGAGTAGATGACCAAACTAGGAGGTGAAACTTTTTGTATATGATCCTAAGACCAAAACATAATTTTGGGAATTTTTATAAATTTTTACCAACCCACTCCACCCGCGCGCTCAGGCTGACAACCCGGTCCCACCTGTCGGCGCCGAATCTCTCCCCTCGCGCGCGAACCCGACACCCCGGCCCCACCCGTCAGACGCCACCCTCGCCCGCTCGCGCTCACTGGCTTGTGGCCCCCGCTCGTCAGAACCGTCTTCAACCCCGCGCCGCCCCCCCCCTAATCCCGCCGGCGAAGACTTCGCCTCGGATCCCCTCGCCGGCTCCCCCTCCCGTTAAACCGACGCCGGTTCTTAACTCCCCGAGGCCCACCGCCCATTTAAACCCTTAAAGGCACGCGTTTAAGCCCCCGGGAACGCAGCTCCATGCATGGCCGCGCCCTCGTCGGCGACTTCAATTTCCCCCTCGGCTTTCCTTGCATGTGAGCCCCCTCCGACGTCCTATTTAACCCCCCGGCCTCCGCCGCGTCCGACCCCCACGCTCAATCGCTTTGAGAACGAACATAGCGCCCTCCTTTCACCGTTGAACATTTTCCCCCTGTTTCGCCTTCGGCCGCCCCTCGCCGTCGCCTCGGACCACCCCGGCCCGCGCCTCCGCCACCGTCGTGACCGCAAGGACGTCCCCTACCTCGGCCACGTCTCCGCTGGTCAAGGGGATCGCCGGAACACCGTCGCCGTCGAGTACCCGAGGAGCCTTCCGCGTCTACTCTCGTCGCCGGCCACGCCCCGTCGTCCCCGGACCGCCGCCAAGGTACCATCGTGACCGCTGTAGTCCCCTCCTTCCATTTTTAGACTTAGCTAGGGCCACCGTCGCTCGCCGTGGCCACTGGCCCGCTCGCCGTCGTCGGAGAAGACGACCGGCACGGGTCGAGTACCCGTGCCGTGTCGGATTCGATCCACGCCGTGCGATCCAGATCTAACGGCCCGGATTTAATCCCTCGTGCGATTTAATCGGCGCCGTCGGATCTGAGTGAAGCGGTACGGTGCGATCTCGTGCGTCCGTTGGTTTTAAAACCCCGCGTTTAATCTCGTGCGTCCACGTGGTACCCCTTCGAACGTTTTAATCCTGGCCGTCCGTAGTCACTTGCGCGCCCCGCCTCGCCCTCGCGCGTCGGATCTGGATCCGACGGTCCAGATCGACCCGGCGCACGCGCATAGTGCGCGGGTTCACCGTGGGCCTGGCTCACCGTGGACTCGAGGGTTTTAAAATTTGAAAATGAATTTCAGAAATACCTTTAAACTTGTAAAATTCATATCTGGCGCATTTGGACTCTAAAAATTACCATTCCAATTTCAGAAAATTCATAAAATTATTCTCTACATGTTTATGCAATAAAAACAGTAGGTTTACTTTGGATTTTTCATGTTTATTTAAATAAGTATTCAAATGCCCTTAGGATTAAAATATGAATTCAAATATTTAAACTTCAGAAAATTTATATATTTATTTCTTTCTGTTTATATACTAGAACCACAGAGTTTTCTCTGGACCATTCATATCAAATTAATTAGAAAACTTAAGGTGATATTATTCACACTTAAAAAAACCTTTTATGAAAAACCATAATTCATTTTGATTCATTTTAAATTATTCATGAAATAAATTTCAGAACTTTAACAACTGATTTTCTTTAAAATCAAACCAACTTAAACTCATATGCTTGTTGTGTGATTTTACGTTGTTTATATAGAATGTTGTATTTATTTTACTTTATTATTATTGAAAAGACTACGACGCCGCCGAGGAGCCGGAGTACTTCCCCGAAGTCCCTCCCTCTCCCTTTGCTGAACAAGGCAAGTCACCAAACCATTCTTTTGAACATATTGAACCCATGTTTGAATTGACTATCGCTAAAATACTTAGGTTATATATGCATTAGTCAAATGAACCCTTACATTATATTTATTTAGGATCCCCCGACCTTGATGTGCAACCCAAGCCATGCTATCTCGCCTAACCTCCTTGTCACCATATGATCAATGATATTAGCTAGTGTCCAATGTATTGACACGGCCGCTATAGGATAAAAATGAGTCGTAGCAAAATGGTTCTATTATATGATCCCCGTTGCTTCTTATCCTTGGAAATTCTGTTGGTGATGAGTCATGGTTGTGAGTGTATGCATGGTGGGTTCCGGGTGCAAGCTAGGGCATTGGTCGGTAGCACCCGGGGCACTATAAGGACCGGTTTGAGGGATCCGTTGCAATACACTTACGTACTAACCACAAGTCTAGTGGGTAAGTCCTAACTAAGGTATGGGTTGTTCCAAACCGAGGCCACCATTTGGAGATGGGTCAAGTTGCACCTGCGGGTGACTTGTACCAAAGTGGCGCAAAAGGGGGTGCGACGTTAGCCGGGATGCGGCCCGGCGCGCCGGCGAAACCTAGAGCGGGTGGTTATCGCTTGGAACATCTCATATTGAGGTTTTGGCACGAGTTCCCGTGAAATGGGTCATCTCGTTGGGATGAGTGCGTGCCTTGTGGGTACAGTAGTACATCTCTGATCAGAGTCTAAAATCTTTTCGAAAAGCCGAGCCCACGGTCAAGGGCGGGTTGCGTGATATCCCCCAGTTAGTTTAGTTTGAAAACGAATGTGCATGATGGATTGACATGTAAGGACTGTTGTGCGAGGAGGTAAAACGTACTCCTCGAGTTAGTTGATGTTGATGATGCTCATGTTTACTTTCCGCATGATTAAAATATGATTACACTAAATGCCATAACTGCAACTGCTTTATTCCGCATTGTTAGCCATTATCCTTCCTTGTTTATTATCCTGCATTACTATTTGCATTTGCGGTGGCTTGTTGAGTACTTTTTGTACTCATACCCGTTGGACCCCACAGAGGATGCTTACTTTGAAGACGGTCTGGAGTAGCGACCCAGTCGAGAAGAAAGATCCTGAAGAAGACGTTCGTCATGCCGCTGTTTAATCATCTTATTACTGTTTTTACTAAAACAATGTTGTAATAAATATGGTCTGCGTACCATGGATATTGTCGTATGTACGTTGTCGCATGATGAACCTCTTGTATTATTGTTTTTCTATGGAAATTCAATAATGTCTCGATTTGTTTAAATCGGGGCGCTACACCCCACCTGTCAGGCCTTTCTTCTCCAAACGGAAGGGGATCCCCTCCTTCCTATTTCCGGCGCCCGCCCCTTGCCATATTCCACCGCCGGCCGGCCCCCTTGCCAAATTGGCACCCGGATCCACTACCCTGTCCACCGGCGATCCCTTTCCCTCAATTTCCCACGCGTTTTTGCCATGTTTGGCAAGGATCCGAGCCCATGGAAGATCGCCGGAGTTGGATGGAAATCCTCCTCGGGATTTCGCCGATTCCATTCCATTTAAACGCCGGCGAGCCCCTATAAAGGACCCCCCACCCTCGCCGCACTCCGCCACAGCACCACAACCCAAGGTCTCGCAATACCGAAGGCCGCCACCCTTTTCTAGGGTTTTCCCCTGTTTTCTCTTCGGCAAGCTCTCGCCAGTGTTCCATGCCACCAACGCCCTAACCACCGCCACCACCGTGACCCCCGTCACCTCCCCGTCCCCGGCCCCACCTCCGTTGGGCCAGATAACCATCGGATCTCGCCGCCGCCGTCGATCCCGAAGGACCCCGCCGCCCTCTCCTCGTCGCCGGTCGTCGCCGGTCCCCTCTTTCCACCACCGCTGGTACGCCTAAGCTCCTCACAGCCTCCTCTTTCCATTTTTGACCTTAGCCTGACTGGTTAGCCGATGACGTCGCCGGTATCCCCCGTCGTTGTGTCGCCGGAGCTGGAGAAGAAGGGGGTAAGTTACCCTTCACCGCGTGCCGTGCCGGATCCCTCGCGGACCGCACGATCTCGATCTAACGGCCCGGATTAAATCCCCGTAGGATTTAATCCTAGCCCTCGATCTGAGCCGAATCGGTACCGAGTCACGGGAGCCGTCGATCGCCACTTAAATTTCCCGCGCGCACTGTGGCCGTTGGATCTTGATCCAACCGCTGCCACGTGCCCGGCTCACGCGCGCAGTCGCCGGTTCACGGTGAACCCAGTTCACCGTGGACCAAAGACTGATTTCTAGTTTTTAATAAAATTCAGAAAAATAGTTTAAACTTCAAAAATTCATAACTTGCTCAAATTAACTTCAAATTTCACCATTTTAATTCTGGAAAATTTGTCTTTTCATCCTCTACACTTTTATGCAATAAAAACAATATGTTTATTTGGCACATAATAATCTTATTAAATAATAAAGAAAAGACCCCTTTAGGATTTAATTAATATTTCATTTAAATAATTCAGAAAAACCTTGAATAATTTATATAATAAATTCAGAGGACTTAATGACTTTATTCCACTGTTTTAATGCAACAAAAATAGCATGCTCACTTTGCCCACTTTACTCTATTAATTAATATTGCAAAAGCCCTTGTAGGATAATTAAGTAATTCATATAATAAAAGTTAAACACTTTATAAAAATGTCATGACAACTTATATAATAACTTCAGAAAACCTAACAACTTGAGTTCACTATTTCTAATACAATAATAATGTTATTATATACCTTTTTAGTTCATCTCTAAAAAGGGAAAATAAAAACCCCTAGGAAAAATAATTACATCAAGTCATAAAATTCAGAACTCTTATTAGAAATCAATCCTAAATATTTAAGTAACAATTCCCTAAACTTTAAGACTCTATCTCCTTTACTTAATCCAACATAAACATTTATGATGGTATGGTTGATTTGTTTTGGATTGTTTATTGAATGTTTTATTTTTCCGTATCGAGAAGACTACTACGTCGTCGAAGAGCCGGAGTTCTATCCCGAGGTTCCACCTTCGCACTTTGCTGAGCAAGGCAAGTCATCGACCCCTCTTGTGGAAATAGTTGATCATCATTGAGCCCAGTTTTTATAACTATCGCTATAACTCATAGGATAATATTGCATTAGTCAAACATCAAGCCCTGCGCTTATATTTATTAGATCCCCGTCCTTGTGTGCAAACCCAAGCCATGATTATTGAGCCTTAACTCCTTGTCACTCTACAAATATTATATTAGCTAGTGCTCAATGTACCGGCACAACTGCTATAGGATAAAAAGAATGAGTCGTAGATAAATGGATTCTGTTATATGAATTTCCCCGTTATTCTTGTCTCTGGACTCTGTTGGAGTTGGCTATGTTATAAGTATGGTGGGTTCCGGGTGCAAGCTAGGGCATTGGTTGGTCGCACCCGGGGCACTATAAGGACCGGTCTACGGGATCTGTTGCAAAGCACTTCCGTACCAACCACAAGTCTAATGGGTAAGTCCTAACTATAAGTATGGAACACTCTGACTCTCTGCACCATAGTGGAGGGGGCAAGGGGCTAGCCCTCAGGGCGCCTTGTACCGACGAGGCTCAAGGGGGGGTATGGTGGAAACTCGACGCATCGAGACACGATACGAAACCTATAAGAGGGTGTTGTTGAGTCGAGGCGAACCATACGGAAGGTTTTGGCACGAGTTCCCGTGGAATGGGTCATCTCGTTACACTTTCGTGTAGGTGATGAGTGTGTGCCTTGTGGGTACAGTGGTACATATCTGATCAGAGTAATTTAATCTTTTCGAAAAGCCGAGCCCACGGTCAAGGGCGGGTTGTGTGACTACTCGCAGTTAGTTTACTAATGTTTGAATGGTTGAGTTATTCATGGCATGTAAGGACTGTTGTGCGAGGAGGTAAAACGTACTCCTCGAGTTAGAAGATGATGATGCATTCACATGTTTACATTTTAGTACTAATAAATTGGTCACATTTAATGCTTTACAATTATGCTTCTTCCGCAAAATTAGTCACTATCTCCCTTGTTATTATCTTGCATTATATTTGCATTCGGTGGCTTGCTGAGTACGTTTGTACTCACCCCCGTTGACTTACACCACCAGAGCCCGTCTACTACGAGGAGGATGAAGGTCTGGAGTAGCGACCCAGTCAAGGCGAGACTAGAAGAAGGCGTTCATCTAGGACCCCTTGATTTTATTAGTTTCTCTTCACTTTCATTCACTTTTGTAATAATGCGGTCTACGAACCGTGAATGATTGCTCGTATTATACGTGGTCGCATGATGAACGTCTTGTTTTTATTGATTTTCTATGGAATTTCAATAAAAGTCCTGATTTATTAAATCGGGGCGTGACAGTTGACCCACCTGGACACCCCGCCCACCTAGCCGGCCGACTAAGGCCTTCGCGCGACACTGGGGTGACGCCCAATTTCTTTCGCCACCTAGGTACGTGTTTTCAAACACCGGGCAATTTTTAGGCAACTTCATGACTAGTATTGAAAGTTAATTTCGTATATTCCGTAAAAAACGAGTAGCGGAGTCCTAGATCTTTATTTTTCGCAGATATAAAAAGTTAAGATCACAATCTGTTTGTCTAGCAATTTACGGAGCGGAGCTAAAAAAGTTGAAGTGGAGCAGTGGCGAACACCCGTAAACCATAGACAGTGATTTATGCATCGACAACCATTATTCGACGGAGAGTGACACCCAATTAAGCTTTCCTGACTCGTTCGAGAACATTAAAGCAAAAATGTTTGTTGGTCCAGACCAATATACACACGCATTCGCTGATTGTGACGCACAAATTGTCAACTGTTACGCGGGAAAGCTCAGGTCAAGATGGTGACACTCAAATCATGCAGAAAGCCTACCCGGCCAACGTAACAATCATAGCCGAATATAATTGAAGCCAATCATTGGCCAGGGAATATAACCCCTCAAAAGCTACTTAATTACTCGCTAATCCGTCCTATGATGCTATATATGACCATCTATCGACACGTTCGCAACTCGCCAGTATTATTTTTAAGAATGGTAAAATTTCATGTGTATATATATGTGTGTGAATGACAACTACTAAGCATTAAGTAAGCATGCACCAAGTGGACGTTGCAGCAACAACTGCAACACTCCAATCCCCTCTCCAAGTCAAATTTTAATAATTTAGTAAAAATTGGGCTCCAACAAATTGGCTATCTAAATAGCCAAGAGCATCTTTACTGTACTTGCTATCATCTAAAGTATGGTCTAAAATGCATCTTTATTATATTTGCTACTTGACTTATTATTTTAGGAAACTTATTATTCTTCTCTTCATACTTGCTACAACAAGCAAGCTAACCAAACTTGTTATTCTACTTAAGTTTTGAGTTTGTTTAATTGTTTTCATTTTCTTTACATGTATATAAATTGATAAAATATAGGTACATTCAAATAAGAAGTCATGTTTAACAGGTACATTAGGGTGAATAGCAAAATAGTAAGTCAATTTGAATATAGAGACTTGCTATTATTACTAGTACAACTCTGTGGGGCCCACGCTGTAAACATTGCTCAAATGGACATCGCAGAACAGCTGCAACACTATACACACAAGATAGGCATGCACACAACAAGCTAGCGTATAGTAAGACAGGCAGACAGCACGCAGCCAGAGATCGATCGAGAGGGTGGCAACGTGCTATCGCCATCGGCCATCATGAGCACACATCGCAATGATGACACACACCGGAGCTGGGAGTGTATGCATGCATGCAAGATGGGTAAGGATGCATGGGGCGACAAATGGAACGAGACAGAAGGCAGCAGCACAGCTGAAGCTGAGGTACAACTAAAAAAACAACCACTGCACCATAGAGCAGCTATCCATGCAGGTTCCTTACAGGGATGGAAGAAGGTATTGCAGCAAGGCAACAAGCAAGTGAAAGAGGAGCAGATCAGCAGAGCATGATCATGCAACTCATCCATCATGCCTCCACTAGCTAGTACATTGATCATCGTTGCCTCTCGTCTGCTCATCCCATGCTCGCATCATGGCCGGAGCATAAAGCCCGTATAGCCAAAAGTAGAGCGAGCGCACAAAAAGAAATGAGTTTAGTCAGATCATGGTGTATCAGTACTCGATCGATCGATCGCTGCATGCCTCTCTTTTCGTTCTGACGAATCGATCGATCGATCAGCTGTCGGAGCCGCGCACGCCGAGCTTTCTGACTTCCACCTTGAGCGACTTGAGGTACCGGACGGCCTCGTCGAGCACGGCCGGTGTGTCCATCTGGTTGCCGCCGGGGACGATGCCCTTGAGCGTCCGCATCATCTTCTTCATGCGCTCCTTCTTCTTGCGCCCGGGCTTCGCCTTGCCATCGCCGCCGTAGCCGGACGAGCACGTCGAGTCCCGGTACCCCGGATTGCGCCCAGTGCTCGCCACGTCGTCATCTTCGCCGTCCTCGGAGCTCAGCAGCGCGTCGATCTCCTCCGCGTCCTCCTGCCGCGCCGAGCAGCTGTCGTCGTAGTCGACGTTCTCCCTGTACGCGCCCTTGCCGGCGTCGTACTTGTCGTCGTACCCGGACGACGCGCCGAACTTGTGCGTCAACGAGGGGTGGAACATGACCCTGCTCTTAGCGCACGTCTGGTCGAAGATGACGTAGTTCTTGGGGCACGTCTCCGACGGCTTGAACTCCAGATCGTCCATCGGCGCAGGAAACTCGTGCGTCCTCCGCCCGCCGGCCATCGGGTCGTCGTACGCCGGCGCCGACGTGTACCCGCCCGCCGAGCTGTACCCTCCAACGTCGTCGTAGCCATACCCGCCACCGTACCCGTATCCGCCGCCGTACCCGTACCCCTGCGGCGGCGAGTCCCTGTCGCCGTAGTACCCGTGGTCTCCCTGCATCTTCACTAGAAACCGAGCTGCTGCTCTCTGCTTCCTCGTGAGAGGAGAAGCTGCTCTCGTCTTATGACCTGGCAAACCCTGGTCAGCGTGTAGTAGTACGTGGTGGCGCCACTTCTCATCACCGCGGCGTCGTCCACGCACGCCTCGCTCTCCCTCTTCGTCGTACTCCGGCGGGAACTAATGCACATTCTCAGCCCGAGAGCCGAGACCACCCCTCCTCCAAGACCGTGAGATCGACAGACCAGTAAGCTGGCTCTCACCTGCAAAAATAAAAGATCTTAGACTCTTAGAGTCTCTTAGAGTCTAACAAGAACTCAGCTCAGCCAAAATGGATAGGTGGCTTGCATGCAGATAGAGGCAGAGCAGATCAGCAGAGCAGCTACTCACACGATGATGCCGAAGAAGACGATGACCAAAAGGACGCTGAAGCCGACAAACGGCAACAAGAAGGAAGAGCCGGGGATGAGCAAGATGGTTGGCAATGGTTAGGAGGGATAGGCACAGGGTTTATAAAAGGTCTGTCTTTTTTCTTGCAGAGGGCGGCCTAAAATTGAATTCCCTTTCACTTCTTTTGAGTAGAATAGAATCAATAGATGCAGTTGCAGTCTTGCGGATACAGAGAGAGGAAGAGAGAATCGAAGAGGAAGAAGAGGATGTGTCGTGTGGACTGGGGAGGGAGGGATGATATCGTATCGCCGAGCGTGGCGGCGTGAGCACTCGATTGGTGTGGTCGAGTGCGCGTGCCTCGTGTCCCCGCCCCCTGCTCCGCAAAGCCTCGGCAACCCAGCTCACCCTCGCTTCTCGCTTGCTAGCTGCCACCCTCCTCCTCCTCTGCTCCTGTCGCGCCGGCTCTACCTCCCACGTGTCGTACACCCGTCTCCGGCTCCGGGCTCTCGGCTCCCTCTCCGCCCCGCCCAGTGGATAAACCGGCCGGCGCCGGGCGGTGGTGGGGGGTGGGTGACCATCCAGCGTGCTGTGTGGTGGGTGCCGTGCGCCAGGAGCTCCGATCCGACGCCACCACCATGTTCATGCCGTGTCGGGATGCCGCGACCGGCCGGACGTGCCCACGGGAGCGAGCGAGCGAATAGGACAAGCAGGAATCCGATCGTCTGAAGAAAGAAGGCACAATGGCCGCCCGCCCGCCCTCATCGAGTCGGCCGGCGAAAAGCGCGGATGCGTGCTTCCATCCGAGCCGCAACCACCACGCACGCGTGCGCGGTGGCGGAGGGGCAGGCTCTCGATAGATAGGTTGATGATGAGCTTAGCTAGCTCTTCTTTCAGAGGAAAGATGATGATGAGAGCAGTGTCCAAATATTGTTGCGCCATTGTCCCATAGATATACCCTACCGTACACGGCAACATTGGATTTTTTAAAAAATAATAATATTTTTTTTAAAAAAATCAAATATGAATGTTGATTTCAAAAAATTGTAAAAGTAACATGCGGTCGGCACTTGAAGTGCCGACTAGATGTCAAGTACTGACTGGTGCCGACTACGCTATATCAGCACCAGTCGGACTCCAGTCGGCACTTCAAATGTTGACTGCATGCTATTTTTCTAATTTTTTGAACTTAACATACAGATTTGATTTTTTTAAAAAAATATTATTTTTTAAAAAAAATCGCAACTTTGTAGCGAAAGAAAAAACTAAAAATATTTGATTTTATGGTTCTCGAAGAACAGAGATAATTTTAGTACATAAGATATCGATCGACGATGGATACTACAATTAACATTAAAAATTATTGTATTTCTTAAAAAACTGTAAAAATTCTCAAAACTAAAAATATTGATGAATAATATTTTGTTGTTCCCATTTTTGGTGAGTTATAATAAATACAATTTAATAGAGAGTATATGTTGAAGATTTTAATATAACTGTATAAGAAGTTATATTGGGCTTTAGCCATTGATACCCTAACTATTGTGAGTTGTTGATTTTAATGATACAGATCAACTATATTTCTGCAAGCAATTACAAGCAAGATAAGATTAAGAGTCTATTTAGGAGAGCTTCATCTCCCAACTCCATTGTAAACTAGAATGGAGTTGTAATACCTTAACTTCATAACTTCGTAGAGCAATCAATTCCCATATTTAGGAGAACTTCAGCTCCCAACTCCATTGTAAAGTAGGATGAAGTTGTCTCAAACACCTTAACTTCGTAAGTTCATAGAGCAATCAATTCCATGGAGTTAGGCCCCCACGGTATAAAATTTAGAGCTGCTAAATAGATGCTCCACAAATCCAAATTGTGAAAACTATCTACCATATATCTACTTACCTTAGAGTTGTGAAGCTAATAATAATTAAGTTGAGCTCTCCTAAATAGACCCTAACTCTTCTAGGGTCAAGCCTCAAATGCAGAACCAAAAACCAAAAACAACAGCTGCTAGGTGTTGTTTGTGTCGGATTTTTTGTTTTTCTTAATTACTGTCTCCTAAGCAGTACTCTTGTATTTTTCTTCTTCTATATTAATATATATCTCTACACTATCTTATATAGATTGCTTAAAAAACAATTGTTATTGTGAGGTGACTGAGATTTGATAATTTGTAACTGTTGGTGCAAAGGATTACGCTAACAGGTTTTCGAAGATTAAGAACTAACAAACGAAGAGTTTGTGATGCGGACTATTTCAAGCCTTCGAATAGGATAATAGCTCGAAGTAGTTCGAAGTTGCGTATTGAATAGCTGAGTATTCTATGCCTATTAAGGGTGAGAAGGGGGGTATTTATAGGTAAAAACTCTAAGAAAAAGTCCTATTTACCCCTCAATTACAATCGACATAGTGAAAACTATTCGGTACCCCGAATAGGGTTAAAATAGTAAAATCTATCCGGAAAAAATAGATAAAGTAGACGTCTTATCAGTCTTGTTGTTTTCCACTGTAGCTTCGGAGTCTTCGGAGGATACCTTCGAACCATGGATTCAAAGTATCCTTCGGCTTGGAAACTTCATCATCTTGGAGATGAACACATGCTTCGATGCTGATGAATGTCTTTGTCTACTGATCTTAAAAATCCTGGGGATGAAGTATTTTCCCCAACAGTAACCATAACATTAACGTTAATGTGTATCATTATTATGGAGCGGCAAAAAAATGAAGAGGATTTTGGCATATTATCAATTAATATTAATATATTTATGTCCACAGCAAATGGAATTCAGGTGACAGAGAAATTGCAATGTCTGAATTTACAACCATAGGCTGTATTATATCAATTCATTTGCTCAACTATAGTAGCAGGTGAAATTATTTTTATTACAGTTGGACAGAATCCAGTATGTCACAATCCAATAATAATATCATTCAATTTGTTCAAATAATAATAATAATAATAATAATAATAATTCTCCTATCTATCAACAGCATCAATCAGACCAAGGTAAAAAAACTAAAAAGAATAATTCAAAGTATTTTGAACCAAAATCTGTTTACAGCTGCAATCCTTTTGGTAAAAGTATTCCTAAACCTCCCGTGTGCTACGTACAACTTGCGTGCCACCCACCCCAAAAAATTCTACCCCCAAATTTGCACCCAAATTTGCATTAAATTTGCCCCAAATTTGCCCCCAAATTAGCCACCTAAACACGAATCCGAATCAAAACGAGGATATCAATTGGTGATCCTCTCGTCGCCGGCAGCCGGCCGGCTATACGTCGGCGCACCGCCGTGGCGCGAAGCCGAGGCGGTTGTTCTGCAGGTCGTAGAGGACGTGGAAGTTCTGCTGCTGGAAGTTGCCGATGATGGACATGGCGGAGCGCGGCGTGCCGAGGACGGCGAGGCACATGATGCCCTCCGGGTCGAGCCGGATGAAGTAGTTCTCCGCCGGGAGGTCCCACGTGGCACCGTCGGCGAACAGGAGGGAGAACTCCGGCACCTCGACCCTGTCCACGCCGGACACGTTGTAGCAGGGGTCGAGCACCGGGAAACCGGCGATGAGGGGGTACGCCTTGTTCATGCGGTCGACGAACGCTTGGCGGATCACCTGGTAGGCCGGCTCGGCGAAGTAGCTGAGCGTCGTGCCGGAGTCGATGATGGTGCCGCCGGAGCCGTCCTTGGCGACGTCGAACACGGAGGTGGATATGTTGAGCATCTCGCCGCCGACGAGGACGCCCTTGAGGTTGAGGTAGTAGAATGTGTCCGCGGCGGCCGGCGCGAACGCCGTGTAGTTGAGCTGGGGGTGCCCGAGCGCGAGCAGCACGTCGTCGTCGCCGAACACGATCTTGCTCCCGACGCTGCTGCCGTGGTCAACGAGGCAGTAGGAGAAGGCGTGCCCGTACACGGCGCGAAGCTGGGACGCGAAGGAGAGGGGCCCGCGGCCGAGGCCGAGCAGCCCGGCGGCGCCATGGAAGAGGCCGCGATTCCAGTGGCCGCACCCGAACACCACGTCATCGACGCGCCGGGACGCGCCCTCCGCGGTGAGGTTGACGGTGAAGGCCTCGAGGGCGAGGTCGCCGGTGGTGTTCGATTGGTCGCCATACCAGTAGTAGTACGGACAGGGGTCGCTCCGCGGGCGTCGGCATGCCCTGCCCGCCGACAGCGAAGAGACGAGGCCGCAGCGGGGGTCGCCGCAGGTGACGTTGCGGTAGGACAAGGAGGCCGCGGGGTCGAACACCGGGCCGCGCTGCTCGAAGCAGTCGAGGCAGGGCGCGCACTGCAGCCAGTTGAGGTCGCTGCCGGTGTCCATTATCATCTGGAACCGCCGCGGCGGCGTGCCGACGTAGACATCCACCAAATACTCCCCCGACCCGACTGCCACGCCGGATTCGACCGTCGCCACAACCCGCTCCGTCAGCGCGCGCCGCGGCGCCGCCCCCGCCGCCCTTGCCCCACCGGGCCTGGCGACCATCCTAACCATCGTTCCGATGCGGGCGGCGTCCTTCTCCGCCGAGTCCAAGAACGACTCCTTCCTCGTCCTCCCCACCGCGGCAGCCTCGGCGGCAGAGCGGCTGCTCATATGCAGCTTCAGCGACGGGGACCGCCTCACCTCCTCCACCTCCTGGGCGACCAGCTTGCCGTCGCAGCCAGCATCGGCGACGGCGCCGGTGTTGAACGGCGGGAACTCGATGCCATACAGCGGCGACGACGCGTTCAGCTTGCCGCCAGCGGCGGCAACAACAAACGGCGAGGCCGCCACCAAGAACAACAAGAACACCAGAGCGCGCACGGCGGGCCGCATCATGGCGAAAGCCTCATGCGACAGCAGCGGCTGCCGTGGTGCGGTGGTGGAAAGGGAGGAGGCGGTGGGTTTTGAACTGAACGCGGAGAGGAATCGACCGGCGAAGTATGGGAAAGGAGTAGGCGGTGGCTTGGAAAAACGCGGCTTTTCCTCGTCCAAGATGGGGGAAGAAGAAGACTTCGTCCGTGTAGAAAAGCTGGCTGGCTGGCTGCTCCGCTTAGCTCAGCCTCAGCTCACCGAAAATACTAATGGCGAACGGCGGGAGGTGGTGACGACGTGGCGTGGAAAAACGCGGCTTTGTCCAAGACGGGGAAGAAGACTTGGGAGGACCAGAGCCTAACCCTAACCGGCTAACCTTCTCCGAAATTTCATTTTTTTCCTTAAAAAATCACTTCTTCAACCTCTAGCTCGCACTTGCTCACCGTCAGTGTGGCTTCCCGAGAAAGCCAAAAACAAGAAATTGATTCTAACATGGCGCCACAGTCTGCAGGAGATTCAGTAAATAGTAAAACAACAATCCATCCCCACCCACCAGGAGAATTTGATCGTATACCGGGGATATACTTTTCGCTTCTCAATTAATTTTTCGGTGAAGATATGGTCCCAAGTGTGTCAAGAGCCACCTCCTCAGCGACGAAGTAAAGTCAATCTCAGCTTGTTTGGTATGGCTGATGTTGAACCGGTTTTATCGGTTGACAGAAAGGGTACAGGTCTTGGCAACAGTATTGGGGATTGTACGGTACTCAACTTCAACTTAATCGGATCCACGTATCAGTGATAAAATCACCGTGGTCCTAACTATAGAGGATTTTGTTCGGAATTTCACAGTGTCAGTTGTTGCCCCGATGAACCTACAGTAGGGAACTAGATCAACAGATGAACATACGTCGAACACATATGGGAGAATGCTTAGCTCTATGTGTACGTTGCTTACATGTACCGTGTGATTCTTGCTTCTGTATCGATGTCATGTCACCACGGTTGCTTCAGTTCTCTGGCTCTTGAAAGTTGAACATATAGGAGCACGTTACTCTGATTTTCTCCTGCGTTGAGATTTCCATGTTCTCCTTTTACCCGGCCGGCACGAGAAAGGCGAAAAAAATTCGTTTTTTTTCTCTCTTCTCTGCGTGAGACTTTACGCATGTTCCTCTGATGTCGAGCGGTGTGATTGGACCGCCGATAACTAATAACTAAACTCATCAGCGTCCTGGAATGAATAACTTGAGTGGCATGCAGAGAATGAACAAGCAGCCAGGTCAACACGACTTGCTTTCAAAGCCATGCCATGCCATGACATAGGGCAGCAACAAGGTGAAGGTTGCAACACGCAAGGGGAAAAAATGGGAACCTGGAGGCCGCTGAAGCCGTGTGCTGCATGCTGCACCGAAATCGCAGGCAGCTTCAGTTGTGTCGAACGCGAATGAGATCGAGGCTCGTTTGGATTCCGGCCAGGGATTTTGCATATGCATACATATACTGTAGGAGTAGGGCTTTCTACACGAAACGATGCAGATCATGTGCAATTCCTGAGATGATCCGTCGTACCTCCCACTGGAACTTGGTTGCCTTCGATCGTGCTGAGAAAAGTTGGAGCAAATGAGGTTTTCTGCTTTGAAAATGTGTGCTTGTGTCACCGGAATAGATTGTCCGGCCCGGCCATTCAGATGAACTGATTAGTCAGCTTTGCAAATGTTTGACCAGTCCATTTAGAAAACGAGATATGTACCCTCAAGTCTCAAAGAACGCGCGTCAAGAACAACGACGTCTTTTGCTCATTTTTCTTGCCATCTCTCTCTCTTTTTTGGGGGGACAAAACCTTTCTGCCGGTTCAAGAGTACATCTTCCATCTCTGAGCACATGTGGCTTATTAGGTTTGCCAAATGTAAATACGTGACTGACTTACAAATAATAGGTTTGTTTAGCCGGTTATGAGCTTGCACACGTGCTTAGATAGAAAAAAAACCGGTTCTTTTCGGCACGGACGCTTAATGCCGTACATACACAGCGCTGCATTTCCAAATATGCTAATTAATCAACGAATAAATATAGCATTATTATGTATTTTTGCATTATGACATAAAGTTCTTAAGAAAGATATTTTTTTTCTTATCTTAAACACATGTATTAACACTAAGGTGGTGTTTGGTTGGCTCAAGGTAACGTAAATGGTAATAGAATTAATTACAGTGTCAAGTGATAACAATATATCAGATTACTAGATTTGTTTGGTTAACAAATGTAATGTATTATGTTTACATCATAGTGTTTGGTTGATAAGTATAATGTATTCTGGTAACATAATCTGATACCAGACTGGTTAGAGTGTAATAGGTTGATTATAGGTTGTAATCTGATTACATTGTATCTAATACCAGCACATTCAAACCAAACAAAATCTAACGTAATTAGTTTACACTGTAAACAGATAACACTTAAAATAAACCCAACCAAACGTCTTCTAAGTATCGGAGATTTCTAAGTATTGGAGATGTAGTTAAGATACTACAAGATGGCATATTTTCTAATCCCATATTACGGTGTTTCAAATGTTGTAGCAAAAATGGAATTTTAGAATCCGGTCGTTTTTGGCGGTTGTCTAAGTCTTGCCATCAAATTATTTTTCATTGAAACAAACAGGCGCCTCCTTTTTAATTAAAGCGGAAAAAAGCAGACGATTAAACACTGCTGAATAATGGGGGAAAGAGAGGACATGAGTTCCAAGGTAAAAAGGAAATGAAACAAAAAATATGGCTCGGGGATATGCAACCCTTATAACATTTTTACATTATGTAACACAGTGGCTGTGGGACTATATACAAAACTATGACTCCACTTTAGGGCTGAAAACGACATAAAAGATAAAACTATGTAAACTATGTGATTTCTGACTGTTTTTTATGCAACCACAAGTGTGGTTTAACTTGCGACATCTCGGTTCCTTTAATTAGTAAATTACTAGCGATAAAAAAGTTAGGTTGGCATCAGATAAATTCTCGACGTGTTGAACGTGTTTAGCCGTTAAAAATATTAGAATAGATGATCTTTTGAGAAGTTCTCATCTAACGTCCCACTACGTGGCTTAAAATTAAAACCGGCTGCCTTAAAAACAAATGGTTTTGGACGAACTATGCCACAGGTCCTTAAAAAAAACTTCGGAATCTCATCGACAATCCGACTATTAACTTTTTTATGGCATCACGCCTGTGACTGTTAACTTTTTTATGGCATGGTTGGTAGGCGATCTACTCCATCATTTCATATTATATGTTGTTTATTTTTTCAAATCAAATTTCTTGAGCAAGTTCATATATATATATATAAATATATATATATATATATTGATATTTATAATATCAGATAAATACATTATATTATGGAGTTCACATCTGCAGACGATGGATGCTGTGCTTCTGCTGGCTGCTGCGACGGAACACAATGGCTCAAGCTCACTGCACCTCACAGCAGTGAGAGAGAAGACCAACTGGATTTACTAGATAAAACCTCCAACTTTGTTTCATCTGTGTCTTGCCCTTTATAAAGAGACGAAGGTTGTGCACGTTAGCTCACACTTGCGACAGCTCTTAAATATTCACAGGCCACCAACGCTTACCGCCACTATGCCTAGAGTCAACTTCAACGTCTCATCGATAACGGGTAGTGGAAAATGAACGAACGCAATGCATGCAATCATCAAATTCTAAACAAATAGTCAACAACAAACTGGTGAATTGTAAAGTAACGTTCCCATCATCAAACCGCCAAAACAAATAAAAGTAAACGAATTTCTAGGGCATCATACTACTGCACATTCTGGACCATCCACAGCTAGGGTAGGGTCCAAAGACAGTCCATATACTCGAGCATCCATCGTATGAGCTTTTTTGTATGCATTCAGCAATTGAACAGGCCTCCAAGGATTATCACCAATTCCACCTTGCTGCATACAGAACAGCTGATCTCCAGCTCCGGACAAGTACTTCAAATGGAAACAGGAAGCTGATCTCCAGACTAGTACTTCAAATGCAAACAGAAAGATGATCTCGGATTGCATGGATCTCCAAGTGATCTCAGCGGTAGCCCCATCCTCTGCCCCGGCTTCCTCTTCCACGGCCTCTACCACCACGGGGGAACCCTTCAAAACCTCTGTTCCCAGGTTGATTCCGTGTGGCGCCCTCTAATCGCCCCTTCTTGTTTGCAGGGGTGTTTGCATTTGTAGCAGGCTGGGCCCTCTTCCCTCTGAAAGGTCAAGTAGATTTTTCGTAGAAAGAAATGCAAGGAAATCTGACGTACAAATGAAATATGTGATAATAGACGTCTAACCCTGCTGTTATAGCTGCTGCTGGTTTCTTTGGCTGCTCCATCCATGAGAGAGTAATTTTCTTGTCACCGATAAATTGAGGGGATTTCACATGCAGTGGCTGAAATGAACATAATTCATCACTTACAGTTTGAAACTATAAACCTTTCAAGAAGAATTCATGGATTAGTTTCTTTTACATGATATGCATATGACATAGTATCAGTAATATAAACAGAAGCAATACAGTTCGGACATTACGGCAGCTTTATACGTCCTCTATAACTTTCACCAATAATTTCCATTTTAATAGACAGTTTTGCGAGTTAAATAATACAATTACAGAGGTATTTTTGACATCAGCATAAATGTCACTTGTCCACTATGCCAAGTTAGGATGGGTGAGCATCTGATACTATAGAGCCCCTGCAAGACTCCAGTATTCCGACGAATCAACAACAGGAGCTCCATCAAGACCAGAGAATTTGCCATGGGTGTAAACCGGTGTAGCAATGAGATGACACTCTGTCATGCCAGCGTGTCGTAGAAGATACATGACGTATTGTTATTGGGACTGGAATAGGCCAATGGAGATGCTAAGGAAGAGGTGTAGTGTGCCGATATCCATCATGGCAAACTCCTTGTAAAGCTAACAAGTGATGTTTTGGAGCGTTGTATAAGAAGCGATGAGGATGATGCAATCGACATACAACAGCAAATAAGCCATGGCGTCCCTTGAAGAAAGATGAATAGTGACATGTTGAAGGAAGCGACGAAACCGAGATGACGAGTGTAAGTAGCAAATCTATAGTACCATGCCTAAAGAGCCTACTTCAATCCATAGAGTGATTTCTAAAGAAGACACACATGGTTGGAATGAACAGGATCCACAAACCTGATTGGGTAATAAACCATGTCATCAAGGGAGTCATAGAGGAAGGCATTCTTGACATCGAGTTGATGATTTGGCCAGGAGGAGAAGGTGGTGATGGAGAGAAATGTATGGATGGTAGCAGACTTGGCCACTGGACTAAAGGTCACATCATAGTTGACACTGCGCTTATGGGAGAAGCCGTGAACTGTTGAAAGTAATCCTTGGGTGCTATAATTATGCCTTCCTATTTTGTGCTTTCCTATTTAGCTTAGCCTATGTTTGGTAGCTAATCCTAAGTATGGTAGCTTATCCTGATTATATGGTAGCTAGTCCTGATTGAGAGGACCAAATAAATCCTTGCTATGTAATAGTACTTGCCATATAGTGGGTACTTGCGACGTAATAGTCAATTTAAGCAAAGCAATAGATCCTAAAAACAGTGCCAAAGTTAGCACCCAATTTTCCTAACCTCTAGTCTGTTCGGTTCCTGTGGTTTTGGCCTTGAGCTCACCGGAAACGTGATCTGTGTGTGTTCTCTCTGGCATGTCTCTGACAATTGGTATCAAAGCCGGTTTGCGGACTAGGGGTAGGGGGTGCTCGCTGCCGGCGACGCCAACAACAGCGTCGTGATCTGGTATCGGATGTTCCGATATGGTATCGGAAGTTCCGATAATTTCTATTTAGAGACAGTTAAAATCAAAAGTACCAATGCGTATCAGGAAAAATTGCACTGATCGGAAGTTCCGATAGGTGTATCAGAAGTTCCGAAGTGGGCAAAAACAGATTGGATCTGTTACGATAACGTACTGGTTTGAGAGACCAAAATACCCGATCTGAAGTTTCGATCTAGGATCGGAAGTTCCGATGTGGGCGAAAACAGATTGGATATGTTGGTTACTTGGTTTACAAATCGGTTGTAACCGATTTGTTGGTTTCGAATTGTTGGAGACTAGGGGCTCTCAGTTCTATATAAAGAGAGATCTTGGAGAATAAGCAATTGTTAGTTTGGACCTAGACACCAAGAACTCTCCTCCCTATCTTAATCTCAAAAGTTGAGATTGAGGATCTCCCTTTTCTCATTAGTGGTGCTAGCACACCGACGTGGGAAGAATCCCATCCCTGGACGTGTGGATACCGTGGAGGCGTTGCTCCAATAGCAACCTGTGAAGCTCGGATACCCCCAAAAACCGGCGTACCCGTATCGGATTCGTCTCCGGATACGGATACGTATCCGGTGCGTATCCGGGATTTTTTGATTTTCCAAAAAAATAAAACAATTCCGATACGTATCGGACTCGGCTGCAAAACGCGGGATACGCCAACAGAGGGAGAAAAATCCGACGCCCAGCCCGTGACCTCCCCCGACCCCCATACCTTTGCCCTAACTCGCGTCGCCCTAGAGTCGCCGCCGCGCCGCCAGTCGCCGCCGGCCGTGCCGCCGCAGGCCCGCCGCTCCGCCGGCCCGCCGCGCCGCCCTTCGCGGTCGGTCTCACGCGGCCGCGCGCTTGGAGGCGAGGCGCTTCGCTGTCGGCGACTCCACCGAGGCACCGACGAGCAGTCGAGCACGAGCCAGAGAGCTGCCCGCGAGAGCCCTCGCCGAGTCGCCGACGACGCCAAGTCGCCGCTCCAGCAGTCCAGCCCGCTCGCCGCTCGGTTCGCAGTGAGCACTGAGATGTGAGATCTCTTTTTTCAGTTTTTCTTTTCCAACCCTGAGTACTTATAGTGACTAGTGAGTTCTGATTTTATTAGTACTGTGTTTTATTTGTTTGTGACTTTGTGTGAATTTAATTAGTAGATTTATGGATAGTAATAGTGGATCGGGATTTGATGGCTCAAATGCATCTGAGTATAATAGTGGTAGTGGTAGTGGAAGTGGTAATACGGATCATCTTGCAAGTAATGCTGCTATGGCAAGCCAATTTCTACGTTCTAATAGAGTTATTTCTACGTTCTATGGCAAGGGCAAGTTTGTGGGCAATAGTGGCAGATATGTTAGGAAAGCAAAGACAACTGAATACTCGTAGGTTATACTGTGGTGGCTTTTGGTGGAGAAGGATGTTGGGAATAGTGTTGCCAATAGCAGAACAGGGGTATTGGTTGAGTTGATAGGTGGCAGCAGTGTTCTAAAAGGCGCTAGGCGCTAGTCGGGCGGTGACCCAGCGCCTAGCGCCTAGGAGCGCCTAGGCGGCGCCTAGGCGGCGCCTAGGTTCAACTCATTTTTCTTCATTTTGCTAGTTCCGACCATCCATTCCAGGCAATATCTTTTCTTTTCTCCCACCCGAAGCCATTTCCCCTCCCTTCTCTTCCCCTCCGGTCAAGCTGCAGGATGTGAAGAACCGGATCTGGCTGCATGGTGGTGAAGAACTGAAGAAGCAAGAGGAGGAGGAGGAGGAGGCGGCAGTGCAGGATGTGCAGGGCCTGCTGCGAGGAGAGAGCGGCCGCCGGATCTGGCCGCCTACTCCCCTACCGCCGCCGGATCTAGCCGCCTCCCTCCCTCCCGCCGCCGGATCTGGCCGCCTTCTCCTCTCCCGCCGCCGGAACTAGCCGCCTCCCTCCCTCCCGCCGCCGGATCTGGCCGCCTTCTCCTCTCCCGCCGCCGGAACTAGCCGCCTGCCTCCCTCCCGTCGCCGGATCTGGCCGCCTTCTCCTCTCCCGCCGCCGGACTGCTGCCTAGCCCCCTCCCGCTGACGGTTCTGGGCCGCCTAGGCGCCGCGGTCAACCGCCCAGGCCGCGGTTGACCCGCCTAGGCGCCCTGCCCGCCCAGCCGGCCTCCGCGCGGCGCTGGGGTGGCGCCCAGCGCCTTTTGCCGCCTAGGCGCCCGCCTAGATCCGATTTTTAGAACACTGGGTGGCAGTAGCTAGAGCCTCAACCCAAAATCTAGGGGGCATATGAGCATGGAGGAGCATGTGAACCACATTGTTTATTGTGTGAATCATTCGCTCGGCCTTGTCATTCTACAAAGAAGTGGAGGCAAGAGAGGCATAAAGTGATGCACATTGAAGTAAAGAAGGATGTGCGGGCGTGGTTCACAAACTCACGGACATCATCTGCCTAAAAATACGTGAGAAAAAGGCATAAGGTGTGGATGTCATGGTGTAGTGGCAGCAAGATTGACTACAAGCCCATGGGCTACCAGTGACAAAAAGGGCCATCTCAGGGGCAATTTTCGCCTCATTGGTGAGACGAGTCTCCTTAAGGGCAAGCATAGAACATGTCATGGCAAAGGAGAACAGTGTCAAGTTGGCGATGGAGTATTGCGGAGTAAGGCCACATAGCAAGTTGAGGACAATCTGTGAATCACAGATTGTATCATCCTTTTTTTGTTCGCTCTCCCTTCTTCCCCCTGTTCTCTGCTCTTTGTTAAACTTTTGTTTCCCCCCTCCCCTTTAATGCATTAGGCAGAGCTCTTGCCCTTCTATTAAAAAAAATCATATGTGCCATTGCTAGTACTTAAAACACCAAAGAGGACATACAATCATATAAAACTTCCACTAGGTAACAAAAAATCACCTGTGCCATTGCTAATATGTTATTGTAGGCCCGCACTGTCATTGTTGATTTCTGCTGATCAGATTTCTGTCCAAAAAATCATATCCATGTGATGATAAACTTAATTGTCAAAGATATGCATAGAAGCAATTTTGTATCATATATTAGAAGGTTCTGGGACAAAGATTAGTCAACCAATAAGAATCTTGATCCTACATGGTAGGGTATATGCAAATTTATGACAAGAACCTAAAACTTACAATTTTAGTTTTCTCTTCTTCAGTCTTTGCTGAAGACATTGCCTTGTTGAAATTTGTCATTCCCTGAGTTAGTCTTTTTGAGGCTGCTCGAACTGTCTCTTCTGTTCCAGCTAACCTGTGCATTTGCAGCAGTAAGAATCTAGCAAACACAACAAACTGCATGAAGAAAATACCATAGACTCACTGCTACCATGGATCTTTAAAACTTTGTAAAAATATGTTATCATATTTTATAAAAATGCAATGTTTTAGATTAGCCCATCAGAACCTGGTGTAAAAGGTGTCTTCAGATGCTATGGGTGCACAAATTTTGTGCAAGATAATGTTGCAACACATAGTGAATGACAGCCAATTAACAATCTAAACAAAGTAACAATTGTCTATGTTCCTCATTGTCAGGGATAAGACCCCTGGGTGGACTTTAGTAGACTGGACCGAGAGTGGGCCTAGCCAACTTTAGAGTCTGGTACTCTGGTATAGCCCGTGAAGAACAGTTCGATTCCGATAAGAAAGCTTAGCGTCATATCAGGAGGTCAGACACCAAGACATATTGTTAGATATAAATATGTACAGATATCCTTGTAAACAGGAGATAGACCATAGTTCGGTACATAATTCCTAATATCTAGGGAACCTACTCGGGTAGAAGTCCTAGTTATGTATGTACTATGTCTCGCCCCTTGACTACATAAAGGGGCAAGGTACTCGATCCAAAGGCATGCTTTCATAAGCTTGCATATGCTCTCAAGCTGTCTTAGTTTACAGCCAATCTATAATCTACCAAAACACTGTATGTAGCGTTATTATCCTCACGGGGGCATGGATCAGTATAAATCTCTTGGCCCCATAGTTCTGAGTCGACCATAGTACTTAGATTGCAACGTTTCCCTACACGATAAATATCATCTTGGGTACCCCATAGGTGGACTGGTTGGCAATACACCAACACTTATCAATGGGAAATCATCAAACCAACCATCATAGTTGCTAAAATCTCAATTCAAGACTTCCGGTCCCATGACCATATAGTAACACATCATATTCAATCCTAGGTCAGATCTAGATATTCTTATGATGAAGGTTACTAAGGTGTCACCTTAGCATCGCTTAGGTGGTAAGGCGACACGAGAGAGGCAAGGTGTCCCACTACCTTGGTTGTGGAGGGAGGCCAATGGGATGAAGTGTGGGCTCAGGAGGGGCACGGAACAACGTGTCACAATGTGTCGAGCACAGGAAAGGGACAAGGGTGGCAGGACGCAGTGAGACGGTGTTAGTAGGGTCAGTTGTGGGCGGAGTTGCCGGAGCAGCATAGCTTTTGCCCCACCATCGTGCCAAAGCAAGGTACCACGGTGTCGTCCCTGATCCACGGTGGAGGATGGTGTGGCTAAGGACGACACAAACCTATGGCGCAGCCAAGGGCAACACAGACCTACAACACGGTAGAGGGCGACACGGACCTACGGCACTTGGACAAGTGATGGTCACTACAAGGACAGGAGTGGGGTTAGGGCTCTATCTCCTAATGGCAAAGGATCGGGCCATGGGACACGATGCAATAGTGTCCAAGCCGCAAGGAAGGAGGATGTGGCAAGCGAGTACGAGAGAGAGGAACACGCAGTGTGGGAGACATGGTGTGTTGAACTATTTGCTACTTTTATTATGCTAGATTGATACATTACTATTGCTATTTGGATTTTGATACTTTTATCATGCTATATTGCTATTGCTATTTAGAATTTGATATTTGTTTTCCTATATTTTCTATGTAATGTGTCAGTGTGTCACCTTGCCTTACAAGATAAAAAGGAAGCCCAGTGCCTAACCTAGCATTACTGCCTAGTAACTATGCTTATGATTCAAACAAATTTGTCACAGTCGTTGAGTAGTGGGACGTGAGGTAGCAAATGAAGGGCGTAGCCATGGCTGACAGGAGGGTGAGGGCAAACTGTCCCTCATCTCCCCAGCACCATGACGGCTGAGAGGGTGGCGCAGGCAGGGGCTGTTGGGATTAGATCTCTCGGGAGAAGAGGGGAGGCCGAGTCCCTCTTCTCCCCCCTAAGACTCGCCATACCCTAACCTCCCTCCTGGTCTTCAGGCGCCTTGATCGGAGGCGCCCCAACTGAAGTTGTTGAGGGCCCCTGTCGCGCGGCATATAAAATGGGAAGCTTGGTGTTTGAGCCCCGGTTGGCACATACACCTAGTTCCACACATCTGGCTACCGATCTAAGCCATGCCGAAGCGATGGGAAACCTCCCTCACCTCCATTTCGGTCGCCGGACTTCAACGACGCCATAGCACCGCGCCATGGCGTCCTCTCTGTGTCAAGCAACCCAAAGGTAACCCTAAGATCTACCCTACTAGCTCTAACCCTAGGAGATCCCCAAGCCTCTTTAGTTCCATCAATGGTATCAGAGCGTCCTAGGGCTAGACTAGCTAGGTTTTGGGCGTCGACCCGACGCCATTATCATGTACTAAGACGCCTCTATGAATCCGTAAGAATAGGTGAGAATGGGGCTAGGTTTTTCCTTGGCGCAAAACCCCCCATGTCCCTCTGTGAATACCGAATGCAAAACCCTAAGAACCCCATGTCCCTCAAGAATCCGGCACCTAAGACCCCCCCCTGTTGCCCTCTGAAACCCCTAAGAAACCCTTCGGGTAAGCATAAGAACAAACAAAAAAAAAAAAAACCAGTAAGGGGATTAGGGTTAGGGCGAAACCCTAACCCTAACCCGAGCGCAGTAAGCCTCTGGATCAGTCGGAGAAGAAACAAAAAAAAACAGAAAAGTTTAGGGTTAGGGATTAACCCTAACCCTAACAGTAAGATGAAGTTAGGGCCGGAGGTTCTTACCTCGCGCCGTCAACTTCTCCGCCGCTCACCGGAGGTTGGGAAGATGGCCGGAGTCGCCGGCGACCGCTGTTCGTCCTCGGGTTGGGCAAGAAGCACCGCCGCCGGCCACCTCGGCAGAGCCTCGCTCACTCTCGGGTGAGCGGAGGACTCAGGCGAGGAGGCCGGCGGGCGGCGCCTCACCGTCGACGCCGCTCTCGCCGTGCTCGCCCGCTCGCACCGCCGCCGCTCCGCCGCTTGGCTCTCTGGCTCCCTCGCGCTCGCTCGGGTGCAGTGAAATGGGCTAGGGTTTTGCGAACGAGTGCGGCCGTGGTTTTGTGGTCGCGAAGATGGCGCGCAGCCGTCCGATCCAGATCGACGGCTGCCGTCGATCGGACCGGAATTCAGCCCAGGCGGGTTGGCAAAAACGCGGCCCAGGCCCAGGTTGCGGCCTGGGTTAGCGGGCGCGCGTGAGGGGCGCTTTGGGCCGAGCCAATTTCTCATGTGGGCTGGGCTTTTGCACAGTTTTGGGCCGGATTTAATTTCTGAATTTTTAGAATTAAGAAATTGATTTTCCAATTAAGTATTGTCTGAAAATTTAGAAAAATGCCCAAAATTAAGAAAAGATAAGTTATCTGCGGGGAAAATTTTGTGTAATTTTTATAGACTCAGTAAATTTATTCTGAATTTTTCAGCATTTTTAAGTACCTTTATGATATTTTCTTTATTAAATTTAGTCTAAGGACTATATTTAATTGAAGAATATTTGTTTAGAATTTTGTTTAAGTTTAGATTCAGAATATTTATTGCTATTTTAATCGGTGTATAAATTAAGATTAAGTTTTTCCGCTGTGCATACACTATTTAAGATTACTCAGAAGTTTTGTGTTCTGAGTTTTAAAGCATTTTTAGTATTTTTGTGATATTTATTTATTAAATTTAGTCCAAGGACTACATTTAATTGAAGAATATCTATTAGGAATTTTGTTTAAGTTTAAATTAGAATTTTATTACTGATTAAGCAGTGTATTAATTAGTTTTAAGTCTTCCGCTGCGAATACACTGTTTTAAGATTAGTATCATGTTCATCCTATCAATTAAATAGCGTTTATTCTGTCAATTAAATTTGAACCAACGAGATAATTTAATTTGGCATTATAAATGTTGTATTTTGCTAACATAGTAATTTTATCTCCTGACCAACGTTGGTGATGAAATTACTGTGGTTCAGTTGAATTGATTCTATTTCTGCCCAACGGTGATGTAGAATTAATTCGTCTTTTAAGTATTAAGTGTATCACATGTTAATTTTGACCAACGTCAAATTTTCATGTATCATATTATATCTGTTATGATATATATTTTGATAATGTTCCTTATTAGAAATTTGCTAAGTAATATCTCCGGCATTGAGTCTCTCAATGGTGAGAACTACGGTTCCCGGAGATGAGATATTAAGATAGCGATTGAGCTATAGGACATAAATCTTGCTTTAATGCTTGATTGTCTAACTAAGTGTGCGAAGCCCGTGATCTGAGAAGATGAAAGCCGAGAGGCTTTTGTCATAATGTTACGTGACTTCGCCGAAATAAGATCAAAATAAGACATATAGTACTAAAGGAAATCAGTGGAAACACAAAATGTATTATGATTAAGAGCTCCTTTATGGAGCAAATTAGGGGTTCTATCCCACGTCATGATACTGCAAAGAGTATTTGAAAGTGATTTTTTCTAAGGCGTATGCTAGCACGCTTATTAAGAAAAGTTTAGTAAGTTTTGTGACATGGTTTTCAAAGATGAAACCCATAAATAAAGAGCTCGAGCGACGATATTGTCGTCAATTTTTTATTATGACGTCACACTAAGTTTTTCTGATCATTTTGTGATCAACTACAACTTACAGCGAGAGTGATGGAGTTTGTAGATGCTGATTTCAAACTATGTATAAGAATTAAGAAAGCACACAATGATTTAGGTCATAATGTGCAACACGAATAAAGGGGAAGAAGCATTATAAGACTTGTTCTAATGATGCTAACGACTCCTCTTATAAGCTCACATAAAGGAACATGATGTCCTGAAGGGCATGTACAGACATGTAAGGAGGAACACCACATGAAGGAATATGTGGAGTTCCCAAAATGGATGAACGAGAATGGTAATAGATGAATTTTTGCACTTAGAAATAAAGTTTTTTGAGCATGACAAACTTTATTTATTTTCTCAATATAATTTTATCATCTGAGAATAATGATAAGACCAAAAGAATTGATGACGTATTTTCGAAATTATGGCACTATCTAATGGACCATATTTCGAGGGGGAGGATTGAACGTTTAGTCAATTCTTCCGTTTTGGTTTCTTTAGACTGAGTTTCAAGCATATATTGCATTAAGATAAATACGTCAAATAAATTAAGAAAGACGCGAAATTAAGTTTAATGATTGTAGTAATTTTTATCTCCTGACCAACGTTGGTGATAATGTTATTATATTTAAGCTCAATTGATTCTAATTCTGCCCAACGGTGATTTAAAATTAATTGATTAACATTTATCCAATCTAAGAGCGATCAGATCATAGCGATCAGATCATCAGTTGCTCTGGATAAATTTAAGATGTTTTTAGGGCTGATTCTTATATCAGCATGATCTAAAGTTTAAAAGAGTAAGATATGACCGTGCTACGGTCAATTTACCCCGTATGGCCGATTTCTCGAACTCTTTTGCAAGGTTCTATAGAAAATGGCAAAATAGTCCGGTATTTTATATCGGGTGTATCTTAGCAAAATAGAGTGGCTATAAGGTGCACTCGCACTTCAGTGGACATAGTAAGTAGTATGGTAAATTATTCCACTCTACCGATTAATTTATGGATGGAGGCATTCAAACCACCATTCATAATTTTAATTGGATCCTTAATAAGTCTATGCCTAAAAGCACCATAAGAATTATGGACAAGACGATAACCATTTTCTAAATTATTTTAGAATAAGGGTATGTCGTCCTGCTAAGGCTATATTTTAACCCAAATATTAATAAGTTAAAGTCTTAAGACAGTAAGTTGTCAATTTTATTGACTGCAAAGATAAGTCTAAGTGATCTCGTTTTGTAATGTCCTAACAGACATGTTAAGTTTGTAGAAACGAGATATGCATTTTTAGAAGATGCTTTAATCAGGGGGAGCACGGTACTTAGAGAAATTAATCTTGAAGAGAAGTGGGTCAGTATCCACTCCTATGATTCAAGAACAATTTTCTATGTACCTATGGTAGTATCATTTTGTCCAACACTTGAGTTTGGACCTTCATTAGCGACATCTATTGTACATGAGGCTTCTGTTGTTTAGGAATCTGTATTTCTAGATGATGCTAATGAAGAAGTAAAGGAACAACTCTCTAACTTAGTACATAATGTGCCAACTCAGATAAGAAGCAGATTAAATGAGATATTTTGTATGTCTTATTTAAGGATTCTTTAAGAATCATTATGGCATATTATGACTTAGAACTGCATCAGATTGATATAAAGACGACATTTTCAATAAGTTTAAATGAGAATGTCTATATGACACAACTAAAGGTTTTGTCATAGAAATGAAAGGAAATTTATGATACCATTTTATCTAAGTCCAAAGGACTTAAATAAGTTTTAAGTAAGGGTATCTGAAATTTAATTAGATTATTAGAAAATTTTGGGTTTTAAGAATAATGAAGAGGACAATTGTGTTTGTCTAAATTTAAGAATGGAGAATTTATTTTCCCAGTTTAGCATGTGGATGACATTCTGCTTGCAAGTGGTGATGTCCATCTAATATTAGAAACTAAGAAATCTTGTCCTCTCATTTTGACATTAAGAACCTTGGAGAAATTTTCCTATATGTTAGGACTAGAGTTTCTCTAAGATTACCATTAAGGGGGTATTAAGATTATTGCATACGGCATACCAGAAGATATACTGATAAAGTATATAGTATGCATGCGTATAAGCTATCGCCTGATCCGATAGTCAAGGGTGATAAGTTGGGAACTTTTAGTATCCCAGGAACCAATATGAGATCGATCAAATTAGATTGGTTCCATATGCTTCTGCTGTCGAAAACAAATGTATGCTCAATTATGTATTCGCCCTGACTAAGTTTATGCCGCCGGAATGCTTGGCAGATATCAGAAATCCAGAAATAGATCGCTGGATTAAATTAAGAAAGCCTTGAGTTTTATATAAGGCACAACGACCTCATGCTAATGTATGAAAGATTAAATAACCTAGCAATTGCGGGTTATTCAAATTAAGACCTTGCGAGATGAGTGAATGCTAAGTAGTCCACATTAAGTTGTGTATTCACTCTCGCAAAGGGAGCTGTGTCGTGGAAAAGCTCCAAACAAACTGTGACGGCATCTTCCACGATGTATGCCGAGTTTGTAGTATGATATGAGGTCACCGGACAGGCACTATGTTTCTAAGAAATTTATTCCGGTTTTAAGAGTGGTCGACAGCATTTTTAAACCACTTAAGTTATACTGTAGTAATGAGTCAACAGTATAATTCTCCTATAACAACAAGAAGTGTGTTGCTGCCAAACACATCTAAGTTAAGTGTTATATTGTTGAGGAGAGAATCCAAGATCAAACAATAAGTGGAGCATATAAGTACCAAGCGAACGCTTGCGGATCCGCTCATAAAAGGCTTACCTCCCACTGTGTTCAGAGAACACTTAGTCGACATGGGTTTAAGGAAAGCCTATGATCTATGGATTTATAAGGGCCCAAAATAAGTTTAGAAACTATTTCAGAGTAGAGAGGTGTATTGTAGCTGTTGAGTCACGTAGTACGTAACTGACTACTGTGATGCATCACGCTCTATGCATTGATTTATAATGAGATAGAGGTAATGTTGAGTTGAGATAAGAATTAAGATGAGATCTAGGGGGAGAATGTTGGGATTAGATCTCTCGGGAGAAGAGGGGAGGCCGAGTCCCTCTTCTCCCCCCTAAGACTCGCCATACCCTAACCTCCCTCCTGGTCTTCAGGCGCCTTGATCGGAGGCGCCCCAACTGAAGTTGTTGAGGGCCCCTGTCGCGCGGCATATAAAATGGGAAGCTTGGTGTTTGAGCCCCGGTTGGCACATACACCTAGTTCCACACATCTGGCTACCGATCTAAGCCATGCCGAAGCGATGGGAAACCTCCCTCACCTCCATTTCGGTCGCCGGACTTCAACGACGCCATAGCACCGCGCCATGGCGTCCTCTCTGTGTCAAGCAACCCAAAGGTAACCCTAAGATCTACCCTACTAGCTCTAACCCTAGGAGATCCCCAAGCCTCTTTAGTTCCATCAGGGCCAGCACCAGGCAAGAGATGGCAGTGAAGAGAGAACGAAACTGATTTATTTCTTGATTGATCTGAATACAAACTGCCGACCTCTTTATATAGACTAGAGGCCTTATTCTATGAACTAACAGCAACTAACTGAAGATAAAAGATTGTATCTAATAGCAAATAGATAAACTAATTTAGTTTAGCTTTATCTAATCCTGGTCAGCTCAAGGGGGAGGCTCACCTGGCTAAGCTGTCACCGGTTGGGCCGGCGCAGTCCTCCTCCAGCTGTAGGTACACCCCCACATGACAAATTTATTGTAAGATCATGGTCTAAATATATATTAACCAAGTGTGCCCACTGATCCTAAAGATTAATTATTAAAACTCAGTTCCAAATATGCTTTCAATTATCCATATCAACAATTATTTGTATAAATTTAAGACAATCCACATGGCCCATTATCGACAAAATATACAAAGAGAACGGGGTTGCTTGCCTACCTTAATCAAGACGGTACACAGTTTATACAGGTTTAGACCCCTTCGATGAAAGTAATACCTTGTCTTATTTTTGTATTGATCTAGTTGGCGGCTGCAAGATGATGCCTTGCGCCGACTGATGAATTGAATACATGATATGTGGTTCGACTGTGGATTTGATAATCCAATGTGAATGTGGATGTAATTGTTCGATGCTTGATGGGATGCCATTGGAGTGTGTATATGTATATGTATATGTATATGTATATGTATATGTATATGTATATGTATATGTATATGTATATGTATATGTATATGTATATGTATATGTATATGTATATGTATATGTATATGTATATGTATATGTATATGTATATGTATATGTATATGTATATGTATATGTATATGTATATGTATATGTATATGTATATGTATATGTATATGTATATGTATATGTATATGTATATGTATATGTATATGTATATGTATATGTATATGTATATGTATATGTATATGTATATGTATATGTATATGTATATGTATATGTATATGTATATATGTGTGCGTGTGTGGGGGGGTGTCAGGGTTTACAATACTCAAGTCGGTTAAGGTGTCCCTAAATTATAGGAGATATTTACCAATCATATAATAGTCGGTATATACAAAATTGAAAATCCTCTCTCACCCAATCTCTGAGTACAATCTTTAACGGTATATACATGGAATATGTTAGTCTTGTAGTCTTGTACACCTCATAAGGAATGTGCTACATTTTATATTACATATATTTGAGTAAAATGTTCTAGTAGGGCCTAATCTTCTACAGTTTGATCATAGATGATATCCTGTTAAGCATCTCCAATACAATAATAAATCCAACTGACCCTTACCTTAGGATTGTACTCAGAGATGGTAGACTCCTTCAGCCTAGTAGTGGGTACCGTCTTTTTAAGAACTAAAATTAGATCCAGCAACCCTAGAGCTAGATTTCTTTTTAGTGCAGACACATAAGCATGTAGTAGTCATGGTACTACGGCAACTGCCCCAATGTGTGATACTAATGACTTGGTGGGAACTAATGAAAAACACCTACTTGATGAGCTGAGGTTCTTAAAGCAAAGCACACAAATAAAAGTTTGGTTTAAATTAATCAGATATAAAATCATGTGCTGCATAACAGAACTGTGTGGGATGGAAAATGCAAGCTACCTCTCCATAAAATCCTTGTAATGTTCTGAGAAATCCTCTCCAAGTCTATCTGATGGCTGTCCAGTAACAATCTTGTAACCACATAGACTGTTTGTGGTGTTTGGTGTCTGTATTGCACATTGGTCAGCACAAGGTCATCCATAAAGAAAAGGCAGAATAATATATAATCAACATTTCTGTCATCTAACCTTGTGGGCCAAATGATGAAAAGTGTACAGCAAGCACTCAACATAATTATGGTTGATATCTTCTACCTTCTTCCCAGGCATATACTTCTGTAAAAACAAACAGTAAAAGCAATGATAAGATATCTTTAGAACATTTATTTGTGTAACAATGTGATGGGGGCAAGCCATTTGTCCATGGGTTCCAGGAGACAAAATAAACAGCAACACATGAGAATAAGACACCGGTCAGAAATAATAATTACACAAACCTTGAGCAATTGAACAGTAGAGGGAAGCAGCTGGCGTGAATCTTGTGCCGTGGAATATGGTGAGCTTGCCGCAATTGTTTTGAGAAAGTCCAGTTTCTTCTCTTCAGGAATCTAAAATAGGGAAAAAAACAAAAGGAAAAACCTTCATGCCTGAAGATCCAAATACAACATTTTGAATATAAACAAGCTCAATTTAAGGACATGGTGGAGAGTTTGATGGGCATGATAACAATCTAAATAGAAATCAACAAAACCTTCATGGCTAAAAAATCATAAAAAAATTTCTTTTGTTAGTATGCAATTTTAGTTCAGAATGTGGATAAAAATGATGCACAATATTTTTTACTTCATAAACACAAGAAACAAAGTTTGCCAGCTAACCAAAATACTCAACAAAACTATTTTTCACATTAGGAACATGGGAGCTTTTATGGATTCGTACAGAAATAAAAAATTTCCTATGAAATTCATCCATTACAAACAGAGGCCTTCTGTTTTATTTTTGAACTCTAATGAATAGAAAAAACACAATATCACAATACATGTCAAGTTGTCAACATAATTTTCAGATATCATAAAATTTGTTGAGATAAACTAAAAACTCCACAGAAATGCACTTGATTATGAGGGTTGTTATTCTTTAACACAAGAAAGGAATTGTAACTAAATGTTTCAAGCTTGTTTCAATAAAGGGTGCAGATTTTTCTCCATAAAAAAATTGTGTTTTGGATGAGGATGGTATACCAACAAAACAAAAGAAAGTGTTGTATATAGTCATTGTGCAGTTATTTCTTTTTCCTAGTAAGCACAGGGAACAGTGTACACCAGATGAAGCAGCTTACTTTCAAAAACTAGAACAAAATTCTTAATTAAATAATTGAGAAACTTGCTGCTTGATCCACCACTCTGTGGACCATGCAGATATAGTGAAAATACCAAATCACTTGCGGGCACCATAGGACACCATTTGGGTGCCACAGGAACACCATGCACATATGGCGATCACCACAAACATTTGTGCCATGGGCATCCCTGGGACAGTGCGCGAAAAAATACCATGCAGATATATCGATGATATGGTGACGCCATAACACAACTATGGTATAGTCATTGAGCATTTATTGTTTTTCCTACTAAGCACGGGGACTAATGTACACAAGATGAAGCAGCTTACCTTATCAAAAACTGGAACAATTTGCTTGACAAAATAGTTGAGGAACTTGCTGCTCGATCCACCTCTCTGTGGGCCATACAAATATAGTGAAAACACCAAAGATAAAATGGCATTCACTAAAAATTTTAAACACTCAATTGTATGACAAAAAAATGTTCATACCATGAAGATAGGAAGAGCCATATGCATGCATGATATCCATCTCTCATTGTGGTCAATGTCTGAAACCTAAAAGAATCAATTGAGGGTTTTGAGAAAAGCATATAGCCAGGTCCAAAGGATGAACAAAACATAGATACATAGTTGATGTTTGTTACTGATACAATTTCATTTCCCAGTTCACCAGTTCATAGCACATTCAGATATACAAAAAAGCAGAAATTACTTGAAAGGGCTACCATCAGTTTCCAGCTTCAAACACAAGAAAACAATAGCAAATGACAAAGTCACAATATGTAGAGATTAGAGAAGTTCAAATAGATCGGCTGACATATGAAGTTGCAAAATTATCCAGCAGGCAGCATCAATATAAACTCTTACTGTTGACCCCTAACCCAACTAACCACATGAACAAACCATATCTTGGCTACATCTAGGAAATTCATATTGAACATATGGCAGATATATATATATATATATATATATAGGTAGTTCAGATGCAAACGGCTGACTAGTAGCTCCCGATTGGTAGATTACATAGGGATATTCATTAACTACAATGTAGCTTATTTAATATTTAGGTACATAACATAGTATTGGTGTAGGGGTGAGCTTGGTTAGGAAATTGGGCAGGTACACCATTCTACTTTAAGCCTATTATTCAATTGGTGATAGCAAAGTCGTGAATAGATGCCCTAAGACAGGTCATGCATACAAGAAGCCACTGGGTAATTGTCACCGGCAAGGATTTCCACGGAATTGGTAGGAACTAATCTTCTGAAATTATATAAAAAGGGTAGTTGGTCGAGGGCCTGGACCTCTCCATCGCGGCGGCGCCGTTGCGGCGACGCGGCGAAGAGGCGGGATACAAGAAGGCAATAGCCAAACTGAATACTCGACAACTCCCTCTAGGCACTGGTCATGTTTATATAGGCACACGACCGATCTGATCTAATACAAGACTCTATCTCTTTCCCTGCTTGGACTCTTTAATCTAATCAGGACTCTAACTAATTTAATCTAGACTCTCTTTAATCAAATCAGGACTCTAACTAATCTAATCTAGACTCTTATAACTAATCTAATCAATCTGCTACAGTACTGTGGTATTGTTCACAGGCGGCCCATGACAGTAATGCCAACCTTTGCTTAGGTCCTTTGGTTAAAAATATACACCTGAACTCTATTATGCTTACATTTTTGGTACTAGTGTATAGTTATCATATCATCTCAAATTGTTAAATGAACTTTCCTAGTACCTCAAACAATTATCTGTCAATGACAACCAAGTAATTGGTCAAAACTATTATGAAAAATAGGCAAAAGTCTGTATCAGGAAAATCCAGAAGGAGCTACAACAGTAGGTGTTTGTCAGGCAGTTGATGTCAACTCTGAAAACTGTGGACCTGCCACTGTTTTGGGTCATCTGATTACCATGACCACCATTAGAACATGTACTATCCTACTCTTGTACCCCATTTGACTTCACTCCCACACCTACACATCTGCCCTATCATTCCATCAGCAACTGTTTTAGCTTTCAAGTCATAACAGCACCTTCCTTCATGACTCCCTACCAAACCTCCATTATTGACCATAGCCCCATGATACATAAGTTTGGCTAATTGTAAACCTACTTGCAGTGTTTAAAAAAGTGTCTGCCTAGGCGGTGAGCGGCACCACTCCGCTTCGCTTTTGGCCTGCGCATTTGGTTTAGGCAGGCTGGGTGGCACCTAGGCGGTGGATGAGCGACGCAGGCCAGGCGGATGAGGCGTGTCGATGCAGCCTGGCTGCGCCGAATCGCAGCGGTGCGTCCTGCGCATGCCACACATAACCTGACCCGATCTTGCCTCTTGCTGCCACCGCTAACGGTAGATCACACCGACAGTGCCAGTCTGCCATCGCCGCTCACAGGGGCTTGTGGCAAGCATGGCGTGGTTGTGAGCTAGGGAGAGAAAAGAGAGAAGGCGATGGCTAGGGCTGGGGAAAGACAAGAGAGGAGCTGTGGCTGTGAGCTGGGGAGAGAGAAGAGAGTGGATAGAGCTGCAGCCTGATAAGTTATGGTTTAGGGATGAAAAAATTTGGTGGGCGTTAAATGGTCTATTGGGCCAGAATTTTGTGGATGTGCTGTTGAGCTAAATTTTAAATATAATATTAAATATACAATTATATAAAATTTTGAATATGCTATTTCAATTTTAACTATATATTTTTCATAGTATTATTATATAAGAACTGAATATATATATATACATGTATCTTCTGAAAAAAATATATATACACCGCCTAGGCAGTCTAGGCGGTGGGTCTCTGCCCGCTTAATGCCTAGCTTTTTTTGAAACATTACCTACTTGGCATAGAAGATGTGTTTTATTAGCACACATAACAACTTTACTGCAATATTTAAAATTCTGAATCTTGTCCTAGTGAGGTATCATAATATGTAAAGCATATGCTAAACAAAAGTGGGCGCAATGCAACAGCTAAACATCACTGCTTAGTGCTTACATCATTTAAGAAGAAGCCATAATACACAACTAAGGAAGGACGGGGATAAATTAACTATGCCAGACTAGGAGTGTATTGTTTGAAAAATCATTTTTGTAAATTGAGTTCCAAGAACATTCAAATAGCATACTTACATTGAATTGTGCATCAAGATCAGCTTGTGCTTGAATGATTTCAATCAATTCTTGAAAGGATTCTCGAGGAGCAGAATCCCCAAATATGCTTAGACCCCGCAGGAAATCCATGAATAATTTAAATTCCAATCGGGTTACATCTAGTACACTCTGAATTATGGCATTGCCAAAGCTCATCACATAAAATGCATGGAAACTTAATCACTGAAAAGGTCAAACAGAGAAAACTCATAAGGACATACTTTCTTTATCAAATCAGTCATATATCTTTCCATTTCTGCTTGAGGTTTCAGCAGCTCTGCTTTAACAGGAAAGACCTGCAAACAATATCAACTCTTATAATCAGGTAGAACAGTTGATAACCTATCCCTAGTCCCTACAATACATGCAATTCCTATATGTACCTGTTTACCTTATCTTTAAGGAAACAAATAACTTTTTCACGTATCTCTGATCCCGATTCCACGTGCTTAAATAAAGGCTGTAAGGAATCTAGACCAAAGAAGGTACAGATCAATAAAAGTACCAAAGCGGCCAGTAAGTATTTCATAAAGCCAGTTTCATGCATACAAGATCATTACTAGCAAGTAGTAGCATTGATTATTCAACAACTCCAGGGATATATTATCACTTGAGCTCCAATAAAATGATGGGGAAAAGCATGCCAACAAAACTATAGCAAAGATTTGTCATGGCTATTGGGCCAGGGCCAGCCAAGCCCATGGTAATAGTACTTGAGCGGGTACTGTAGCGTGAACAATACATGTGGGGTACTGTAGCAAAAAATTAGAGATTTGCTAGTTTAAAAGGTAAGAGCATCTCCAAAAGTCTCTCCAAGCCAAATTTTGGCCATCCAAACAAAAAATTGCACTCCAACAGACTGGCCAACCGGATGGCCAAGCCATCCGGCTGGCCAAATCAAGCTCTCCGCTGGCCAAATCTGGCCAGCCGACTTGGCTGGCTATCTGGCGCTCGTGCGCGTGTTGCCTCCCCATTCGTCGCTGCTTCATCCTAGGCCAGCGCCCTCGGCTGCCGCCGCCCCACGTTGTTGCCCACCTCTGCCGCCTCGCGCCGTTACTCGCCGCTGTCGGCCACAGGCACCGCTTCTGCCACCCCGCGCAGTTGCCCGCCGCTGTCGGCCCCGCCAGCCCTAGGCACCGCTTCCGATGCCCCGCGTTGTTGCCCGACGCCATCAGCCCCACCGGCCGCAGGCACAGGCAAACGCTGCTCGGCTGCATCGCCTAGTGCCCTCGGGCAAGAAATGGAGAACAAAAGAAAGAAAGAAAGGGAAGGAAAGAGAAAGGAAAGAGAAGAAAGAAAAAAAAAGAGATTTTTAAAAAGTTTCAAAAAATGAAAAATTTATAGCTGATATTTAAAAAAATAGATCAAATTTTTGAAAATATTTTGAGATTTTAAAAGGGAGAGTAAATTGTTTAGAGAGTTAAGAGTAGAGAGTATGTTGGAGTACATAGCAGATTTGGAGAGGAATCTTTTTGGAGAGTTGATTAAACAGACAAATAGAGAGTAAAAAATGGAGAGGTTTTTGGAGATGCTCTAAGATTATATTAGAACATACTGAGTCCTTAAAAGGTAATATTAGATTAAAACCTTACTTGAGAGCCATCTATATAAGGATGGGTTGTATCTCTATTCAGGGACAAGAAAGAAATTAGTCTAATCTCTCCCCAATCTAAGTTTACCTCTCATCCCTAGCAACAGCTGACACCCGGCTATCCTCCCAGCGGTGTTTATCCTATCATGGTACCAAGTACCAATCCATGACAAGATCACACACGCTGGTCCAAGAAATTTAGATGGCATGGTGATATGGCATATCCTGAAACCCTGATTGCACATGCAGTTAGTTTACTTTACATTTAGATGGCATGTGTTAGCATATTCTGTTATAGGTTGGGTTCGGCCAGGCCATTCCCTCCTGTTCGGCCAGGCCATTCCCTCCTGTTATATCCTTGGCAAGGGGTTATCTTCTAGACTAGTAATTCAGTTATAAAGTAGTTATCCCCTTGCCTCTATATATGTACCTAATCATGGCTCATCAAATACAATTAATTCCATTCTATTCCATTCTCCTTCATGGTATCAGGAGACCGGGTTCGCCCTTCCTCTCCACCTTCCGCTGCTCCCTGATCGAGGCAAGGAACCCTGTTCTTCCCTGCCTTCGGCACAGGGAACCCTTCCTCCCTCCCTTCGGCACAGGGAGATAGGGGGTTCGGTCAGGACCTCTTCCTCCCTCCCTTCGGCTGCCCTCCCTGCTCAGCATGGCCGGGTCTCCCCCCACCTCTGTCGTCGACCCTGCAGACCTCGTTCATCGCAACGACAACGACGAGCCAAGGCGTCTCGCTGACACCCGCATGGCTGCCCGTGAGGCTGCCCTTGCAGAAGCACAGGCCGCTGAAGAAGAAGCTGTTGCTGCCTCTTCCGATCGCGACGCTGCCACCGAGCGCATCCGTGCTGCTCTAGCACGAGCAGCCAAAGCTCGGGCCGACGCTGCCGCTGCAGCTAACCCCATCGCGCCTCCTCCAGGGGACGGCCTGGACGTCTCCAACGCCATGGCCCTCCACGAAGCAACTGCTATCCTCAACCTCCACGCTCAGGCGGTCTCCGTTCAGAACGCCCGCAGCCTGGTTCCCATCACCCTTGACACAGCCGGCAACTACTCAAGATGGCGCGAACAATTCCTCCTCGCCGTCACAAAGTATTCGCTGCAAGATCATATCTTTAGCGACCACGCTACCTCGGCCCTGCCTGATTGGACGCGGATGAACGCCGTGGTGAAATCTTGGCTTTACAGCACGACTTCTTCTGATCTTGCTGAGGCCGTCATTGACCACCGCGCCACCGCCCGAGAAGCTTGGCTTGCCATCGAGGGTCACTTTCTTGGGAATCAGGAGACCCGTGCCCTACACATTGACGCCAAGTTTCGTGCCTTCGCGCAAGGGGATCTTTCCATCACCGAGTACTGCAAGCGTTTCAAGAAGATGGCCGACGATCTTGGCGATCTTGGCGAACACGTGACCGACCGCACCTTGGTCCTCAATGTTATTCGCAGGCTCAACGAACGCTACAAAGACATCGGTGTTCACCTCCGGCGCGGGCGTCCCTTTCCCTCCTTTACTGCTGTTCAAAATGAGCTTCTCCTTGAGGAGATTAATATGGTTCAGCACTCCGCTGCCCCCCCCCACTACCTTCGTCGCTGTCCCCTCTGCACCCCAGCAGTCCGCACTAATTGAAGGCAGCACACCTCGAACCGGCGCCCCAAAACAGAACAAGAAAAAGAAACAGAAGGGACGCAATTCTTCAGGTGGCCCTCCTGCCCCAGCCGGCAGCAGCCCCTCCCCCAATCCTGGATCCACAACCGGGCCCAACGGGACGTGGCCCTCCTTCTACAATCCGTGGACAGGGTCCATCTAGATGTGGCCCGGCCCACGGACTCCTCCCCTGGCCCACCTTCCTCAAGGCCGAATGGGTCCCCAACAGCAGCAAGCAATGCTTGCATTCTAGGGGCCCCAACAGTTTTCACAGATGGCTCAACAAAATCCTCATCAACCACTATTTTTTCCTCCCTACGGGACCCCTGCAGGACCTCTGTTGCAGCCACAACAGCAAGCCTTGCCACCCTGGACCCCCCAAGCACCGCAACAGCCCATGACAGGAGCTCCGGCTTGGGACCAGAGCTCCCAAGCCTCCACTTTCAGCACCATGACTCTCACCCCTCCGGTGAATAACGACTGGTATTTTGATACTGGTGCTTCCTCCCACATGACATCCCATGACGGTACCCTCTCTCACTATTCGGTTCCACGGTATCCCTCTCCCACTTCTATTGTTGTCGGTAATGGTTCACTCCTCCCAGTCGCCGCGACCGGGACGACATATCTTGGCCACCTTACTTTAAATAATGTTCTTGTCTCGCCACAGCTCATTAAGAATCTTATTTCTGTTCGCCAATTTACTATCGATAATAATTGTTCTGTGGAATTTGACCCTTATGGTTGCTCTGTGAAGGATCTTCTCACGGGGACCGTGACCATCAGGTGCAATAGCTCCGGACCACTCTACCCTCTGCAGGTTCCAGTGGCGCACTCTCTGGTTGCGGGCTCCACACCAGCTTCACTTTGGCACCGTCGTCTTGGTCACCCTGGTCGCAAAACTCTTTCAAAACTTGTTTCGGCCATTCCCGCTTGTAATAAAGACTTGGATTCTATATGGCATGCGTGTCAGTTAGGACGACATGTTCGTCTTCCTTTTGGTACTTCAGTCTCTAGGGCGTCGAACAACTTTGCTCTTATTCATTGTGACTTGTGGACATCTCCTGTTGTTAGTGTCTCTGGTTACAAATATTACTTAATTGTTCTCGATGACTGCTCACATTACTTGTGGACATTCCCCCTTCGGCTAAAGTCTGACACATTCATGACATTATCTAACTTTTTTGCCTACGTCTCTACCTAGTTCGGTGCTCGCATCCAGGCCATCCAAACCGACAACGGGCGGGAGTTTGACAACTCCACCGCTCGCACTTTCTTTACGACACATGGCATCCTCTTCCGCATGTCGTGCCCCTACACGTCTCCACAGAACGGTAAGGCCGAACGGATCATTCGTACTACTAACGACGTTATCCGCTCTCTTTTGTTTCAGGCGGGCATGCCTCCTTCATATTGGGCTGAAGCGTTGCACACTGCGACTCTACTCCTCAACATCTTACCTACCAAGACCCTTGACTTCTCGACCCCGCACTTTGCCCTCCATGGCAGTGCGCCGTCCTACGATCATCTTCGGGTCTTCGGTTGTAAGTGTTACCCCAATCTCTCGACCACTGCTCCCCATAAACTTTCACCTCGCTCCGCTCTTTGTATCTTCCTGGGATACTCTGCTCACCACAAGGGATACCGCTGCCTTGATCCTACCACCAATAGAATCATTATTTCCTGTCATGTCATCTTCGACGAAACATCATTTCCCTTTGCCGAGCAACCCTCACCTCCCAATGCTACGGACTTTACCTTTTTAGATGAATTTCCTAACACGGCAGCCGCTCCCATAGGGCTACCAATTTTTTCTTCTACAGGTACCTCTCCCACCGTACCACTTTTGGCGCCACCAGTTCCACCAGGATATCACACCCTTCCTCGCGCGGGTGTTGTGCCACGCGCGGCCACGGGTCCCTCGACACCCACCGTACCACGCGCGACCCCGACTTCATCTTCGACGCCTACCCCCGTGCCATGCGCAGATACCACGTCTCCTGCACTCCCACGTGCGGGACCGACTCTGCGTGTCTACTCCAGGCGTCCCCGACCAGCCGAGCCTCCTCCTCCAGCGGCATCCACTACTTCCCGAGCACCTGCGCCGCTACCTCCTGGTGCTATTGCCGTTACCCCAACAGTGAACCATCATCGCATGACGACACGAGCCAAGGATGGGTTCCGAGTTCCATCCCTGTTCCATGTCACACCACTATCTCCAGTACCGAAGACTTTTCGTGGTGCCCTTGCCGACCCCAATTGGCGGGCTGCCATGGAAGAAGAACATGCTGCCCTCATCACAAACCAGACTTGGGATCTGGTTCCTCGCCCGCAGCATGCCAACATTGTCACCGGTAAATGGATATTCAAGCACAAGTTCCTCGCCAACGGTTCCTTGGAGCGTTACAAAGCTCGTTGGGTCCTCCACGGCTTTACTCAACGTCCAGGCATTGACTTTACAGAGACATTTAGCCCTGTTGTCAAGCCTACCACAGTTCGCACAGTTCTCTCGTTGGCTATCTCCTGCAAGTGGCCTGTTCATCAGCTCGATGTCAAGAATGCCTTCCTCCACGGCACTCTGACAGAGACAGTGTTTGTAGCTCAGCCGTCTGGTTTTGAACACCCCGTTCACCCAGACTTTGTTTGCCGCCTCAACAAGTCTCTTTATGGGCTGAAGCAAGCCCCTCGTGCTTGGTACAGTCGCTTTTCCACGCACCTGATCTCTCTTGGTTTCGTAGAAGCCTAGTCAGATACTTCGCTGTTCATCTATCGTCGTGGCACTGATACAGCTTACCTGCTTCTCTACGTGGATGACATCGTTCTCACCGCTTCCTCAGCACAGCTCCTACGGCAAATTATCTCAGCTCTTCAGCAAGAATTTGCCATGAAGGATCTAGGTGAGCTCCACCATTTCCTGGGGATGCAGGTTCAGCGCAGTGATGATGGTATGATTCTCTCTCAGCGACAGTACATGCTTGACATCCTGGACCGAGCAGGCATGACAGAGTGCAAACCTTGCAATACGCCAGTCGACACTAACCCCAAAGTTTCTGCCGACTCTGGGACTCCAGTCGCCGATCCTTCAGATTACCGCAGCCTTGCTGGTGCCCTGCAGTATCTGACTTTTACGCGACCAGACATCTCCTATGCCGTACAGCAGGTCTGTCTCCACATGCATGATCCTCGAGAGGCTCACCTTGCTGCTCTCAAGCGCATTCTTCGGTACATTCGGGGTACTTTACATCTGGGGCTTCTTCTTCGGCCATCGACGCTGGATGACTTGGTGGTCTATACTGATGCTGACTGGGCCGGTTGTCCAGACACTCGCAAGTCCACTTCGGGCTACGCTGTGTTTCTTGGCGACAACCTGGTTTCTTGGTCGTCTAAACGGCAGAACACTGTCTCCCGCTCCAGTGCTGAAGCAGAATATCGCGCCGTGGCCAATGGCGTCGCTGAGGCTTCCTGGCTTCGCCAGCTTCTTCATGAGCTTCATACTCCGCTTCACCGCGCCACTCTTGTCTACTGCGACAACATTAGCACGGTCTACATGTCTTCTAATCCAGTCCAGCATCAGCGAACGAAGCATATCGAGATCGATCTTCACTTCGTCCGTGAGAAGGTGGCCATGGGTGTCGTTCGGGTCCTTCATGTCCCCACGACATCTCAGTTCGCCGACGTCTTCACCAAAGGGCTGCCCTCTTCGGTTTTTACTGAATTTCGGTCCATCCTGAATGTCCGTGGCTAAGCACCGACGTTCAGACTGCGGGGGCGTGTTAGCATATTCTGTTATAGGTTGGGTTCGGCCAGGCCATTCCCTCCTGTTATATCCTTGGCAAGGGGTTATCTTCTAGACTAGTAATTCAGTTATAAAGTAGTTATCCCCTTTCCTCTATATATGTACCTAATCATGGCTCATCAAATACAATTAATTCCATTCTATTCCATTCTCCTTCAGCATGGAATACATGTTAAATCAGTACACAAACGAATATTATTGTTCACTGATACATGTCGGGCAGCTATTCATAAGTAGAAACATTATTATATTTCACATACCAACATTTAAGCACAATATCTATAGTCTATACTACTTTAAAAGTAGCTAGTGGTGGTGGCAAAAGTAGCTAGTGGTGGTGGCAGTAAATCTGCCACCACCACAATCCCTCTCATTGACACGTGGACCCTTATTGTCAATGAAATCTATACTACTTATAATGTTATAATTTTTTCCCGTTGCAACACAAGGGCACTCAACTAGTAATTAACAAAGAATACATAGCTAACTTAGCAGCTTAGTGTGACTAATTACATGCACATACAATATTTATAGTCCAAGCTATCTTGTTTCAAAACACGAACGCTAGAACAAGAAAATATCTGGAACTTGAAATGCACAAAATGAGAAAATGAAGTTGTGTTACATACCACCCACATGTCCTGATAAATTGAAATGGAAAAGTCAAGGAAATGCAAAAACCACGGCATACACAATATGTGAGCAAGTAACTTAATAAATCACCTTAAAAAGTAAGTTAATAAACATAAAACCATTGGCTTGTTTTTCCTGGTTTCTAAAATTGCATAAGGTCCAATAAATTGCCACTAGGGATGAATCTGGGAGTAAAAACATCATCGATGGTGGAAAATCAATAAAGTTGTCTATTGTTGTTGTCTTGAGCACAACATAATTAGTGCAACGACCAGAAATTCTTTCATAATCAAAAGTATGTGCCCCAAAAGGAGACTTAATGCAGAAATTTCCAAAATTGGCCAATAGTTCAACCAATGTTAGAAAAATCGGTGATCGGTAACTGATCGGCCGACCACTAAGTAGGGATTAATCGGTTAATCGGGGATTAAATGAATTAATTGGTCGATAAATTAATCAGTTGACTAAATATTTAAATAATACATTATAGTGTCCATATTTAATAATTCTAGGGTAATGGTCACTTGGAATCTACAGGAGAATGGTCACTAGGCATTTGACACCTGACTAATTCTATCCACTCATCTTTTCTTTGTTTTTCACCACAACGCCCTAATCACAGGCACAAATGCCGTGTATACGTTTTCTTTCTTTTTCACAGCACGCCATCCCTCATTCCCTCTGTCTCTCTCTCTCGGGACCCCTCTCTCTCAAACCTGTTTCTTCTCCCTTTCCCCACAGCTGAAGAAGGTCGGTGCCGACGCATTTGGAGAGCATGGCTCCGGCGACGGCGACTGGAGGATGGCTCCGGCAGTGTGTGGTTGGCGGAGCTCGGCACAGATCCGGCGTGAGCCCGACGCAGCCACACGGTCCGGATCCAGGAGTCGGCGGCACGAACCAGGCGTCAATGGCATAGATCCAGGCGGCGGTGCGGATCTGGACGGGCGAGGTCGGCGCGCACGGCGAGGATGGTGTGCACGGGGCCAGATCTGGCTGGACGGCGCTTGGTTTGGAGGCGCCGGATCTAGCTAGGAGGAGCTGCAGCGCAAGAGATGGCGCACGAGACCTCGAGCTAGAGGGGCCGATTAATCGGTTCACCGATTAATCGGGTAGACTGACCGATTAATCGGTCCACCGATTTCTGGCCGATTTTCCTGTAAATTAAATGGAGTGGGCCAATTAATTGGCTGATCGGCTGATTTTTTCAACACTGAGTTCAATTGTTCAAGCTTCAAGGTTCAAACAGAGTGTGTCATGGTCATGGGCCTAGACGCCAAGGCCCACAACCTAGACTATTATAGAGATAAGATTAGGTTTCTTATTTTAGAGATAAGATTAGATTGAGTTGTAATCTATTTCCTAGATTTTAAAGATTAGATTCTTCAGAGTCAAGTCACGCCATCTATATAAGGATGGGTTGTATCTCTATTTCATTAAGCAATAAAGAATTAGTCTAATCACATGCCAATGTTCATCATCCCAGTCTAAAGTCCTCCTCTCATCCCTAGCAGCTGACGCTGCCCAGTTATCCTCCCGGCGGTATTTATCCCATCATGAATTTGGTTCATGACAGAGTGCCTATTCAGAAATATACTTGTAAGATGACAAACAAACAACAAATGGGTATTGAAAGCTTACTTTTAACATCCTGCCGTATGAGTGACATGAGTGCTTTGTGAACAGCATCACGCTCCACATTTTCCTCTAAAACGCTTGAAAATTTTAGAAGAATGCATGCATGTACTATTTTATCCAGATTAAAGATAGCACAAAGATTGTACCACTTGCAAGAAGTTGTCCAAGGATATCTGCAATTTTTGAGACGAATTCTGTATTTTTGGCAAGAAGTGGAAATCCACGAATAGCTTGTATTCTAATCTGCAAGCATAATTAATTAGGAATTAAACATACAGAACAGATGAAACCTCCTGATAGATAGGACGCACCCCGTATTCATATTGTTATAAAAAATGAAACATAATTATGGCATTTTAACAAATGTTCTTTATCCTGAAGAAAAGCTCTAGCTTGCCGTTATACATTAACATACAGGTGTGAGGTGTTACCCTCTAGCTATTGGAACAACTTGTAAACACCATGCAAGTAACCAGGGCCCAGGGGCAAGCATGAGAGAAACAAGCAGTAAGAGCAAACAGGGTCATCACAGAAACTGCTTGCATTTATACAGCGTAGGTTGGAAAGAACCAGAGAAGAATCAATTGAAGGTTGGAAAAAGTAACCATATCCTTTTTTCTGGGTTCCCTAAAGGAATGGTGATTTGCAACATTAACAAGCAAATGACAGATGCGCTCCTAGTCAGGGCATGCTGCTCTAATTGCACATATTATGAAAAAACAAAGTTAGTTGGGAAACATCAAAAGAAATTAATATAGCCAAGCAAAAAGGGCAGAAAATGTGGCACAGACCCTCACAACTATGGCCAAAATTCAGTAGCCCAACCAAGTTGCCTAAACACCAGCATCCCAGACCAACTGTAACATTATAAAGTTCTAGTTTTCAAGGAGTTTGTTTTGAAATATTTAAAATAATTAGTAAATTAACGAGTACAGTTTAAGTCATTTATTTGTTAGTTCGTACACGAACAGCATTATGAGAAAATGGAGAGGACATACAGCGAGCTCCTCCATGTCGACGAGGTCGAACATGGCCTCCATGGCGAGTGTGGCGTGTGCCGGGAAATTGCCGAAGAAGCGGGGGATGAGCTGCGCCGCGAGCTGCTTCGCCTTCACGCTCTGCCCCTTCACGGCCGATATGATCGCCTCGTAGTCCGCCGCGAGCTGCGATGCGAAGACAGACCACCCCCGAGCGAAAACCCCGTCAAAACCCTAGGCGGCACCGTAAGAGTTAGAGCGGCGAGAGGGGAGTGGGGGCGCACCTGGGACTTGTCCTTAGCTGACGAGAGGCGCTCGCCGAGCTCGTAGAGCCGCTCGACCTCTGCGGCGTCGTCGGCGGCCATGGAGGACGGATGGACTGGAGCAGGGGATTTGAGGGTTAGGGTTTGGACTTGGAGGGGAGGGGAGGGGAGGTCGGTGTACGGAAGAGGGTATGGGTTTAAATTTGGGATTTTTTAAGATCTCCATCTTAAAATTAATTACCTATATTCTTAGATAGAGTACACCCTAAATAAAAAAAGTCCCCAAAATCTTTTTTTCCTACAGCAGTTCCCCTAAATCAAAACTTGTTATTTTTCAAAAATCAATGTGGGCCCAGTTTAATGCACGGGAGTAGCCAATACTCCCCAGATCCATTTGCGTCGCTGGCCGCCGCCTACTCCCGTCGAGGCACCGGCCGCCGCCGTCGGCCGTCGCTCTACCGGACGCCGCCATCGCCGCCCGTCGTGCCTCCGAACGAACCACTAGAGAGTGCTCGGGACCAACGAACCACTCCAAGTGAAGGAAGATAGGTAGAGCCCCAAATTGTGCAAATGAGAAGTGCTGGAAATGCTATTTGCTACTTGAAGTCTTGAACTAAACTAACTGGTTGAGTAATTTTTTTATATAAACATTGCCTATTTTTATGCATATTGTATATATGTATGTATGGTCGTACCTTAGTTTTTTTTTGAAAATGATCATATCAAATTAGCTTATGTTCTAGTTTGATATGTATGTACACCTATTGATTCTAACTTTTTTGACCTTCATAGGGATATAGAAGCAATCAATCGGTGATGGATCGTCATCGAAGATTACTTATGCGATAACTCTTGGATTCATCGTCGTCGCCGGATGATGAAGAAAAATTAATTATTACCGCAACACAAGTAGTGAATCACCAATATCAATTATGTAATGCACCAACACATGGGGATTCTATAGTAGGGTATCAGGTAGTTCATCGTGACAGAGAAGCAGGACATATGAGATTGTTCCAAGATTATTTCTTCGATAATCCTACCTATGGCTCTACTTTCTTCCGGCGCAGGTTTGAAGCAATTAATATTGTTTTTGTTTTGTTTTGTTTTGATGCACACACATTCTATATATACCTTATTGCTATTGTTTATTACTACTATTCACACATATTTAGAATGGAACGATCTCTATTTCTACGTATAATGCATGTTGTAGGAGATCACGACAACTATTTTGTGCAAAAGAGAAATGCAGCCGGTACACTTGGGTTATCTTGTTTGCAGAAGGTTACCACATCATTCCATATGTTAAGTTATGGATTAGTAGCGGATACTACAAATGAGTATGTTCGTATTGGAGAAAGTACTACTATCGAGAGTTTGAGAAGGTTTGTCAAAGCTATTGGTGCAGTTTTTGGAGAAAAGTACTTAAGGTCACCAAACGAGAATGATACTATTAGATTACTTGCAATTGGGGAGCAAAGAGGTTTTACAGGTATGTTAGGATGTATAGATTTTATGCATTGAAAATGGAAAAATTGTCCTTCTGCATGGCAAGGTATGTAATGTGGCCATGTGCACGAGCCTATAATTATTTTAGAAGTTGTTGCTTCTGTAGATCTTTGGATTTGGCATGCTTTCTTCGGTTTACTTGGGTCTCATAATGATATCAATGTTCTCCAACTATCTCCATTATTTGCCAAGCTAGCTATGGATCAAGCTTCTAAAGTGAAATATAGCATAAATGGTCACCACTATACAATGGGGTATTATTAGGGATGGCAGTCGGGTATCACGGGCACGGGTATTACATACCCATACCCGTACCCGCGAAAAATACCCGTACCCGTACCCGTACCCGTTACCCGCGACGGGTAAAAACCCGTGCCCATACCCGATACCCGCGGGTACCGTATACCCGCGGGTATACCCGTTTACCCGTGAACAAAAAACAGCAACAAAAAACGGCCAGGGGGCTTGGGCGCTCGGCGTCCGGCGGCAGGGTGCTCGGCGGCGGAAGGTCCGGCCTCCGGCGGTGGGGCCTCGGCGTCCGGCGGCGGGGCCTCGGCGTCCGGCGGCGGAGGCTAGGCGTCTGGCGGCGGGGGCTCGGGGGCTCGGATGCGGAAGGTCCGGCGGTGGGGGCTCGGCGTCCGGCGGCGGGGGCTCGGCGTCCGGCGGCGGGGGCTCGGCGTCCGGCACTCCGGCGACGGGGGCTCGATGACCGGCGACGGCGGGGTGAGAGCCGAGAGGAGTGGCTGGGAAGGGGAAGAGGTGAGAGGGTGACGGCGGGGTGACGGGTGAGAGCTGAGAGGAGTTAGGGTTTTGATTTTGGAATGAGTTTATATACTCCGGGTAAACGGGTAAACGGGTAAGGCGGGTATGGGTACTGAATACCCATACCCGTACCCGTTTACCCGTCGGGTATAAGATTTGACCCATTATCATACCCGCGGGTATAAAAAATGGAACAAACCCGATCCTAATAGGGTTTTTACTCACAGGTAAACGGGTATACGGGTATAATTGCCATCCCTAGGTATTATCTTGTGGATGGCATATATCCTTCATGGGCCACAATTGTAAAGACTATACAAATGCCACAAGGCAATAAGAAAAAATATTTTGCCAAAGCACAAGAAACAGTTAGAAAGGATGTGGAACGGGCATTTGGTGTTCTACAATCTCGTTTTGCCATTGTTCGTGGGCCTGCTCGATTTTGGAATGAAGATACGCTAGAAGAAATCATGAAAGCATGTATTATCATGCATAACATGATCATTGAAGATGAACGAGATGCAAACTACGAGTTAAATTTTGATGGGATGGGAGACACGGTACAAATTTCTCATGACCCTACACCAGAATTGCATGGGTTCATTGAAAATATTAGAAAAATAAAAGACAAGGAAGTTCACTCACAACTTCAAGACGATCTAGTTGAGCACCTATGACAACGACATGGTGATCAATATTAAAAATGATATCAATGTTAGCTTCGTTGTGACTATCTATTTTCTACGACTTATCATATTTCTTTCACTATTCTTTTTTGGTACTTCTAAATAGATGTTTTATTCAACGTATGTTACATTGAACAGATCTCTCTACCTCGAGATGTGAAAACATTTCACGTGCATTGTTTGGTATCTAATTGAAATAAAAACATTTCAGATTTTGAGACTGTAAATTACAGTATGATATGATTTTGTCGATGCCAGTTCAAGACAGCCGGCAAATGATTATGTTCAAGAAGTGGCCTGTGTTGACACTAACAACGACAAGGCAAATGATGCTGATAAAATATATAAGATGATTGTACTGTTCATGTTTGCTGTCACTGTTCAGTTCATATATCACTCTCCTGTGTCAGCTGAGAACCTTAATTATGTCATTCATGTCACTGTGTTGTCCGATCGCATGCATGCCATTGTGCTGTCCGATCGTACCATCTATCTGAATACCGTGTACAAATGATCGAATCAAATCAAATATATCCGATGTAAATCACAAGAGAAGAACACATTTTTTGTGATTCTTGCTTGCCTGCTCTGACTAGCGAGCGCTTGCTCGCCGACGGTAATTAGCCTTTATTTTTTTAACATAATCATATTTTTTTACTACGTATGTTACTGTGACATTAGCCAAAAACAAATCATTCACTTAGAAAAACAAGTATTCAACTGTTGCAAAATTTTGATGCTGCGCTCATTTTGTACAATTCATCCAGTAATTAGACCACCCAATATCTAATTCAAAGAATAAAAGTATCAGCTTGTCACTGATGCATTCAATTAGCAGAGGTTCATATCATAAGTTCTCACTACATCATGCAATTTGGGATTATAAGAAAAAAAATTGCAAGAACATAATACGAAAGTTGCAACTACGATTATATCAAGTTGAATTGCCTAATTTGTACCACGTCGTCGAGTCATGATATCATTCTGTCGACTTGTATAATATTGTTATTGTGTGACAGGTAAAGAACTGATGTCCATAGTCATTATCCTCTCTTCCTCTAAATCTCGTTTTAGTTCTAACTTCTTCTCTCTTTAGCTCCACACTTTTTCTCTCTAGCATAACCCATTCTTGTTCTAATGCAAATGTCTCTTTATGTCTCTCATCTTTTTTGAGCTCTTTCACTAAATCAGACTCTTTCTTCTTTTCCCACAGATGATTTAAAGACTCTAAGTATACATCATGCCCACCTTGCTGAAAAGTTTGTTTTGCTTTCTTATTACCTATTGGTCTTTTATGAATTTCAGATTCTTCAATTCGAGCTGCATTGACCTCAAGACCTGTGGGTGTAGTAGTAGTGGGGCTTGAATTGGTGGTTGCCTTTCTTTTTTTTAATAGCCAACTTCTGGGATGACATTTCATTCTACTTCACAATCCATTTTGGTTGTCCTTGTAGTAGATTCCAACAGTGACGGAACTGAAAAGACCTGTTGTGCTCATCTTCAGACTTAAACAAAGCACATGCTTGGACAATCTGTACAAGTCAACAAAAAGTATTTAAGTAGAACAAAAATTAAATTAAAGAAAATATGAAATTAAATATCTTAAAACATTTGTACCTGTCTTGAATTGTTGTACCACTTTGTGCTCTACCATCAATTTGTGTTAGACATCCAACAAACTTGTTAACATTCTCTTGTATTGTTTACCAACAATTCAGGAAAGAGTTTTGGTTACGAGTTGACTGGAACTCCTTGCTAGAGTGGAAGTAATCATAAATTCTATTCCAATATGTCGAATTACTTTGAGCCTTTCACCGGATCCAAACTAACATTGACCTACGCTAACACCAATAATTCATCTTCCTTCTCACTGAAATTCTTTGATTTTTTTTTTTGGTTTGGCCTTTCTGCCAGCGTAACTCCCACATTATATGAGCTCCTCCTTGTGGGTGTTAATCAGTCCAAGGTCAAGTTGTGTATTATTTGGGCCATTCAGGATATTTGTGAAATATCCATTACCTTAAGTAGGCATTATTCATGTAAGCCATATTATCAATTGTTGTATTGTTCAAGTGCATAAAAAGAAAAATAGTGAATATGGATGCTGCTGGATAGTAATGATAATTTATAGAACATATAAGCAATGTAAATTAAATCAGCTTCAATAAAGTTTAAGATTCATTAAAGTAGTTTCTGTAAATTTTATGACAAACGTTCAATGCTGAAAGTGTACTGTTTAAAAATAAATAGTATGATCCCAAACAAATAAAATTTATGGATTGGTCATTACTAAGTATCACTGCTATATGTGCAGTGCATATTAGAGCCATTTTAGTAATTTTTTTGCGATAAGTTTACTGTTTTAAGACGAAGAACATGACCCCACATAAATAAAACTTCTTTGCTACTCCTTACTAACTGCAGTAGCACTGCCGTATGTGCAATATAAATTAAATAAATTTAGTAACATGGTAACATAATGTATACGAGTCAAGTCCAGTCACTCACTGTATAAAGCTTTGTTTGGTTTAATAATCTCTAATTGTAATAATCATAGATGATTATCATGGTTCAATACGTAGCATGGGCAATCAAATGAGCAAATGAGAATTAGAGATGTATTAGACCAACTCCGACAAGATTACCCATCTCTTAACCCAAATTAGGGCAAAATCACGTGGGACCCACCAATTTCGGTGCCCCGTTCCCAACAGTGTTTTGCTTCTACCTCCCCATCTGGCTGGCTGCGCTAGTGGCAGTTGGTTCCTGCACCCGGGCGGAAGAAGAAGGCGGAGGGTTGGCGAGCGGCGAGCAGGGAGCGAAGTGTACGAGAGGAGCTCCGTAGGGAGACCGTTGGCGAGCGAAGAACATGGGAGAAAGAAGCTCGTAGATGGAGGATGCGGTTTTGGGAGAGACGATGAGAGATCTGCTGGAGGAGAGAATAGTACCAAATCTCCTATAATTTAGGATAAATAGTTGGACGGGGATCTATTGGAGTTGGTCTTACCATGAGAACTGCTAGGCCACATTGCGTGCTGCTTTTCCTGTCCCCATAGCAAATTGCAGCGCTGCTTTTCCCGTCCCTATAGCAAATTGCAGCACTTCTCCTGCTTTATGTGACAGAGATTGCTGCAGGCTACAGTCTAGACTATAGGTGCTGCCTTTTCTGCTTGGGGCAAAGCGATCATGGCAGAACTGCAGCATGCAGCAGCCGCAGAGGAGAGGAGTCGTGCGACCGTGCCTGTGGAAGGAGGAGAATCGGGATTCAGATAAGAGAAGAGGACGAAGAAGAACGTGCTTCCCGATGGTGGGCAGGGCAGGGCAGGGCAGGGCAAGGCAACGGCGGGAACGAGCGAGAAAAGGCGCGCGGGGGGAAAATAAAGCGGGAAATAGAAATAGGATACCTGAAACCCTATCCCCTCCTAACCGAACAAGTCCTTAAGGTGGAGAAGATAAAATTTAGGATGTTATTAAGATAGTGTTTGGTTTCTTAGACTAAAGTTTAATCTGTGTTATATTAGATGTTTAGACATCAATTTTAAATATTAAACTTGAATTGTTTATAAAAATAATTACAGAATTAGAGGATTATTCACGAGACAATTTTTAAAGCGTAATTAATCCATGATTAGAAAATATTTACTGTAGCATCACATTGTCAGATCATGGCGTAATTAGGCTCATTACATTCGTCTCGCGAATAATCCACTTATTATGAAATATATTTTATAAATAGTCTATATTTAATACTCTAAAATAAAATCCAATTATCCGATGTGACGAAACTAAAATTCGAGACTAAAAAACTAAACGAGCCTTAAATATAGGAATTTAGATAGGAGATATGTTGGAGTATGGTTTTTAGAGTATAAACATCAATTTTAGCTATAGGGTGTTAAATACAATATCTCTTGGAGATCTTGAGCAATTTTCCTATAATTTATCCCCTATACCTCCTAGTTTCGGTTTCCAACAGCTTCATAAAACTAATTCTCTATATTTTTAAATCCTCTATTTTATTATTATCTAACAGTAAAAATTCTAATGACTATATTTTTAATGGTTATATCTCTAACATAATTCTAATGACTATATTTTTAATGGTTATATCTCTAACATATATATTATTATGTATGATCATTATTGTTGTTGACGACTGATAATTTTTTATTATCATTCAATGATAAAAATTACAACGTTTATATTTTCAACAACTATATTTTCATTGTGAATTTTTATTTTTCATGAATAAATAAATATCCTATAATTAGTCTAAATAGTTGACCTCAAAAAAATCTTAAAAATTATAAAGAAAACAACCTTTTATTTTTCTATTTTTTTTCTTTTCTTTTTTCATTCTATTTCTTTCTCTTTTCTTTCTTTTTTTCTTCGTTCTTTCTCCCGGTGCTAACGATGGAGAAGAGATTCCCTAGATTTTGGGATGAGGAGAGGAGTAGAGAATAAAGGACGAATTTTACAACAAATTCCCTAAATTTAAATGAAGAGGGGGAGTTGCTAGAGATGCTCTAAGTTTTTAAATTTGTGTTCGTGCCTTTGTTGATACAAGAACTTAAATTTGAGAAAATTGATTATTTGTCGTAAATTTTCTACTACTATTATTTACTTCATAAAAATGTCACTTTATATTGCTTCTCTGTTTTCAATATCATTTTTTACTTTTTGTAAAATTGTTTTTATCTTTTTACTGTGAGGAAATGACCTTTTACCCCTTTATTATTTCTTATCTCATACCGAGGCATCCGGTCACTCGCTTGCCCTCCCTACCAGGTCTGCGAGCCGCCGCCCTCGTCCTGCGCAATTGTCGCCGCCACCAAGCGCCTTGTTGAAATTGCAGGAAACCCATCGAGCATTTCTTGAATGATCTTGAAGCAATCACCTTGAATGACATTTCTTCTACTACCAAGAAGATCATTTCATCGGCCCTCAGAGTCTCTTTATTTTTTAACTTTCTATTTATTCATTTAGCAAACTCTTTAAAAAGATTTCTATATACTCCAAAAAACTCTCTATTCTCAACTCTCTAAACAATTTATTCTCTCTTTTAAAATTTCAAAATATTTTCAAATATTTGATTTCTTATTTTAAAAAATATCATTTATAAAATTTTAAAATTTGCAAATTGTATACATTTTTATAAAATTTATTTTATTTTATTTCTTTTCTTTTTTCTTTTTTTATTTTATTTTTTCTTTTCTCCCTTTATTTCTTTCTCTGTTGCCTGCACCGTTTCCTGCACAACCGCTGCATGCTGCCGCCGAGCCAGTGGGGCCCACGTGTAGCCAGCCAAAATGACTGGCCAAATTTAGCCAGCCAGAACCACAATTTGGCCAACTAGATGATTTGGCCATCCATTTCGCCATTCTTTTGGAGTGTGTGTTTTGCTTAGATGGCTAAAATAGAGCATCTCCAAAAGAATGGTTATATGGCTCTCCAAGTTAAAATTTAGTCATTCTAGCAAAAAAAAAGCTTCAAAAGACTAGCTATATGAATGGCCAAGTTATTTGGTTGGTCTACTCTTCAAGCTGGCCAAATTTGACTAGCCAAGTTGGCCTGCCATATCTGTGGCCCCACACTGCTACAGTACCTGTTGCCCCACACGCCAGCCACTACATTGTTCCAGCACACGCACAGGACAAGAGCAAAACGATCACCTAGCAGGAAGAAAAGCAAATAAAGAAAGAAAGAAAAATAAGAGAGAAAAATAAAAATGAAGAGAAATAAAAATAAAAAGAAGAGAAATAAAAATAAAAAAAAAAGAGAAAAATATTTTTAAAAATTTGCTAAAATTTGAAAACTTTATATTTTGGGTACTTATAAGTTTAGACATTATGATTCCAAATGGAAATCATTTTTTTAAAAAATATTTTGGGATTTTAAAAAGAAGAGTAATATTTTTACAGAGTTGAAAATTGATTTGGAGAGGAGACCTCAGCCGCAGAGAGCGAGCGTCAGGGAGCTGCTGCTGCGGGATGCGCGCAACGGGGGATGGCGTCAGGCGCTGGGCGGCAGGATGCGTGCAAAGCGCTGGGCGGCGGGCGGCGGGCGGCGGCGACAGGGGGGCGCTGGGAGCTGGGCTGCGAAATGATCACGCGAGACGAGGACGATCGCGCTAGTATGAGATGAGAAATTATACTAAGGTAGAAGTGTCGTTTCCTGACAGCAAAAAGATAAAAACAATTTTAGAAATGTGAAAAAATCGAAAATGGCATTGAAAATAAATAATCAATATTAAAATCGGCATTTTTACGAATTAAATCTTGAGAGTGGCAATTTTAACAAGCACGATATTGAAAGTGGCAAATATCCAATTTTCTCCTTAAATTTAGGTATCGATCAAGTGTCGATTTAGGTTGAAAAATGTGTGTACTCGTAGGTTTAATTGATTATCCATATTTCAGCTTTTTTTTGTTTCAACTTTTGCTATTGTGAACCTACTGGTTTTATAAGTCTTAGCATAGGTTTGGTTAAAAACTTGTGGGTAGGAGTTTAAAAATATTTTGCATATTTACTTCGTGAGCGAGTTCTTACTAAACCAGCGGGTTAAGACATGTCATCATCCTTTGTTTTGATGATGTGCTAATTGGGAAATAATAATTGAGAAAAAACGAAGGAGAAACCAACATCAAGAAAGGTCTCAGACCCTCTTACTAACACAATTTCATTTGATTAAGTTGATCATCATTTTATCACTTTTGGTTAACCAAATATAGGCTCAGAACTCGATAAAAAGAGGCTCCAAAGCTGATGAACGAGAGCCTCCGATTCTGATGAAGGGGAGGCCTCTCAACCCATTAATTGAGGGGCCTCCGAATCAAGTGAAATGGGTTCCACAACAATCTTCTAGTTAGAGTTAAAGTTCTCGAACAGACCTTCAAAATTTGATGTCTCTTAATCATTTCTGTTGGACCGGAAACGGCGACTAGAGGGGGGGTGAATGGGAGCTTTTAAAATTTCGGGCTAAAAACTAGCCTTCGGTTTTAGTTCTGTTTTCTGCGGAACAGGCATCGAACACTACCTTCGAAGGTCTGGTTCGGAGGTGTTTTGACAGCTTCGAACACAGGCTTCGCAGGACCAAAAGTTCGAAGCCAAGAAGACTTCGCTCCACTTGCAACCCTTGAAAAACTACTCTGCTAAGTCAGTGCAGGCTCCGCACACAGGGTGCTTCGAGCAGGCTTCGCACTTCACCCTTCGCACTTGACAGCATCAACTGGTGCTGGGCTTCGTACACGAAGGTCTAAACGCACACTGACAGACTTCGCTAGAGTCATAGACACGATAAAAGCACGGGCTTCGATCAGGGCTTCGCTAGTAAGCAGCGAGGTCTCACCTCCTGTTACACAGAGCGACAACACACTGAAAAACACACTTCACTCAAAACACCCTTCGCCTAGACAGGCTTCGGTGCACTACAACTAGTGAGGTATGTAAAACGAGCTCAAGCAAAAAGCACACAGATGCAGGGCTTCGCCGCTTGAACAAGGAACACAATAAAATTGAACTCTGGATGAATATAACAAAGTGTGTGGCTAGTACAAGAGCTCAACAGTAAATGCTCAAAGTGTTAAATGTTACCTACTGAGCCCCCATATTTATAGCCCACAGTTCACCCAAAGGAATTGACTACTTTACCCCTAGGGTTTACAATGGATTTGTCTCTACAGAACTAAGGGGTACAAAAGGTAGTCAACTTTATTGGAGGCTTCTCTGTCAGCCTTTGCAGAGGGGACAGCGCCGGCTTTTTGTAGAGCAGACACTGTCAGACTTGCAGCCTTTGACCTTTCTGAAGCCTCCTTCGCACGCGAGGGGTGCGATAGCTTCGGTGAGAAGCCTTGAGCAAGATGGCCTTCGCTTCACCGAAGTCAGCCTTCGATACAGTGACGGTTTTGAGCCGAAGCCGTCAAAGCCCTTGGGCCTTCTCACCAACACCTCCGGAGTTGACCACCACGGCTTCGCAGCTTCCGCCCAGCTCGAATTCCGTCAGTCCGTGTACCGAAGCCATGCAGGCCGAAATACCACAAGACAACCACACTCCGGAGCTAGCCTCGCTCCGAAGCCTTCCTCACTCTGAAGCCCCACCTTCGGAGTACCACCCTTCGAAGTCCCTCCTTCATCCAAGGCCTCCGCATGAAGCATTTCATGAGCACTTCGTCGCAGTGTCTCTCCCCGAGCACACTCCTCGACGAGCCTCACCCGGACCATGCCTTCGATGCGCCTCGACTTCTGAGACCTTCGTCGGGTACCTTCGAATGTCTCCCTCCGGAGCACACTTCGAACTCCTTGCCTCCGCAGAGGACTTGATCCGCCAAACTCCGAAGTCACTCCATTCGGAGTACCTTCACCCGGAGCCACGCTCCGCACTCTCTGCCTTTACCTAGCGCACTTCGACCCGAGGACCGACCCGGACCCCCTTCGCAGCCACCGTGACGGAGCTCCCCGCTCCCCTGGCATCAAGCCTCCCGCTTGACCCAGGTTCACCTGCCGCGAACCTGTCCGTCGCCTCCGAAGTCCCTGCGCACCACCGACAAACAGACAAGTGTTTCCAGTACTCCGGAGACCTCTCCGGGTTAGCAACCTCCGGTACACACTCCGGTGTACCGCCCAAAGTACCGAGACCTTCGGTACACACCCAGTCATCGTGTACTGTCGGACCCCTCTGACAAGCACACTCCGCTGCAACAGTTGCAGCAACCAAACCACCGAACACCCTTCGGTGAAACAACCTCCGAACACCCTTCGGAGGTCCAACCTCCGAACCCCTTTCGGAGGTACCCCTTCGAACATAGGTTAAAAGTCTGTCAATCACTCATCACAAAAACTAAAACCAACCCTTGGTTTCTCAAGTTCTCAATCAATCATATAAAATAAAAAAATACAAGTGTAAGAGATAATAAGATCATCTCCAAGAGTAGGTTTAAAAATTGACTCCCTATATAGTTTTTAGGGATTTATTTTTGGGATACAAATCATTTTAAATATATTTATCTTCAAAAGAGTCTCTAAATTAAAGTACCTGAGTATGTTCCCTCCAAGTAGGGAATAGAAAGATTAATTTTAGGGATCTTTTATTTTTAGGAGTTATTTAGAATATCTGTTGGAGCTGATTTTTTTAATTACAATCCTAAAAATTTAGAGAATGGTGTATTTTAGAACATTCTCTCGGGACGCTCTAACAGAGACATATGTGGATATTTTTAGGTCCGGTAGGATCAGCTTGATTGCTTTTCTTTCTACAGACTTAGGGGACTCCACTTCTATAAACTGGTTTGCAAAATATATCGTGATGCTCTAACCAATATTTTTCATATTTTTTCGTATCTTAGAACAACTTTTTCCCACCTTAAAACTTATATCATTTTTTCATAATATACAACTGAATCAAAACTGAATCAAAACTGAATCAAATATTCCACCCAAACCGCTGTATATTTAGAAGTAAGAATCTGTTTGGTTTCCGGCTACAGTTTGCCACGCCTCAACATAAGAACTTATCACACCTGTGGCGAAGAAAATAAGTGTTACACTTTTGGTGGAAAAAATTGTGGCTAGTCTGAGTTTAATAATAAATTAAACAATTACCAAATTAATTATGGTAAGGCTAACCTTAGATGTGGTAATTTGTGTCCGAGAATCAAATAGACCCTAATTTTCAAATAGCCAATCTCGATACGTATGGAATGCAAGCCTTTGTATGCTGGTCGCTGGACCCTGTAAGGGCATGTACAACCTTATTTAATAGGTGGTCTCTTAAGTGATTTTTAGGAGGTTAACTGAAAAAATACAAGAAAAGAACCTGTCTCTATACGATTCTCTATACGTATTGTTTTTTTGTTGTCTTTTGTACTTTGAAAATCATTCCGCAGTCCAGATTGTACAGACTAGCCTTCCCCGGGAAAAGGAAAACGCGCAACTGCCGCCACGCACGAAGGTGGAAGCGCCGGTTCCTTCTCCTGCCATCCACCGTTCCAGCCTCAAAACACAATCCCCTCGTCTCCCACTCTCCCTCCGCTCACACCCGCAGCCATGTCGTCGTGGTTCCACTCCTCCTCCTCGATCTCCTCCTCCTTCCGCACTGCCCAAGGCCCCTACATCGACGACGACGGCGGCATCACCTCCCACAGCGCTGTCACCTCCCACGACCCCTACTTCGATGACGAGGGCGGCATCACCTCCTACGACTACGACCATTACTTCGATGACGAGGGCGACGTCAAGCCGGCGGTAACGCAGCACTGGCGATACGAGTACGACCATGCCTACGGTGGCGTCGGTGAGGATGTGAAGCCGGTGAAGCAGCCTCGCCCGAGAGGGGGCCGGGGCGGCGTCCACGGCGGGGAGGAGAAGGTGCTCTCTTGGCCGGTGGTGGAGCCGTTCAGGTCGACGCTCCGCACGCAGGAGTCGCTCGCTGGGATCCGCGCCAAGTACTGCGTGCCGGAGGGGTTCGGGCTGCACCCGGCCGGCGCCACCCAGGCCGCGTGCTCGCCACTGCCAGCTGCGGCGCGCGGGGTCCGCGGCAGAGCGGCTGGGGCGGTGCCGATCTGCGTGTACGCGCAGGCGTTCGCGTCGGGGATGCGCCTTCCGATGCACCCGTTCGTCAGCGACGCGCTCGCGCACTTCGGCATCGCTCCGTCGCAGCTCGCGCCCAACGGGTGGCGCGTCCTCGTCGGGTTCGCGGTGCTCTGCCACTTCCGCGGTGTCGGCGCGCCGTCGCTCCCGGTGTTCCGCCACTTCTTCACCATGGCACCGCTGCCCAAAGGGAAGGGCTGGTACTCCTTCCGCGCCAGGGAGAGCGTCCCGGCTCTGTTCACGGGCCTCCCGTCGTCCATGAAGGCGTGGAAGGAGGAGTTCCTGTTCGTGTCGCCGCCGCCCGGCGCGCCGTGGCGGTGCCCCGTGCGTTGGGGAACCCCGTCCAAGGAGGCCACGAGCGACCCTGCGCTCACCCAGAAGGAGGCGGCCGTGGCGCGGCGACTCACACAAGGCCAAGGCGTCGTCGACCTCAAGACGTACCTGTCGGAGAGCAACCTCGTCGCCGCCAAGCTCAGCAGCGCTCTGGCGTGTCAGGGTCCGGATACTCGATCTGAGAGGTCGTACATCAGATGCAGATATTATCATAATGTTTGATTGTGCTTCTTGGCCTGGGTGCAGGGACGGGAGCTTCCCAGGGTTCGTCGGTGGCGGCCGGGAAGAAGAGGAAGGTGGCCGGTAGCGGCGGCAACAGTTCCGACCCCATGCTTCGGTCAGAGGTGCAGGCGAAGGGCAAGGCTCTCGCCAAGGCACAGGTTGAGATCAGCCGTCTGAAGCAGGAGCTGGGCAACGCCAAGGCGAGGGAGCTCGCGGAGGCGAGGCAGGCGCTGCAGTACGAACGGAAGCTTGGGACGCAGGTGCTCAAGTCCGAAGGCGGCAGCAACGGCGCCACGGCAGGCAAGCGTCGTCGTGGCGGCCAGTGATTACGCCGCGCGGTGCATGCCTCCGCCGCCGCACGCCGGCCGGCCCGCGACACGGCGATTGCGATTGCCTGGATCAAAGGTTTTTTGCAAAGTAATAGTACGGTGTTTTAGCAAGTACGGACTAGTACTTTTGATTAGCATTTTGGTTAGTGAATCGAATTACAACAAATTGCCAAAGGTTTTCGATTTACAATGTTAATAGCAGCAGTAATTGCTTGCTACTACTTTATGTGTGATGTCAGTTATGCACACTGCCCTGAACATACAACGCGCATTTGGCATCCAATCATCTTGAAATCGTTGAGCCGAACAATTCAATCAAAACCACCATTGCTCCATTGCTCATACGTGGATATTGCACATGTTATCCCCACATGTACAAGTGCAGATTGCGCCAAAGACATTTGGTCCAATGACAATCATTCAGGAGCCAAAAAAATGCCATGCTACATTGCTACCTGTTTTTTTGTACATGTTCATCCAAAATGTTACCGGAGCAATTGCAATTTCATTTGCCCGGACATATTTGCACTATACAATGACACTACATCAGTACAGCTCAAGAAGAGAAGTAAATGCTCAGAAGAAACTTCCAAACGAATGTGCTCCAAGATTCTGGCTACTCCGACGAGTTTTTACTGTTGTCGGAAGCCTGCCGCAAGTCACCACTGCCCGATTCCCTGTTACTCGTTAAACTCGTGGAGCTATCAGATGAAGTGGTCTGCTCGCTAATTTGCTCTGCAAGAGCAGAACTGCTGGGATCATCGCCCGTGATGGAAGCAAAAGTGAGCTGGAGGGCATACAGTATTAATCCCACTGCGTTGATTCCAAACACAAAAGTTGCAAGGTAGCATATCCCGTTTATGATCGTTCTGCAGAGGAAAGACGGGCCTTTTCATTCAGAGAAAGGGGTGACAAGATTAACAGAGAAGAAAATAGTGAATGAATTGAATGGAGTTGTACCTTACTGTTATTGTTATCTGGCGAACCTGCAGAAAACAAGAGGATTTCATTAGATGAAGTGGGCTAGCTATAAAACTGTAATGAAGACTGACCTTCATTTACCCTGTAAGCATATGGAACATTTTACTGTGTTGTGACATGTATAAATGGGCTCACCAACTTACAGGGGAACAGGTAGAAACAGGGGGGGTCTCATGCCAAATGATGTGTATGTTCTTTCAACTACTTGTGGTTGGTAGATAAGTTTAATAATCTGTGAGATATTGTCAGCAGTGGATGTAAAGGATGCATGATGCATAAAAAACTACTACCCAAACTAGAACAAAATCAAGGAGTTTCACATCATGCATTACTTTCTGACCATAAAATTCCTTGCTCTGAAGTCAAATAAACCTTTGTCCAGAAAGTTGACCTCAGCAGTGAAATTTTGCTGAACGTTGAAACTATCTATGCCTTACGCATGATGCCAATTAAAGATTATACTTTCCCAATGCTTACAGGTTCCAGTTATCCTTCAAATTAAGTATGTATAGTTGAATTGTTTCAACTTTCAACTGTATATTATTTTGGAGATGGGCACAACATGATTATTACTGATAACATTGAAACTTTTGCAAGCCAAGGGGTGTTATTACCACCTATATATACCATAAAAACTTGTCCAGATATTTTTTCCTCAAAATAAAAAACCCCTAAACTTATTAATATGTTTCTTACAGCTCCTCTGATGTGTTTTCTGCATCATAGTTGAATGGGTAATATGTTGGTAGAACACAACGGTTTCTGTTACGGTAGCAGCACCAATGTACCATTAGGGAATTGTTTACCTTCCAGACCAATAATATCTATTACCTAAATTGATGATGAGTACTGAGTAGTACAAAACTGTTGTACAAATAATATTATTATACGAAAACTTATATAAATACATCTACCCTGGAGAATTCCTTCTAAGTAGGATACACCTAATCTGCATTCAGAAGAAAATTCCATGAAGATAGAAACCCTCTTGTACAAGTATTGGGTTCCCTTTAATTCAGGGCTTTGTCCCTAAAATTAAAGGAAGATAGTGTCCTACTTGGATAAAACTCAAAGGAGGTTACGATTGACCCCCCCCCCCCCCCCACATAAAATAATATGACAATGAGGGATACCCAAAATCGCCTCTTACAACAACTCAGGTTTGAGCTCATAATCAACATCTGGATCCAGATTCTATCTTGCATCCAAAACTCAATCCTTCAACTAGAAGACAAGATGTAGGCTATTATCTTAAGGGAGGCATGAACTTGTATAGATCGTTGTCTTTGATGCTTAGTACTAATCTTAGGGTATCCCAACAGTGAGCTGTCCGATTTGGTCATTACCTGTAAGATGAGTGATCTTGTCATCCTAAGTTATTGTCTTGGGATTAAGGTTAAGTAGAGTACGAATAGCATCACCATTTGCCAGGCAACATATGTGTGGAAAATTTTGGAGAACAACGACATGGCCAACTGCAATCCAAGATCACTTCAATCAAGAGTCTATTGAAGGCCATACGATTGACATCAAGTTGCCAGTTTGGTTGAGCAGTTGGACCTATTCACAAAGCCACTTGCACATGTCAAGTTCTTGGAGCTTTGCGCAAGGATTGGTGTTGAGAAAGTTTAGCAAGTGCACAGGATTAGGGAGTGATATGTTAGTAATCCTGCGTATATAAGAGTCTTAGTTTAGTTAGATAATGTTTCCTTGTAGGATTAGAAGGTTTTCTAGTTGTTTAAGTTATGTATACCTAAAATTTTATGGTACACTAGAAATATTGTGGACCGTCCATTTATTTTGATCTAATGGCTAGGATTAAAGATAGTGACCTGTTACCTCCTAGAAGGTAATAAGTAACTCTTGATTTTTCTGCGCAAACTTCCAATTTTATGTGCTAACTTTTCAATTTTATGCATATACTTTTCAATTATATGTCGGTGCTAAGTATTTTAATTTTAGTTTATTTTTAATCCTAACTAAAATCAATGATCTAGGTTAATCTTAAGTATTACCTCTTAAGAGGTAATGGGTATACCGTAACAGAGTCCTTGTATTAAATAAATAAATCTGAAACCGACATGACGATTGAGCTATCACCAAATCTATTAGTTTTTCCAATATTGTGTTCTTTATGATTGTATTAAGTTACAAGGGTAGGGCTGATAGAAGGATGACACTATCCCCTAATTTTCTGCCCATTGGAATTGTTCCGTTACACTCAATCACCTCTAGATAGTGGGGTAAATTGATCAAACTAGATCCATCCAAAAATTTTCACCCTCAAGCTTACCATTAGACTCTTTGGTCTTGGAACACATTTGAGCTTTTGCGAAAGTCTCAAGATAACCCGATCATGATGAGTAACAGGGATGGTTATATTTCTCAAAACTCTCTCATTCCTTGAAGGGAGCAGAGGGAGAAGAATCTCCTACTCCTAAATCCTAATACCAATGAGATGAGATTGTGGTCTTCGAACCTAAAATAATCTTGTTGTACCGTAAAACGGACATGCATGAACAGCACGCAGTCATACTTGTTGAAATGGCCAATGATATCATTCAGCAAACAAAGAAGCAACAAGAACAATGTTGTTGATGGCTAACCGAGAAGCTGTCGGATATGGTCTGCCGGTTGAGTGCGGCCTCGATGGTGGTGGTGAACTTGTAGAGGATGAGCGCGATGACTCCCGCTGCGATCCCGCCGAGCAGAGCTTGCACCGGTGATGGCGGCTTATCGACCTCGATCGGCGACGCGCTCACCAGCCTCAACCCCTCCAGGGCCTCTTGGCTCAAGTTGTTGGGCTTCTCCATCCCACTGGATCGCACCCTCTGCGGAAGAAGCGGGTCATAAAGATCCAATCTTTTTATCGGGAAGCGCAGGTGGAGGGGATTGAGGCGGCGGAGAGATTACGAGCTCCTTGGCGCGGCGGGCGCGGCGGCGGAGGGAGCGGAAGAGGAAGACGGAGACAGCACCAGTGAGGAGGACGCTGGTGGCGGTCTGCAGCGGGGTGGGATTCTCGTCGATGGAGAAGAGCGTCGGGGTGCGGAGCTCCACGGGACCATCGCCGCTGCCATCGTCTCCGTCCGCTGGCTCAGCCGCGGAGGTGGACAGCGGCGGAGGCGGCACCAGCTCCGGCTCGGCGCGGACGGCCACGGAGCGGCGGAGGCGGCGGCCGGGGATGGCGAAGGTGGCATCCCCTGCGGAGTGATCGTGGGACGGGGAGAGACGGCGGCGGAGTAGGAGGCGCGGGGAGCAGTGGAGCAGCAGCATGGTGGGAGTGGAGTGGAGTGGAGTGGAGTCGACGGTGCGGGACGCAACGGGAGCAGGCCAGTGGTCGGGACAGAGGATAATGTGATAAAAAAATTTGATTATATATTTCACGTTTATTCTTTTGATCTGCTTATTATATATCATTTATCTAAAATTACTATATCAAATATAGAAAATAAATCTATGGAATCTGGTTGCATTTTGACGATATGAGGGCTGGTTTGGGAGCCCACAATCCCGGCCCATTCCCTGGGGATGGGCCGGGATTTTAGTTCAAAATCCCGGCCCATCCCCAGGGAATGGGCCGGGATTGTGGGCTCCCAAACAAGCCCTGAAAAATGTCTTTTTATCTATGTGGTTGCCTTCGATGGACCAAAATCCACAGGCCGTTCTAGGAATCTGAATCCCGACGTTAAATGCATAATGGGATAATATTTCTTCCTAGTGCCAGTAAGTAAAATATAGTTTATTTATTATATAACTGAAATATTTTATACGAACAATCTTTACCTACGCTGACTAGAAACTTAAAAATCGAATGAATAACGAATAAATCTGACCATCTATAGGCTATGCTTGTTTAGAGATTCTCGGGATTTAGGATTGGAGTTTCTGGCAGCTAAAACAAATGGTCGAGTTTTTGATTTAGATTGTGAGAATCAGTAGCTGCAGAGTCTAAAATTGAACTAGAATCCAGAAGCTATAAAACACCAACTTTTTTAGATTCTCATCAGCTAGATATACAGACTAGCTGGCTACTGAGAAGACGTGTTTTTCAGCTTCTAAATTCTAGTTCATTTTCAGAGATCTGCAGCTATTGATTCCCGCAGTTTGTTTCCGCATCAGATTCTAGAAGTAGCTGCAGCTGTCAGAAGCTAAAACAAACATACTCTGAGTAGCTGAATAGTCTGATTGTCTAGCTGATAAGAATTTAGAGAAGCTGATTTTTTCGTCTAGTAATTCTAGTGTATTTTTAGATTTTATAGCTCCTGATTGTTATAATATGAGCCTAGAATCTGCACCGCTTATGTTAGCTTCAAATAGTTGCAACTGCTAAAAGTTGAAACAAACGTGTACTCGTGGTCTCAAATTGTAATGGAATATATTAAAAAGCCTTCGTCGGTTACAACTCGCTCATTATTTACTATGAAATTTACAGCTATGCTCTTCAAACTTACTATTACATTGCTGTATCGCTTGGTATGTCACCACTAGTAATCTATAGGGGACTTTTAGCTCGTGGTCAACCTAAGTCAACAAGACTAGTCGTGCCCAAATGATATCGACGAAAGGAAGTTATTGTTAAGAGGTGAGAAAGCTTGAAGAAAAAAGTTCAAAAATATCACATAGTTAGTCGCTTGGTAAACATGAAAACCTTATCGGAAAGGAGACGATATACATGTTACGACAATTAACATCTTATCGTAAGGGAAAATAGGAATATCCTAAACACCTATTGATAAACGGTCAATTGATCATGGCTTAAGAGCTAAACTATTAGAAGAAAAGTTCTTGGCTTCACGTCGTGAGTTTAGAACTAGGGTAATTGTCTCTATGCCACCGTTATTATCTAAAACGCTAAAAATACTATTAAAATTTCGGTATTTGTTCACATGTTATTACTATTTCAAAATCACTCTTTTTATGTTATTTGAGTCCAAATATTTATAAAAGAGTAATGACATAAAATATCGAATTAGAAATAATAATGGTATATGGGCAAATATTTAGAGTCAACAAGTGAGCTCAAATGACATAAAAGAGTGAATTTGAAATATTAATAATATATGAGTAAATACCGAAATGGGACGGAAAAATTAACCCTTAAAACTACTGATTGAGAAGTCGGGTACACAAAGTACTATTTGACAAGATATTTATTTATTCATATACCATTCAAGTATAGAACCTATCAAATTTTCACACGATAGCTAAGGATATCATAACAAAATCAAATCAAAGCATTCTGAAAAACTAAAGCCTCAAGCTTTATTTTTATATGCTCCTAGTTTAAGGATAAGGGTTGCAAATAGAAAATTAGTTTAAAGACAACCATAATCGCAGCGCTTTAACACATACTAGTGAGAGATCCGTGCGTTGCAACGGATGCGTAATGTTAACGACAATATATTTAGAACATGGTATATTTGCCGAACACATTTGTTTAGTAATATTGCGATGATAAGAAACAATGCAATATATTATTCCTCAAAACAATACATAGAAGTATGCTTTCTATATAAAGTGTCATTGAATATTTATAATTACAGATCTAGTATGAAATCGTACAATATACTATACAGTGAGCACATCTTCTTTTATCTACTCAGTGAGCACTTCCTTGTAGACGATATTCTTCGTTAGCGTGCTTGTTGAATTGATTCCCCTATTTTTCTCCGGAGCGGTGAGTATTTTGATGTTGCTACGAGAAGTTGCTCGTGACAGAGCTACATATAGTTGTTCATGAGAGAACACCGGGTTCGGGAGGTATATTCCAACATGTGGTATTGTTTGCCCCTGTGCTTTATTAATTGTCATTGCAAAACTCACCCTAACAGGAAATTGACTCCTCTTAAACTTGAAGGGGAACATCTCATCGTCGGAGGGGCACAAGGGTATGCGTGGAAGGAAGACTCTCTCACCAGCATGTTGTCCCAATACAATTTCAGCATCGATAGTATTTCTTTGAAATGCTCGGACTATCAACCTAGTCCCATTACACAGACCATTGGTCGGGTCAAGATTTCTGAGCAAAATCACAGGACAATTAACCTTGAGTTTTAATATATGTGGAGGTAACCCATTTGGCGTTAATGAATTCAAGAACTCAGACGGATAATGGTTGCATGGATCATCGACTGCTCGATCATGACTGTGATAAATCATCTCGTCACCAGGAAAACGTTCGATAAGCTTCATGTTTATTGCATCAACGTTCTCATTCCTCGTTGACAAAATAGCTCGAGATGTGATGTAGTCTGCATCAGTCATGTTTGCACCTAACATTGGAAATACCATGTCAATAAGACTATCAATGTCTGATTCTGCACCAGTGTAGGGTACACATATTTCGTCGGGTAAATTTACATAGTCATCATCGATGGTCTCTTCAATGCCATTGCCAATCCGTAGCAGGTAGTCTGAAAACCATATATCTGATCGAGCTCTCATGTTATGGACAAGTCTCAACTGATGCATGTTATCCCATAGGTAAGATCTACGCAATGTTGCGTTTACAATTTGAGCCCTGTTCCCCTTTCGTATAACTGGAAGAACTTGTCTGAAGTCACCTCCAAAAACCATTGTTTTGCCTCCAAATGGTAGATTGGGCTTTTCCATTATGTCCCTCATGCTCTTGTCCAACGCCTCAATTGCCTGTATTTTTGTCATGGAGACTTCATCCCATAATATAAGCGAAGCTTTTTGAAGAAGCTTCGCAGTACCACTTTGTTTGGTGAAGTTACACACTGCATTATCTTGTATGCTTAGTGGTATCTTGAACCTTGAATGAGCCGTCCTACCTCCAAGCATGATGGAAGCAGCAACACCAGATGTTGCAGTAGCAATAGCTATCTTCCCCTCGCTACGGACTTTTGCTAATAAAGCTTTGTACAGAAAGGTTTTTCCTGTTCCTCCTCGACCATCAACAAAAAACACACCTCCACTATTGTTGTCAACGGATGATAGTATAACATCATAAGCATATCTCTGTTCTGCATTAAGAGAGGATGTGATCGCTAGTAGCTCATTATCCACCTGTATAGAGGACTCTTCACAAATCTCCCTCACCTCACCTGCCATGGCGTCATATGATTCATCAATTTATGGAAGAGGAAATGATGTTATCTCTTTACCCATTGACTGAAGCAATTTTCTTATATCCAATAACACCATTTGTTCAACTGCATATGCATTCATCTGGGATCGTCGGATGTCATCAGACATTGCTTCGAAGTGTTTGTTCCAGAGTCCACGCACATCGCTAGGTTCACAATAAACCAATATTGTAGCAAACAACCTTCGGAGGGACGAAGGCATATGAAAAACTTCAGCTTCAGAGAGGCACTCATCAATGCTGTTATCTGACTCAACAATACCTCTTTTCTCAGCGCTTTCACGAAATGTAGGGTATACAATACCATCATATGTCCTCAAATTCTCAAATGAAGTAGCACCAACCACATGGTTTAATAACACCCTCAAGTAGTATCTCTCTCCCTCTGCTGGATGTGCTGAGATGATCCTCCCAACCTGCGTGCTTCGTTCTCTTATTTTCCAAAGCTTACGTCCAGGCAACCACACTGCATATTGTGGGAAATCCCTATAAAGTAATGTGCGTGCCCACGTAAATTCTTGATTTGCCTTGAAATACTCAGTCAACATGGTTCTTGAGGCACCCTGTTGGTCGAGAACTTCACGTACATCAGCATTCTCTCTATAGGACACAAGATGCATTCCTGGGAGGTGGAGCTGTAACTGTAGCACTGGTGGCGAAATCCCGCTAAGATCAAATCCAAATATTCTCCACAATGCCTCCTGTGGTGTTACCCACCTAGCATCCCTATATTCATTGATCTCATTAATCTCGCGGTTTTCATCAGCTTCATTGACGGACACAGACGCCCTATCATGACCCTTATAAATATACTTGTAGAGGTACTTAACAGCCTTAATACTCGAACAAACTTCTGCATTGATGTGACAGTCATACCTTCTTAGAAGCATGGGATTATATGGAACAACCCATCTGTTGTCTAAGTCATGACCTCTCACTCTTACCCTTTGTCTGTCATCCCTTCTCCTGTAGACAGGGTAAGAATCTTCGCCTTGGATAGTTGTGTCACTAAATTGGCGTGGATAATAGCACTTGCAACTACCATTTTTCATGCATGAACTCTTCCTATTTAGTGGGCCACACGGGCCATGCATCATATGTTTCACTACCATTTCATATAGCTCCGGGTATATATCCTTATCTGGAAGTTCTGCTGATATAACATTATCATACTCATTGGGACAACTCAATTTGTATGTTGACTCCATGATAAGGAGGAAATGTGCATGTGGTAGACCCCTTTTTTGGAACTCGATTACATGGACTTGTGCTGCAATGATTCCTAGGATATGTTTATGAAATAGCTGGAATTTGAGATCCTCTAGCTTGGCTTTAAATACACGCACAACAAGATCATGACGATCTTGTGGTGTTTGGCCAGGTGCAAGGTCCCTACTTATCTCTTCCCAATTAGGATTACAAGTCATTGTGATAAATATGTCGGGTTTTCCATACTTCTGCACCAAGGCCATAGCATCCATGTATCTTCGTCTCATATCCCTCCCGCCACCGATAAACGATGCAGGTAGGACCCATCTTTTTCCCAATCTGCTGGCTCTATGTTCTCCAACAGATACACTATCCATCAAGCCCTGGTAAAGATCTGCACGAATTTTCTTCTGATTGTATAAGAAGTAATTCAGTCGAGACGTTTCGATCTTTATGTAGGTATCAACTACAAACTGTTGGAATAGACGTCTCCCATGCAAGACCGTGTTGAAGATTCCACGACGCATCTGGAATTTATAGCAATAATACTCGCGCATCGAAACAAAAAACTTGCTGGTTGTATCTACAAAGCAAAGAGAAATCAATTAGGTGATTAGCATATGGATTAATAATATCGTAGTAACATGAATATGTGTCACTTAGCTAACCTGAGTTGTCAGCATTTCTTTGTCGGGTTGTACTTATCTGACTAATGTCAATACCTTCTCTCGGTATATCAGAATGTCAACCGAGCTATGCTCTTGGAAAAAATAGGGGGTATGACAAAGGGTCGTAGCACCCATCACTCGGTCTAATTGAATAGTAGTTGTTGTTATTGCCAAACAAGGTGATGCTACGATCAAAATGCTTGTGAATATCATCCCCCTCAACCCACACAGCAGCAACCTCTGATGTTAATGGTCTGTTATAAGTTCTCTGGTCTAGCTTGTAGTCCATATTTAGCACAATACGATATTCGTCCATGTCTTCAACCTGTCCTAGGCTTCTGAATATTTCAGAGTAGGGATTATCTCTCAAAATATGTACCAAACATCTAATAATAGATATGTCCCTTTCTCTATATATCTCATCTCGAGCACGATGGAAACGATGTGATAAGCTAGGATCATCATCATAGAAGTACAACTGCAAGTGGCTAGGTTCATTGCCTCCATTCCCGAAAGAGTGTATGTTATGGTGCATTTGCCCATGTGCTTTAAATGTGTATACTCCATCCCTTGCACTTGCGAGGTTCTTGTCATAATCACAGTACATTGTGGTGAAGGAAAAATGGCTGTTGAAATATCTAATATTTTCCATAAAATATTGTGATTGAACGTCTTCACCTGTGTACAACCGTCGAAGCTCCTCAAGTGGCTCAGACATTTCAAGTTTGACCTTGCCATTCATACAACAAAATCCTGGTGGCTCATATTCAAACCTCTTTGCACCACAGTGACGACAGTCTGGCTGAGTCTTTAATAAGTAAGTGCTACCTGGTAGGTTCTGGTAGATAACATTAGTGGAGCCATGTGTTGCATTAGCATAAATACAATTTGGATCAAGAGTTCTCCGTCTTGCGGAATTTCGTCGGTTCATTTGATCTCTCTTCACCTGCCTCTGCTCATCCGGCATACTTGCATATCGAGCTCTGTCACGTGCACGTCTGTTGTTTCTTTGCTCTGGTGTCAACCTTGCATAACTGTCAGATTTTCGTTGGTTATTTTGTTCTCGCATCACATGCCTTTGCTCATCCGTCATACTTGCATATCTAGCTTTGTCACTTGCACGTCTCTTATTCCGTTGCTCTGGTGTCAACCTTGCATATCGTGATCTTTCACGTGCTCGCCTTATTTCAGCACGATCGACCGATCGGTCAATAGGATTTTGTTGAACAGAGAGAATTGATTGTTGATCTTGTGAGTCGATAGTTGCAGATGGTACCGTAGCAAATTTTGCACCTGAACAATGTTTATGTAATCACATGAGACATAAATTATGTTATTAGTAATTGCACCAATTACTTAGTAGTAGTTTATACCATTAGAGCTTTGTCCTGGAAATAATCCCAATGATGTAACAGTACTTTGCGTAGGAATAACAAATGAGGACGATGGTCGACATGTCACATCTTCACTGTCCGATGAACTTTCTGATGGAGTGTGCGATGATTGTCGAATACAAATTCCAGAAGGGCCGTGAGGCAAATTGTTACCGCGATTTCTCTTTTGTCTATGACGACCATCGACGACTATAAACATTTGAAATGAGTACACATTGTTAGACAATAATTTTAGTGTAATGTTGTAACACAAATATCTGAATAGACAAATAAACAGGATAAATTGTCCTATTATAATATAAAATAAAACAACCTTCTTTCCCCTCTCTCCTCACTATATTTTCTGACATGGTTGATAGCTTTGTTATCGCGACGTCGAGTGACCTGTCGATTGCATATAATTGGTTAACCACCAAACAAACGATACTTGAGTGGAAACATTAGAGAGGAATCATGAATTTAAATGAGAGAAGTGTTTGAGTTTTTAATTTATTTTTATTGGTACCAAAGAGTGATTTAGAATACTTGTTTTGGATGAAAGGGTTATTTTGAGGGTTAGGATTACAAATTTGTTATTTTAAATAGGGCATTCGATGATTATTAATCAAGATTGGATATCGAGATTGTGTTAGAGGAAAGAAAATATTCTTCAAGGTTAGGAATGAGAGTATTACAGTGAATGATGTTTTCAGTTTGTAAATAAGCGTACTTGAATTTGAGAAATGTATTCCAATACAAATATTACATTGAAATAACTTCAAAGGGAATACACAATAGATTCAACGAATAATCACAAAACCAAATACCACATTCAAATAACTTCAAAGGGAGTACACAATAGATTCAATGAAATGAACACAAAAACCAAATATTACATTCAAAAACTTCAAAGGGAGTACACAATAGAAATAAACACAAAACATCTGAATATGGGGAAGTACATAAACAACGCACATCACAGTACACACACAAGACTGTAACACTATGGACAGTCAGATCCAAAAATCGTTGCAAAATATCTCCATCTAGCTTCCATGAACCTATTCACAAATCTTAGATCCATAGTTCCTGAACTCACACGTTGCCGTAAGTCTGTATTTATATTTCGAAGAAAAATAATTAACAATATCTATAATATTATGTGATTTATTGACATTATAATTATATTGTGTTTGTATTGTTGGAACTACTTACTTTGCAAAGGTAGTGTGGCTGGATGAATCAGATTAAACTTGACTGTAGTGTGTTCTGAAGTCTCTAAACATCCTATCACCAAGTAGAACAAATATTAGTGTAATTCATCACTATATCTTTATGAATGATAAAATGGGTTAGGACTGAATTACTATGCTTCTTGTGAAGTCGAAGCATGGTTCCTAAAACAATGTGGTTGTTACGATGAGCTTCTGTCCATTCAGACATGTGATTAGTGAGAGAGTCACCCCAAATTCCAACAACCATCATGTTCAAGCTAAAAAAGATCAAATGCTCATTAGCTTTCGATTTGCAAAAACAATGTGATTGTTTATGACGATATAAGTGGTTGTATCTAACTTATGAATTACCTAGTGTCCATCAGTGTTATCTCCCTATATAAACCTCCAAGTCGTCCAATTTCCCCCAATAGACAACCACTCCAGCTATGTCTGTGCAAATAATCATATCATACTATAAGTAAGACAACTATTTTTTTGAAATTATGCATCGCCGATTAAATTCACGTACGTACCCACAAACGTTTTATTCGGACGAATCCACGCGTCATGAAACGTCAATAGATATTTTGGATATGGAGAGAATTGGATTGGAAGAGTGTATGGCTCAACTGTTGTATTTCTTCGAAGAGAACCTTCATAGGCATGGGCAATGCTCCGATAGTACAATGCCTCTTCAAGATTGGGTTGAAAATATAGACAATGAATAGTATAACATTGTCCTTCATTTAGGAGAATGTTAAACCTATGAACTTCCTCCCGCTCCCATGCAATGACTTCTATTTTAGCACCCTACGTATAATATTAGGGTTTAGAATAGTTCATATGTTCACTACTATGTAAAATTTACTCCAACTTGTGTGCAACTTACAGTAATATCCATTAAAATAAATCGTTGTTTTTCTCCATATTCATCAGGGAGAAACTTAACATCTACTCTGGCGACGGCACTCCATAGATAGTTTATGTGCTCGAACTCTATCTCGTCAAATTTCATAAACCTTAACAAAAAAATGAAATTTAGAACATCTTTCATCGTTGCAGGAAAGTTGGTTTTAGTAATGTAGGCTCACCTAGGGACCACCTCATTACGAGTTGGACGGTCGGCATAAATTCTCTTTCGCATGCCAGCCATTAATATATCTAGGTAGTTCAAAACTTTAAATTGGTAATAGTTAAAAAAATAAACACGGAAAAATATTAACAAAAATAAACAGGGACTTTAAATATATTTGACAAACATAATATAGATATATATAAGACCACATGCAATTAAAAAAGTATTGAAGACATGATGCTAAATTGGTAATAGTAAAAAAATAAATAAGAGAAAATCTTATAAAAAATAAACAGGGATAGTAAAAAAATAAACAGGGAAAATGATAAACAAGGAAGAATATTAAAAAAATAAACAACGACTTTAAATATATTTGACAAACATAATATAGATATATATAAGACCACATGCAATTAAAAAAAGTATTGAAGACATGATGCTAAATTGGTAATAGTAAAAAAATAAATAAGAGAAAATCTTATAAAAAATAAACAGGGATAATAAAAAAATAAACAGAGAAAATGATAAACAGGGAAGAATATTAAAAAAATAAACAGCGACTCTAAATATATTTGACAAATAGAATATAAATTATTGTAAGATCACATGTAATTAAAAAAGTATAAATTATTGTAAGATCACATGTAATTAAAAAGTATTGAAAACATGATGCTAAATTGGTAATAGTTTTAAAAAATAAACAGGGGAGAATATTAAAAAAAATAAACAACGACTTTAAATATATTTAACAAACAAAATATAGATAGATATAAGACCACGTGCAATTAAAAAAAAGTATTGAAGACATGATGCTAAATTGGTAATAGTAAAAAAATAAATAAGAGAAAATCTTAAAAAAAATAAACAGGAATAGTAAAAAAATAAACAGGGAAAATGATAAACATGGAAGAATATTTAAAAAAATAAACAGCGACTCTAAATATATTTGACAAACAGAATATATAAATAGAGGTAAGATCACATGTAATTAAAAAAGTATTGAAAACATGATGCTAAATTGGTAATAGTTAAAAAAATAAACATGGGAGAATATTAAAAAAATAAACAGGGACTCTAAATATATTTGACAAATAGAATATAAATAAACGTAAGACCACAAGAAATAAAAAATATATTGAAGACATGATGCTAAATTGGTAATAGTAAACAAATAAACATGAGAAAATATTAAAAAAAATAAACAGGGATATTAAAAAATAAACAGGAAAAATGATTGTATATATGGCACATTCTTATGACAAACAAAATATAGATAGATATAAGACCACATGCTAAATTGGTAATAGTAAAAAAATAAATAAGAGAAAATCTTAAAAAAATAAACAGGAATAGTAAAAAAACAAACAGGAAAAAGGAGAAAAAAATTATATATAGGCATCCAGCGGTATGAAATTAGCGGTGTCTACGCGATCACATATATAATTAATGCAAAACAGTACATCAATACACATGAACAATACAAAACCAATGCATAGTTAGATTCTCTGCAATTTTATGAAAACAGAGCAATTTGAATCACTCCAAACGGAGCTAGGATGAATTAGTTGTGTATTTTAGAAGTGCGGGGCGGCTCGGTATGGCCGACGCGGCTCGGCCGGCGTGATGCGCGAGCAGGCGGCACGGCCAGCGTCTGGTGGCAACGTGGCGCGTGGCCGGCGCAGCACGACGACGGCGATGGCAAGTCTAGTGGGGAGAAAAGGGAAAGGGAGGAGTTCTCCTCACCCACTCAAGAAAATGCACGATGTTGTTCAATAAATAACCGGATGTATAAAATCAGCGGTGTTTTTTAAGATCAACATAGCCTCATAACTTGCATATTTTTAATAACTTGCATATTTTTAAAGATTACAACCTAGTTATCAACCAATTACACTCTAACTAGTTTGATATTAGATTATGTTATTATATGGCACAGTTTCAGATCTAAAAATGTTTTAGCTTATTAAATCCGCCTTTAAAATTTTAGATATAAAAATGATTGAGAGGATTTAATTGAGTTATATGGTTTTTATTTTATAGTTTATCCTGAAATGAGAATACGGTATACCACATTCATTTCACTGGAGAGCAGATTATATCCTATTGCACTTCACTTATTAGTAGTCGTAGAATTTTGTTTGAGCGGTAAATTTTGGATTGAATTCTACAGTTGGATTAGACAGTTGGATTGGGCCCTGTTTAGTTCTTAAAATTTAAATTTAATCTCCATTTATTTACTTGATTAAACTTTAGTCATTATCTGTTTAGTTCTAGTGACTAAAAGTTATTAAATAAGTTGAATAAAGACCAAACTATCTCTAATAAATGACCGCAAATGTCTTTTGTTCCATCCCGATAAACATTAATGAGGGTTGTTTCTTGTCATTAGTACACTTTAGTCCCTTTTAGCAACCTCATAGTGACTAAAGAGCTAAAGTTTATGGACCAAAATTTAGTCTCTTTTAATCACCATGTTTGACATTTTAGTGACTAAACTTTAGTCTTAAAGTTTAGCAAGGTGGAACGGAACGGAGCCTTAGTAAATTAATGTTTTTATCATACGATATATATTACAATATATAAATAGACAAAGTATGAAAAATAAGTATGGAAAATGAGCTAGATAGCAGCTGCAAGGACTGATAGAGAGAGTGAGCCCACAGACAGCCGTGTGGCCCCAAATCCTGGTATGGTCAATTCTGTGATGAGATGCAGCACCAACATTTAATGGAAGCAGATTTTTATAATTGTGTGCATATTCATTTGCATATCTCTTCTCAAATATTAATGAGATTATTGTAGAAAATTTAAAAAATATATACAGCATTGATACAACAAAAAAATTATCGTCCTATAAACTTTCAAATCTATAATCAACCCCTAAAATTGTAAAGAAATATATTTAGTTATAAACAGTACTACACTATTCATAGTAAATTTTGTGATTTTTCTGGTATAATTAATGATGGTTCAATCTAGTTTTACAAACAATTGTGAAGTGTGATGGTCTGCTAAGTGCTAAATTTAGAATATAAGTAATTACGATCTTACTCCATCGACAGATTTAAACACATATATAAAACATATACATTGATCTATAAATGAATATAGGCGAGTTCAGAATAACTTATATTCTAAAAAGTATATAATAAAGATTTTTTTCACCGTTCAAATGATATACTATTTTCTTTATGTACTATTTTCCAAGTGAATTAAAATCACCAAGGATCAAACAAGAAAAATACAATAATAATTAATCTGGGATAAACATATTCAAAATTGCATCACTATATTTCAAACCCCACATAATTAAGTATTGCAATAATATACATAGCCCCTAATGTATAACCCCTATTTACATTTCATGCTAGATAACTCCCTTGTGAACTATTCATTAATTGAACTGTTAATCAGATATATATTAGCTTAACATAATTAAACATCCACAAATATAATCCTCCCAAAGTGCAGGCATAAAGCTCAAAGTGGCACACCTAATCCCCAAATGGTCCTCACTCTCACTCTCACTGCACCTACTACTCCTCTCCCATCTCATCAGTTATCACTACAGCAAAACATATTTAATCAAGTGTGCTGACAAATTGACAAATTTGACACTCGAATTCGACAGAATCAAATAAATTGGATCATCAAACACATGAACATGAGCGACATGGCACCAATTCCACCCCCACCATGTCTGTTTTATAAATTTTGAGATAATCTACACTATATATGTCATATATGTCATAAAATTCCTTACCATATATCTGTACACCAAAAGTTCCACATAAACAAACATATTTTTGTTTCATTTACACAATAAATGGTTAGAAATAGCTGAGTTGGTAAAGAAAAGGAGTTCAAGCACCACATTTAGTTGTACTGTATTTTGATGTGAGCATTGTCATTAAATGAATTCTAAATTCATGTGATTCTCAGGGAAATGTATCAAGGACAAAAAAGAAATAATAGTTAGGATCAAAATCAACAAAATGATAGTTCAGAAAACCCAAGGTGCAAACAATAATAATTTTTACTGAATGAATGGTAAACTGAAAACACTCACTGTGAATAAGTGTATCAAACAAACATCCATCTGTTTGGTTTCAGACAAAACATACAAGATCATTATGTAAACACACCAAACCTAAAGAAGTGCTCTAGAATTTCTAGAAGGCAAGTACCAACACAGTCAGGACAGAACTTAATTAAAACATAACATTTCAAATCAGGAATCTAGAATGAGTTAAACAAGAAATAGCCAAATTTTCTTGCTAGCTAGTTTCATGCATGATGTGAGTTTATTAAGTTGTCAGGTCACATTTCAAGTTGTACAACTTTTTTAATGTCATTCTGTCAAGTTGAGGAGTTTTTCATTTCCAAGTTGTTTAAAGTGATTGAGTGAATAAATTATACATATGTATGGTGCAACATATATATAATGAACAATAAAGACTGCAGTGAAGGTGAAGTTCTATTACAATTAAAATTCAGCAACTCTTCAACAAATTTAACATATGACAGATTTAACATATGGTTTGATGGCAAATATTATATTGGAGCCATCCAAAACACTATTTCCATTATATTATACAGAAGCCTATACCATATGTAGTTAATACTGTTCAACTCATGGAACAGATGTGAATCATCAAAATAAATCATGGCTGAATCATCAATTTAATTCAATTCATCTTGTCATATAATGATGTGCAACAGACACATAATGACTATATAGTATATTATGTCAGAAGTTTGTCATGATGCATTGATAATTCCATAGAAACAGATGAGGCTCTTATTCTTAATAGATAGATGTATGTACAATGCAAGGAAACTCATATACATAATTAGCATATAGAATACACATTAATTGATGTGCATCTTAATAGATAGATGTATGTACAATGCAAGGAAACTCATTTACATAATTAGCATATAGAATACACATTAATTGATGTGCAACAGACATATGTAATTACATGTTCTCAGTACAAAATTCCACAGGACATACAAACAGACACCAAACCTGATTGACTACCAATAGTATCAGGTGTTTAGTTCTACTAAATTCAAGAGCTAAAACCCTAGTACATCAGTGAACACAAGGGGGAAATGAAGAACATGTTGTCAGTACAAAAATCCACAGGACATACAAACAGACACCAAACCTGATTGACTACCAATAGTATCAGGCGTTTAGCTCTACTAAATCCAAGAGCTAGAACCCTACTACATCAGTGAACACATGAACACAAAGGGGGAAATGAAGAAGAGGTTCATCTTGCTTACCTGTGCACCTCCGCTATGGGTCCTTGCCTTCTGAGGTTGTAGACGGGGGTGAATGCAAGATGAGCTGAGCTTCGGTGATGAGTGATGGGTGGTTTATAGGGCAGTGATGGGCGACGGTTACCGCGGCGTGGTGAAGTGACGGTTATGCGCGAGTACTGGGCACGAGACGCGTCATGGGAGCACGGCGGCCGAGCCAGCCACGCAGCCAGCCGTCGCGCAGCACGGGCTAGCACGCTGACCAAGCTCGGCTCGGCCGCCGCGATCCCATGCCGTGTCCTGCGCGCGTAGGTTGATCCACCGCCGCACTCCCATGCCCAGTCCTTCCCTCTGCGAAACCCTACCCTCTCCAGCGCCTCCCGCCGTGCGCCGCCGTCCTCCCTCCCGCGTCGCTCGCCCGCTCTGCTCGGGCGGCAGTGGACGCGGACAACGCGCCATGCGCGGGGCTGGCCCGGCCGCCGAGTGGGGGAGAGCAGCGCGGGAGGAAGGACGCGTGTGGCTACGGGTGAGCGGCGCGGGAGGGGATCCGAGCACGGGCGGGCGGCGAGGCTAGGCTGGGCGCGGGGGGCGCGGCGCTAGGGTCGCGGCGGCACTAGGCTGGGCGCGGGGGGCGCGGCGCTAGGGTTTCGAGGGAGGGGCGCGACGCTAGGGTTTCGAGGGGGGGGCGCGGGGGGCGCGGCATAGGTTTCGTGAGGGGGCGCGACGCGTGCGTAATGGGCTGGGCCGTAGCGATGGGGAGGCAGGCGCGCGCGTTGATTGGGCCATAGCGACTGAAAAATCGCGGCGCGCGTGGCTGGGAGCGGACGGAGGAACGGAAATTTAGCTGCATTATATTAGTAGAGATGTGCTTATAAATACCGAAGTCTATAAAATATTAAATTTTGTATTATATTATATGAGATGGATGAAGTAAAATCAATAAACCAATCAAAAGATAAAAAAGCATTCCCAAAAATACATACGCCAGACTATTGAAAAAAATTTCTTGAGTTGTCATCTTTTCGGACGAAGCATCTCGAAGCCGAAGCTGCTCTCTAGACCCCTAACCCCGAGCCCCAAATTCCACGAACTCCCGCACGTAACGCCGCGATGATGCAGATGCTGGGGTTCCGTGGTTCCGCGCCCAAGGAGCGGGACCGGGGCCGTCGCGGCGGGGGCGGGGACGGCGGCGAGGCGTCGACGGCGGCGCCGATCCCCGGCTCGCCGTGGACCCCGTCGTCCTCCGCGCGGTCGCCGTTCGCGGGGGATGCGGGAGGCGGGGGCGGCCGGCCGCTGCGGCTGGTGTACTGCGACGAGCAGGGGAGGTTCCGGATGGACCCGGAGGCGGTGGCCGCGCTGCAGGTCGTCAAGGGCCCCGTCGGGGTCGTCTCCGTCTGTGGCCGCGCGAGACAGGGCAAGAGCTTCATCCTTAACAAGGTTCGCTCTCCGCGATGCACGGTCCTCTTGCTCTCGCGGCACAAAGCGATCGTGTCCTGGTAGGTGGGGATCCTGATAAAATTTTTGGCTTCTTTCTAGGCTCTAGCGAAAAAATAGAGATCGGTTTGATGCACTGTAGGGGACTGTTATAGGAAAGTTGGTTGTTTTTTGTTTGTGCTGTAAACATTTAGAAAGAAAGAAAGATGGTTTTTTCGGGGGTGTGTCTCCGGAGGAAATTGAAAAAAAAGTAAGCTTTTGTTCATTGTGTTCTTTTTTTGTCGTGCTTTACATTCTCTAAGAACCTTTTGGATAATTGTTCTTATATCTTGTCTGTAATAATCTGAAGGATTCATGCCTTGTGATAAACAATGTGTACCACTATATTATTGCCCAGTTGATTTGGTCATTGGTTTGATGAATTTCTGTCTGAATGACGACAATTACAAGATTCTCATGAGCATATTTTATATTTGGTGTGGACCTTATGCCACCTTGATTATGATCTAATGGAACATGAAACATCCTTTGGTATTTTAGATAATGAATTGCCGACGATTAAGGACATGGACAAGAACATTGGAAAATATGTTTGTTTGTTGCTGTCTTTGAACTAAATTTGATTTGTGTTCTTTAGTAGCAGGAAGTATGAACTAAGTTTGAATTAAGTCTGATTTATGTTTGACATCTCAATCACTTGTTGACCTTGTAGATAATTAGATAGCAAATTCATGTACATAGGATCTAGAGTACGTTTGACTAGTTTATACCAGCCAATTATTCTGTCAAAGAGTAATATGCTATATTTCTGTGTTTCTGACAGCTTCTAGGGAGGAGCAGCGGATTTCAAGTAGCAAGTACCCATCGGCCCTGCACCAAGGGTCTTTGGATGTGGAGTGCCCCAATAAAAAGAACTGCACTTGATGGAACTGAATATAGTCTTTTGCTTCTTGACACTGAGGGCATTGATACCTATGATCAGACGGTTAGTAATATCTCGATGATCTCACTCTGATTCTAAGCCTCAATTTCTCAATTTCTTCAAAGATCGACCCCAGGTTTCTTCTATGTGTTGTCTACTCTTCAACAAGCACTTGGTGTTTGTTTGCTACCTACTTCCCAAATTTCTCTTCTCTCTCATGCACATGCGCATGAACAAATTGTAGTACACAATAGCCTTTTCCATGTATGCATAGTTGTAATATACATCATTTTGCAGTTTTTCGTATGCCAAATGTCTGCTTGTTTGCTTGCATCTCTACAACATAAAGTGATAAAACTCAACAGGATTTGGGAAAATGTTTTTTGAACTGTAGACACCCACTTAGAAATGAATATGCATAATAACAGATATTACACAGATAATGTATTCATGGACCTGTATGCAATAAAAACATTGACAATAGTATAAATATGAATCTCATGTGAAAAAACCCCGGCTCTCTTCTCACCTTAAAAAGAATACTTATTGTTACCTCAATGTAGGAAAATGGGGAACATTGATACCTTTATCTGCTATTATGGCAGTGTGGCCAATGCGTGAATGATGCATAGATTAGTCAACTGCACATCATTTGTAGTTATTGATGCATTTAGTTATTGTCTTAGCATGTTGTCAAACACATTTATGCTTAAAATGCTGGTCTGCCTACGAAACACTGATACTGTTACCTTTATCTGTTATTGTAATTTTTTGCTTGTGTGAGGCATATGTTAGTAGATTACACATCGTGTGAAGTTACTAATGTAATTAACTATTGCCCTGGCATGTTGTCAAATATTTTCATGCTTAAAATGCTGGCCTGGCAGGCCTGCGTACGAAATGCGTTTATGTGCACTGCCATATAGAAGTTCAGGTAGAAGAACATGCTCAGGCTTCTTGAAGTCCTTTCCATGTGTTTTCAGGATGACTTTTCTCTCAATTCAATTATGAACTTGCCCAAGTGGTATGGTGTCTACCAGACCTCATTCTTGTTCCCAAGTTCCCAACCTTGTGGAAATGCCCACCAAATCATTTCCTGTATGTTTTATTTTTTATTGTGTGAGCCAAATTCTGAAATTTCACGGTGCATACAAGTTGAAATTGAAATCTGGGAATGTAGAGCATATAAATCTTCAGAGCCTCCTTTATGCATCATTGTTTAGGTAAGCATGGAAACTTGAAATTCCAAGGCTCCATCTGTCTACTTTCCTCTTCATTGTGCATTTTGATTTTTCTGGTTGGGGCAGAGATTTTAAAAAGACATCATTTAATTCTTAACGAACTCAAGGTCAAAGTGCATTGCTGAGATGCTGTATTTCACTATTTCGTTTTTATCCTTTTTTTTCTGTTTATCATCACCACTCGATGAAAACGCAAAGCCTCATCTATTTTGCTTATTGAATGGAAGATGTTTTGATATGACAATTCTTAATGGCTTATACAAATGTGTTTCCCCTATTGTCTTTGTTAGACTAACAGATTGTGGAACTCTCTAGAGTATTGTGGGCCTGGTTAGCTGTCACCTTAGCTGTCAAGGAGCTGACGTGCCTTGGCTGCCAAGTGTGTTGGTTTGCCTTGGCTGTCAAGCCTTCCTACTTCTATTAATTGTACCCCTGTTCTTCTTGAACTATAATGAATACATTCTATTCTACTCACATGGTATCAGAGCAGTAGGTTTAGGATTCTTCTCTCCCCCCTGCGCGCCGGCCTCTGCCGTGCTGCAACTATGCCACCCTCTTCACCACCCTCCCCTCGGCCTGTGGATACCACTACTCAAGACTCTACTGCCGCCACCTTTGTTCTTGACCAGGAGCGCCAGGCTGCTCTGGATCGCGCCGCTCAAGCAGAGGAGGAGGCGGCTGCTGCCATCAGGGAGCGCGATGCCGCTGCTTCCCGTGCCAGCGATGCCTTGGCCCGTGCTGCCAGGGAGCGTGCAGTCGCTGCCATCGCCTCCCCTAATGCACCTGGCAATGTCTCCTTCAGCACTCCACCATCCCCATCCGACCTCACCTCAGCTATGCTTCTCCACGAAGCCATGGCCCTTCTACAACTTCATGCCCAAGCCGTCGCCGTCAACAACATCCGGACCCACGTCACCATCATTCTCGACGTCGACTCCGGCAATTTCAACCGTTGGCGTGACCAATTCCTCCTCATCCTCGGCAAATTTTCTCTTCGGGACCATGTCTGCACAGACCCTCCAGACCCGGTCTCCCCTGACTGGGCTCGGATGGATTGTGTCGTCAAGTCCTGGATCATCGCCACCCTCACCGACGACCTTGCTGAAACTATCTCCTCTCAAGACTCCACTGCTCGCCATGCTTGGCTCGCTGTCGAGTCCCAGTTCCTCGGCAATCGGGAGGCCCGCTCCATTCACCTCGAGACAAGGTTTCGCACCTTTGTCCAAGGTGAACTCTCCATCACCGACTACTGTCGTCGGCTGAAGAAGATGGCCGATGATCTCACGGCTCTTGGCGAGCCGATCACAGACCGGACCCTCGTCCTCAACGTGATCCGTGGCCTCAACGAGCGCTTCAGCCATATTGGAGCCCTCCTGCGCCGAAGTCGTCCCTTCCCCACCTTCCTGGAGGCCCGTGATGACCTCATTCTTGAGGAGATCACTCTGGCGCACAAGGACTCCCCTACCTCTGCCTTCACTGCCTCCACTACTACCGGCTCCAACAACCCTCCCTCACCAACTACGAGCACCGGAGGTACTGGAGGATCCAAGCCTTCGCCCGGCGGTTCTGGAGGCAATCGCCGCGGCCGGCGTGGTGGCGGTGGCAGAAGAGGTGCTGGTGGTCAGCACAACCTCCCTGGCGCTCCGCATCAGCAACCTCCTGCAGGCAATCAACAGCCTGCTGCTGGGGGTCGTCCCTGGCCCAGCCTCTACAACCCATGGATGGGATCCATACAGATGTGGCCAGGGGGTCCTCGCCCTCCTCTGGCTCCTCTACCGGTCCCCCCTCACCTGCAGACTCATCAGCAGGCCCTCTTCGCCCACCAACAGCCCCCTGTCTTCACTCAGCAGCAGCCAACTACTCCTGATGGCTCCGGGCAGTGGGGCGCACCAAGCCTCTACCACCCGTCTGGCCTTCCTTCTTGGGACCCGACGGCCCTCGCCTCCGCTTTCAGCACAACATCGCTGACCCCCCCACCATCCTCAGACTGGTACTTCGACACAGGTGCTACCTCCCACATGACACCCCATTCTACCCATCTTTCACATATTCACTTCCCGCGGTATCCTACTCCTTCATCTATTATTGTTGGTAATGGTTCTACTCTTCCCGTTACTGCCATTGGTTCCACAGAGCTGTCCCCTAATTTACGTCTTAATAATGTTCTGGTTGCACCACAACTTATTAATAATCTCATCTCTGTTCGCCAATTCACTACTGACAATAATTGTTCTGTTGAGTTTGATCCTGCTGGTTGTTCTGTGAAGGTTCTTCCGTCTCGGACCGAGATCGCCAGGTGCAATAGCTCCGGGTCCTTGTATCCTCTGCACCTACCTCCAGCACACTCTCTTGTTGCTCAAGCTCCCTCCCCACTGTGGCATCGACGTCTCGGTCATCCGGGTCATGAGACTTTGTTGAAGCTTGCTGCTAGCACTCATATTCAGGACTGTTCTGTTTTGTGTCATGCTTGTCAATTAGGACGCCATGTTCGTCTCCCATTTTCTACTTCTACCTCCCGTGCATCAAACAAGTTTGACCTCATTCATTGTGATCTGTGGACCTCTCCTGTTGTGAGTGTCTCTGGTTATAAATATTATTTGGTCATACTTGATGATTGCACTCACTACCTCTGGACTTTCCCCTTGCGTCTTAAATCTGACACTTTCAGCACACTCGCCCATTTTATCACCTTCACCTCTACCCAATTTGGTTCTCACATCAAGGCTGTTCAGTGCGACAACGGGAAAGAGTTCGACAACTCCCGCACCAGCCACTTCTTCCTGTCTCAGGGCATTCATCTTCGCATGTCCTGCCCGTACACCTCACCTCAAAATGGTAGAGCTGAGCGCATTATTCGCTCCATCAATAATGTCGTTCGCTCCCTACTATTTCAAGCGTCCATGCCTCCCTCCTACTGGGTTGAGGCTCTCTTCACAGCCACTTCTCTTCTCAACATCCTCCCCACCAAAACACTTCAGTTCTCCACACCTCATCTTGCCTTGTTTGGCATGATACCCACTTATGATCACCTTCGTGTTTTTGGCTGCAAGTGTTATCCCAACACATCCGCCACCGCTCCCCATAAGCTTGCTCCTAGATCCACCTTATGTGTCTTTCTAGGCTACTCTTCCCACCACAAAGGATACCGCTGCCTTGACCTCTCCTCCAACAACATCATCATCTCCCGGCATGTCATCTTTGATGAAACAGCCTTTCCCTTTGCTGAGCGCCATGGTCCTAGCAATCCAAGGGACTTTGAGTTTCTTGATGATACTAATGTGGTGCATGCTCCAATTGGATCACTGCCCCAACATTTTTTTGCAGGTCCCAGTACTCCCAGCAGCCCCATTGTGCCTGCATCTGGAGTACTCCCACCTACCCCTAGTGCTATCAGCACTAGCACTCCTGCCAGTCCCTTTGTGACTGTGCCTGGCGTGCTCCCGACGGCCCCTAGTGCTTCTTCCCTGACGCCAGCAGCTCCGGCCAGCCCCTCTGGAGGGCTTTCTGCTGCCACTCCGACGGCTCCAGCGCCTACTGCACCTCTACCAGGCCGTGTCTTCACCCACTTCTACTCGCGTCGCCCTCGACCACCTCCTGCACCAGCCGAACCATCACTCCTGCCCAAGGGTGCTGTTGCTGTCCCTCCTGTGACAAATCAGCATGCCATGAGCACCCGTTCGAAGAGTGGTTTCCGGATGCCTGCAACATATCATGTTACGTCCATGTCCCCAATACCAAAGACCTTTCGTGATGCTCTTGCTGATCCTAATTGGCGAGCTGCCATGGAAGAAGAACATGATGCCTTGTTGCAGAATCACACTTGGGATCTTGTGCCTCGCCCTCCTACGGCCAACATTGTCACCGGCAAGTGGATTTTCAAGCACAAATTCCAGTCTGATGGCTCCCTTGAAAGGCACAAGGCTCGTTGGGTTCTTCGTGGCTTCACTCAACGGCCTGGTGTGGATTTTGATGAGACCTTCAGTCCCGTGGTGAAGCCGGCAACTGTTCGTACAGTTCTCTCCTTGGCTCTCTCTCGCCACTGGCCTATCCACCAGCTTGACGTGAAGAATGCCTTTCTTCACGGTCACCTGACAGAGACAGTATATTGTCAACAGCCCTCCGGGTTCGAAGATCCCGCCCATCCGGACTATGTCTGTCATCTGCAGAAATCCTTATATGGTCTCAAGCAGGCCCCTCGTGCCTGGTACAGCCGCATGGCCGCTCATCTGCTGTCCCTTGGGTTTGTTGAGGCCAAGACCGACACTTCACTTTTTATCTATCACCACGGATCAGACATGACCTACCTATTGTTGTATGTTGATGATATCATCCTCACTGCTTCCTCACCTACCCTCCTTCGGTGGATCATCTCTGCCCTCCAGAGGGAATTCGCGATGAAGGATCTTGGGGAATTACATCACTTTCTTGGCATGCATGTTCAGCGACGTGGTGATGGCCTTCTTCTTTCTCAGCATCAGTATATGTTGGACATTCTTACTCGCGCCAGGATGACAGAATGCAAGCCCTGCTCCACCCCCGTTGACACCAACCCGAAAATTGCTGCAGCCGACGGCATGCCCGTCCCTGACCCTTCGGATTTTCGCAGTCTCGCTGGGGCCTTGCAATACTTGACATTCACCCGGCCCGACATTGCGTATGCTGTGCAGCAAGTCTGCCTACATATGCATGACCCTCGTGAGCCTCATCTCACCGCTCTAAAGAGGATTCTGCGCTATATTCGTGGCACACTCCACCTTGGTCTTCTGATACGACCATCTTCCTCGACTGATTTGATTGTTTACACGGATGCTGATTGGGCTGGTTGTCCCGACACCCGCAAGTCCACTTCGGGCTATGCTGTGTTTCTTGGCGACAACCTTGTCTCCTGGTCTTCGAAGCGCCAGAACACGGTGTCTCGGTCCAGTGCAGAAGCGGAGTATCGTGCCGTGGCCAATGGAGTTGCGGAGGCCACTTGGCTGCGCCAACTTCTTCTCGAGCTGCATGCCCCTCCCCAACGCGCCACATTGGTCTATTGTGACAACATCAGTGCTGTGTACATGACCTCCAACCCGATCCAGCATCAACGCACCAAGCACATCGAGATTGATCTCCACTTTGTCCGCGAACGGGTTGCCATTGGTGATCTTCGCGTCCTGCATGTTCCCACATCCTCTCAATATGCGGACATCTTCACCAAAGGATTACCCTCATCTGTCTTTACGGAGTTCAGATCCAGTCTCAACGTGCAGAGTAGCTGACGTTTCGACTGCGGGGGCGTGTTAGACTAACAGATTGTGGAACTCTCTAGAGTATTGTGGGCCTGGTTAGCTGTCACCTTAGCTGTCAAGGAGCTGACGTGCCTTGGCTGCCAAGTGTGTTGGTTTGCCTTGGCTGTCAAGCCTTCCTACTTCTATTAATTGTACCCCTGTTCTTCTTGAACTATAATGAATACATTCTATTCTACTCACAGTCTTGTGTATTTTCTGAAAATGATTCAGTGCTTTGCCTCCAAACGTTTATCTTCTCTTTTTTATTGTAATGCCAGAAAAACAGTAATGAAAGAGACAAATTCAATCTGTAGTATATACTGAGTTACTGACTTGTTTGAGTGTTTCCTCTTTGGCAGGGCACTTACAGCATTCAGATATTCTCCCTGGCAGTCCTACTTTCAAGTATGTTTATATATAATCAGGTGCGGTGCATTATTTCTTCTATCCCGATCCTTGCGTTTTGGTTTACAACCAAGTTTCACTTAATAAATGATGGGGTGTTTCATTCTTAACTGATATATGATGACCTTATAGTATTATCTGTTATATCATGCCAGTTCTTCCCATCAATTAGTCGTCTGACTAATCATGATTAGTCACGATTAGTCGACCCTGATCAGACAACTAGTCGCTCTAGTCATGCAGAGCGCTCTGATCGCTGGAAATTTTCCGATCAGGCTGACTAATTGCGAATAGTCGTCCAACTTGTAATCACTGCCACCTTCCAAGCATCCCCTTTGTCACCTCGCCAAATTTCCCCTTGAAGCTGGACTAACGCAGGCAACTCAGCCACCTCCAAGCGAATGTGCTGAAAAATATTGAAGCTGGGAGAAGACAGTGCCAGCAAGGAGGCAGTGCTCTGATACTAAATTGTTATGCTCGCGTATGGTGGATCACTGGATTGAAGGAAGTGCCCGTGTGTGATGGCAGATGCTGGGTGTTCGGCCAGATCCACCGTGATTGGCTTGCTGGATGTGCAACAGTGAAAGAGGTGTGAAGCTAGAGAATAATTAGATGAGGAAATAGACTTTATTCTGCTTGATCCTTTTGCATACACAGGGGTCTCTCTCTCTCTCTCTATATATATATGTGTGTGTGTGTGTGTTTGTGTGTGTGTGTGTGTATGTATATATATGCATACATATGCATACATATACATACACACACACATATCGTACTAATATCAGCAGCCTTCCACAATCCTACTATTGCAATCCAACCTAACAAACTTAATATCATACTAATATGGAAACAAATAAAAGATAAAAGGGAATAAATCTTCTACTCCTGCACACCCTGATCAATTGACTTGGATGTCTTAGCTTCTTAGGTCTCCTTTAAACATAATTCCGATCATGACAGTAGGGAACTCTGTCAGATAGCATGATTGGGCCACAAAATTACTGGCCCAGAAAGCCGGATGGTGTACTCGAAGTAGTAACAACCGGATTGCATTAGAGGGGGCCTAATACATCTAGTGCTTAGTGCTTACATAGTTACATGATTTGTTACTTAGCTGGACCAGACAAAAAGAATTGTTAGGGGTGGCCAGGCCACTGCTTGCCCCCTGTCTCGGTGACCGTCTTCAAGGTCAAGTTAGTTTGGAATTTTCTATCTATTATTGATGCTTGCTATTTCGAATATATGGTGATGTGAACACAATGAGACTTCCAAAGGCACGCAAACCTACAATATATTTTATCTTTTGGCCCTAAACATGTTGAAAGGCACAATAAATATATCTTATTGTTCATTTGTTCCTTGCCATGTACAGATGGGTGGTATAGATGAGGCAGCTCTTGATCGCCTTTCACTTGTTACTGAAATGACAAAGCATATCTCTGTGAGGGCAAATGGTGGGAAGTCCACCGCATCTGAGCTCGGGCAATTTTCACCTGTCTTCATCTGGCTACTGAGGGTAATTGATTCATGATTTTGATCTTGCTTTAATGCTTTTCCAATTACTTTTGAGTTTTGAAAACTATTGGAGAAATTTCTGCAGTCTAAGAAAGATACCATTTTTAGGATTTCTATCTTGATTTAGTTGAGAACGATAGGAAGATAACTCCAGGAGATTACCTGGAAATTGCTCTGAGGCCTCTTGAAGGCAGAGGAAAGGATATAACCCCAAAGAATGAGGTATTCTAGAATGTTTTCAATTTTCCATTTATTCTTTGTTATTGTGATTTACAATTTTATTAAATATGGTTTATTCAAATTGTCTTAGATCCGTGAGTCTATCCGTGCCCTCTTTCCCGATAGAGAATGTTTCACACTAGTGCGCCCATTGAACAATGAAAATGAACTTCAACGCCTTGATCAAATTCCTGTAAGTTACTTTCCCTTCTGTTCTCATTAGGGTGTGTATGGATTTAGGCGGTATGGGATAGGGACAGGGAAATGGAGTGAGCTACTCATAATGCACCCCATATCCCAATCTATGTCCTGCCCCTCTATCACTAAATCTAAACACCACTCTCTCTGCATTCTGCAGACACCTCTTAATCTGGACTCTCTCTTGCTGGCAGATAGAGAATTTGCGGCCTGAATTTCAAGCAGGACTTGATGAATTAACAAGGTTCATTTTAGAGAGGACAAGACCTAAGCAAGTTTCCGGTACGGTCATGACAGGACCTGTACTTGCTGGTCTAACACAGTCTTTCTTGGGTGCAATAAATAATGGTGCTGTACCTACTATATCATCTTCTTGGCAGGTATTTCGATTCTTAAACCACGGCCCTAGACAGTATGAGTGATGCATATTGGATTTTGGATGTATTATGATATGATAGATCATAGATAGCATCAGTGACAATGATATGCTGATATAAAGGGTTAAGAAAGCCTATGTAATTTGCATGTTGATGTTGTACATTGAAACCATTTTCTGAATGTAGTCTAGTTTGCAGCTTTAAAAAACAATGTAAAAAGAGAGAGGTGTGGTTTGTAATGTGAGACTAAACTTGTATGAAGCTAGATATATTCCTTGTATCATCTTGATTTTAAATGCCTTTGACGTTTGACTGCAGTGTGTTGAAGAAGCAGAATGCCATAGAGCATATGATTCTGCCGCTGAGGTCTATGTTTCATCTTTTGAAAGAACCAAGCTAGTTGAAGAAGTAAGTAAAAAATTGACTTAAGCATATAGCACATGCTGTAAATTGCATTATTCCTTAACTCCACATTTAGGATGCTTTAGGAGATGCACATGAAGCTGCTTTAAGGAAGGCACTTGATGCATATAGTGCTGCCGCTGTTGGAACTGGCACCTCACGTACTCATTATGAGAAAGTTCTTAACAACTTCTGCAGAAAGACATTTCAGGTATACACCATTTTACTGTAATTATAATAATACTAATTTAATCACATCCGTGGACATTAACATGAGAACAAGAGCACCATTGAACATGTGTAAAGACTAAAGAATAGTGTTTCTTTCTCTGGTTGATTTGATTGAAGTCTATAACATTTGGAAAGTAAGCTTTTCAGCTTTTATATGTATGTGATCCTTAAATGTCAAGTATTAACATACTAAATAGTAATCAAGTGGTAAATATTGTTAAGAAAATTTGTAGTTATTTGTATTCTATTAACCTCATTAGGTACAGAACTTCAATCAAACAATAATCATATTCCTATTGACTGCTGAATTCCTCTAATAATTGAGATTATGCACTAACTTTTGATTTATATTCTGATACATTTAAGTATTTAACTTTCTGTACCTAATTAAGTGAGTTGAGGACAAATAATTTCAATTTTATTTAGTTGAATTAGTCCACAACTTAATAATGATCATTACATTTCTGAAGCATTCATCCTACTCCTATGGACTGCTGAATTCCTCTAATTGAGATTGTGCACTAACTTTGATTTTATATCCTTAACTTTTTGTACCTGATTAAGTGAGTTGAAAACAAATAATTTTCTTTAGTTGAGTTAGGGCACAACTTGATAATGATTATTACATTTCTCATTGACTTAAATTTTAACATATAAAAGTGTCAAGCATCAAAGATTATTTTGTATAGCGTATATATATATATATATATATATATATATATATATATCTTAGCATTTACAATTTCCTGGATAGTAGGGTATTCATTATCCATTTCTTTATTTGCATTTTGGCTGACTGATGCTTTTGGTTTTTATTCTTGTGGCTCACTTGGTTTCAATACTGCCACATTTATTTAGGACTACAAAAAGAATGCCTTTCTAGAAGCTGATAAGCAGTGCTCAAACACAATACAAATCATGGAGAGGAAGCTCCGAGCAGCTTGTTCTGCTCCTGGAATCAAAGTTTCTAATGTGATTCAGGTATGTACCAGCTTGAAATGGATGTTTGCTTGTGGTCTTACTTCCTTTTTGTAGACCTCATAAAGTATTATCTCAATGGCCCAATTAAGCTAATCTGCCACTAATATTTAGGGCTGGTTTGGTTTGATTCCCTACCAATATTGGGTAGTGCCAAACTTTGGGCAAGTTTTGGCACTTCCAAATTTCGGTAGAGTAGAGTTGGAAAATAAGTGTTTGATTTGGTGTCAACAAGAGACAAATATGTGGGCAGTGGGCTATCCCAAAATTTTGGTAGGGTAGCAAACCAAACGATCCCTTAATTCTTGATACTCTCTATTCTTCACTTGGTGTTTAGTGTTAGGCATATATATATATATACATATATACATATATATATGTACATATATATACATCTACATATATGTACATCTACATATATATGTACATCTGTATATGTATATATATATATATATATATATATATATGTTAAGTGTATGTATGTTTGTCCAATATATGTTAGGTGCATATATGGATAGCTTGTTGCTTTCCTCTTGTATTCTCTCCATACATGTATATATATTAGCCTACTAGTGCAGGAGGCGCCCCTTCGGGCACCCCATCAATTAGCCACGTTCGCTTAGTAAATTAAATTTGTATGTATTACTTGTATATTTATATTATCAAATTCATTAGTAGCAATCTCAAAATCATCGTAGAATACATTTTACAACTCAAGTTATTTCATTTCCTATAAGAATAAATGACATAATTTAACGACAAAGAGGTTAATGCAGTTCAAGGATTAATCTTTATCACAAGAGTACAAGACCAATGTTCTCTCCACGTTCGCCAATTACAAGAGTACAAGCATTTCAATTACACCATGTGCCTACAAAATAAAACTAACAAGCTTAACATTCTGATCATACATACAAAACATGATACTATGTCTAGTTACATTGTTATATTGATTTATGGAACACTTGTATCTTCATATTAATAAATTCATAAGTAGCAACCTTGAAATTATTTTTAAATGTATTTCTCAACTCAAGTTGGTTCATTCCTCATAAAAATAAATGTCATATTTTAATGAATAAAGAATTACAAGACAATAAATTAACATGCTTAGAAATAGAATATGACATTATTTTGTTACCACTTATTCACTGAAGATAAAACAGTGAAAAAATACACTTATTTTGTTATCTTTGTGGTCGGAGATAGTTGTGTGAAAAGAAAAAAATTAATATGCAGAAATGACCATACCCACCGAAGACCAGAATCCACCAGCATCCAGACAAGCTACCAAGTTTGTTGCGGATGAGCTTTTCAGAAGAAACAAGAAACAAAAAGGCATTATTATGAGCAGATGATTAGCACAAAACATAGATAAATCATACATACATGAAAATGCACCATATTTACTAAGTACTGAAGACGACAATGTTATGATGTAGACATAAGTACATAACTACACATTTACACATAAAGATACTTACCTGAATATAATTTGCCCCATAGAATGCATTATTTCCAATTTGGAATTGTGCTCGACAGTTTGTGTCATATACAAATACGTGAATCCTTTTAAGAGAATGACTAAAGATTTCAGATGGATGCAGACAAAAAGACGAAGTAGTTTGCTAATTAGTAATGCTAATAATAATAACTAATACATAAATCATTACACATCATTGGACTGTGACTTCTGGTTTTGGAATGACAATCCGTTTCAAGCTAGCAGAGTGGCATGAAATTTGGACAGATGCTGCCTAGTGCAGCTGAACTGTCGCTGATTCAACTAAATTTTCAAGTGAAGTGGAGGAACAATGTTGTCCAAGAGAGATGCGAACGGATACAACTAACACCCAATTAGTCATGGTCCAAGCTAAAAGTGTCATTTGCATGAACATGACATAAGGTACCTTTGTTTCTTTGATAAATAATGGCTTTTCTACTTTGACAAATGATAGAGGTTGTGTTCCCATTAGTTTACTAATAAGCATCATAGGCTAACTTAAGTCTCATGCTGTACCCTTTTTATATACTTTTGATCAGTTTCAATAAGAATAAATGTGTTTGAATAAAACAACATTGTCAAGTGAAAATTCCCTAACCCATAGTCATGTTGGCAAAACAATAAATGCAAGACACAAAATGTAAACAGTAAAACAAATGCAGTTCCATGCCTGAATGCCTGCCTTGATACTGAGCAACCCACATAAGCCACTCCATGTAAAGAGCTTCAACAAGTAAAAAAAGCCATAAATCTGTCATTTCCTTGATTTTTGTTGGTTACAGAAAATTTCTCTCCGTGAAGATAAGATATACAAAATCATCACGCACATTTCGAAAACCGTTTCAGTTTCTAATAAGTTTCTGATAAATGTAAACATGTAACATAATATGACCAAATAAGACGAACAGAAATGATAGAATCTTATGCAAAGGGATATGAAAAATAAAAAGTTAGACAAATGGGTCATCTCAGTTTTCATTATTTTGGGAGATAAACTTTAATCTGAACAGTCCCTTTAATCCTGACAAATGAAGTTTGTAATGTTTACTATTTTTTACAAACTGAACTCATTTTGTTGAGATGTGAACTCATTTTGTTGAGATGCAATCTGTGATGCAAATAAACATAATACATGATTATTCTAATTATTCAACCGAATTAGTCTGACATATTAACTGACAGATCATGTAAGGTTTTTAGCTATATATACTCACACCCAACAAACTTATTGTATATAATTACTTGAAAAACTAAAGAGAACATAATAATAAATGCATTCACATGTTCAATTATAAAGTTGAGACTTGGAGTGACCTCCACAGTTTAGAAGTTACCATACTTGTCAGAAATATTTTTATGGACTTCTCCAAGACGCCTGCAATGAACATCATTATATTCAACTCCTAAAAAGGGTGCCTGTGAAATAGATATATCTAAAAATAATATACATACTTGCTCAAAGGAAAGCACTTTGGAGCCATCTCTGTTACAGGACATGTGAGCATTGTATAATACAAGAACAAATTATAATATGGGATATATATATATATATATATGATCAAAAGCATATTAGCACATACATGGCAAAATATTTGATCTTATGCCAATATGAAAAAAGAAGTTAACAACTTGAAAGGGTTCCATAAGGAAAGCAAACACACATAATTCCGATTGTATAGACCATGGTAAATTAGTAAGAACAGAAGCATTTAGTGTATACAGTGTAAAATAAAGCTTCATGTCATGGACTTGCTAGGGTGAGGGCACAAACAAAAGAAAATAAGGACAAATTTTGAATATAAACATCCTAATATTCGCTGAATAAAATCCCTACTAAGCGACATGCCAAGGAAAATATTGAATATATTGACAGATCATTAATAGAATGTAATTAAAAAAGGACTGCGAATTGAAATGTTCTCCTTGCTCTATCTCAGTCTCACAAACAGGAGTCATGCATATGCATGTATATACAGAACACTGGTAAATCAATCTATGCACAAAATTTGTATTGAATCACCATGTTAGATCTGTAAAAGAACAAACAATAAAATACCTGCAGTTTTATGTACTCTTTGTCTTTCTTTTTCATTTCATGAATCTGTTGGTTGTGTACTTGCTTGAAAAGAAAATTAACAAATCAGGATAGGATCTCATTATCCCATCAGTATGCATAGTAGTAAATTAACCAAAACAAAGAAAGAGTAGGAAAAGGTAATTCAACCTGGTACTCAATAATCATTTTCTGAAATTCATCACATTCTTGTTGCAGCTTATCGATCTGAGCCTTTAAAGGTCTAGATCCATTCTTATGGCAATTAGAGTGTAATGGTCCTAGGGTCATGCAGCCTAAAAACCTACAAAACATTCTGTCAAAAAAGCCATTAATAAAAGTACAAGTTATGAGCACAACATCTCCATAATTTTCTAGTGGTGGTTAAATGATTCACAAATGGAGCGAATGCCTTACCAAACAAGAATTCCTAGCCATCGTCAAAGAAAACTTTTTGGTCAAAATTGTCATCCTTGTATAAAGATCTATATGGAGTAACAAGTAAATTGAGACGTCGCAAATATTAGAACCAAAATAAAACTAAAGATCAAATAAAAACATGCATAAATGTATCTGCACTTGTGAAACTATAGCAGAGCATCAAGATAAAAAAACAAACATTTCAACTTAAGAAACAACATAAGCTTCTTTCCATAGGAACCACTTGGGTTGCATCTTGATAGGTAATAATGAGCCTGACAAAAATGAAGAGAAAATGAAGAGGTCGAAAAATAGGATCAGCAGGAACGCTCAAATACACTGATAAATTTCACATCGAATATAGTTCTGAAAAAAGTCACATTGGATACGAGCTACAGACCTGTGAAAAATAAGTGACCAGCTCACAGGCTAGTCTCCTCTTTACTGACAAAGTTCCCTTCTCACACTGTGAAGACGATCCAAGCTGCATTTGTACACACTGTCAAAATTTACAGGGTATATAAGGGAGAAAGATGAAATTTACGGGGTATATAAGGGAGAAAGATGGATATGAAACATGCATGTCACCGTACAACCAATCATGTCTAGAAGAGATGGATCTGAAAAATAGATGCTCAAACACTCAACGGTGGCCGTCATTTAAGCTAACTCCAGCAAGGCTTGCCTTATCACTGAGTTAACGATGGGTATATGGTCCTGTATAGAGAAAACAAAATGCAGCAATTTACACACTCAGCTCTAGAGCTCTAGTAAGATCTGCTCACCTGCCACATTTTCACGAGTAACATACAAATACATATCCAAATACAACCAAGAGCAAGTAAGAATAGCCAAGAACCGAAAGCATTGTCTAGGTACTCACATTGTGCTAGAGGCGGCAAATGCAGCAGAATGGAGAGCAGATTACACAGCGTAGATAATATACCCTAATACCCATAGAGACTGAGGTCATTTCACTAGGGAGCAGGTAGAATAGTAAGCTCACCAAGAGCAGCAGGTAGAACAGTAAGCTCACCAGGGAGCAGGTATAACAGTAGAACGTACCTTTGGTCCTTTGGTCCTTTGGAAGCCTCAACAAAGAAGCACACAACAAACAGCACACGCACCAGTCAACTCCCAACACGCAGCAGGGCCCCACCACCCACAGGGAACGGACGTACCTCTAGCAAAGACCTCGCAACTGAAGTAGCCGACCGGGCGATGAGCAAGGACAGGTGTAGGGTACGTTGCGGTGGTTGGCGTCGACGGGTGGAGGGACGGGGAAGTGACCACCGTCTGGCAGATGGAGCACCTGACCGAGCTAGGTGAATTCTATGACCCTTGTTTGGGGGGAGGCGTAGCGGCTCGTACCTTTGACGAACTCGTCGAGGTCGACGGTGCGCAGCACGCCCACAGCCACGGCATTCTACGGACAAAGGGACGACTCGTCGCTGGCACCATCCCATGGACATCGGCGAGCGAAGCAGAGGGGAGGAGACGCGTAGTGTGAAGAAGAGATCCAGGAATGGGAGGGTGGGACGGGGGGGTGATGAGCCACTGGCGGCCACATCGGCTAGAGGCGGCGGCGGCTTGCGCCCATAGCCACAACAACCTGCGGGCGGAGGGGCGGCTCGTCGCTGCCAGGCGCCAGCATCCCGCGCACGCCTGCGAGCGGAGAGGAGGGGAGGAGATGCGTAGTGTGAAGAGGAGAGCTGGGGAATATGAGGGAGGGATGGGGGGCGGTGAGGAAGAGATATTTGGGACCGGAGACCGGAGTGAGCAACCAGGAAAAAGGGACCAATAAAAGGGTTGGACAGTCAATAAATTACCAAATAGCTGAAAAGCTTTTTTTGCAAAAACGGCTGCAAGCCACACGCCGCCCAAACATCTAAAAAAATTACCAAAGAACAGGGGGTCCTTTTCGAAAAAAGCTGACGTGGCTCGCTCTGGAGGCAGCAAACGCTAGAGGCTTTAAAGAATAGAGATTCCCTTATATCTGTTAGAATATATATTCATAACATATATTCTAACAATATCAATACAAGGCTTATATTTATCACATGATATCAGAGTGAGGTAAGACCTAGCCACCCTCAAGTTTCTGCTGCTGGCTGCTGCTTGCCCTCAGGAGTGGATTTTGATCCTTCTAGGGGTGGCCATCCTCGTTGTTGTTGCTTTTAGTTCTTCGTCGTCAAGCAACAGGCAGTAGTACTAGCTACATTCTGCTGCTTCTCATCACCACCGTAACAAATCCCTGCCTCTGGCTACGAGCCTACGACCATCCATGGGCGGCACCCTCTGTCGTTGGCTCGTCGCCCTTAGGCCATCATTGCCAGCTGATCTTGGTGTGAGGAGGGTACACAGAATCCAGAGCCAGAGCCACGGTGGAACCTGCGGGTGTCGCCCTGGCACACATGTGTGCGGCGTTGTTGCCGTCACCATTTGCCAATCCCCTGCCATGCCTGCCATGCTCCCATTGTCGCCTTCTTCGGTTGCAGCTGAGGGGCCCATTTTGACCTCCGCCGCCTTCAGATCTGGCACATTCCACTAGCTGGCATTCTCATCACTCGCAGTAGCCCGTGGATGCTGCTCCCAGCCACCTTGACCTCGGCCACCTCTAGATCTGACACTGGCCATTGTTACACTCTTCATTGCCATGTAGCACAGGCACCTAGCGCTTCCCCCATGTCGGCTCCCAGGACACAGCCTCCGATGACCCCTTTGCCTTGGCCTCCGGCGACAGCGACGATGACGGTGTCCCTAACACCTAGCGTCACCTCCAGATCCTCAGTCTTGCTGGCTTTGCTCCTGTTTGCCTCCTGCTGCTTTTTTCTATGAACTGCAAGGGAGTTGGGATTTGGGAAGAGGGGAAACAGGAGGCAACTGAGTTTTGGGCTGGCAATTGGACCTAGCTGTTGATTGGGTTGGGGCATTTAGCTAGGGAGATTTGTTTTTGTTACTCTATTGCTGCTACTATTTCTTTTTCTGATCAGAGATAGTTTGCATCGCCCATCACTGCTCGTCGAAATCTTCTTAGGGTGTGTTTGGTTGAGCTGTGGCTGTGGGAAAAAGCTGCTGTGGGCTGTGGGCTGTGGAAAAGCTGCTGTGGGAAGTCAGCTGTGAGAAAGCTCAAAATCGTTTGGCTGAAACGGCTGTGAACAAGCTGCTTTGAGCTGTGAGCTGTGTAAAAAATTTAATTTATGAAATTTTGTATGGGTGTATGAAATTTGAAATGTCAATTTATAAAATTTTGTATGGTTGTATGAAATTTGAAATGTCAATTTATGAAATTTTATATGGTTGTATCAAATTTTAAATGTTAATTTATGAAATTTTGTATGGTATGAAATTTGAAATGTCAATTTATGAAATTTTGTATGGTTGTATGAAATTTGAAATGTCAATTTATGAAATTTTGTATGGTTGTATGAAATTTGAAATGTCAATTTATGAAATTTTGTATGGTTGTATGAAATTTGAAATGTCAATTTATAAAATTTTGTATGGTTGTATGAAATTTGAAATGTCAATTTATGAAATTTTGTATGGTTGCGAAGTCAAAAGCCAAAAACCGCAGAAAGCAGGTCTAGAGGAGCTTTCACATTTACACTACACCAAAAGCTGCTTTTACTAAAAGCCGCTGGGTAGAAATATATCCTTTGGTTTGGCTTTTGGCTTCCAGGAAGCAAAAGCTGCTGTTACTGCTCCTCTAGACCTGCTCGACATGAGCTACCGTTGTGTCACCTCCTCGGTCCGTAACGTTACTGCTCTTGTTGTCTCCATTGCCATTCTGGTCATTCTCAGCCATTGGTTCAGCTATGTGTTGTGTTAGAGTGTGTTAGTGTGGGCCCCCTGTCTATTGTGTGGGCCCCTCCTGTAAGACCCTTCTTCTTCTATCCTCCCAACCCTAGGGAGGAGAGGAATCCAACCACTCTCACCTTTTCTTACATGGTATCAGAGCCCTAGGCTCTCCCCTCTCCCCTCACCAGGCTGCCGCCGTCGCCGGCGCTGCCGTCGCCGCCGCCATGGCCGGCGAGCTCCCCTCTCCCTTTTGGCCTGGTGGCCGGCAAGCCCCCGCCATGGCCGGATCCGGCGGTCCCGCGGCCAAATCCAGCGCCCCCGCCGCCGGGCTCCCCTCCGCCGCCGCCGGGCTCCCCTCCCCCTTCGCCCTGGCCGCCGCCGCTGGGCAGGCCCCCGCCATGGCCGGATCTGGTGCCGCCATGGCCAGATCCAGCGCCCCCGCCGCCGCCGCGACCGGATCCGGCGGTCCCGCGGCCAGCTCCGGTGCCCCCGCCGCCACCGGGCTCCCCTCCCCCTTCGGCCTGGCCGCCTCCCTGGACACCGTCGCCGCTGCGCCCCCCTCCCTGGCCTCATATCAATACAAGAGTTATATTCATAACATTTAGGACTTCGACAGTCTCTGATGCACACCTTTGAGGCTTTGACCATGACTTCTAATAATTATTCTTCATGAAAAACAATAAAAAAATATAGTAATGTGAGTATTTTTCTTGACAATTCTCTATGTAGCCAAAGTTTGTAAAGCCTGATCGCACGTGTTCTAAATGATCAATTTGAGAGCAAAAGGAGTAATAGTTAAGTGCAATCAGCCAATCACACAATCTATTTTCACATGCTTTTCATTCGAAGTGCTACATTACATTTTGAATTCTGTGAAATGTGCTTTTTCTTAATAAAGAATCTTGATGAGAGGTTCTGTTGTTTTGCCTGAAGTTACCGGCACTGCAGTTTGTTCCCCTTCATGAGTTGTGGCATTCATTTCTTGAACGAGTAATTGTTTTATTAATGAATGATTCGTAGCTCTAATATATCTATGGTGTAAGCTGTTCTGGTTTTGTTTCACCTTGTATATACACTGAAGTGGAGACACCACATTAAATTTTGCAGGTCCTGGACAGTTTGCTCAATGAATATGAGACTTCTTGTTCTGGTCAGGACAAATGGAGAAAGCTTGCAGCCTTTTTAAGACAATGGTTTGTTCCTGCCTCTGCCTAAGAAGTTAAATGATTGTGGATGTTTATAGTTATCTCATTTCTAAAGATAAACTAAATGACAATGTCCAATATGCCACCAACTTCTATTGAGGTGACTCCGAACACAATATTCTGTTTCTATATTTAGCCACCTTAGCTGCTGCTGGTTCGGTCAAGCAGTAGGATGTAGAAATTCACCTGCTGTCTCTTATCTCCTGCGGTGAAGTATTATATGCTCTGTGCCCAAACTGCAGAATATAATTGTGTTTCAGTCAATTGATTGTGGCAACAATGCCATCATCCCATGTAGTGCAATTCAGCTGGTGCCATTTATTCATGAATTTATAGCATCTTTAAACCATCTTCATTCCTTCTCTTTCATTCCATCTTAATTCAGTTGATAGCAATCCTTTGTTCCACTGGTTGCTTAGCGAGCATAACTAAGACAATACATCTTTTTTCTTCCAGTTTGGAAGGGCCTATATTAGATCTCTGTTTGAAGTTGATTAATGAAGCTGAATCAGAGAGAACCTCCTTTGCACTGAGATGTCGTTCAAATGAAGATCAGCTGGAGCTTCTAAAAAAGCAACTTGAAGCAAATGAGGCCCATAAATCTGAATATCTAAAACGATATGAAGCTGCTATAAGTGAAAAACAAAGAGTTTCTGAAGATCACAGTGCTCATCTTGCAAACCTGAGGACCAAGTGTAGTACATTGGATGAACGTTGCTTGAGCTTGTCTAAAGAGCTTGATCTTGTACGTCATGAATGCACTGACTGGAGAGTGAAGTATGAGCAATATGTTACTCAGCACAAGTCTGAACAAGATAGATTCATTTCTCAACTAGCAACTCTTGAGTCAAGGTATAGCTCTGCAGAGGGAAAGTTGGGAGCAGCCCGTGAACAGGCAGCCTCTGCTCAAGATGAGGCCTCAGAGTGGAGGCGTAAATATGAAACAGCTGCTGCACAAGCTAAAGCGGCATTGGAAAGATTAGCATCGGTGCAAGAACAAATTAACAAAGTCTCTCAAGAAAGAGAACATACTATAAGGGCTGAGTTTGCTGCACATTTGGAGGAAAAGGTAGGCCTTACACACACAACATTTTTTGAATGCGAGATCAAGAATGTAATATGGGATATTTGTTGATTGCTGTTTAATATTGACAGGAAGAAGAAATGAGGAGATTAGTTGCAAAGATTAGACACGCAGAGAGTGAAATAAATGTGTTGGCTGAACGCATGCAGGTCACTTAACCCTTTACTACCTTTTGAACCACTTCATTGAATTGATTCATTCATTATGTAAATGCTAGTTTTCTAATGCAGACACTTTTTTCAGGTAGCGGAATCCAAGACACAAAGCCATAACAAGGAAACTGTATTCTTGAAGGATGAAATTAGAGATCTAACAAGCAAAGTAGAATTTCTAAGAGACAGAACGGTATCATTTGAAAAGCAAGCAAGAATGCTTGAACAGGAAAAGAACCACCTGCAAGAGAAGTTCTTATCTGAATGCAAGAAATATGATGAGGCAGAAGAAAGATACCAAGCTGCAGAAAGGGATGGAAAGAGAGCTGCCGAGTTGTCTGATGTAGCTCGAACTGAGGCCATCACAGCCCAGAAAGAAAAGGATGAGGCGCAGCGGTTATCAATGGAAAAATTAGCGGTAATTGAGAGGATTCGAAGACAAGTTGACAGACTGGAGCAGGAGAAAGCAAATCTATTAGAAGAAGTGCAGAAGATGCGAAAATCTGAATCAGATGCCTTGTCCAAGGTTGCCTTGCTTGAGAGTAGGGTTGCTGAGAGGGAGAAAGAAATCGAGGATCTAATGACGCGAAGCAATGAGCAGAGGTCCAGCACCATGCACGTCCTTGAAAGTCTTTTGGAAACAGAGCGTGCAGCTAGAGCCGAAGCGAATAGGCGCGCAGAAGCCTTATCTTTGCAGCTACAATCTACCCAAAGCAAACTCGACGCCCTCCACCGGGAGCTGACGTCGGTTCGTATTGTCGAGACTGCATTAGATAGCAAGCTCCGAGCTACTACTACTCATGGCAAGAGGCTGAGAGAGGAGAATGAAGCAGGCATGGAGTCAGTCCGAGATGTGGACATTGATCGCCCAGAGAGGAGCAGAAAAAGATCCAAGAGCAACACTAGCCCGCCAAAGCATTTCCAAACTGAAGATGGTGGCTCTGCTCATGTGGGTGAAGACAGTGTTACAGTCAGCACAGACGTAAAACTTGGCAATTCTGATGGTTACACAAAGCTCACGATTGCAAAGCTGAAGGAGGAGCTCACCAAGCATGGGTTTGGAGCGCAGCTGCTAGAGCTGACGAACCCACACAAGAAGGATATTCTTGCCCTCTACAAGAAGCTTGTTTCCGGCAAGTAAATCACCCCTATCGACCTTCAGAAACGCTTGCGCTTTTTTGCTTGTTCAGCTGTGTGGAGTACGTCGAAGCGTTTCAGGCCACGTTTGTTTCAATTTGGATTATAACAATCCAGTTTTTTTTTCATAAGCCGAAACAAATGGAGTAATTTATTCTACCAGCTTAATTTGGAGTGTAGATTATAGCAATCCAATAAGATAGTAGAACTCAGTTTTTTTATAATCTGAATTGTTATAATTTAAAGCTGAAACAAACGCACCTCAGTTTGCTTGCTTGCTGCTGCTTCAAAGCTGAATCGTTTGTATCTTGCTGTAGATTTCATTGTTGGTTGCTGGTTGGTTTTGCTAGTTTGTAACTGGGTGAGGCTTGTCAGGTTTGTGTATCAGGGATAATTTGGCAAATGTAGTTAGTTTGCCGTGCTTTTCCCAAGATTTTTATGTTTTTCTATTTTATCTTTTAACGAATTTATAGAGTTGGATTTTTTGTTGTTTGTGGAATTTACAAAAATAGCCCCAATGCACGGATTGGGGATTTTTGCAATAAAAACATAAAAAACATGTTTTGTAATAAAAACAGAACGAATCATCCTAGTATTTATAGTATTTTTTTGAAATATATATATATATATAATATTAAAATTCAAATTTGTATTTTGATCTATAAAGATATGATTCTTCGAGTGGATCATCTAGCTTTTATATTATAGAAATCACCATCGTAGTTACTTTGTTTTGGTAAAACATATATGCTTCCTAATAAATGGTTTGTTCAAAATAAATATGCATTCAATCACATATTTTTTTCTCTTTCTTTATCTTCCAATCTTTCTCTTTATTTCCTTAGATATTATAGAGCTGATTTGTTGAATGGAACTCAGTTCCTATAATTTTTTCTCTCCTCTTTACCTTTATTATCATATTAGTTTTTTGTTACACGACAGCCTATTTAATGCCATAAAAACAGTAAAGCCGGATATGGATGGAGTGTTGAGAAACCAAAATTTTTATTTAGCGGGAAACCAAATTTCCTATTTTGGGGTACATCTATTAGTTAGGGATTTTTATAAATAAGCTCATCTCTTTTTTTACATTTTATGTATTTATTTATTATTTGTAAGTTTTGAACTACACGCTATAACCGGGTTTATCGATGGAAAAATTCTATAGAGGAGGGCCCTAAACCTTGTGCTGTGAAGGTCCTCCCTTGGATGGCTGCCACGTGGAGGTGGAGAAGATCTGGTGGTGCACAAGTGAGCCAAGTCGAGAAGCTGGTGGGGAGGCTAGCGACGCGGTGCAGGATGACGACGGCGACGGCACAAGGTCGGCCCGGGTGGCCGAGGTGAGGCAACGATGCGGGGTTGCCGCAGGCGATCGACGCGAGGCTGCGAGGTGGCGCGGGGCGAGGGTGTGACGACGTTGGGCAGCGCGAGTCACCGAGGAGCTCGCTCGCCGCGCTATGCAGGTCGATGGTGATGGATCCAAACAGCGGTCACAGATTTGCATGCTCCTGCTGCCCATGGCGCTCGCGCCACCAGCGATGACCCCATCGCCTCGTTGTCGAACCCCCTCCCCTCCACCATACCCTTGTCGTTCGTGCCGCTAGCCTTCCCGTCCGCTTCTCCCAAGGATCGCTATGTATCATTGGATCTTTTCCACCTTTCACATAGTGGTCATCAGAGGAAGTATTTCACATCACAATAGGTGTTTAGTTTCATATAATAATGTTTAGTCCGTGTCACATCGGATGTTTGAACATTAATTTGAACGATTAAACGTGAACTAATTATAAAAATAATTGCATCATCGGAGGATTATTCGCGTGACAAATTTATTAAGCATAATTAATCCATTATTAGCAAATATTTACTGTATCATCCCAATATTAAATCATAGCGTAATTAGGCTCATTAGATTCGTCACGTGAATAATTCACCAATTATGAATGAGTTTTATAAATAGTCTACATTTAATACTTTAAAATAACATCCAAACATTCGATATAATAGGACTAAATTTTTGGACTAAATAACCAAACAGTACCTAGGACTCTCCCATAAAGATTTTTCCTTTTGGAGGGAGTACGCTAACTGCATACGAATTACTATCATTAAAAGCAACTTTACTTCGCTGCTACCACATTGAGCCACGCCACGATTTTGTGAAAAACGCCTTCAGTTCTCCAGAATTTCGTTACGGGCCCGCCGTTTTGGCTGGCGTGGCCTCTCCTACGAGCCGCCACGTCGCCCGGGCCCGGGCCATCTTTTTTTGCGAAAAAGTCCTCCGTTTAATCGCTATTTGCGCGAAGGCTTGACTCCCTATCTCCACTGTTGAGTCACGTTTTTTGCGGATTAACCCCCGTTTCTTGAGATTTTATACTCAAGATAGAAATTCGTGAAATAGTACTACACTCTGAAAAGGGAAAACACAAGAGGGTTTTAGCTAAACTGCTAGCCGTCCCCCTTCCTAACCCTCGCCGCCTCTCCCGACCTCGCCGATCGTCGCTACCTCCCTTGGCCAAGGCACGAACCGCCAGACGTAGAGAAGTCGACGGTCTACAGCTCCTGCAACGACGGCCCCACCTCAGCCGGCGGCGGTGTGGTGAATTCGGTCATGGCGCGTGTTCCTAACTCTACCGCCGGCACCATCCTCCGTCCTAGATCTGCCGCCTCGCCGACGCTGTCTCTGCCCAGATCGACCGCAGTCCGCATGTACCTCTCCCTCCTATCACGTCGTGGTGACGCAGGTGAAGACCGTCGCCACCGACAGCTACGACGTCGTCCAGCTTGGGTACCATGACGTTCGCGACGACAAGCTCACCCGCACGGAGCTTGGCCACCTTGGCAAGGCCGCCGTGCCGCCACTCGGCCACCTCCAGGAGTCCTGCATCCATCCCTGCTCCTCGCCCTCAAGATCGAGAGGATTCGTGGCCTCTCCGCCCTTCAGCTATTGTGGGATTTTGCCATGTACGTGAGCATCACAAACAAGCCAGCAAGATCTTGTCCTGAGTTCACCTAATCATGTGAGGTTTGCTTGGATTTGTACGTTAATGTGTGGATTATTTCAGTTCCATATAGATTTGTGGGACCTGGCAGTTTTGACATAGCTATGTGTAATTGTTTGCTTCCACTCTTTCAGCTGTGATTTTTAGAATTTGGAGATGCAATCTTGAATCAAAATTTAGGTATTATTCTTTTAAACCATTCACTACTTAGTAGTAATTATGATTGTTAGTGTGATACCTGTGTGCTTGCTGTTGCAAACATTGTGATATCCCTTAATGATGAAATGAAGCTACTGGTTCGATGTTATGAGTTTGTTTTTTGTTTATGGTGTATGCATGCTACCTTTTTCCGTCTTTAGTAAAAGTTATATTATTCTGCTTACTGTCTTTTGTTTTGTTTGCATGATCCCAGTTTTTGCAACATTTTTTATTGCATTTTTTGCTTCTTAGTTGTGCATGCTAACTTATTTGGCTGCAATCAATATCTTTTAACTTGAAAAATAGCACAATTTAGCATCGTTGTACATATGGGCACCATTTTTATGTTTTTCTCAATTTTGTATTTTGGAAATTAACTAGCTTCATGCTTTCAAGAATTGATTTTATTGATTAATAGGATTCTTGAAATCAATGTGGTTTCTAAAGAGTGAAGACAGCTACTACCGCCTTGTTCTGGATATGTTTGTGTATTTGTATGGTCATGGAGAATCTAGAATGGCATCCAGTGTTGGTTGGTCCCATTCTCTTTACCATCTCTAAGTTTATGTGCATGCTTTACAATTTATAATTTGCTGATTTTATATTCATGGATGCTAACATCAATCTGGAATCATGCAGATACACAATACAACAGCAGAAGGTTTTATTTCGGATAAAACCTTCTGCTGTTGTAAAAACAGGCACTGTAGGGAAATGTGTGTTTGGTGTGTACCCGAGATGTCATTGCTTTCTTTGGTCTTTGCTATGTAAAAACATACACTGTAGGAAACTTCTTTAAACTCTCTAGCTCAGTTAACACTGATACCATGGGCCACAATCTCTCACATTGAACCTGCTACTCTCCCATTTTTCCCTTTATTTGTTTGTTTTCTATTATTTCGTTTAGTAGCGCAGCATGTTCAGCTTAGCATTATTAATAAATAATAACACATTTTTATTTTTTCACTTACAATTAATAGATAATAACACATAATAATTTTATATTTGATCGTACAATAACTTTTAACATATATGTTCGTCTCAACCAGAAATTGAGTCACAACAACTTCTTTGTTTCAAAAAATAGAAAGATGAGTACACTTGTGAGCTGCAACACTGAAGATATAGATTTTTAGATGTGCACACACACAGTGAAAGCGCTGTCCCAAGGGGACAAATATATATATATATATATATATATATGTATATATATATGTATGTATGTATACACTGTGTTGTCATCGTGTATAGTGAGTTCTTTGTTGAAGATGTGCACTGTCGCTGATAGTGATTTGCAATGTTTGTGATTTGATTACGAAGGTGGTTAAGAAAAAAAGCATTAATGCTTCAAATGTCCAATAAACTGGAAAATGAAATGCATTTTGCTCATTACTGTAACTGTATCAAGTCATCAACAATTGGTAAATGGATGGTGATATTTTCAGGCAAAGTTAAGATTTGTCCTTATGGTCCATTCAGACTATCAAGTATCAATCAATGTCATGAAACTTAATACTTGATGATTATTTATTGAATCAGTGTAATAACTGTTTATTGAAACTTTACACTTGATGTTTCTTTGTAACGACTACCAATCAAGTCTTCTTTGTTGTCTATCTTGTTCATACTACTTGAAATCGTTGAATCTCTTCAGCTTGCTCCACGTCACTCAGCGTCGTAGCGGGTCGCCTCTGTTTGCATGCCTTTGTTTCGCTTTTGCTTTTTTCTGAAGTGGTTGACACAGTTTGAGAACACACTTTTTCTGCAATGCAGTCTGGTAGGATGTGATAGCTTCCTGTCATCCTGCGTGTGGCTTTCCCTCTAGAGTGCCTTTCACTTTTTCATGTACACAAACTAAATATATTAAAGATATGGAAAGAAACTAAATATATTGAAGATATGCCTATAGTCATTTGATTGCATTTTTCAGATGTTTGCTAAAATGAATGTGCCTTGAAAAGCTAATAGGACGGCCGCTCGCGACAGGCCTTTCTAGTAGAAGGAATGGATAGCCCACCGTAATCTTACTTTGTCCGTAGGATACCTGAAATCTGGGTTCCCATTAGATTTTCCGGTTTCCGCATGACACCTACCTTACGTATCGAAATTCGAATCAAATTAACCCATCTTTCCTCTTTCTGCCGCGGCGGTGCTGCACTGTGCTGTGCCGGGCGCCGCTGATTTGAACTAACGGCCCAATGATCGGCAGCTGCGCCTCCCCCGCCCACGGCCTTCTTCCCCATCCACCCTCCCGCTGCCGCGAGTTCTGTGCGCTCATGCCGCGCTGCTATAAATAGGCCACGGCATCATTCCGCCATGGCGGCAGCCTCGACCAGCTCACTGGCGAGCTCGAGCTCGAGCTCGAAGAAGGTGTTTGCCGCCATTTGTCAGGGATAGCGACTGGATAGATAGATGGAGGGAGCAGTGCTCTGCGCCGCCAACCACGCGCCGCTGACGCCCATCGGCTTCCTCGAGCGCGCGGCGCTCGTCTACCCTGACCGCCCCGCGATCGTCGCCTCCGGCGTGGCGCGCACCTGGCGCGAGACGCGGGCGCGCTGCCTCCGCCTCGCCGCCGCCCTCGCCGGCCTCGGCGTCCGGCGTCACGACGTGGTACGAACCGTCCACACTCTACACAGTAAATTAAATTTGGTCGTCAATTCATTTTTCTCTCCAAAATCACCGCGTTCATGTCGTTTTCAACGGTGACCAGTCACGAGTTCGTAAACTGCGATAGAAATCTACATTTATTAATAAAAACACAAAAATTTATAAGATTTGGATTAAGAGCTTCTTGTGAATTTTCTTTTCTATCACTCCCAAAGTGGAGGTGCGTGCTTTATCTCTTAAAAGTTCGTTCTTTTTTCATGTAACAATTGTGAATCGTGGCGCTGTTGATCGTTGATGTTCAGGTCGCCGTGTTCGCCCAGAACATTCCGGCGATGTGCGAGCTGCACTTCGGCGTCCCCATGGCCGGCGCCATCATATGCACGCTCAACTCGCGCCTCGACGCCGCCATGGCGTCCGTCCTGCTCCGCCACTCGGAGGCCAAAGTCATCTTCGTCGACTGTGCTCTGCTCGACGTCGCCCAGGAAGCCATTAGGCTCGTCTCCGAAGCTGGAGCCAGGCCTCCCATGTCTGTCCTGATCACCGAGCTCCTCGATGAATCGTCCTCGTCAGATGCCAGGATGCAAGTTGGTCGATCCGACTACGCGTACGAGCCCCTCCTGAGCAATGCCGGATCTTGGTCGCCGGACTTCGCGATCCGGTGGCCGGCCGACGAGAACGAGCCGATCGCGCTCAACTACACCTCCGGGACGACGTCGAGGCCCAAGGGTGTGATCTATAGCCACCGCGGGGCGTACCTGAACAGCCTCGTCGGAGTGCTCCTCAACGAGATGGCGGCGATGCCGGTGTACCTGTGGACCGTGCCCATGTTCCACTGCAACGGGTGGTGCCTGGTGTGGGGCGTGGCGGCGCAGGGCGGGACAAACGTGTGCGTCCGCAAGGTGAACGCGCCGACCATCTTCGACAGCGTGGCGCGTCACGGGGTGACGCACATGGGCGGCGCGCCGACGGTGCTGAGCATGATCGCGAACTCGACGGCGGTTCGCGGGGAGAAGCTGCCGGTGCCGCCGGGTGGGAGGAGGAGGGTGACGGTGCTGACCGGCGGAGCGCCGCCGCCGCCGCAGGTGCTGTTGCGGATGGAGGAGAAGGGGTTCCTGGTGATCCACTCGTACGGGCTGACCGAGACGTACGGGCCGGCGACGGCGTGCATGTGGAAGCCGGAGTGGGACGCGCTGCCGGCGGAGGAGCGCGCCCAGATCAAGTCGCGGCAGGGGCTGCACCACCTGGGGCTGGAGGTGGACGTGAAGGACCCGGCGACGATGCGGAGCGTGCCCGCGGACGGGCGGACGATCGGGGAGGTGATGCTCCGGGGCAACACGGTGATGTGCGGGTACTACAAGGACAGCGGCGCGACGTCCGAGGCGATGGCCGGCGGATGGTTCCGGTCGGGCGACCTGGCGGTGCGGCAGGAGGACGGGTACGTGAAGGTCATGGACCGGTCCAAGGACATCATCATCTCCGGCGGGGAGAACATCAGCACGATCGAGGTCGAGGCGACGCTGTTCAGCCACCCGGCGGTAGAGGAGGCGGCGGTGGTGGGGCGGCCCGACAAGTTCTGGGGCGAGACACCATGCGCGTTCGTGAAGCTCCTCGCCGGACAGGAGGCCGGCGAGGAGGAGCTGTTGTCCTTCTGCCGCGCGCGGCTGCCGCGCTACATGGCGCCGCGGACGGTGGTGCTGGTAGGCGAACTGCCCAAGACGGCGACGGGGAAGGTGCACAAGTTAGCGCTACGGGAGCGCTCCATGGCCATGGGCACCATCCAGCCCTCCAAGCTCTGAATTTTAAATTTTACAACGCATAAATCTTAGAATTTTATAGTAATTAGTTTAATTCTCATAAACTATGTAAAAAATCCTATAATTTCTATTCCATAGTTTGTTAATTAATTAGCAAATAACCATGTATATTTTATATCTTAAATCTAATCTTTTATATCAACCAACAGCGAGCAGTCTAACCTAGATCGATTCACTCCCATAGAAAGAAAGAAAGAAACTTGGCACAATAGAACAAAATTAGGGGGGTGTTGGGTACTTTGGTTTGTGGACTGCCGTGTCATCAGATATTAATTTGAAGGATTAAATTTGAGCTGATTAAAAAATAATTGTATAATTGGAAGATTATTTACGAGACAAATTTGTTAAGACTAAATAATCTATGATTATCAAATGTTTACTACAGCATCACATTGTCAAATCATAGCGTAATTAGAGTTATTAGATTTATCTAACGAATAATTCACCGTTTATAAATGAATTTTACGGGACTAAATTTTAGATTAAAGGAAACAAATAAGTACTTGCATTAAAACTGTAACCGTGATGTGTCATTTCAACTTGTCTTTTCAGGTGAAACAATCTCGTCTTTTTAAAAAAATTATGGAAATAACTACTTCTTCCCATTATCTATATCACCTAACAACTCAACGCGATGATTAAGACGAGAGGTGTGGAGCTTAAATTTTCTTTACATGTCGTGTATGTTGCTTCGTTTTTCCACACCCTCAACATGCATGTGCATGTGGTCATGCGGAGTAATAGTAAAAGAAAAAACAAAAGTGAAAGCCAACTTCTGGACTTTAAATTAATTCGCACATAATATGATGTATTGTTTTAATGGCTCAACTATTAGACGGTGTAGATTGTGGAAAAACTGAAAGACGCTTCGATGATGATAATGGAAAGAAAAGAGTAAATCTTAGTTTAGAGAGTTGCTCTAATGAGAGGGGGGAAGGAGGGAGTGGTACAAGCGAAGTAAGAACTGTTCATCAAAGGAAAAGAGGTAGAAATATAGATGTACTTCTCAACTGCGTCCATAAAAACTTCACTTCTAGACTTCAAATTTGTTCTAAAACGAAATCATTTTTATATTTATCATCTATTCTTGGTTTATAAATCCAAAGTTGTATTCTTTTAATATCCTCAACATACATTTTAATACCATTTCACAATACTATTTTTAATTAATAAGAAACACCTTAATCATTTATTCTCACAACTAATTTATTAACTTTATGTCAAAAATAAAGTTACGGGAATCCCTTGTTAATAAGAATGTGGTAACGTGATAAATAGGAAAATATAAGATATATTGAAGTAATAAAAATTTCAATTTATGACTGAGCAAAGGCAACTTGTCTATCTCATCTTCTCAATTAATCGTGTACTACTTTGGGTTTGATACTCCTATTTCACTGAAGGGGCGTAAATTTGCTGACACAGTTGGGCTCGTTTCAGCCATAGTTAAAAGAAAATTTTACCCATGTTTATTTGAGATGGGTCGTATTCATTTAGGGAAAATTGTTTTCGGATCTAATGTAAATCAGATGATTTACAGCCCAAATCCAGGAACCCTTACCGATTCAGACATCACACGTCGGTAAGGGCACGTAGCCATCGTGCATAGCCGGCACCACCGGATCGATCGGAGGCTCGCGCGTGCCACCGGCCTGGATCTCTCGTGCACGCTGTTGTTGCCACCCGCGCCGTCCTGGAGCTATTAAGTGTCGTTTGGTTCAGGAGGCTGATAGAACGGAATGACTCCGTTCCAGATTTTAAGAATGAAATGGTTTCGTTCTGTGTTTGGAAGTAAAAATGGAGCCACTCTGTTTTTTGTTTGTTTTTTGTTTGGTTCTGCAATTTGATAGAACGGAATGATTTTATCCCTTATTTGATTCAAGAACAGAAATCAAACACAAAAATTCTCCAGATCTGAAATCCGACCAGGCCACGCGCAGCCACGGGCGCAACTAGGCCACGCGCAGCCGGCCACGCGCGGGCGCAGCACGGCGCAGCAGGCCACGCGCGGGCGTAGATGGGCGCGGCCGCGGGCGGCGACGCCATTGCCGGTGCTGGAGACGAGCGCCGGGAGGAGAGGGTGCGGGAGGAAGAGGAGCACCGGAGGAGGAGAGGATTCGAGGGTAGGGCGGCGGGAGAAAGAAGACTCACCTGATTTCTTCGGGAGGGAGAAGTGCGGGGCTACGGGCGAAGACGGACGAGAAAGGAGCGAGCCGCTCGGTTCGCTCATTTTTTGGGGAACGAATGGTTCCGGATCTAGGAAGAATATTCTCATTTTGGAACCATTCTGTTCCACCTAATTCTAAGCCAAACACATGAAGAATGGAACGGAGCCGCTCGCTTCCACCTAACTCATGAACCAAACGCCACCTAAGTACTCGCACTGCCGCCTCGGGACCCAGTGCCGACATCTGGCCCATGGAGGAGGAGGCGTGGGCAGAGAAAGAGAAAGAGGAGACTGAGGCTAGAGGAGGAGGAACAAGAAGAGTGTGCAGAAAAAAAGGAAAAAGAGGAAGAAGAAAGGAAGAGAGTAGGGAAAAGGGGAAAGAAAGAAAATAATTTTTTGAAAATTTGAATTTGGATTTTCAAGGAAAATAGGAAAGCTCGGAATTTAAAATAAATTTGGGGGGTTTAGATTTCAAATAAATAATACATTAATATTTTTAAAGAATATTCGATGATTCAAAAAATTGAGAAATTTTATATTCGCGTCAAAATTAGAAATTCCAAACTTGAAAACAAAAGCACGGATCATATTGTCATGGGGATGTTTAATTTTGAAGATTTTTTTGTTACAGATCTAAGCTAAAAATAAATCTAAAAGTATCGTTTATAGATTTCTTGCTCATTTTTGTTAACTTGAAAATTGTATCATAGGTTATGAATTAGTCGACACTTTTGTAGACGTAGTAATTCGATGCATTACTAACTAAACACCTGTAATATAATACATTACACTTGTTAACCAAACAATAGTAACCTATTACATTGTTATTCCTTACAGTGTAAATGGTCCATAATTTTGTGTTACCTTAAGCCAACAAACACTACCCAAGAGTTAAACGAACCCAAAATTGGCGCAGGAGAAACGTTCAGCAGGTCGATATCAAAATGCAGTTCTCTCGGTGCTATGAAATTATCTGTGTTGATGAAATGTTCTGACAAAAATGACCATTTTAAGTTACAAGGTTGAACAACCAGAACCCATAAAGCCTTAACAAAACTGAGTCTTTTGGAATGTTATTCACATTTCAGGACTGAAAGCATCTGAATATACACTGGCCTCCCCAATGCACCCCAGAAATAGAACAGACAGACAGCCTGATGGTTGGTAATGTTGCTGTGTTCCTCAAGAAGCTAGTAGCCTCTTGATTTCAGATTTCTGCTCCGATGTCAGCCTCGAGGGGAATTTGATGTTGAATTTGATTCTAAGATTTCCCTTCTTTGATGGGTCCTTCGGAATCGGCATGCCCTCGCGGGGAACTACCTCCTCGTAGCCAGGGGAAACCACATTACTTATTGGTACTGTTAGGTTCCGACCATCCAATGTTGTTACCTGAACGGTACAACCAGTTAATGCCTCAACCAAGGAAATCTTCTGAGACATCACGAGATCATTCCCCTCTCTTGTAAATATATCATGCGTCTTCTCATCGATCACGAACACGATATCTGCAGGAATAACATGTGGGGACTCGTTGCCTTTTTCAGGGAAAGTAATTTTCGTCCCTTTTTTCCATCCAGGTTTTATGTCGATTGTTAGGATCTCCTCAACAACCATGGTTCTACTGCCAAAGCAAAGAGATGTTAGTAAAGCGCCAGATGGAAGTAAGTCAATTACATGGTATATAAAAAGGCATGTCAACTATTGAAGGTGACAAACAAAAGACGCTGAGCCAAACAGAAAACGTGGTGAAATAGAATTTATTGCAATCAGCATCTTAGTCATAAAAATGGAAATTGGTGAAACGCAATAGTAATACATCACAACACAGAACATTTTCCATTTTGTTCCATCAGTTAGCAATATATATATATATATATATATATACACGGTAACGCTATTCTACACCGACTACTTTCAGTAGTGGATTTTCTCAGTATAATAGCAATTGAATACTACTTTTTTCTCAGTAGTAGATTTCTCGGTAGAATAGCTATGCTACACCGTGGTGTAGGATAGCATTTGTGTATATATATATATATATATATATATATATTGAGAGAAAACCAAATTGAAGCAAATCTTTGATATGGTGATACTAACTGACTAACATATGGATGATATATGATGATCCAAAAAATCAAGAGAAGAAAACAAATTACTTCAGAATTCAAATGTACCCCCAAATGAATCACGCCTAGTTTGTCAATTAGGTTTCATGGAAAATATATTTTAGCATGGGTTTAATGTTTTATCTTGTGATACCGGACGGATCCTTAAACCTCCTCCTTGGCATGCCCAGGGGAGAATAAAGATCAAGAGCGGAAGACGGAAGACAGAAGAGAGCGTAAAGTGTACGAAGGCTGGGTGCCACTGGGTTTGCCGTCGCCAGCCCTAGGATCGGCCAAGGTTCAAGGTAAATCTCGCCCAATAGGAGAGACCTTTATTCCTCGATGATTATTACAGTAGATGCCTCAGCCTTTTATAAACCAAGGCTGATTTATTTGTAAAGACTCCGTTAAACTAAAGACTCTATTAAATATCCTTTAAGAGGAAACCTAACAAATTTAAACCAAACTCTAAAACTCCCTTAACCATACTCTTCTTGATTCGGCTGGGCTTGGGCCTCCGCCCTAGACACCAGCCCTAGCCCGGTTTTGGCCTAGGCTTCAACCCTAGCAGTCGGCTCAGCTTTACCTCTTATAATATTTTCCAACAAAAGAGTCTATAACATTTCCCTCCCTCCCCAACAAACAACTCATCCTTGAGTTGTACTACCGGAAAACGTCGTTTGAACTCTTCTAACTATTCCCATGAAGCCTCCGATGCCGCACGACCTATCCACTAGACCAAAATTTCCCATACGCCCCTGTTCAGTCGTGCTTTGATCACCTTGGCTGGTGAAGGAAGGACCTTTCCATTGAAAATATCTGGCAATGGAACCTCTTCTGTTGGCTTCTCACCTTCAAACTTTTTGAGTAGAGCGACATAAAATACATCATGGATTCTTGCTTTATTTGGAAGCTTAAGCTTATATGATACTTCGCCAATACGTTGCACAATCTGGTATGGTCCAAAAATTTAGGCCCGGGCTTAGAATGTGCTGCCAGTGTGACACCAACTGCAACTTTCTGATGTCGCCGTAACCAAACCCAATCTCCAACCTCATAACTCACCTCTCGACGGTTTCTATCATGGATGTGCTGCATTGTCACCTGATCCTGAACGAGCCGCTGCTCAATGTCTTCCAAAAACTCATCCCGATCTATAAGCTGCTTATAACAGCTGCTACACGGGATGTTCCCGGCTGATAGGACAACAGTGTGGGAGGATCCCACCCATACACAATTCTGAATGGCGAACATTTGACGACTGTTTGATATGAAGAATTGCAACAAAACTCAGCCCAAGGGAGCCACTGTAGCCACATTTTTGGTCTATCACCGGCCAAGCAGCGGAGATACATTACTATTACCCGGTTGACCACCTCAGATTGACCATCTGTCTGCGGGTGAAAAGCCAAACTTAACAATAATTTAACTCCGGCCAACCTAAACAGTTTGGACCAAAATATGCTTGTGAATACCATGTCTCTATCGTTGACGATGGAACAAGGGATTCCATGGAGCCGAACAATGCCGTCAAAGAAGGCCTTTGCAACCGAAGCTGCCGTGTACGGGTGGCCGAGGGGAATGAAGTGTGCATAATTAAAAAATCTGTTCACCACCGTTAATACCACGGATTTGTCGCCGACTTTAGGAAATCCTTCTATAATATCCATGGCAATATCACTCCATACCTCTAATGGAACCGAAAGAGGTTGTAGCAGACCTGGTGTAAGTGTTCAAATTTTATTCCGTTGACATGTAGTGCAGCCCCGAACAAATTCGCGAATCCTCTGCCACGTGTGGGGCTATAGAACGATGCCCTCCACCGATGCATAGTCTTCTCACTTCCTTCATGGCCACAATCGTGCGCATCCGCTAACGTTATAGGCCATATTGATGATGCATCTGATACAAACACCTTGCCATTAAAAATCAGCAGCCCATCTATCGCTGCCCATCTTGTCCATGTTGTACCATCCACCAGTTTCACCCGTAATTCTACCACGTGGGGATCACTATTAACCTCAGCCCGTAATGTATCAAAAACTTCAAATTGTGGTGCTAAAATATTTTGGACCTCTGCTGTATCCTAATCTCGCCATGATAATGCATCTGCGGCACCATTTAATTTGCCAGGTATGTACTCTACCGAAAAATCATACCCAAACAATTTGTTGACCCATGTATGTTGCGGGATTGTTGACAATCGTTGATCCAAAAGAAATTTAAGGTTGTAGTGATCTGTCCATACCAAAAATTCACATCCCTGTAGGTATGGCCGCCAATTCCGCACTACTTGCACTAGTCCAATCATCTCCCTTTCGTATGCTGGCAACTTCTGATGTTGTGGTGCCACTGCGCTACTGAAATATGCAATGGCCCCATCACCCTGATGCAGCACAGCACCAAAACCTGTGTTAGAAGCGTCGCAGTCAACAATGAACGGTCTGGAGAAGTCTGGCATTTGTAGTAGTGGTGCTGTAATGAGGGCATGTTTCAGTTTAACAAATGTGTCTTTTGACTCTTCAGACCAGCGGAAAGCTTCTCATTTTAACAGTGCCGTGAGGGGGGGAGCCACTGCGCCATAATCAGCGATGAACTTGTGGTAATATCCGGTGAGACCGAGGAAACCCCGTAGCACCCGTAGGGAGTGCGTGCTTGGCTAGATCTGTATTGTCGATACCTTTCTAGGTCCATCGCGACACCATGGGCCGAGATGATATGTCTAAGGTACGTGACTGTTGTCATCCCGAACGAACGCTTGAACTTTTTAAGTGCCAACTTGTGCGTCCAAATCACCTCGAACACCTTTTTAACATGCTGCAAGTGTGTTGCGCAAGATGTGCTAAAAACCAAAATGTCATCAAAGAAAACAAGCACAAATTTTCGAATAAATGGTTTCAAGACCTCATTCATTAATGACTGCAATGTCGATGGTGCATTAGTGAGGCCGAACGGCGGGACGAGGAACTCAAAATGACCATGGTGTGTGCGGAAAGTTGTTTTCTCCACATCATTTGGATGCATGCATACCTGGTGGTAACCGTTCCAGAGGTCAATCTTGGTGAAGAAGTGTGACCCTCGGAGTTCGTACAGAAGCTCATCGACCACTCGGATAGGAAACTTGTCCTTCACTGTCGTGTTGTTGAGCTCGTGGTAGTCAACACAAAAACATCGTGTCTTGTCCACCTTTTTCACTAGCAACACCGGGAAGGAGTATGCTGATGTACATTGTCGAATGATCCCTTGGTTCAACATGTCATCGCATTGCCACTCAATTTCATCCTTTAGGAGTTGTGGGTAGCGATATGGTAGGACTGCTATCGGCGGTGTTCCTAGTAGCAGTCGTATGTGATGATCCTAGCGACGAGACGGGGGAAGGCCTCATGGCTCAGTGAAGATGTCGGAGTAAGAGTCAAGGAGGTTTGCCAACAGCTCGCGTGACTCAAATAGGGCCACACACTAGAGTGTGGGTGCGCCCATTCCTGTCCAACGAACCGTTCGGACATGTCTCTAAAACTCCATAGAGAGAGAGAGCACTGAGGTTCCAGAGGATAGGTCCCAAGGACCGAAGCCACTGGACGTCGAGTAGGTGAGTACAATGTCGAAGCCAGCTAGTGTGAGGTCGTAACATGTGATGTCAAAAACCTCGTCGGCAATGGAGATGCAGAGCCTGGAGTAGACGCCATTGCTTGTAACCTAATCCCCGTTAGCCAACTTAACGAAGAGACCTAGACGAGGGTCAACTTGGAGGCCAAGTTGAGAAGTCACGGCTTCTTGGATGGACATGTGTGTCGAGCCTATGTTGACCAAGGCTAGCAATGTCACGCCATTAATGTTGATGTGTAACTTCATTGTGTTGCTCACATTAATGCCGGTGAGGGCATGGAGGGAAATGCCCAAATCCTATTCGACTCCCTCCTCATCTGAATCATCTAATTCCAACAAAAAGACCCCCTTGGTGGAGCATTTATGATCAACGGTATATTTCTCCGGACAATGGTAGCACTCCCCATTAGCCCTCTTGGCTGCAAGTTCTTCAGGTGTGAGACGCTTGAAGTGTGGCTGGTTTGGGGGGCTAGTTTTATTGTTGCCCCAACTGTCCCGCCCCCTTTTGTGGTGGTTGTGGCAGACCGCCCCACAGCTATGTTCCGACTCCCTAGAGTGGTTGTCTCCTTGCGTTCATAAGCCCTGGCGAGGCTCATAGATGTCTATAGATGTGTTGGGACATGGAGCTCAACATATGTCCGTAGGGGTTCACCGAGGCCTGCTATAAATAAATTTACTTGCTGCATAAAAGACAAGCCATCACAATGACACAGTAACAAAGAGAATTGACGTTGATACTCCTCTATTGTGCTTGTCCGATAGAGGTCCTTTAATTCGGCCAATCCATTGTGTCGTAGAGGTGGCCCGAACCGCATGTGTATGAATTCCACAAATCAAGCCCAAGAAGAAATGCCATGATCCCTCTCTAGGTTGTAATATCACTCGGTAGACACTCCTTCCAGATGGAGCGATGTGATCCACACTTTTCTTCTGTCATGGTGCACATGGCTCAGAAGTATGTGTCGCACTTGTTAACCCATGTTAACAGATCAGATTCTCCGTCAAACGTTGGGAACTTTAATTTGGGACAGCAGAAGCCACCATCTTCTGTCCGGCCACGGGCGTAGAAACCAGTGCCCCCACCATCATCGTGCTGCCTGAAGCTAGTGGATCTCCCTCGGCCGGCACCATCACCCTGGTTGGTTCGGCCATAGAAATCTCCTACGCGATTTGCTGGTCGCCCCACAATACCGTGAGTATCATCCCGGTTCCTAACCGTGTCATGGTCAAGCGGTGTGATCACCTCACCGTCGGCCTTCGATGTAGTCGTGTTCCTTTGGGATAGGTCGTCATCCTTCTCCAAGGTCTTCACCTATGTCAACCTCCAATCATGAGAATCGAGGCGACCGTTGATCATGGATAGTTGGCCCATTATTTGATTCACTGCTGCCATGAGGAAGTTGAGCGTCTCATCGGCAATCATCACCGCAGAATCTTTGATAGAACCGGACATATTTGTCGATGTTCCGACTATCTCTGATACCAAATTGATACCGACCGGATCCCTGATCCTCCTCTTTGGTCTGCATAGGGGATAATAAAGATCAAGAGCAGAAGACGGAAGAGAGTGTAAAGTGTACGGAGGCTAGGCGCCGCTGGGTTTGCCGGCGCCAGCCCTAGAATCGGCCAGGGTTCAAGATAAATCTCGCCCAATAGGGGAGACCTTTATTCCTTGATGATTATTACAATAGATACCTCAGCCTTTTATAAGCCAAGATTGATTTATCTCTAAGGACTCCATTAAACTAGAGACTATTAAACTAAGGACTCTTATCCTTTAAGAGGAAACCTAACAGATTTAAACCAAACTCTAAAACTCCCTTAACCCTACTCTTCTTGATTCGATTGGGCCTGGGCCTCCGCCCTAGACACCAGCCCTAGCCCAGTTTCGGCCTGGGCTTTAGCCCTAACTGCCGGCTCAGTACCTCTTCTCTTATAATATTTTCCAACAAAATAGTCTATAACATCTTGGTACTTAACAACACAAGTGCTAAAAAAGATGTAGCATTCCCGCATTAATATGTCAAAAACTGAAATATTAAAATAGTAGATGAGATATTATTTGAAATATAATAATGTGGTGGAACATAAATATATCTCACATTTTAAAAAATAGCATGGGTTTAATATTTGACTTGCTTCTTGTTTGGCGGCTATGATTAGTAATATTTTTATATTCAATACCGAAAGGAATGTCAATGGCAAGTTGTCAAAATGCAGTTTAGAACAACTTTATTCATTTAAACCGATGAAATTTGTTTATCCAGCAATAATTTCAACATCATAAGCAGGCGATCTGTCAACATATGGTAATGACAAAATGTGCACAACAGGCTAACAAAGCACAACATTGAATGGCTTGGTCTGGGTTATTTTTAAATAAATAGAAAAAATTGATCATATACTCTCCTTTTAGATGGAAATTAAAGATTTACACTCCTGGCCCACATGACATTGACCTAAGTGGACCCCACATGTTACTGAAATGTGGAAGGTAAATCCTCAATTTCCATCTAAAGGGAGGGTATATGATAAAATCTCCTTTTTAAATAACAGCATGAATAACAATACATAAGCATTGCAATCTGTCATGTTCAAACATGTCTATACCCGGCGCCATAGGGCCCGCGACGTGCGCAGGGCCCATGAAAGGGCTGTGGCGCGCACAGGATAGGGCCGGCAGAAGGGATAAGATCTATATCTATTAGTCAAAGATTAGCCCTTAAGTAATGGAGTTTGTTAGCTATTCTGTTAGCACTTAATTAGTGGAGTCGGTTAGCATTTTCGGTTAGGCTCAAGGCTATAAATAAGCTGTAATCAGGCATTGATGAATAAGAAGAATATTTCCCATCTACCTCTCTCTCTCTACCTAAACCGGCGGCTGGGGGTATAACCCACCGACGAGATACGGCGGCAACGGGGGTATAACCCGGGCCGGCCACCACGGACAGCGGCTACGATCTACGTAGCCGAGGTCCTCCTCCCCTCGGGCTTACTGCCCTTGACAACCTGGTATCAGCGTCTCGCCGATCCTCTTCCACCACATCTTCCACGCCAGCCCAGCCACCGTCCCCGTCGCAAGCCTCATCGTCCACAGCAACCTCTACACCGGCAACCATGGGAGATGGTGATCAACCAGCCATGACAGAAGTGATGAAGATGTTACAGTCCCTGACAGCCGCAGTAGCAAAAATGCAAACCGACATGGCGGGCATGCAGGAAAAGGTCGCCTCTTCGACCACCTCCAGCGCCCAACATGACGGTCAGCACCACACGGACCGCCCCCCACGGTTCCAGAAGATGGATTTTCCGCGCTTCGACGGCAAATCAGACCCACTGATTTTTATCAATCGGTGCGAGTCGTATTTCCGCCAGCAGCGCACCATGCCGGAGGAGAAAGTGTGGATGGCGTCGTACAACTTGGAGGACGTAGCCCAACTATGGTTCATCCAGCTACAAGAAGACGAGGGAACGCCGCCTTGGGGTCGCTTCAAGGAGCTCCTGAATCAGCGCTTTGGCCCGATGCTGCGGTCCGCTCCTCTGTTTGAGCTCACCGAGTGCCGCCGCACGGGAACAGTTGAAGAATACTCCAACAGATTCCAGGCACTTCTTCCCCGCGCTGGCCGACTTGAGGAGAACCAACGGGTGCAGCTCTACACCGGCGGTTTGCTGCCACCCCTCAGCCACCAAGTACGCATTCACGCGCCAGAATCCCTCGCGGCAGCCATGAGCTTGGCGCGGGCTTTGGAACTGGTGGAGCTCGACCGCCTCAACACCGCCCCCAGCAAGGCTACACCACGCACGCCAAGCCAACCGGCAGCACCTCGGCCAGGGGTCGTAACAGTCCTTCCAACACCCGCCCAGCCGACGCCCACGGTCCAGGCGCTACCAGTGGCGCAGGCGCAACCCATGGCACCACCAGCACCGCCACCGCCACGAACCGGAGGCAAGCGCCTCTCGACGGAGGAGCAGGCAGAACGGCGCCGCCTTGGACTATGCTATAACTGCAACGAGCCCTACACGCGCGGCCACAACAGGGTCTGCCGTCGCATCTTCTACATTGAAGGCATAGAGTTAGAAGGCGACGAGCCCGCTGAGGAGGCACCCGTCTACTCACTCCACGCCATCGCCGGCATCCCAATGGGTGGCACAATCCAACTAAAGGTACAGGTGGGCGCGGCCACATTGATCGCCCTCATCGACACGGGCTGAACCCACTGCTTCATCGGCGAGGCTGCAGCACAGAAGGCCGGCCTGCCCATCACACCGCGACCTCGACTAACGGCAACCGTGGCAAATGGTGAACGGATCACCTGCCCCGGAGTTCTCCGCCAAGCACCCATCTTCATCGACGGCCGGCATTTCACGGTGGATCTATACATCATGCCCTTGGCCGGCTATGACCTGGTGTTGGGCACCCACTGGTTGGCTACCCTGGGAGACATCATCTAGAACATGGCCGCCGGGACTATGGAGTTCAAGGCAGCAGAACAGCAGGTCTGCTGGCACAGCATCGCGCCGCCAACACCACCACGCGTCCACGCAACATCCGGGACAGAACCCCTCCTCGACGATCTGCCGGCATCCTTCGCCGAGGTATTCGCTGAGCCGACGGGGCTGCCTCCCGAGCGCGGCAGAACACACCGCATCATCCTCAAGCCGGACACCGCACCAGTGGCAGTTCGGCCGTACCGTTACCCGGCCGCCCACAAGACTGAATTGGAGAAACAGTGTACAACCATGATCAAGAATGGCATTGTCCGACGCAGCGACTCAGCTTTTTCATCGCCGGTCCTGTTGGTCAAGAAGCCGGACGGATCGTGGAGATTCTGCGTCGACTACCGCGCCCTCAATGCGGTAACAATCAAGGACGCATTTCCGATCCCTGTCGTCGACGAACTCTTGGATGAGCTGCATGGCGCCAAACATTTCACCAAACTCGACTTAAGGTCGGGATACCACCAGGTGCGCATGAGGCCAGAGGATGTCCACAAGACGGCTTTCCGCACACACGATGGCCTCTATAAATTCCTGGTAATGCCGTTTGGGCTCTGCAACGCCCCGGCTACCTTTCAGGCGCTCATGAACGACGTATTACGGCCATTCCTTCGCCGATTTGTACTCGTTTTCTTTGACGATATTTTGATATACAGCAAGTCATGGGCAGATCACCTACGCCACCTCCGCGCGGTACTTAGCGAGCTTCAGCGACACGCCCTCTTCGTCAAGCGCACCAAGTGTGCATTTGGAGTCGCCTCCGTCGCCTACCTCGGGCACACAATCTCGAAGGCAGGAGTGGCCATGGACCCCGCCAAGATACAGGCCATTTATGATTGGCCGATGCCTCGCTCGGCACGGGCAGTACGTGGTTTCCTTGGCCTCGCAGGATACTACCGCAAATTCATCCACAACTACGGCTCCATCGCCGCGCCACTCACCAAGTTGCTAAAGAAGGAAGGCTTCACATGGGGACCGGAGGCCGACTCAGCTTTTATCGCCCTCAAGGAGGCGGTGACCTCGGCACCAGTACTTGCTATGCCGGACTTCGACAAGCCCTTTGCCGTCGAATGCGACGCATCGTCCCATGGGTTTGGGGCGGTCCTTATCCAGGAAGGGCACCCGATTGCCTTCTTCAGCAGGCCGGTGGCACCGCGTCATCAAGCCTTGGCAGCCTACGAGCGCGAGCTCATCGGGTTGGTACAAGCAGTACGCCACTGGCGGCCATACCTATGGGGACGCCGTTTTGCCGTCAAGACGGACCACTACAGCTTGAAGTACCTGCTAGACCAACGATTGGCCACCATCCCGCAACACCACTGGGTGGGCAAATTGTTGGGCTTCGACTTCTCCGTCGAGTACAAACCGGGCGCATCAAACACCGTCGCCGATGCACTATCTAGGCGCGATACCGTGGAGGGAGCAATCCTCGCCCTGTTTGCTCCGCGGTTCGACTTCATCGACAAACTACGGCAGGCCCAGCTAAACCACCCGGCCCTCATTGCTCTCCACGAAGATCTCACAGCAGGCAACCGAACAGCACCATGGGCAGTAGTGGACGGTATGGTCCAATTTTCAGGGCGGCTATACATTCCAGCCGACTCCCCCCTGCTACAAGAAATCGTGGAGGCCACACACGAAGACGGACATGAGGGCGTGCAGCGAACACTCCATCGAATCCGCCGTGATTTCCATTTTCCTAACATGAAACAGGTGGTGCAGGACACGGTGCGCAAGTGTGCAGTTTGCCAACGCTACAAATCCGAGCATCAACACCCGGCTGGCCTCCTACTTCCACTACCGGTTCCACAAGGTGTGTGGACAGATATAGCACTGGACTTTGTGGAAGCACTACCAAAGGTCCGCGGCAAATCGGTGATTCTCACGGTAGTGGACAGATTCAGCAAATACTGCCATTTCATTCCATTGGCACATCCATACTCCGCCGAATCAGTCGCCCAGGCCTTTTTTCAACGACATCGTTCGCCTCCACGGCATTCCACAATCAATGGTCTCTGATAGAGACACGGTGTTCACATCAACATTCTGGCAGGAGTTGATGCGGATGATGGGGACAAAATTGCAGATGACGACGGCCTTCCACCCCCAGTCCGACGGACAGTCCGAATCAGCCAACCGCGTCATACTCATGTACCTGCGGTGTCTGGCAGGGGACAGACCACGCGATTGGCTCAGATGGCTCCCATGGGCCGAGTTCCTCTTCAACACAGCATATCAAACATCCCTGCATGACACACCTTTCCGCGTGGTCTACGGGCGTGATCCCCCCTCCATCAGATCCTACGAACCAGGGGAAACAAGAGTACCAGCCGTCGCCAAGAGCATGGAGGAACGAGCCGAGTTCCTTGCTGACATCCGTTATCGCTTGGAGCAGGCACAAGCATACCAGAAGCGCCACTATGACCGGGTGCACCGCGACATCTCCTTTCAGGTCGACGAATGGGTGCTGCTTCGACTACGTCAGCGCGCGGCATCATCCCTTCCACAGGCAATGAGCGGTAAACTGAAGCCACGCTACTTCGGGCCGTACCGCATCATCGAGATCATCAACAAAGTTGTTGTTCGGCTAGAGCTTCCTCCGCGCGCACGCATACACAACGTGTTCCATGTAGGGCTGTTAAAGAAGTTCCACGGCCCTCCGCCATCAGAGCCTCCACCGTTGCCGCTCCTCCATCATGGCGCAATCAGCCCAGAACCAGAAAAAGCAGTGCGCTACCGCCTGGCCCGTGGTGTGCACCAAGTACTCATCCAATGGAAGGGCGCGTTAGCAGCATCGGCCACTTGGGAAGACGTCGCAGCTCTCCGCACCAAGTTTCCCCAATTCCAGCTCGAGGACGAGCTGGCTCTCGACGGGGAGGGAGATGTCATGTTCAAACATGTCTATACCCGGCGCCATAGGGCCCGCGACGTGCGCAGGGCCCATGAAAGGGCTGTGGCGCGCACAGGATAGGGCCGGCAGAAGGGATAAGATCTATATCTATTAGTCAAAGATTAGCCCTTAAGTAATGGAGTTTGTTAGCTATTCTGTTAGCACTTAATTAGTGGAGTTGGTTAGCATTTTCGGTTAGGCTCAAGGCTATAAATAAGCTGTAATCAGGCATTGATGAATAAGAAGAATATTTCCCATCTACCTCTCTCTCTCTCTACCTAAACCGGCGGCTGGGGGTATAACCCACCGACGAGATACGGCGGCAACGGGGGTATAACCCGGGCCGGCCACCACGGACAGCGGCTACGATCTACGTAGCCGAGGTCCTCCTCCCCTCGGGCTTACTGCCCTTGACACAATCATATGAAAAGTAATATGTCAGGTCTTTAGTTCTACTAAAAACAAAGTCAAAGTGGCACTGTTAAACGAAGATCCTAAGAGCATCTCCAAGAAACCCCCTAAATTTTATTTCCTAAATCTCATATAGGGACCATCCTAAACTCTATCTCTCCTTAAAAATTAATCAATCTACAACAGTTTCCTATAATATTGATCCCTATTTTCTAAATCATGTAAACACAACCTATAATCTATAATAATTTTTTGTGAAACTGTGGTATCTTCAAATATATGTGTTGGTCAACCTATAGCAAACATGGAGGAGAAAATAATGCGCACAAGAGAAAAAATAGGTGAGAACAAAAATAAGGATTGGCCAAACTAATCATATATTTGAGATATATGAGAATGGATTAAGAAAGGAATTCATTTAGGAAGATTATCGGAGCTTCATTTTTATCAAAATACCTAAATTCAAATTTAGGTAGCAATATAGGTAATCTCTTAGATATGCTCTAAGCACACTCTAACCATCAACATTGCATTGTCCTTTTTAAATAACAGCATGAATATCAATACAGAAGCATTGCAATCATATGAAAAGTAATATGTCAGGTCTTTAGTTCTACTAAAAACAAAGTCAAAGTGGCACTGTTAAACAGAGATCCTAAGCACACTCTAACCATCAACATTGCATTGTCCTTCAGCCCTAGGCATCCAATTTGAAAGGGGAAATTGGTATCACCTTAATTTGATTCTGAAGTAGTACAGTAAGTTGAATGTAAGGGCAACTTACATTAGACGTAGATTGCAACTAATATATTTAATTGACAACTAGCAGCCATAATGGCATGCAACTTTCAATATTCTCAACTAGTATACACAACTTCAGTTTTCTTCAAGTCGTATTAATCCAGGTGATTGTTAGACCTTACATCAAATGCTAACATGCTCCTTACTTTCTTACATATCACTAAACAAATGATGCATAAACAATCAGAAACTAATGCAGTACTGGACAACCAAGAAGTTTAAATGCACAAGATAACAGAGATAATTACCCGCTAGAATCTAATATCTCCCGTGAAATCTTCATCTTCTTAGTGGTGCCTTTGTACAAGTCAGCTAGGTTGCAAAGCAGACGATTCTCAATTGGTGCAGCCTTCTGGGGTCGTTGGGGGGCATGCATTGATGCCTCACCAGGAAACTGAGGGAAAGACCCAAATATATCATCGCCAAACATTCCAAACTTTGATCCCCGTATGCCCCTGTCAGCACCTCCACCCATTCCACCCATTCCGCCCATGCCCCCCATGCTACCCATGCTTGAGAATGGGCTAGAAAACCCAAAAAATTCTGCAAATATATCATCTGCACTCCGAGGGTTGAACCGGAACGTCGACCCATCACCACCAAAGTATGATGACCCACTGGGCCCACCTGCTCCAGGTGGTGGCATCTGCCCTTTGAGCCCCTCTTCTCCGTACTGGTCATAGACAGCTCGTTTTTGGGAATCACTTAGCACCTGAAAACATGCAAGATCCATGATCTTACCACAACCATCCAGTTAACAACCAAATGCATAATGGGTTCTAAGTTCCTGCTATGAGCTGCATGCCATTTGCTGAAAGTTACAAAACACGGATCAAGAAGAAAAAACGCTTGGCAAATTCCAAAAGAACTGCCCTGTCAATGTATTATTGCTTAACACAGTAATGTGGGAGCCCGGTCCGCTACACCACCAGTCGACTCGCCTAGGTCAAACTGGGCCTACTCACCCACAAGCTCAACCATAGCCACAACTTAGGTTCCAAGCTTACTCAACCATAAAAACTAGTATTTTGGGTTGAGTAGGCCCAGAGCCTAAGTTGTGGCATCGGTTGGGCCTATGGGTGAGTAGTCCCAGTTTGACCTATATGAGCTGACCCATGATGTGGCAGGTCAGGCTCCCACAAGTGGTATCAAATCTTCAAGCTGATGGCTTGTGATAAGTCGCCAATGAGAATGCCAACAAGTGGCATGAGCGGCAAACCGACAATGACAATGGTGGTGGTGATCATGGTGCTACAACAGTGGCAAGCACAAGTGCACAACCAAGGGTGGTTGTGATGTGGTGCCCACTGCCCAATGTTGAATGACACCAACTACAGTGTGCGAACTATGGAGATGAAGATCATCCTATGTCATCTCGGCATGTAGGCGGCGGTCATGGGTGAAGTTGTGGCCGAAGAAGAGAAGGATAATGAGACTTTGGTCGCCATCTCTCAGGCTATGCCGGATGCCGTGATGATGGCTATTGTGTATGCATGCATGATGGAATTAGTCTCCTGCTTGTGCAGTTAATTAATTTTGGATGCATTAGTTAATTAAGTATGCACATAGTGGGTTAGTGTCTTGATGCATGCAAAAATCATGCCACACATAGTGCTTTAGTGTTTTGGTGCATGAAGCAATCATGTCACCAGGACTTGTGGAGATACGACCAAGGACATGGGGTGTCGTGTGTCATTGGAAGTGGATCAGACAACTCATGTGTCATGAGTAGTGTGGGTGTGTTATAATATCTGCTCATCATAATCAGTTTTGTTGAGAAGAAAAGGATAGAAGCAAGAGAAAAGGCACAAGTTTGTGTAATGTCACAAAAAACTCTGTGAATTGTGTTCGTCTTCTTCCTCGTGTGTCATGTGAAATTGTGAGTTGTGTCCACAGTCCACTGTGATCGCGAGTGTGTTTAGATTCTCAACAAGTAACAAATAAGGATGTCACATCGACACCAGAAATGTAAAAGGCCATTGTCCAAATGTAAGGCCACATTGCAACGCAGAAAAGTTCCCATATTCCTCTAGGTAGTGATTCGTCGCCTGTGAAATTCCTGCGCTCCAAATACGAGCTACATTGATCCCTTGGATTAGAGGATCACAGGAAAACTGCAACATTTCTCTGGTTAATTTTCAGATCAAACTGCATTTCTGCACACAATGCCGCTTGAAACGAAAACAGATCTCCCTATAAGCAACACCGTTAGAACCCTGTTTACGCAATGACGAGCAAATCGTCGCTCTATCGGGGAAAGCAGACGGGTAGGATACTAGGATCCCCCGTAGGTACACCAATACGCCCATTTCATGGAGACCGACCACGAGCCCGAGCACGGGCACACAGATCAGAGGCGTAACGCTACGAATGCGAGGGAGGGAGGGGGCGGCGGCGGAAGCGAACCTCGTAGGCCTCGGAGATCTGCTTGAACTTGGCCTCCGCCTCCTTCTTGCTGTTGGGGTTCTTGTCCGGGTGCCACTTCATGGCCAGCTTCCGGTACGCCTTCTTGAGCTCGTCGTCGGAGGCGCCCCGCTCCACCTGCAGCACTTTGTAGTAGTCCACGCCCATGGCGCCCCCGCCGTCCCGGTCCCGGCGCCCTGAATCTTGCGGCTTCTCGCGGAAGCGGTCGGCGAGATGGATGCGATGGGTGGGGGTCGGGGGAGGAAGATGCAGTAGCAGGGATTTTTTTCCCCAATCTAGCAATCTCGACGAACGGATACAGCGGAAGGTGCCACGTCAACTTTCCGACAGGTGCTGAGTCAGCTGCCTACGTGGCAAGTTCTTGGAAAAGAATTGACAGCAATAAAAATCACTGCTATGTTTGGATTTTCTTTATATTTTCTGCGGACAAAATATTTCGGAGGCGCATGTAATTCGGTTTTGTTTGAAGACAATACGATTTTTTTGATTTTTCAAAGGTGACATGGCCCAATTTTTCTGAAAGTCATGTGTTGGTGATGTGGTACGAGATATCTCAATAATATTTTTGTCTGAACGTCGGATTTATGATGAGATCGGTTGTCATTGCTCGCGTCTCTTTCGCACGTAAGTGAGATTTTACTAGGTCTTTTTCAAAAAATGCTTATGTTTTGTATCGGAAATGTGATACGAGTAATTTCTAGAGGTCATTTGTTTCAGTATTATTTTCATCTGAACGCACACAATGTTAAAGTTACGATAGAATCTGATATCATTGCTCACGTCTCTTTCGCACATAAGTGAGATTTTACTATGTCACTTTCAAAAACTGTTTATGTTTTGTACTAGCGTTTCTTGCTGTGTCAATATTATATTGCCCGAGTAAAATCTGAGTGAGATTTTATCTCACTGTCTTTCCATTTGAGAGGCTAGCGATAGTAAAAAATCATATATTTGGAAACCGGATGATATAAATAAAATTCAGTGGATATATGAACATAAGTGAGTATGTCTTGATTTTATTTTTATCATGAAAGAATTGTTTATTTTAAGATCGTGCATTACTTTTAGGTATTTTTGTATATAAATAAAGGATTTTTCTTCTCGTTGTAAACAGGTATACCAGAAATAAAGAAACCAAACTATTCATCATGAAACTGTTATTCCACATTCGTAGTACAGGTTTTGTAACACGTTATCGGCATAAAGTCTACCGTGAGAAAGGCATAAACATCGCTTATTCACGGGTGAATCACCTTATCCATTAAGCCATTAAGCCATGTAATGCTTTGAGTTCTAGTATATTACAGTATTGTTGACGTCAAGATTTGGTAAAATCTAAGCCCACTAAAGATGTCACACGGTCAACAGAAGTTAAAGAGGATCCAGTCAAAGATGGTCAAGGAAGCACATCCATGCTGTTACAAGATGACCGAATGTGGAGGAGCTGATAGAGATAAAGATGAAAAAGAGATAAAGACAAATCCATAATCGGTTAAGATAGAGTGCTTGGATGGTAAGTCTTCGGACTATAAATATGTACCCTTAGTTAGCTTGTCAAACAACTACTCGGCGCATCGCCACCTTTGGCTTCCAAGGTTAATCCCAGCAGGATTCGGCACTCGGAGCTGAGCTGCATCGTTCCGATCTCTGACGAAGAGGTGAGTCCTGTCACCCCCGACAACCGTATATCGATCAGGTCAGTATCCTCATAGCTGCATCAATTTAATCTCTTGAGGTGAACGTTGAAATAGTACAATCATCGATTGTCCTCGGTGTATTAGCTAAATTTAAGGCTGCATCAGATTGATCTCTTAGATTGATGTGATCTAGGTGTGATAGTTTAAGGTTTTATCGGTTAGGTCTTATATCTCTTGCTATTGTATCCATGTCATATCGTATATTGTTTATCTAAATAAAGTATGCCCCATAGTTTGATATATTGTTAAGATCATCGTGATTAGCTATTGTCTTGGTTAGGTCTGATCTAGTTATTGTGATGATTTTCATGATATAGATATATTATCTAGTATGTTTTATTTATTTCTGTCAGAGTACAATATGACGAATTATCTTCAATTAAACGTCACATCTTATGTGCCATCGGAAAAGTACTCATTGAACTATGTGGTAAAACTGTCCACCTTAATGGTTGATGGCATACTCGCCCGATCGCTTTGCTTATAGTCATCGGTCTTATGGTCGATCGGTATGATATTCCACGAATATCTTATCCCCACCGCGGTCATCGGCTCGATAGCCGATAGGCCATGCTATTGATGATATTTTCTTGTTTCCTTATCAATTACAAGATCAAACTGATTGGCACGTCTTGAACCCTTTTTAAGAACATAGGATCTATACTGGAGTTAAGCAGAGACCACACGTGTTGACCAAAAAACGTACCAACAAATATATAAAATTATTTACTCTTCTACAAATAGGTATCTTTATGAATTTGATGAACAAGATGTTTACAGAGAGTGCTTGATCACGAGATCCATATGTTCAAATGGATGGCAGAAAGTGAAATTTATTTTGAGGAATTGAATAGAAGATAAAAAGGAGGAGGAGGAAAATCTAAGGGAGGGAATGAAAAGAAAAGAACAGAACAAAAGCTTGGCTTTCTGACAAAATTCCATGGTTCAAAATATTGAGTAACTTGGACGATTTTCAAGGAATTTTTAGATAGAAGAATTATCAAGGAATATTTAAATAATATCCGTTGATTCGGATAATCTAGAATTTCACATTTGTACCGAGATTTAAAAAAACAAATCTCAAATACAAAACTGATAATCTAACTTTTCCCCGAAATTTCAAAAAGGAATGGAATTTAACAGAGAATAAAGGATTAAGGAAAATTAGAACATGGCGTTATCCGATGGGATTCAAACTACATGATTAAGTTGGAATTTCACGAACCATATATATCAAACACTTGGCTTCTTCAGGATTTACAAATTACAATACAGAAAATGGAATTTAGCGTTTTCGGATACACGAGTTAGAGAAAAACGAGATACAACTGCAGATCGGAGAAAAAATTAGAATGACTTTTAATTAAAAGCATTACTTAACTTATGTTTGTTGATTGGGGAATTAAGTGCTTTGCTCCAAAAAATTAAAAATTATTCCTGTGAAGCAATTTTAAAACACGGAGAACTTACGAAAATATCTCCTGCCAAGATTGGTTTGAGAAACAATTTTAAGTCACGTTTGACGCAACCTGAGGTCCAGAATTTTTTTCTAACTGATTCAACCTAGCTCAAAAAATCATGGACACCCAGTTGAGAGGATAATTGATGGTATTTAATTGAGTAGTTTAATTTTTATTTTAGACTAAAGTGGTGTTTGGTTACATGGAGTAAAGTTTAGTCTGTATCACGTCGTATGTTTAGACATCAATTTAAAGGACAAAACGTGGACTGATTATAAAAATAATTGCAGAATCAGAGGATTATTCGCGAGACAAATTTATTAATACTAATTAATACATGATTAGCAAATGTTTATTGTAGCGTCGCGTTGTCAAATCATGATATAATTAGGCTCATTAGATTCGTCTCATGAATAATCTACCAATTATGAATGGATTTTATAAATAGTCTACCTTTAATACTCCAAAACAGTATCTAAACATTCGATGTGACGGGACTGTTGATAAAAAATGGAATTAATGGTCGAAAATGTCAAAATATCAATTTTCGGTAATTTGGGCCGAAAATATGCCTTTCCTGGCACAGGCCGGTCCAACCGGCCATGTAGGCCTGGTCATACCGGCCCAAGTTTGAAAATTAGAGATACAGTTGGTTTCGGGTTATTTTGATCTCTAATTAAATCTTAACCACTTTTGGTCGAATCCTACTCAAATTAGGTGTAAGGAAACTTGAGACCAGCCCCCATAAATATAGGGGTGAGGCCGATTCAAAGGGTATCCAACACAGATCAATACTTCAAAACTCTAGTTTTGAGTCATACTTTTATTTCAATCTACCTTCCTTGTCCTAGGATTAGACGTAACGTCCATCTTCATGGGGTTGCGCTGAAAGCCCTATGTGCATCACGTCGTAACCGTGGTAACCCTTGTTGATTCGCCATGAATCATCCATGTAATCCACGTAACTGATTTTTATCGTTTTTATCGGTTTTCTTGCCTCCCTTGGAAATTCGGCCTCTAGGTCGGATTGCATTTGATTCCTTGATGTATTGCAAAAAGTCCATCTCCAATTTCATCTCTAATAAGTTTGAGACCTATCCCACGCCATCGATAAGACTTGCGGAGCCCGGAGGCCGCCCCTCGGGTTTCTGTCGGTCTGATCGGAGGGTACTCCCCAGTCCGACCGTCGCGTGCCATCCCATCATATTGTCGTCGGCACGCTCCGGTCAGACCGACGCCTTGAGGCCGGTCTGATCGACCTCGGGACCCCTCCGCACTGGGACCCTCTTCGCACCGGAGCCGCTCGGTCTGACCGGGATCGCCCCCTCGGTTTGACCGACTTCCGTACCGGAGGCACCCTTCACGTTCGGGATCCTTCGCGTTACAACCCTCAGTCTGACCGGAGCTTGACCGTCGGTCCGACCGCCTGAAGGATCGAAGATTCCCTTCGGACACTCTTTGAAACCCTCTTCGCACGAGCCGCCGAAGCCACTCTTCGGCGCCCCTCCCTTCGCACTCCTGGTCTGACCAGAGGTCTTCCGTCGGTCTGACTGCTCTCGCACAGTAGATCCAAATCGGCCCTAGTCTGGCCGGTTTACTATATTATTTTTTCCAACACTTCGGCTAATTGAACATTATTGCTAAATACTTGCTTGGTTACCCGACGACTCTGTTATTCTCTTACCACTGTTTTAAAGGTCGTCGGAACGTGACGTCGGCGTTGTGTTACGCTTAGGGGTATACATATAAGTATCCACACGCTTTTGGATCATCGAATCGACATCAGTGTGTTTGACGCATTTCCGTGTCAATAGGGACTAAATTTTGGACTAGAGGAAACACACACCTCTTAAAAATAAAAATTTAACTATTTTATTAATAACATTAGATACAACGTTAAATATCGAAGCTCGAGCAGTAACACCTATTCTCTGAGGTGTCGTTTGGTTCAGAGACAAAGTGAGATGGGATGGTTTTGTCCAAATTTTTTGGATGGGATCGTCTCATCTTGTGTTTGGTTACGAGGGATGGAGATGTTCTAGTTTAATGTTTGGTTGGTGGGTTGAGAAAAACGAGACTCTACCCCAAAACCTCCGCCCCGCACCGAAACACCTTCGATCCGTTTAAAAATCTCCGTCCCATCCCTAAAACCTCCATATTGGAATCGTCGGTCCACCATGAAATCTCTAGCCCGGTCTCGGAGCCTCCGAGCATGAGGTGGAATGAGTTTGTCCCTCTATTTTTGGTGGACAAGTTCGTCCCGAATATTGAAGGTATATTTCTTAGTGGGACGACTCCGTCCCACCTGACTTCAAACCAAACATTATAAAAAATGGAACCGTACTGTCTCATGACACCTCGTCCCTCGAACCAAATGTCACCTAACAAACGCGACTTCTTGTTTCTTATTTTATAACGTACAATTTCTAGAAACTCGTTTATTATTTAACCTCTTAAAAAACACCTGTGTTCTCCGTCAAGTTTCCATCGTTTCTATCACTACCAATGTCGCCATTCAGTAGCAAGTAACACGTACGTGTGCACGCAAACTTAAGTCCATTGTTAATAGTTTTTGATTTTCGAAGACTACGTGGAAGGATCAGGCAAGGGTACGGTACGGTGGCCACCATCACCATGCACGTGACGGGCGTGGAATTCCCGGGCTCGATCTGCTCGTGCTCGGCCGCGCGCGGTACGTCGTGAGGTTTTTTCGTGGAGTAAACTCCACTGTTATCTGCTCCTGTCACTGTCGGATCGTACCAAGTGCGTGTATATATATACTAGTCAGATGTCTGTGCTTTGCAACAGAAACTTATTTTGTAACATGATATTTTCGTAAAATTCATGTTTCTGTATGATTTTTTAGAAATCTAAGTGTTTTTACACAAAATTCGTACATCCGCATAAAAATAAAAAAATTGAAAAAATAAAATACAAAAATGTATCTTTCTTTTTTCTGTTTTTTCTTCTTTCTCATGTTTCCTTCAGTTCGATGCATGTGTTGCACGTGTCACGCTGCCTGCGGCGCGTGCGGCCAAGCGGTTGCGCGGGGCGGGCGGTTTTTATAAGGTATAAGTTTTGGTCGGTTTTTTATAGGATGTGGGACTGAAAAAGACACGGAATTATGGACGGATGACACTAAAATTTAAATGCTTTAATATAGCTAAGATGTGTGTAGCTTACTGGTCCACGGCGTCCATACCGGCGGCAGAGAGGTGAAGCTGAGCTGCTGAAAGCTCGGTGAATGTGAGGGGTGGCCCCGCCCTATAGCTGCAACGTAGTCCACGAGAAGTGTCGTGACAGAGACAACGAGCGCACAACGCGCCGTCTACTGCAACGATGAGCACATCGTGTCTCCATATGTTGCGTTGAATTCACCGCCAGCCAGCTCTATCGATCTGTGATAGGCCGAACGTACGAACGCCGAGGTAAGCACTACGAAATATATAAACAAAACATTCTCATGCATCAGCTCGGCCATGAAGAAACGACAGTTTGATGAACGCGACCGATCGATAGGATGCCCCCTCTTTTAGCTGCTACTTCCTGGAAAATGCGTGAGCACACAAGTTCATCGTCTGCTACTATAGCAGACTCATTCTCTCGTCAAGTGGGATTTCCAGTGTGAAAAAGGAGTTGACCATAAAATAAGTTGACCATCGAGCTAAGTGGGAAAAACAAGTAATAACGATCGAAGGATTAATTGAGATATATACCTTAGAATATCGTATACCTTAGCTTGTACCACTAGCAAATATTTATGGTGTTCACGTACGTTTTACTCGATATACCGTCGGCACACCTTGATCACGGCCGATTTATTGTTTTGGAGGACCGTAGTGCCAACTCGATGTTACGGGCTCTTCCGCTTTTAAAGCGCTATCTATGTACATATAGTATACCTATCAATCTATGTGCATATATGTATATTTATATACGCATTTTTGCTCGCAAATTAATAAGAGTTAACTTCCAATCATCCAATAAGGCAATGACACAATCTTAGTTTGAGATATTAAATAATAATTCATGAACGGTAGCAATATCACAATAGGAACACCTCTACTGAATACCTAGGCCTTAGGCCCCCTCAGCCATGGACTCTAGACGAGCGCACCTCTTGCACTCGCCCTGACCTTGACTCGTCAAGTATTATCGTGTTCATGATGATGATGATCATTTTGGCAATCTAAGATATAAAGGACGTACGTACGTCCACGAGGCCTTCACTAATATTCGGACTACTAGACCTAGCACTGAGCGATGGCCCTTGAAGTTATCGATCGAGCATAAATTAGGTCAAGAGGCTTGATCTCACACTGAGTAATGTCTGTCACAATCTCTTCAAAATAGTAATTAGAATCATTAAAAGCAGTTCGAATTTGCTCTTCCCTTAGTGATCCACGTCACGCTTTGCAGAAAAGCTCCTCTGCTTTTCGGTAATTGGTTAATCCTCTAGCGTTTTGGCTGGCATGGACACTCACGGGCCGCCACATCGCGCGGGGGGCGGAGCCATATGTTTTGCACAAAAGCCCTCCGATTCATCTCTATTTGCGTGAAGGCTCAGCGTCCTATCTCCGCTGATTTGCGTTTTTTTCATCTGACTCCTCGTGAGAAGAACTTTTGTAGCACTCTCTATGACTACTGAAACACAAGCTGATAAAAGACTAGGGTCGATCAACCTTAATAACTTTGAGGCTAACCCTTCCCAAGTCCTCAACAAAAGGGAATCTAACATTTGGCATCTCATTGATCGACAAGTGACGATACCCATGGAACCGTCTCACGTAGATAGGAGCAATGAGATTGCCGTCCTCATTATCTTTATTTTTATCTTTATTCAAGTACGAAGGCACAACCAAGCAACCTAGAGGAGTGGCTATGAGTCTACGCTCTTGTCATTCATGTTTACCTATAAGAAAAATTAGTCACGGCAACCACAATGGTATTATTCTAAATAGCATTAAGGTGAGACCTACAAAAATTTATCATTTGTTAGTGACATGCATATAATGGAAGAAATTAAAAAGGGGGCATTAAAGTGGGCCCAACTTAAGGTGGGACCCACAAAAAATTGACACTTTATTCTTTATGGCTACACCTTAGTCCCTGTTTGGGAACAAAGTTTTTTGTAGTTTTAGAAGCAATACTGCAGTATTGAATAATACTACAATATTATATACTAAAAGGTGTTTGGCAACTCCATTTGAAATCTACATAAAGTAAACTGCAGTATTATAAATACTGTACTCAATCTACACTATTGAAAACTTTGGTATGAAACACTTTTTCCAAAACTATGGTATTGTCATGACCATAATATATATAGTATAGTTTTTAAAATACTGTAGTTTCTAAAAACTATGTTTCCAAACGGGGCCTTAAGCTTAAGGTGCATCTTATTTTTTTTTTGCTTATGGTTGTCTCCGTAATGTATAAAGCTAACAATCAAATTATATTTAATGCTTAAATCACTTTTTTGTGACAGTTGTGGGCCTGCTCGCTCTTCCGCCGCTGCATGAGTCCGAAACGGACGGCCCCCAAAAACTTGCCGGATATGGGGATAATAAGAGTTAAGACGAAGTTGCAACGGTCGCGTTTAAGTGGAAACAAAAACAACCCCATATTTATCCCCTTCCTTTTTTTTAACGTGCAGTACGCATGCTTCGTGCTGCCCCTCTCTCTCCTGCGGCCACCCGGTCAGTAGAAACTCCTATAAATAGCGCGACTCGCGAACAGGCGGTACAGGCCTTCTAGCTCGCGGATCTAGGCGCACAAATTGCGGAAATATCACAGGACGTACGTCGAGGTACGGGTAGGTCGCTAGCTTGCGCAGCCAGCCATGGCGCCGACGACGGCGAGCAAGGAGTCGGATGAGAGCAGCCGAAACGGCGAGAAGGAGTGGAGGCTCGTGGCCCCGGCGAGGGGCGGGGCGATGGCGGCGGCGGGGGACAGGATGAGCATCCGGGCGGTGCGCTACAAGATCAGCGCCAGCGTCGAGGAGAGCGGGCCCCGCCCCGTGCTGCCGCTCGCGCACGGGGACCCGTCCGTGTTCCCGGCGTTCCGCACGGCCGCCGACGCCGAGGACGCCGTCGCCGCCGCGCTGCGCTCGGGCGAGTTCAACTGCTACCCCGCCGGCGTCGGCCTCCCCGCCGCGCGATGGTACGTACGTGCGTGCGCGTCACGCTCCTCTGCTCTGTCCTTTTAATTTCTTTCCGGATTAAATTGAAGAACATGAAGCCCTACGTGGCACGGTAGATGAAAAGTTAGATGAATCTGGTTGTCCAGACTCGTCGATCCACGTAAATACAGAGTAGAATTTTTTCTACGGATAAAAAAACTTTTATAATAGCTAGATTTAAGGATATTTTTTCTCCGATGATACTAAATACCTACTTATATAAACCGCTATTAATTTTTTCTAATATTACACTTATACAACTATCTACTTAAACCAACAACATAATAAGAGCTTAAGCGCATACTATACCGAATTCTTATTTTATTACATATCATTTTTACCGTATTAGAGCATCTCCAAGAGAAACTTTAAAGAGTTCTCTTCTCTAAATTTTTGGGATTAGAACTAAAAAATCTCCCCCAATAGAAACTCTAAATGATTCCTAAAAATAAAGGATTCTCAAAATTAATCATTATATTCTTACTTGTAGAGAATATACTCACATACTTTACTTTAGAGATTTTATTGGAGAGAAACATATTTAAACTATTTGTATCCTCAAAAATGGATCCAAAAAATTATATAGGGAATTAATTTTTTAAGTGACTCTGGGAGATGCTCTTATGTATAAAATATAATTATCTTATAAGTTATAACATCGTACAGGAGTCAATTTTTATGAACTCGAACACAGTAGACCAGAACAAGTCACCTAGTGGTATCCTATTAAAAAACACAGTCAACGTGACGACAGGCTCATCATGACCAATAGATTTATCAAACCAAGAGCAATCAAAAGTTAGATTAAAGAAAGCTCATCGCTAATGTCGAACGGAGTATAGTATTATTATTATTATTATTATTATTAATTTATTATTCACTGATCTGGAGACTGGAGGCATCTCGACGGCACGGGCGCAACACGTGCCGGCGGCGGGGCTGCACGAGGCCCGCGTCGGCCGGCCGCGCGGTGACCCCCGGCGCGCCGCGTGGTGCCCACGTGCTCGCCGTGCGCCGCCCGGGATTGCCCGGCCGTGGCATTGCACGTGCATTTCGGGAAAAAAAGAAGAGAGGAGCACGTGTTCCTTTTGTGCTTGTAATTTGGTTTTTGGTTCTAAATTTTAGTCCTGTTACATTAAATATTTGGATGTTATTTTGGAGTATTAAATTTAAACTATTTATAAAACTCATTTATAATTGGTGGATTATTCACGAGATGAATCTAATGAGTTTAATTACGTCATGATTTGACAATGTAATGCTACAGTAAACATTTGTTAATCATGGATTAATTAGGCTTAAAACTTGTCTCGTGAATAATCCTCCAATTCTGTAATTATTTATATAATCAGTTCAAATTTAATCTTTCAAATTGATGTCCAAATAATCCTCACTCTGTTTTTCCTTTTTTATCTCACATGGGTAGAACCAAAAGAGGTAGTTTTTTTCCTCGGAAAAAGCAGTAGGTTAATCCTGATGTTTAATTCATTTTGTTAGGTAAAGTGATGATGGGTAATAAAATCCAAACACAGTATAAAAGTGATTTTGTATAGATGTTAGTTATTAATTTTGTGATGAGATTTAAACTTAAAACGTTATATTTTATTGCGAAAGAAATAACTATTGACCTTGTGAATTTTTTTTTCACAGTGCTTTGGCGAATCACTTGTCGCAGGACCTCCCGTACAAGCTGTCTTCCGACGACATCTACGTCACGGCCGGAGGCACGCAAGCCATCGAGGTCGTAATCTCGGTCCTGGCTCAGCCCGGCACGAACATACTGCTTCCAAGGCCAGGCTATCCGAACTACGAAGCACGTGCCGCGTTCAACAACCTGGAAGTTCGCCATTTCGATCTCGTTCCTGATAAGGGCTGGGAGATCGACCTTGAATCTCTGGAGTCTATCGCGGACAATAACACGACTGCGATGGTCGTCATAAACCCTAACAATCCGTGCGGGAGTGTGTACACCTACGAGCATTTGTCGAAGGTAACCTGCTGGGCTATTTAAATTCTCTTAAGTTTAAATACTTCCTCTATTCGAGTTTGATCATCGTATAATATTGTGACACAAATATCAAAGAGCCATTGTTTCACAGTCTAATTAATCTATACTAAAATTAGGGCGTAGCTCACGTAACGAAAGGCACTTGTCGTATTTTATATGCCAAACTACTTTAAACTTATAGTCGTGCAAATACCGTACAACTCTGTCATCCATCAATTGCTCTTCTTGTAAACTCAGAATCATGTAGTCACACGTGTAATACAACATGCTTACATGCGGATCAATCTTGAATGGTTTATTTGTGTTTAGCCGCCGATCAAACTTAAATAGATGGAGTAATATTATTACAGCTAACTTATAGTATTTATATATGTGCATTAATGTTGTTTAGGTGGCAGAAGTAGCGAGGAAGCTTGGGATATTGGTGATTGCTGACGAGGTTTATGGTAATTTGGTTTTCGGGGGTTCTTCGTTCGTGCCAATGGGCACCTTTGGGCACATCCTACCTATATTATCTATAGGATCTCTATCAAAGAGATGGATAGTGCCCGGATGGCGACTTGGTTGGATAGCAGTATGTGACCCTAGCAAGTTTCTACAACAAACCAAGGTAAAGTTAATGCTTAGTATTGTTTTGACATATTTTTATGTCAACCAATAATTTTGCTAATATATATGAACTACTCTTGGTGTAGATTGCAACACTAATTACTAATTTCCTCAATGTTTCAACTGATCCAGCAACTTTTATTCAGGTTGGTGTTTTTTCCTTACCAAGGCAATGCTTGGGTTTAGTTTGTTTACCTGATTTAGCCTTGTTTGGTATCCCCTCATTTCAATTATACAATGGGCTTCAATTATACTTAGAGAAAAGAGTGAGTAAAACAATCAGGCATATAACATTTTGCACAGTTTCAGTTAAAGCTGCAAATAAAAATATGTCAAAAGTTCTTGTAGTAACTGAGAGGACACAAGCTATATCTTCTGTTCCCTTTGAGGTGCATGGTTTTATCTTATAATTATTAAAATTATACTATTAGTTGGTATCTCTCCTTAACGATTTTTCATAACGGAAGCTTTTATTGAACTTAAACAACTACTACATCTAGAAAGATATGATTGTTTTAAGAACACTTCCGGTCTCTACACAGCTAAGATGCGCAAATTACTACAACGGATTCCGTCGGTGTTGCCTGTGCATTTTTTTATCTCAGAGAAATGAATTATGCATGTTAATTGTGCTGTCGAATTGATTAGGGAGCTCTTCCACACATTCTGGAGAATACCAAGGAGGAATTCTTTAAGAGGGTCATCGATTTGCTTACAGAAACATCAGAGATATGCTACAGAGAAATAAAGGATATCAAGTGCATCACTTGTCCTCACAAGCCTCAAGGCTCCATGTTTGTGATGGTAAGATTTCTTGAGAAAACATTTTACAGCTAGAGATATATTAGCACCAGTTTTATCAGGCCCAAACAGATTAGACCTCTTTTAATTTTAATTTGATTGGCTAGCTGCATATATTACCTGAAGAATGCAGCCATCTTAATCACATTGGAAATCCTATGAGCAGGTGAAACTGAACTTACATCTTTTGGAGGGGATCCATGATGATGTTGATTTCTGTTGCCAACTTGCAAAGGAAGAGTCAGTGATTCTATGCCCAGGTAGGGACAAATGTATCTGTTAAGTATGTATGAGCAATAAAATTCACTTAACAATGGCTAGCTGGAGATTTAATCTTCTGTTTTTTTTTTCAACTTGCTGTGATGTTCTTGTTGTTCTCTCATGGCGTGTGCCACTAAATATGAGTGGATTTACGCTTATTCAGTAAAAACTAGCAGAGCAAACTTTTACAATGCTGCATCGTGTTGCTCATCGTTACATCAAAAAAGTTTCAAAGCTTTGGATGTTAAATCACTACCAATAGCAGTTTTGTTAGAGCATTTAACATAGTTGATAAAAGGAAATTTTTGTTTATATACCATCCGTTTAAATGGAAATCGTGGAAGTTGAGGATGTCACTGACTTAAGATGACTCGACGTATTACCGAGAGTATACGATCCGATCTTCCTTTATAAAACAGAGTAAATCAAGTACCTTTGTTAAGCTATGTTTCTGTTTATGTATCTACATTTGGTCTAATCTTGCTAACTTTATTTATGCAGGGAGTGTACTGGGAATGGAAAACTGGGTACGCATTACTTTTGCCATCGATTCATCTTCTCTTGTGGATGGACTTAAGAGGATCAAATCCTTCTGCCAAAGGCACAGTAAAAAGAAGGCTTTAATTTAGATGGTTTTTGACTGTAATACCTAATATGGACAGGAAGTGCTAATAATTTTGCTGCTTTCGATCACCAATGTGCGACTATAAGTTTGTTGTGAATAAAGCTGATCCATATACATGTACGATGTCAACGAAATCTCCTATATTAAACTCGGTTGTAAGAACTTATATTAATCTCCTATATAAGTTTTTACAGCTGAGTCTTTTCACGTTCTGCCATCCATTCATATTACTCTAAGGAGTGCTTGTGCTTTCGTTATTTTATTTTACATTTTGGTCGTCGGTTCGATCCCACCGAGTTATCTAGAAATTTAGGGACGAAGCTACATCTAGAAATTCAAGGGCGAAGCTACGTTGAGCTTAGGAGGTGCACATACACCCCTAAAAACATGAAAAATAAAAGATTTGATCATTGTCGTATGGGTTAAAAAGTAATTCGTTAATATCTATATAAATAGAGAGAACATATGATTATTTTTTATAAGAACTACCTATTCTGATGATAATTATCCAGGTTATCAATACTAATTAAATACTCTTTCAAAAAAATCAGCACTAATTAATTGACACATTTTGATTTAAAATACAGACCTGTCTGTAATACCATCTAATCAAGCAATCCAACGATTACATATGGAAGATGTTAAAAATAAAAAATACTAAATTTCAAGTGGAGACACCAAATGGTTTGATTGCACGATTACATCAATATAAATGATTGCACTGTTTATGACAGAACCGGCCCCGCATAAACGTTGACCCCCGGAGTCCCGGACCGTCTCCATCCCCCTCTCGCCGCCGTAAAACCCTAGAGCCATGGCCTCCCAGGCCGCGGCGGTGGAGGCCGTCATCTTCCTCGCAGTGCCGTTCCTCCTCCCACTCCGCCTCCTCTCCCACGCTCTCCGGCTCCCCCTCGGACCCTCCGTTTCCGAGCCCCGCCGCGCCCGCTCCGTTTCCGCCGTGGCACTGCTCGCCGTCGCCGCGCTCCTCACCGCCGCCAATGCTGTATCGGACGCCGAATCGTGTCCCTCCGACGCTTTGCGGTCGGAGATCGACGAGCTCAGGCTCAGGGTTTTGCGTTTGGGTCAGACACCTTCTTTTGACCTTTTTTTCTCTCTCAAATGCTGCCTCTTGCCCTGTTTGGTATTTTCGTATCAGTTCAGATTTGAAATGTCTCGCGCTCAACTTTGATGCACTGCCTCCCAAAAAAAAGAGAAAAAAAACTAAGAAAACACTATCTTGGATGAGTATACACGATGTGACCATGCTTGCAAGTTGAAACAGACCGTCTGTGTAATTGGATCAAGACACTGGTTCGGCAGTGCTTTATCTTGATTTTTGTATTTTCATATTGATTTGCCAATGTGCATACTCCAATTCAGTTAATAACTTAATATTAGTTCCAAGGTTCAAAAATTAGTTTTAGGATTGTTTCTGAATTTCGTGTCATTCCTGAAGTATAATGCTCTCTATTTATAATGGAAACATTTCCAGCACAATTAATTTTACAAGCATACTTATTCTAACATAGAATCTGAAAATTTTGTTATTGAGTTTTGATGCCCTTATAATCTCTCATTTATTCTACTTTACTGGTAGTGTGTTTTACATGTTTTGTGCATTATTATTATATGTATAATAATCAGAACTCGGTGATTTCTGTAATGACTTCTGTGGACCAGGGAATTGAATGGTTGGGATTTATCATTGATATTAAAACTGCTGTTTCTTGTTATTTTGTGTTCTTGCAGAATTATTTATGCTATTCCAGTTTCAGTTTTGTTCGTTTGTACCTGCAGGGTTACTCTTATTTCAAAATTGCTTCCCAAATTCATGGGAATTCAGGAAAGTCTTTACTTTTAGGCTTTAACACATAGCTTTGGTCATAAAATTTGAAAAGCAGAAATATGATCCTTGTTTCTGTATATGCCAATGGAAGCCAAATTTTAATATTCCTTGTCAGTTCATTCCTGTGTTTTAATTATCTATCACAATGTGGATGGTTGTCCTTTCCTGGGCACACTCAAATTCTTGGGCTGTTACCTGTGACCTGTCTATGATGTTCTTAGAGCATTACAGGATAAACACCATCAGGTGGAGATGGGGGCTGTGGATAGGTGGGTGGTGTTGGCTTGCCAATGGAGAGAATTGTCCAGAGACAGGGCTGTCTTATAGGGAGTCTAATGCTTAGATTGATCATTCTCTTCTTGCTAGATTCACGATAAACTATAGCAACCTACCTTATATGTGAGTTTCTTAATCACCATAGATAATAAAATATTCGATAGCATAATAATAGATATGGATAGGATCCTAGAAATAGGAAACTAGAGATGAGCGGATCAATTAACCTGAGCCTGATCAGTTGAAGATGTCGCTGCTGTGCTGGAGTTGTTGCCTTTGTGCAGCTGGCCACATGTACATGGCACTGTCAGACATTTTTTCACCTGATTCTTGTTTGAACCAAAGTAGATTACCTGGTAAGTGGTAACATGTTATATCAAAACTATATAGAATGGTTTACCGATAAAGCACCATTGGTCCTTTATGCTCTAATTTCTATTTACAAAGTGTAACTTACAAAACTTCTTTGACACCATCAAAAATATAATTTAATTGCATCCTAAAATTCTTCACTGCTGATTGAGCCAATGTCATTTGTGCATTTTTTAATAAACATATTGTGCCCAATATGTAAAAATCTATTTTTTGTTCCAGAATATTTGTTGGAGGAAAACACAAAAACTTTGAAGAGTAAAGATATCATTTTGGAAGAGGGCAACAAACTTATTGATACTATGGAACAAGATATTCAGGTCTTAATGAACAGACATGAGAATACTGAGGTATGCAGTTATATCAGTGAGTGCTTAGGTGTTATCATGTTACAACTTACAATGCTCTGTTTACAACCTCATAAGCCATCTTTCTGTAGATTGAATAAAAACTGCTTGTACAGTACAAAATATACTGTTAATAAATATGGAATTCGTTTTTGTAGAAAATCATTTTAGGATGTAAAAAGTGCATGGATGGCGTGGATGTCTTGTTGCTTGCTATTTACTCTCTCCTTTCCAAAATATAAGACTTATTTTTTACATGCACAAAGGTTAAGAAGGGTATGAAGCCAATAGAAACTAGAAAGTGAAGATGAAATAAGCATGTCAGGAATATAGGACCCAGTCACCCAGATGGCCAGATATCACCAAGATGGGCTTATCTGGCTATCCGAATAAGGGATGAAATGGGCCGGGTTGGGCTGGCTATATAGAGTAACCAGATATGGTATGATACAGAATATATGAAAGGATAGGTTACCTTCTACAAAGCTAAGAGTTTCTATCGTAAATACATCCTCGTATATATAAGGGGAGGTTAGGAGGCCCCTAAAGGTTGACCAATCATCAGAGATAACATAGCATAGCATAGTAGAACCATAGAGATCCCAATAGATAACACAACAGGACATATGATATTACTCTCTTTGAAGGGGTCGTGAACCTAAACCGGTATACATCCTTGTCTTGTACTACAATTAGTCTTTGCTTTAGATGCATAACCTTAGAATCATTATTGTCAGTAACAAGCACCGATTAAGCATGTTCTCAATACTTAAATATCTAGGGAATATTAGAAATTTATTATAGTGAGTGTAAGTTCTAAAATACAGATGCAAGAAGATATAATAAACAGGAGCAAAGAAGGTAGAACATCAATTGATCCACATTCACACCTTATATCTTGAAAGAATTTTGAGAAAAGTATAGACCTTATATTTGAAAAGGGAGTATACAGGATAGCTTCTAATATTTTTTTGTTATCTGGTTATATCATTCTTGATGAAATATAAATATATATGAACTACATTAGTTGTGACTACTTTTTATATGATTTTTACAATTAAAAGACCTCAATATATATTTTTTATATTAATATTTGAACATTCAATGGCATATTCTGATGACATATTAGTGGATATTGCTTATAACTTGCTCCCTCCAATTCCAAAATCCAAATATAAGCTGCTTTAGCCTTCTCAACTCGTTCCTAAATGGAACTTCTAGGCATTTTTCATCTTTTTTCCCTGTTTGCCCTTCCAAATAAGTGCTACCTCACAAATAAGCGACTCATCTTTTCCAATGCTGTATAAATGGACACTAAAGTCATTTGAGTTGTTTTATTAATTCTTGTGGGTAAGTCTAAAATGACTTACATTTGAAATCAGAGGGAGTAATATATTAATTCGTTAATTTGTATATCTTATGTTTAACCCTGTTAAACATCACACATTTGCACAATCCATCGAACTGCTTATTCAGCATTTATTGAGATAACATTATGTCTGCACTCTGCAATAGGATGCATTTTTCATCTTCCCAGAACCTTTTCTTGCAACTGGTGATGTACAGTTCAGTGCTTTTCTTGCATATGCTAATATTTGCACTCTCTGGATGCAGACATCTCAAAGCAAATCATACCATGAAAGCAATGTAAAAGCTTTGGAAGATGAGGTATCTCTGGTTTTCTCTTTAGAAAAATTTAAGGATTGTATGAATGTATTCCATGCTATTATTGATTTTTTTCCTTTTCCATTGGGTGTATGTTTTGGGAATTATATGAACATATCTTTGAAAGGATAACATATAATATAAATATTTGTTTCTGTACTTGTTCTACTAGCCATCATGGGAAGTAAGCAACTACAGCTCAATTTGTGGTTGCTGCGCTGTTGATATTTTTAAGTTGCTGTGAAAATGAAAACATATAATTTAGGAAATTCTACAAAATATGTAAATATGGTCCATGTTACACACAAAATTTGTGCAAAAATATGATCATATGTATACTGCTCAAAAGGCATAGATAGCTTATAAAAGATAGGAAAACTATTCATCTTTTTTTGTGTGTCATACACATTTAGTCATATTTTAACTTAGTTTTTGTGTATAAACTTATTTTAACATGATTTACATGAATTAGATAATTAGATCTAAAGTTCACAAATTGGAAATTCACATGAGTAGCAAACCTCTGCTCAAATATTAAAATTTAAACACAGTGCGAAAATCATCATATAACTAATGGCAGTGTTCCTGTACAGGTGCAACTCCTCCAGAAAGCGGTCAAAAAGATGAACAGAAATGCTGGTACAATAGAGTCACTGGCAAATGGTGGAGAGAAAAGGGTTGAGTCTCTGAGTTCAGAAGTCAAAAAGGTATATGTTGACCTTCAGTTGGATCTTTAATTGTGTAACATTTCCATTTTGATTGACCTCCTGATTAGTGAGGAGGTTTGTTAAGTTGTTTTATCCTGCTTCCGCATCAGATAGATGGAATCAGGTTCTGTAGGATTTGAACACCACTGGTCTGTGCTAACCTTTTCTTTGGTAACTCATACTTATTGTGTACATCACCTGTAGTCATTATTTCAACAAAGGAAAATAACCTGTGGTGATGCTTCTTTGTGTAATGTCCAACGTGTTCATTTGTAGTTGTATGAAGAGGCTATCATGGTTTCTATGGCATCGCCTAGGAAGCAAGGCGACATTTTTCTCTAGGTGTCGGGGTCGCCGTAACTGGAAGGAGTATGGTGTTGCCTAGGCGTCACCTGACAGCTGTGGCAATGACTTAAGGCTGTGGTGATGCTGCATGGCGCAAGGCGCGGGGATGCACACGGGAAATCGTGGGAGCGCGGCAGAGGAAAGCGCCAGTGGGCCACGGGCGCCATAGGAAAACAGAAGAGAGCCACGGGTGGAAAGGGATCAGGGTCTTGGGGAAAGAAAAGGGCAACAGAGGAAAGAGAACGCACGATCATCACAATTTCACAGAAAAGAAGAGAGAGGGAAAGAGAGGACGACGACGACACGAAAGATATCTGTGGCCGACGCCCGGCGGAGGCATGCGATGCGCTCTAGATCCGATGGCGGCGGTGGCTCTCCAGATCTGGCAACGGCGACGACGGCTCTCCAGATCCGGTAGCGATGGCAGCGCTCCAGACCCGGCAGACAACAGCGGAGTTCCCTACCATTTGCCCAGCGAGGCGGTGGCGGAGTTATGCGCCCTTGGCTTGGCGAGGCAGTGGCGGAGGTCTACGCCAACGAGGTGACATCAGAGTTCCACACCGGCGAGGCGGTGGCTCAACGAGGTCCTCCTCTGACCCTCAGTCCTCTGTTTTTTCCTGCCTTGCTTCTAGGTTGGGCAAGGTTCTGCTTCTGGGCTGGGCGAGGTTCTGCTTCTGGGATGGCAGAGTCTTTACTGATATCCCTCCTATTCTCTTCCCACTCTCCACTATAGTGTAATCCTTATGGTGTCGCTTCGCCGCATGCCTAATTCACCTAGGTGGTTGGAAGGGGGTAGGTCGCCTCGCCTGTCTTACCGCCGTAAGAACACTAGAGGTTATGATGTAATAGACATTTGGAAATGGTAAAATTGATCTTCTGTAGTTAGAGCATTCTGATTTTAACAATGAAGAGCAAAAATGTGTGGGTTCAGTTGAGATATAGCTAGAACAGGTTTTCAAAAAAAAATTCCCATACATTGCAAATGCTGGATTTTCTTATAAAACAGACATTCATCCTCATGATTGACCTTACTATTCGTTTGTACTACTAGACTTTTCAATATTTAATCTAACAAAAGTTTAACAACATTAGTTTCACAAATTTTGTATCAGACAGAGAATATAATTGCAGAGCAATGGATTCAAATCCAGCAATTAGAACAGGCATTTGTGTTGACGAAGGTAATTCATCATATATTTGTGCGGCTATACATTATACGGAGGCATTTCACAAGTTCATTCATTGAGTGAAATGATTGCAGATGATGACTTCAAAAGTTCATCAAAGGAGCAGGTTATCTGATACTTCCTATAAATCATCTGGAAAAGACGTAGTCCTTAAGGTATATTGACAGTTTGTATATATTAACATTTTTATGTACTGTTGCATATACTTGTGGATTATAAATTCTACATCTTGCAGTCCAACTAGTCTATGTATATTGCATTGCCTTATCTAACTATTTTAGTTTTGTTCCAATACATTTCTGCCAAGTCTGTTTACATATTTCTGGGCTAATTGGTATAGTATTGAATGATGATGCCTTCCAGAAATTTTGTTCAATAATTTAATTAAACACATTTCTGATTTTTTTACAGTTTCAAAATTTGATCATCTACATATTTATGTTAGAATTCATTGCATTGTAATTGTTAGCATATTCTGTTATATGTGGCTGGCCAGGCTGTTATATCCCTTGGCAAGGGGTTATCTTCTAGACTAGTAATTCAATTATAAGTAGTTATCCCCTTGCCTCTATATATGTACCTAAGCATGGCTCATCAATAACACATTTCCATTCTATTCCATTCTCCTTCATGGTATCAGGAGACCGGGTTTCCCCCTCCCTCTCTCCCTTCCGCTGCCCTCCCTGATCGAGACCGGGAACCCCTCTTCCTCCCTCCCTTCGGCTGCCCTCCCTGATCAGCATGGCCGGGAGCCCGGGACTCCCCTACCTCTGTCGTCGACCCTGCCGACCTCGTCCATCGCAATGACAACGACGAGCCAAGGCGTCTCGCTGACACCCGCATGGCTGCCCGTGAGGCTGCCCTTGCAGAAGCACAGGCCGCTGAAGAAGAAGCTGCTGCTGCCTCTTCCGATCGCGACGCTGCCACCAAGCGCATCCGTGCTGCTCTAGCACGAGCAGCCAAAGCTCGGGCCGACGCCGCCGCTGCGGCTGATCCCATCGCGCCTCCTCCAGGGGACGGCCTGGACGTCTCCAACGCCATGGCCCTCCACGAAGCAGCCGCCATCCTCAACCTCCACGCTCAGGCGGTCTCCGTCCAGAACGCCCGCAGCCTGGTTCCCATCACCCTTGACACAGCCGGCAACTACTCAAGATGGCGCGAACAATTCCTCCTCGCCGTCACAAAGTATTCGCTGCAAGATCATCTCTTTAGCGACCACGCCACCTCGGCCCTTCCTGATTGGACGCGGATGAACGCCGTGGTCAAATCTTGGCTCTACAGCACGACCTCTTCTGATCTTGCTGAGGCCATCATTGATCACCGCGCCACCGCCCGAGAAGCTTGGCTTGCCATCGAGGGTCACTTTCTTGGGAATCAGGAGACCCGCGCTTTACACCTTGACGCCAAGTTTCGCGCCTTCGCGCAAGGGGATCTTTCCATCACCGAGTACTGCAAGCGTTTCAAGAAGATGGCCGACGATCTTGGCGATCTTGGCGAACACGTGACCGACCGCACCTTGGTCCTCAACGTTATTCGCGGGCTCAACGAACGCTACAGGGACATCGGTGTTCACCTCCGGCGCGGGCGCCTCTTTCCCTCCTTTGCCGCTGTTCGAAATGAGCTTCTCCTTGAGGAGATCAATATGGTTCAGCACCCCGCTGCCCCCCACTGCCTTCGTCGCTGTCCCCTCTGCACCCCAGCAGTCCGCACCAACTGATGGCAGCACCCCTCGAACCGGCGCCCCAAAACAGAACAAGAAAAAGAAACAGAAGGGGCGCAACTCTTCAGGTGGTCCTCCTGCCCCAGCCGGCAGCAGCCCCTCCCCCAACCCCGGATCAACCACCGGGCCCAACGGGACGTGGCCCTCCTTCTACAATCCATGGACAGGGTCCATCCAGATGTGGCCCGGCCCACGGACTCCTCCCCTGGCCCAGCTCCCTCAAGGCCGAATGGGTCCTCAACAGCAGCAAGCAATGCTTGCGTTCCAGGGGCCCCAACAAATTTCACAGATGGCTCAACAAAATCCACAACAGCCGCTATTTTTTCCTTCATACGGGACCCCTGCAGGACCTCTGTTGCAGCCTCAACAGCATGCATTGTCACCCTGGACCCCTCAGGCACCGCACCAACCTATGGCAGGAGCTCCGGCTTGGGACCAGAGCTCCCTCGCCTCCACATTCAGCACCATGACTCTCACCCCTCCGGTGAATAACCACTGGTACTTCGATACTGGTGCTTCCTCCCACATGACATCCCATGACGGTACCCTCTCTCACTATTCGGTTCCACGGTATCCCTCTCCTACTTCTATTGTTGTCGGTAATGGTTCGCTCCTGCCAGTCACCGCGACCGGGACGACATATTTTGGCCCCCTTACTTTAAATAATGTTCTTGTTTCGCCACAGCTCGTCAAGAATCTTATTTCCGTTCGCCAATTCACTACCGATAACAACTGTTCTGTGGAATTTGACCCTTATGGTTGCTCTGTGAAGGATCTTCTCACGGGGACCGTGACCATCAGGTGCAATAGCTCCGGACCACTCTACCCTCTGTAGGTTCCAGTGGCGCACTCTCTGGTTGCGGGCTCCACACCAGCTTCACTTTGGCACCGTCGTCTTGGTCACCCTGGTCGCGAAACTCTTTCCAAACTTGTTTTGGCCATTCCCGCTTGTAATAAAGACTTGGATTCTATATGTCATGCGTGTCAGTTAGGACGACATGTTCGTCTTCCTTTTGGTACTTTAGTCTCTAGGGCGTCGAACAACTTTGCTCTTATTCATTGTGACTTGTGGACATCTCCTGTTGTTAGTGTCTCTGGTTACAAATATTACTTAGTTGTTCTCGATGACTGCTCACATTACTTGTGGACATTCCCCCTTCGGCTAAAGTCTGACACATTCATGACATTATCTAACTTTTTTGCCTATGTCTCTACCCAGTTCGGTGCTCGCATCCAGGCCGTCCAAACCGACAACGGCCGGGAGTTTGACAACTCCACCGCTCGCACTTTCTTTACGACACATGGCATCCTCTTCCGCATGTCGTGCCCCTACACGTCTCCACAGAACGGTAAGGCCGAACGGATCATTCGTACCACTAATGACGTTATCCGCTCTCTTTTGTTTCAGGCGGGCATGCCTCCTTCATATTGGGCTGAATGTTGCACACTGCGACTCTACTCCTCAACATCTTACCTACCAAGACCCTTGACTTCTCGACCCCGCACTTTGCCCTCCATGGTAGTGCGCCGTCCTACGATCATCTTCGGGTCTTCGGTTGTAAGTGTTACCCCAATCCCTCGGCCACTGCTCCCCATAAACTTTCACCCCGCTCCACCCTCTGTATCTTCCTAGGATACTCTGCTCACCACAAGGGATACCGCTGCCTTGATCCTACCACCAATAGAATCATTATTTCCCATCATGTCATCTTCGACGAAACATCATTTCCCTTTGCCGAGCAACCCTCACCTCCCAATGCTACGGACTTCACCTTTTTAGATGAATTTCCTAACACGGCAGCCGCTCCCATAGGGCTGCCAATTTTATCTTCTACAGGTACCTCTCCCACCGTACCACTTTTGGCGCCACTGGTTCCACCAGGATATCACACCCTACCTCGCGCGGGTGATGTGCCACGCGCGGCCATGGGTCCCTCGACACCCACCGTACCACGCGCGGCCCCGACTCCATCTTCGACGCCTACCCCCGTGCCATGCGCAAATGCCACGTCTCCTGCACTCCCACATGCGGGACCGGCTCTGCGTGTCTACTCTTGGCGTCCCTGACCAGCCAAGCCTCCTCCCCCAGCACCGGTGCCGCTACCTCCTGGTGCCATTGCCGTTACCCCAACGGTGAACCATCATCGCATGACGACACGGGCCAAGGATGGGTTCCAAGTACCATCCCTGTTCCATGCCACACCACTATCTCCAGTACCGAAGACTTTTCGTGGTGCCCTTGCCGACCCTAATTGGCGGGCTGCCATGGAAGAAGAACATGCTGCCCTCATCAAAAACCAGACTTGGGATCTGGTTCCTCGCCCGCGGCATGCCAACGTTGTCACCGGTAAATGGATATTCAAGCACAAGTTCCTCGCCAACGGTTCCTTGGAGCATTACAAAGCACGTTGGGTCCTCCGCGGCTTCACTCAACGTCCAGGCATTGACTTTACAGAGACATTCAGCCCTGTTGTCAATCCTGCCACAGTTCGCACAGTTCTCTCGTTGGCTATCTCCCGCAAGTGGCCTGTTCATCAGCTCGATGTCAAGAATGCTTTCCTCCACGGCACTCTGACAGAGACAGTGTTTGCAGCTCAGCCGTCTGGTTTTGAAGACCCCGTTCACCCAGACTTTGTTTGCCGCCTCAACAAATCTCTTTATGGGCTGAAGCAAGCACCTCGTGCTTGGTACAGTCGCTTTGCCACGCACCTGGTCTCCCTTAGTTTCGTAGAAGCCAAGTCAGATACTTCGCTGTTCATCTACCGTCGTGGCACTGATACAGCTTATCTGCTTCTCTACGTGGATGACATCATTCTCACCGCTTCCTCAGCACAGCTCCTACAACAAATTATCTCAGCTCTTCAGCAAGAATTTGCCATGAAGGATCTGGGTGAGCTCCACCATTTCCTGGGGATGCAGTTTCAGCGCAGTGATGATGGTATGATTCTCTCTCAGCGACAGTACATGCTTAACATCCTGGACCGAGCAGGCATGACAGAGTGCAAACCTTGCAATACGCCTGTCGACACTAACCCCAAAGTTTCTGCCGACTCTGGGACTCCAGTCGCCGATCCTTCAGATTACCGCAGCCTTGCTGGTGCCCTGTAGTATCTGACCTTTACGCAACCAGACATCTCCTATGCCGTACAGCAGGTCTGTCTCCACATGCATGATCCTCGAGAGGCTCACCTTGCTGCTCTCAAGCGCATTCTTCGGTACATTCGGGGTACTTTACATCTGGGACTCCTTCGGCCTTCGACGCTGGATGACTTGGTGGTCTATACTGATGCTGACTGGGCCGGTTGTCCAGACACTCGCAAGTCCACTTTGGGCTACGCTGTGTTCCTTGGCGACAACCTGGTTTCTTGGTCGTCTAAACGGCAGAACACCGTCTCCCGCTCCAGTGCTGAAGCAGAGTATCGCGTCGTGGCCAATGGCGTTGCTGAAGCTTCCTGGCTTCGCCAGCTTCTTCATGAGCTTCATACTCCGCTTCACCGCGCCATTCTTGTCTACTGCGACAACATTAGTGCGGTCTACATGTCTTCTAATCCAGTCCAGCATCAGCGAACGAAGCATATCGAGATCGATCTTCACTTCGTCCGTGAGAAGGTGGCCATGGGTGCCGTTCGGGTCCTTTATGTCCCCACGACATCTCAGTTCGCCGACGTCTTCACCAAAGGGCTGCCCTCTTCGGTGTTCACTGAGTTTCGGTCCAGCCTGAATGTCCGTGGCTAAGCACTGACGTTCAGACTGCGGGGGCGTGTTAGCATATTCTGTTATATGTGGCCGGCCAGGCTGTTATATCCCTTGGCAAGGGGTTATCTTCTAGACTAGTAATTCAGTTATAAGTAGTTATCCCCTTGCCTCTATATATGTACCTAAGCATGGCTCATCAATAACACATTTCCATTCTATTCCATTCTCCTTCAGTAATACTAACTAAAAAGGACTAAAGGATGTACTTAGAATCAGTATGATATATTGGGATTTGGGATCAAGCCACATTCATTCCATGCATCACAATAATTTCTCATCAACAATCACCTATTGTGTAATGACATGCAAACTGGAACTTTCCCCCCTAATGCTTCAATCGGCAGCCTGGGTTTCTAGAGGGATACTGGCCCATTCCCTGGGTGTCTGGCCCATGGCAAAAATTCATTGGGTATTTTATCTGTTTTCTCAGTGTGTTTTCTTGATATTTTTATCTGCAGTATGTCAGGAAACTTCATGGTGCCTTTCTTATGGGGGCATCATACGCAAGATTCTGCTTTTCTCATACATATAAGCATTGCAGGAGTTTTATACTAGCAATTGACAGACCCTACCATGAGGTGCCTACATGATTATTTTTCCATCTTGGTGCGACTATAATACTATATATGTGTTCACCTCTTATTTCCTGCATTATTATTATTTGTAGGTATGCAGTGCAAACATATGTGCTCACCTAGCTGCATTAAACATGGAAAATATACCAATAATATAATGAATAGATAGGTGGCTTGTGTCTAAGAAAATATCATATTAAGTACTCCCTCTTGAAGTTATCTTAATTTATTCTGTTATCAGTGATAGAAAAATCGGTGATCGATAGCTGATCGGTCGATCGCCGAGTAGGGATTAATTGGTTAATTGGAAGATTAACTGAATTAATCAGTCAACTAAATAGTAAAACAATATATTATTTATATGTTTTAAGAGAAATATTGCAAGCCCTTGGCATTGGGTGTCTTATCTCTCCTGTTCTCTCTCATATCTTTTTCTTTTTTCACCTGCTAGCTAGCTACTTTATTGGCAGTCAATGTACATATGCACCTACTTTGTCTGTGTGTTGGAAAGAGCAAATCTATGCCCCACATGTCATGAGAGATAAGCAGGAAGTCTGAGGTGAGTGGACAAGAGAGCATGGCACGCCTTTTTGCATCATATTTATCTTTTCTCCTCTCCGCCTTCTCTTTTTTGTCGCTCTTTCCTTGCCCTCTCTGCCTTCTCTCCTTTTCTTGACGGAAGAAATCAGCTCGAGCAGAATCAGCAGATCTCGCAGCACGCTAGGCCAGCGCAGATCCAGCAGCATAGTTGAGGGGCTTACATAGCAGACATTGGGCTAGGGCGTGGGCGTGCGTGGGGTGCGCGCTAGCGGGTGCTTGGTGCGGACGGCGTGCGCTCAGTGCGGACACAACAAGCGGTGATGGTACCGAGCGAGCGGCAATGGCAGAGGGCAGATCCATAAGTGCTGATGCTGGATATGCTCAAGAGCTGTGATGCTGGATCTACTCAGGAGATGAAAGGGGGCGGCTGTGCATGCACTTGAGTCTGGAGGGGAGGAAAGGAAACAGAGGGCCGATTAATCGGTGGGCATCGATTAATTGGGTTGACCAACCCATTAATCGGTCCACCGATTGCAACAGCACTGATTACCTACTAAATTAACTGCAACAGCACTGATTACCGATTAATCGGCTGATTAATTTCCCATCCAACCGATTTTTTTATCACTTGCTGTTATAAAGTTCTTTAATATTACTGATCTAGCAGCATTGTCAGGCCAACATCGCTAATGTTCTTGCTGGATAATCGTTTGTGTCATTGCTCGTTAAATATGTTTCATTTCTTATAGGTGTTGCGATTCTTCAAAGCAATATGTTGCCAGCATATTCGTGATGTTGATAAGCCTAATGGTTTCTTCTTGGGTGGATCCATCTCTAGATCATGTATTTCTAGTCCTTATAACCAATTCAAGATTTCCATGTTATCAGCACAAAAATTTCATCAGCAGGTACCTATCTTCAACTATCATATCTTAATCCTTTGCCCTCGATATGTTTAGTTGACTTCTTTCCATTTGTCTTAATTATATCCACATAGGAGATTGTAATAGCACGTCTCAGATGACAATAAAATTGGTTAGCGGAGTTTTTTTCTTCATTAAATGATTTCCTGTTTATTTCGAATTCATTTCACAGGATGTTTTCCTTTTATTTTCTCTCGCCATGTCTAGAAAGTAGAAATACTAAGTTAGCTTATAAGCAAAACAGCAAGGCATTCAGCTGCCCAGCCTATCTTACTCTATATTGAGTTGACATGAGGCCTTGAGCCAGCCAATTTACCTATCAATCTATGCATTTTTTGGATGCATCATCCTAAGGCATAGTCCTGTGCTGAACTTTAAAAGCATTTCACCTGAGCTAATTGTACTCAGCAACGAAAGGACTCACAAGTTTCAATAATCAATATAAACATGTTCCTCCAATTCCAGAATAATTAAGCAATGTAAATACATCATAATTTGAGAAAAGATTAACATTTCCATCTGATAGTGTAATTCTTTAGTTATGATTGACATTAGTAGGTCTTCACGTTTACTGTGCTTACTATATTAGATGTGAATGTGCTATAGTCAGTGAAGTCATATTTGAATATATGATTTCTGTTCAAAATAAATAAATAAATTATGCTTTTGAAACATGGAATACGTAGTCTAGTCTCTTTCATGATTTGTAATATGCTCAGATTCCAAATTTAAGTCATCCTTTAGTGCATGTAGTTGAACATTTTTAGGTTTGAGACATTGAGTATACAATAGTGTCTAGATCCTTTTATGAGAAAAATTATATATCTTGTTTGGCCACGTGACAATATGGCATCCACATATTGCTAAAATATATGAACTATGTTTCACACTATAAATGATTTTTGATTTACACTAGTGGCACACGATGGTACAAATTATAGTTCAAAGCAGTGTTTTGGAGACTAGACATTGTGCAGAAATTGTAGGTCAAATGTGTACTTCAGAAACTGTTTTGAAAGAGTATGGCTAGGAAGGAATAGATTGATTAATTAGGGAGCCAATGCTCAAGTACATATATAGGCAAGGATAACTACCTATAATAGAATAGATCTAATCTAGGAGATAGAGATAAAGAACTAATCTAGATAGATCCTTGCCAACAAATTTAACCAACCGGCCAGGGGGATAAGGTGGCAGCTGAACCCCCCCTTGGGCCCACATACATCACGGCATCACGCTAACACGCCCCTGTAGTCTGAACATCGGTGCTTAGCCACGGACATTTAGACTGGACTGAAACTCAGAAAACACCGAAGAAGGCAACACTTTGGTGAAGACGTTGGCGAATTGTGATGTCGTGGGGACGTGAAGGACCCGAACGGCACCCATGGCTACCTTCTCACAAACAAAGTGAAGATCGATCTCGATATGCTTCGTTCGTTGATGCTGAACTGGATTGGAAGACATGTAGACCGTACTGATGTTGTCGCAGTAGACAAGTATGGCGCAGTGAAGTGGAGTGTGAAGCTCGTGAAGAAGCTGACGAAGCCAGGAAGCCTCAGCGACACCATTGGCCACGGCGCGATACTCAGCTTCAGCACTAGAACGGGAGACGGTGTTCTGACGCTTGGACGACCAAGAGACCAGGTTGTCACAAAGGAACACAACATAGCCTGAGGTGGACTTGCGACTATCAGGACAACCAGCCTAGTCGGCATCAGTATAGACCACTAAGTCATCCAGCATCGATGGCCGAAGGTGAAGTCCCAGGTGCAGGGTACCCCGAATGTACAGAAGAATGCGCTTGAGAGCAGTAAGGTGAGCCTCTCGAGGATCATGCATGTAAAGGCAGACCTGTTGTACGACATAGGAAATGTTAGGTCGCGTGAAGGTCAGATACTGTAGAGCGCCTGCAAGGCTGCGGTAATCTGACGGATCGGCAACTAGAGCCTTAGAGTCGGCAGAGACTTTGGGGTTAGTGTCCACTAGCGTATTGCAAGGTTTGCACTCTGTCATGCCTGCCCAGTCTAGAATGTTGAGCATGTACTGTCGCTAAGAGAGAATCATGCCATCAGCGTTGTGCTGTACCTGCATCCCCAAGAAATGATGGAGCTCGCCCAGATCCTTCATGGCAAATTCTTGCTGAAGAGCTGAGATAACTTGCCGCAGGAGTTGTGCTGAGGAGGCGGTGAGAACGATGTCATCAACATAGAGAAGCAGATATGCCATATCAGTGCCACGACGGTAGATGAACAGTGAAGTATCTGACTTGGCTTCCACAAAGCCGAGGGAGACCAGATGCGTGGCAAAACGACTTGTTGAGGCGGCAAACAAAGTCTGGGTGAGCAGGGTCTTCGAATCCAGAAGGTTGAGCAGCAAACACTGTCTTCGTTAGAGTACCATGGAGGAAAGCATTTTTGACATCGAGCTGGTGAACAGGCCACTTGCGGGAGAGAGCCAACGAGAGAACCATGTGAATTGTTGCAGGCTTGACGACTGGGTTGAATGTTTCTGCAAAGTCAACACCTAGACGCTGAGTGAAGCCACGGAGGACCCAACGTGCCTTGTAACGTTCCAGGGAACCGTTGGTGAGGAACTTGTGCTTGAATATCCATTTGTCGGTGACAATGTTGGCATTTCGCGGGCGAGGGACCAGATCCCAGGTCTGGTTTTGGAGGAGAGCAGCATGCTCTTCTTCCATGGCGGCCCGCCAATTGGGATCGGCAAGGGCACTGCGGAAGGTCTTTGGGACTGGAGACAGTGGTGCGGCATGGAACATGGATGGTACGTGGAATTGAGGAGAGAGGGAACCGTCATGAGAGGTCATGTGGGAGGAAGCACCTGTATCAAAGTACCAGTCATTGTTCATCGGGGGGTGAGCGTCATGGTGCTGAAAGTGGAGGCGAGGGAGCTCTGGTCCCAAGCCGGAGGTCCCACCATGGGCTGGTACGGTGCCTGGGAGGGCCAGGTCGACGGTGCTGGTTGTTGTGGCTGCATCATGGGCCCGGCAGGAGCCCCGTAGGTCGGCAAAAAGGTCGGCTGATGGGGAAACTACTGAGCCATCTGCGGTATTTGTTGGGCCCCTTGGAACGCGAGTGTTGTGGGCCGATCCGGCCCTGAGGAAGCTGGGCCAGGGGAGGCGTTTGTGGGCCGTGCCACATCTGTATGGACCCGGTCCACAGATTGTAGGAGGGCCAATTCCCGCCGTACCCAGCGGATGCCCCGGGGGTAGGGGAGGGGCTGCCGGAGGGGCCGCCGCCGCCAGGGGAAGGGAGGCCGCCTGAAGGGGTGCGGTGGTCCTTTTGCTTCTTTTTGTTCTGCTTGGGGGCGCCGGTCCGAGGAGTGCTGCCATCGGTCGGTGCGGGCTGATGGGGTGCGGATGAGCCCGTAGCGACGAGAGTGGTAGGGGGGCAGCAGGGTGTTGTACCATGTTTATCTCCTTAGTAGAAGTTCATTGCGGACAGCGGCGAAAGAGGGGAAGGGGCGCCCGCGCTGGAGGTGGACATTGATGTCCCTGTAGCGTTTGTTGAGCCCGCGAATCACGTTGAGGACCAATGTGCAGTCAGTCACGTGTTCGCCGAGGTCGGCGAGATCGTCGGCCATCTTCTTGAAACGCTTGCAGTACTCGGTGATGGAGAGATCACCTTGTGCGAAGACGCGAAACTTGGCGTCAAGGTGCAAGGTGCGGGTCTCCTAGTTCCCGATAAAATGACCCTCGATGGCAAGCCATGCTTCACGGGCGGTGGCGTGGTGGTCAATTACGGCCTCAGCAAGATCAGACGAGGTCGTGCTGTAGAGCCAAGATTTGACCACGGCGTTCATCCGTGTCTAGTCAGGAAGGGCCGAGGTGGCATGGTCGCTGTAGATGTGATCTTGCAGCAAGTACTTCGTGATGCCGAGGAGGAACTGCTCACGCCATCGTGAGTAATTGCCGGTGGTGTCGAGGGTGATGGGCACCAAGCTGCGGGTGTTCTAGACGGAGACCGCCTAGGCGTGAAGGTTGAGGATGGCGGCTGCCTCGTGGAGAGCCATGGCGTGGGAGACGTCCAGGCCATCCGCGGGAGCCGGGTCGATGGGATCAGCCGCGGCGTCGGCCTAGGCTTTGGCCGTGCGTGCTAGGGCAGCACGGACACGCTCGGCGGCTGTGTCATGGTCGGTTGAGGCAGCTGCAGCTTCCTCGGCGGCCTGGGCTACGGCGAGGGCAGCCTCACGGGCAGCGGTGCGAGCATCGGCGAGATGTCTTGGCTCGTCGTCTGCGTCACGGCGTGCATGCTCGGCGGGGTCGACAGTGGAGGCGGGAGGAGTCTTGGCCATGCTGATTAGCGGTGGCAGCGGAAGGGAGAGAGGGAAGAATCCCGGTCTCTTGATACCATGAAAGAGTATGGCTAGGAAGGAATAGATTGATTAATTAGGGAGCCAATGCTCAAGTACATATATAGGCAAGGATAACTACCTATAACAGAATAGATCTAATCTAGAGATAGAGATAAAGAACTAATCTAGATAGATCCTTGCCAACAGATTTAACCAACCGGTCAGGGGGATAAGGTGTCAGCCGAACCCCCCCTTGGACCCACATCCATCACGCTAACATGTTTCAATGTTGAAAACAACCCAGAGTCTTTAATAGGTTGCAGCATTCAGTTGTAGCTTTAGAATATCTTGCTACAACTACAAACTAGATAGTGATGACGCCTGAATCCATGACCCGACAAGTGCAAGTACTAGTGGATCATTTTTCAAAACAGTCTAAGGGTCATTTTTCATTTCTTGCTTCATTAAAGAATATACAATGTTATCCCTCCTAATTTATAGCGATTACTTGAGTTCATTCCTACAGAACAATCTTCAACTTAAGCAGAAAAAATAAAGGCCCAAACTAAAGGAAGTGATCCACTCTCTTAGCAAATTAATCAAGAGTGAACAGCACCGTCATGCTAAAACACTGATTACTGGTGTTTCAAGTACCCTAAATCCCTAATCGGCCCAAAAGGGCTACACATGACAAGTTGTTAACTACTAGCCACTGATTCCAACGCATGAACTTGAAACTAACTCATGAACTGCATTTGTAGGTCCAGGTGTTTCTCCAGGATGCAATGAGATCCAATAGATATAGCGGAGGTTTAGCAACTGAGCTGATTACGTTCTGCTTGGTATGTATTTTCAGCTACCCGTTTTATCGTGTTGTTACCTCAATTGAGCTACCATAATTGTGTACTTATCAAAACTGCAGGCATATCTTGTTGTTATATCTCCAATGTGGATTGCGTGGTTCCTTTATTCAACACGATTTGGCTCGAAGAAATAACCGCTTGTCATAAAACACGATTTGGCAATTTCCGTCGTCTAAATTTTGGAGCTCCCCAAAACTCGCTTGGTTTGTGTCAATTTTCGAACGAAATTTCACTGCAAAACAAAAAGAGAAAACCTGCATGATACTTTTTTACCTTTATTAAGTATAGAAGAGTTACATGTGGTGGTAGAAAATAGGTGCATTTATTGTTGGAAATACATATTATTGTTCTGTGCAATGTCCTGAGACAAGGGGTTTCCTTCTATTTTGTACATGTGTATATATTTTGGCCTAGAAAACAAAATTATTTTAAACACTATAAGGCCATCATATGGAATAAGATAACTAGAAGTATATCCCCAAAGAGATGATATAACTCTAGAGGAAAAGTAGAGCAGGTTGTGCGTATTTTACTGTCTTTTTATCCAAATGATTCAGACAATATATTTTACTGTCTCGTAGAAATTACTCTTTCTCGTGAAAGAAAACTCGCGAATGCTTTTTTTAATCAAAAAATTGTAATTGAAATGCTGTATCATAATCCAATACGCTAACCTAATATGCAACTTTTAGAACTTTCAGATTTGTCCCAACGAGTAACGGCTAACTCCCTTTCTATTCCATCAATGATCAATTATTGGTCCTACCTGATCAGTAACTAGTGGATCAAAATATTACGTGACAATTCAAGATAACCAAACAAATGACAAAATCTTAACTAATATAAAGCAGCTAGTTGGTCCGCCGATTCTGTTTGCAACTCCATGCGTGCCTTCCCACATCCCATACAAAATTAGCCAAAATTTGTGCCTTATGAAAACCGCCGGCTCGCTCGCGCGTTGCATGCGCCGGCCCGCTTGGAGCGGCCCGCGCGCAACCGCCCGGCTCGCGTGTGTGGGAATGTACTTTTGCATTTCCGTTTTTTTAATTTCTTTATTTTACTCGGATGTACGAATTTCGTGTAAAAACTCTTAGATTTTTCTGAAAAACCATGCAGAAGCATAAATTTTACGTAAAGACCCTTTTGCAAAATAAGATTCTGTTACGTAAACAGTGCAAAAATTCAAATAGACAGACTTGAATATCAAATGGGCTTAACTAGGCATTATATTGAGCATTATGTGTATATATACCAACAATATTTTATATATAATAGATTTTCCTCTAGAAATTCTTGGGATAAAACCGCACAGCATCCGCCTCTGCTACTGCAAATTTTACAATTTATTACTTTTTAAATTTTAAAATTTATTTCATAAATAGATCCCTGTAAAAAGTTATTTTAGAAGTAGACCTATCGTCGCGGCGGCGGCTGCGCCGGAGCAGGCGCCAACAACGCCAATTGTTTTGACGTTAAGTTTCAGGTCTATTTCTGTAATAAGTCTTTTCAAGAATTTATTTATAAAACAAGTTTTTAAAAAATAAATTGTAAATTTTTCTAGCTGTGCTGCATAGTAATATACTAGTCAGATGCCCGTGCTTTGCAACGAAGTTTTATTCTTAATGACAAACATTTGTTTAGAGTATGATATTTATTCAAACATATTTAATAATGTTGCGATGATAAAAAATAATATGATATATTCTTATCCAAAATAATTCATGGCAAAAAATCTAATCATTATGTCATGAACAACAGGAAGAGCTATTGAATTAATTAGCAACATATGAGATTATATGACATTTGGCCAATATTTAAGTCTAACAACAACAAATAGCATTCAGATAAATACACCTTCCTATGCTAATGCTTACTTATCAGGTGTCATACCACTCCATACGACTCATTTAATTTTTTAGGCATATCAACCTACTGAGATGATAGATTCAGTTATTGATCATAACGGAACACTATGTGTTGAAGAGATATGTTATTTAGCAATGTTCTGCTCTTTCAAGCAATCTGAAGTTCACCAAAAACAAATGACCTAAACTTTAAAGGGGAGATTCAACAAAATGATTAGGTCGATCAGCATCTCGTTCCCCATAATAAGCAGCGCTATTTTTTTATAAAAACAAGGAATGAGTTTGAATAACTTAGACATGGAATAGGGCACTGAATCTGAACATATAATTAATCAGTGTATAGTACATAATTAGACCTTGGGGATGCCGATATCCCCATCAGCCACGACACGACCGACGAAGGGAAAGAAGCGAGAGAGGAACATGGGGAAGGATGCACGCACGACTACAGCCAGGGCGGGGAACCCTGCAGCTAGTGAGGGGTTAGCCATGATGAGGGAGATGTTGAATGAGCTGAGGATGAGATCGAGGTTGGAGAAGGGGAGCACGATTAGGAAGCCCAGTGGTGGGTCGAACGCCCAGACTAGCATTTGGGCGGCGACCTCGACCTCAAAGCACCGGAGCGGCGGCATCCCTTTGCAGCTGTGGAGCAGACACGGAGAGCGGAGGGGATGGAGGGCGGAGGTGCACCGACGTAGGCGATGGGGGTGAGGGCAAGGATGGCGGGAGTCGGTTTTGCGGGCTGTGTGGCGAGGCGAGGGAGGGGAGGGGAGAAAGTGACAGCGGCCGGCGAGGGCAAGGAGAACGTGGGTGTAGCGGTTCGGCGTTGAGCACTTGAGCGCATGGGTCGGGCCAAAATGCGCTGCGCGCGTTGAGCAGGCGGGAGGTTTTGCACGGGGCGGTGCGCGCTAAGCGTTGCGGGGAGCGGACGGAAAACGGAAAACTAGCCGCTTTATAATAGTAGAGATATGAAGAGAAAAAAGATTAGAAAGAGAATATATATTTCTACTTTTATAAAGCGATCAGATTGTCCGCGGATTCTGTCTGTGTTTTACCTCCGCTTCCCTGTGCCCTCACCCGAGCATGCAACCGCTTCTCTAGTTCTCTGTGCATGTCTCGTCTGCCTGCATGTAGAAGAAATGCACCAGAAAAAAATAAAAAAAGGAAAACAATAAAAATGCATTTTGTGTATTTTTGTTCTTTAATTTTTATATTTTACGTAGAAGTATAAATTTTGCTCACACGGAAACTAAGAATTTTTCCCAAAGGTCATAGGATTTCGAAAAAATCACACAAAATTATAAATTTTATATAGGTACATTTAAATTCACTAATTTTTTTATCATTATAATAATAAAATAAACATGTCGTAAAGCATGGACAAAAAAGAACCGTTCTTGCGGGGTCTTATCTGTTCTGTTGTGGTCCCACGACCAACCTCCGCTCTATCCGCATCCGGGTCCGGAGAAATATAACATCAGCTCAAATTATTTATTTTCTTTATTATTTCTTTTCTGGTTGCCGTGGAGAAGGGGAGGGGACGGGAGGAAGGAGACGATCCGCCTCGGCGGAGCTATAGATTCGGGCGGCGACCAGAGGAGGACGAGGAGGAGGAGGAGGTTGCAGCCACCATGAATTCCGAGCACTGGATCTCGCGCCTCATGGCGGCAAAGCGCCAGTACGCGCTGCAGCGCGCCCAGAGTCGCCATGGCGCCGCCGTGCCACACCTCGGTATCCTTCCTTGCTTTGATCCCGCCTCTCTTGTTGGCCCCGCTAGCCTGCGGTGAGGAGCGGCTTTTTCTTGAGCGACGATGGCCTGGCCCTGGTCCCTGGAGCGGTAAATGTCTTCGGATTGGGCCGTGCCGGCGCCCCCGGGGTCTCTCCCGGATCTCGACTCTTTGCTAGATGATTCTCGAGGCTCGGCTGCGATGGGTTGGTTTGTACGGTTGTTTTGTGATTTTGTTTCGATCCATGCTCTTTGACGAACACCGAACAAAAGTCTCGAGCTTGCGTCTTGGTTTCGCTTCATTTGGCTACATTTCTTGGTTGGGAACTTGGGATGCGGTTATTAGGCTCGTCAAAATAATTGGAACTTTCGTAAAATGCAACCGTGCCGAACGTGATAATCTTTCGTATTGAATTTTCATTTTTAAAATTCCACCTTTTCCCTGTTTCAGACGTAAGGTGCGAAATGCTACCTTTTTATTTTGATTCACTGTATGGGTTATTTTTCTTCGGAGATTTCCAGTTCTTTGAGATCAAAACTGCAATCTTCGTGTCCAATTTATCCTGCCATATAGAACCCTGATTGAAATTAACATTCATTTTAGAGATCTCTTCATTTTATTATATTGCACTTTTGCATAAGTTTTAAATGTGCCACTTGCAGATCGGTATGGGTACGATGATGTGGAACCAGAGGAAGAGGTTCGGCCATACTTCCCATGCCCTTACTGCTACGAAGATCATGACATTACATCTCTTTGTGCCCACTTGGAGGATGAGCACCCTTTTGAGAATAAAGTTGTGGTAAGCATCTAAATTGTTCAGTTCTTTTTAATTGTCTTATGTGCTTCTTGTATCTGATGATCAGCCAAATGTCATATCTACTCTAGTTGCTTCCCTCATTTTGGACAGCCATTGATTAACACTGTAGAACTGGAGTAGGTTTTTTAACGTGAGCGAGCTTTGCATTTCTAATTGGAGATTTTGAATAAATACACTACCGTGGAGAGAAGCTATGGGAAGAAAAAGTGAAAAACTAAATGGAACTAGTGATGTTTTGCAGCTGTTACACACCTGGCTATAATGAACCATTAGGTCAGAGTATAAGCTACTGTAACACATATTTCACTGTTCTGATATGATTGCCTGAATTTGTCACGTTACATATGGTTGTATAATTTGATACTTTTGATAGTTGGTATACTGCAGAGATGATTTATTTTAGCTTTTATCCAATGACATCTCTTTAAAATGATCCATTTTGATGTTGAGAGATTTGTCTATGGATGTTTAAAGTCTGGGTTGCAATACCCACATACAGACATGTTGTTTGCATAGTTTAACACTTTTCTAACTTGATTAATCAAATTAACAATGCTGATTTAGGACAGAGCAGGAATTAATGCATATTTTATTAAAAGTCAATCAATTATGGTTTTGATCTTCCTTTTCTATGAGAGCAGAAAATTAAAGCTTAATTGTTCCTTGTGCCTTTAGGAAACTATACTAAGGGGACAAAGGGTCAGTTTTGGATTTGCCATACTATGCCAGTGTTGTGTATGCTATGATTAGTTTGTAAACTTGAGCAGAAACAAAGTTATACAGATTATTTTTATTTGATTGAGAAATCACATTAACGTTAGGAGAATTCTGTGGTTTAATTTTTGTTTATCTCACACAAACTTTTTTTGAAACAGAATGATATCTCTGTTTGAAACTTGAATTATAAGGTATTGTAGAATTGGCGCAATCACCTCACAACCAAAGGTAAGGGTGGTAATCTATTAATAGACAAATAGGCAACATTATAGGAGATTACAATCCTCAATTAGACGGACTAAACTAAGCAAGTACAATAATAGAAAGAAAGCCTAATATACACAATAATCTCTAATACCCGCTCGAAGTCACAGCGGAAAGACTGGACCAAAACTCCTAAAACAGTTGGTTCGGAAGACCCTTTGTCATGATATTGATGAACTCATGAGAGAAGGGCACATGTAAGATGTGAATTTCATCGAGAGACCTTCTCGCGAACAAAATAAATGTCAATCTCAATATGCTTTGTCCATCGATGTTGTCTTGGATTGGAGGTCATGTAGATGGCACTGATATTGTCATAGTACACTGGTGGCCAAAACAAGTGGAACATGGAGTTCCTGAAGGAGATGCCACAACCAACAACACTTAGCGCCAACATGAGCAACAACACAATACTGGGCCTCTGCACTAGAGCGAGATACCATGGTTTAGTGTTTGGAGGACTAGGACACAAGGCTGTCTTCGAGAAAAACACAGTAGATTGAGGTAGAGCGTCGATAATCTAGGAAGGCATCCCAGTTGGCGTCAAAGTAGGCTATGAAGGATGACGCCAATGATATGCCAATGTGTAGACTAGCGTCAAGAGTACCCTTGACATATCTTAGGATGCGCTTGATCAGTGCAAGTTGCGGGTCTCGTGGAGCATGCATAAAGATACACTTGCTGAATGGCGTACGCCAAGTTTGGATGGGCGAGCGTTAGGTACTGCAAGGCCCTTGCAAAGCTTAGGTACTTGGATGAATCAACAACAGGGCACCACCAAGGCAAGAAAGCTTAGCATGAGTATCCACCGGTGTGGTGGTGGGGTGACACAACCATGCCTGCACGATGAAGAAGGTTGATGACATATTGTTGTTGGGACAGGAATAACCCGTCAGAAGAGCATGTGGAGTTGTCGAGGAAGAAGTGCAAGTCATTGATGATTGATGACCGTCATGGCAAACTTCGAGTGGAGCCAACTGATGAGGCACTGAAGAAGTGCGGTAGAAGAAGCAATGAGGACGATGTCATCGACGTACAACAACAGGTAGGCCATGTAGGTGCCATGACAGAGGATAAACATCAACATGTTGGAGGACATGATGTAGCTAGCAAACTGTTGGTACCATGCTAGGAGAGCCTTCTTTAGGCCATAGATGGACTTTCAAAGAGGACCCACATGATCAGTATAAGTAGAATCCACAAAGCTGGATGACTGCTGACAGTAGACCATCTAGTCTAGAGTGTCATTGAGGAAGGCATTTTGACATCAGGCTGATGAATTAGCCAAGAGTGTGATGTGGCAATGGAGAGGATAGTGTGGATGGTCATCAGCTTGTCCACTAGACTGAGGAAAAACAACAAACAACCCAACACACTTTGTGTTGGCGCCGGGTGGACGTGGGGTGAGGCGCTAGGTATTGTTATCCATGAGAGCCTTGTACTAGTTGCCCATCATAGCACGCCAATTGGGATCGACGAGGACACTGCGGTAGTTGGCCAGAATGGCAGAGGCAGGAGCAAGCTGAGCCATCAAGGAGAAGAACTCCATCAAGGGTTCCATGGCTGCACGGGGCCATGTAACCATCTAGTGAGACACCATGGCGGTTGGGTGAGATGTTGGGGCAGCTAGCGCAGGGTCACATAGGGAGACACCATCTGGAGGAACTGACTAGATAACCTGCAAGGAGACCAGTGGCAAAACCATGGCCGAGGATGACACCACATAGGGTCATTGGGTATAGACCAGACGCACTGGCGGTCAGGCCAACACCTCAGAGGTTGTGCTGTATGCAGTTGGCAGCGAGCACTCAACACTAGAGAATGGAGCTATCGTTGGAGAGATCTGTAGGGGTGCCACAACAGTAGTAGTGCAAGGCACCAGCATGGCAAAATCATCAATTAGGAAGTCCAAGTCAATATTAGTGGTAGGAGAAGACACATGCAAACAACTACTGCTGGCAAACAGGAAGGTGCTCTCATCAAACATGACATGTTGAGAAACGATGACATGATTTGTGGCAAGGTCAAGGCAACAATAACCAAGGAAGACACAAGCTGTAGAGCGAGGAGCAAGTTTGTGAGCAGTAGTAGTGGATAAATTTGGAAAACAAAGGCAACCAAAAACCCAAATATGATTGTATTGTGGTGGTGTTTGGTGAAGGAGGCCGTGGGGAATGCAATCACCGGTGGAGGGACATTGGTTGAGAAGATAAGTGATAGTAGCTAAGGCCTTGGCCCAGAACATAGGAGGCATATGAGCATGAAGGAGCGTGCAAACCACATTGTTAAGTGTACGTCATAGTTATTAAGGCGGTAAGGCGAGGCAAGGTATCCGAGGACCGCCTTACTTTTAATTGCTAAGGCGTAAGGTAAGGCGGCACCTTACTCACAAAGAAAATTCCATATTTTGATGAAAATTAAAAATATCACTATCCAAAGAGATGAAATATACATGAATTTAGTTCAAATTTGGGCCAGCTCAGCACTATGTATAATCTCAGCCCAGCATTGTGTATCAACTCATCGCAGGGTGTCCACACATCACGAGATTACTGAATCCACACTAAACCCTAGCCCCCAAAAAATTGTTAGACTGATGGTAAGACCAAAAGGATATATCAAATATTAAAAGATATGTTGAGAGCGTGTGCTTTAGATTTTGGAGGAAGTTGGGACAAGTGTCTACACTGTGCATAATTTTCATATAATAACAGTTACCAAACTATTCTCTAAATGTCCCTATTTGAAACCTTGTATGGATGGAATTGCCGTATGCTGACTTTTGGTACAATGACTAGTTGGACCTAATAATCTATATCATATATTATGTAGTTCCTATTTCTAAACCTCAATTGTATACTTTTTACAGGCTTGCCCAGTTTGCTCGGCTAGGGTTTCGAAGGACTTGTTGGATCATATAACCCTTCAGCACGGCTACATGTTTAAAATATCCTTTTTCGAGATGTTAAAAAAATCTCAGTAGGCAATTTGCAATTTTGTATCATGTTATGTGAACTGGTATTCTCATATGTTTCCTTAATGATGTATCACCTGCAAGGTCATCACAGATTACGCAGAATTGCTGTTCCTAGCAACCATGCTCTCTCACTTGGAGGGAGAGATCTACAGGAGACCTACTTGAAGGTTCTTCTTGGAAACAGTAGTAGAAGCAGTGGTTCCACTGCAGCAAGTTCAGTCACTGATTCATTACTATCTTCCCTCATTTTAAATTTATCTTCACCAGAAGCTGAAGATACAGCGAAATCTTTTGCTTCGGCTGTTGTAGAAAATAATTGGTTTAAACGAACATTACCTCCGAAGACATGGAAGACAAGGTATGATCAATATCTTCCCTGTTTTTTATTACTGTTTTGTACCTTGTATGGTTTTCTGTTGGCTATTGGTTTTATCGACACATGTTAATCAACCGTTTTTCTTGCAGTTCTGATTCTAACCTTAGTCAGGAAGAGAAAGAGAGAAGGCGGAGGCGAGCTGTGGTGAGATCATCTTTTGTACAGCACCTGCTTGTTTCTACCCTCTTTGATGACTAGCAGAAAAAAGAACAGTTCCTTGCATCAGAATCAAGTGGGCCTTTGCCCACTCATTTCTGGATGAATGATGAAGTAATCATCTTCCAAATCCTGAGGTTGTTCATCCAACTGAGGCTGGTACCTGATCCTACCAACACTGCAATGAACTGAACTGATGTGGCTGGCCTGGGCCTCTTGTCATGGAAACCGTTCTGAACATTTATAGTCGAGATCCAATTCAGATTACTAGGCTATCGATAGAGCATTCCTATATTAATGATGCTTTTCCAATATGATTTCATTATGTGCTGAACAATACAATGAACTTTACCCCAGTTTATTCTTATTATGAACATTCAAGACACTCAATTCATATCATGATGTTACATGATCTTTATTATCTTCAATACATTTTTCTCTATAGTGTGTTTGGTTGAGTTATAAATTATGAAAAAGTTACTGTGAGTTGTACAAAAGTTGTGTAGTTGTTTGGTTAGAGTAGCTATCTGCGGTAGAGCGATGCTTAACAACAGAAAATTATGATTCCAGCTATCAATTAATAGCTACCATAATAAACTCGTACACTGTTAAACGGATTTGATAGCGTAAATTGTAAAATTGTGGAATCTAAGATATGCTAACTTTACTTTGTACTGATAAAAAGTAATTGTGGTTAGAAAGTTTTTTTTCTGTTACTTGTTTGGTTTATTTTTCAGCTTTGTAATTGAGAAGCTGGTTGAAAAAATTTAACCCAATACACTTAATATGCATAGGTTATATTTTTGCTGAAATTGTTAAGGAGTTAGAAATTTATATACATAAATGCTCAGTAACCAAAAAAGTATAGCCACGTGTGCATACAAGGAAGCAAAAGTACAGGTACTTAGATCATCTCTATTGTATTTGTTATTTTTTATTTGCTATTCATAGTAATAATAAGTCTTTCTATTCAAATTGACTTGCTATTTTACTATTTAGTCTAATATACTAGTTAAATATGACTTCTTATTTAAATTTAGCTATATTTTATCAATTTATATACATGTAAAGAAAATAAAAACAATTAAGCAAACTCAACATTCAACGGAATAACAAGTTTGGTTGGCTTGCTAGATGTAGCAAGTATCGAGAAAAGAATAACAAGCCGCTCCTTTGGCTTCGTGGAGTCAGATGATATGTTGTATTTCGAGAAGCATACAAAACCACTCCTAGACCTCAGTTGTCGCCATTAAAAATATTTTCGTCGAGAATATTATTTGCGGTTTCATTGATGACATGAAGCATGTGATCTTTTGTCCTTGCCTCACGGAAGCATGAAGGCACTGGCGCACTGCATGGAATTTATTTTTTAAATAATTTTTTTTTGAAAAAATTTCAAATGTGTATAGTCATTTTAAAAAATTATAAAAATATATCGGACATCACTTGATGGACCGAACCAGGCCATGTTAGCCTCGGTTCGACTGATGGTTGGACGAGACCAGATTGACGTGACCACAATGGCTACTCCATGTGCACGCCCAATAACTAGTTTGGCCGAACCAAGCAATGTCAGCCTGGTTCAATCGACCATCGGTCGAACCATGCGCGGCCACATGCTTGTCAAAGTAATTTGACAAAATATCACTCTAAATAATGGGCTTCGTCGATTTGCCATTTTAGCTTCACCAAATTGCCACTCTAAAGATTGTTATCTTGATTTTCGTACCATTTTGATAAAATTTATCAATTTTTTAATGTAAAATGATCATTTTTTCATTCCTCATTCTTTTTTTAAATGAGCACGGAAGCAGGTCGTCGGCACGCCACAACGAAGAGAACGAGAAGAACAAAATTGTCATTTTACTGAAAATTTTGATAAATTTTATTAAAATGGTATGAAAATCAACGTGACAATTGCAATTTGACGAAAATTCCATATATCAATTAATAGCTACCATAATGAACTCGTACACTGTTAAAGGGATTGGATAGCGTAAATTGTAAAATTGTGGAATCTAAGGTATGCTAACTTTACTTTGTACTGATAAAAAGTTATTGTGGTTAGAAAGTTTTTTTTTCTGATACTTGATTTGGTTTAATTTTCAGCTTTGTAACTGAGAAGCTGGTTGAAAAAAATTAACCCGATGCACCTAATATGCGTAGGTTATATTTTTGCTCAAATTTTTAAGGAGTTAGAAATTTATATACATAAATGCTCAGTAACCACTCCTTAGTCTTTCATTTTTCGTAATCAACGTGCAATTCACTGAAATAGTTGATATTCTTGTGCCTATGTTGCTAGAGGAGAAAATTGTAGCCATGCAAAAAGCTCTGCCTCAGATTAGCATTCTATCCCATGTATGCATGTAAAGCAACACATGAACGAGGCAAGATGTCACTTACGGGACATCTAAATTCTCACAAGAGAAAGCTGGATCCCTTAATCATCCATGAACGTTAGCATTGCGGCAAATTGAAAATCACGGGCAATCGACACAAAGGACAGGGTCCGGCTACATTACGTGTGTAACAGCGTACGTAAGCAAAGCATAAATATTCACAGTTACACCAAAATTTCCAATCGGAATTTGATCGACGAGCACCGAAGAACATACAACACGTCGTACACAGGTGATATATCAAGCTCGGCGCTTGCTGAGACGCCACGAGTTGGGCTCATGGTACCTGTCGTAGAGGGGTTCAATCCTCTCCTGTCTCTTTCTCTTGCTCATCTTGGTTGGGTCTGCACCCTTGTAGAACCTTGGAGCCAACTCAACCAACCACTTTGGGTCAATCACGGTCACCTCCCTCATATACTCCTTCGTCGTCATCACGAGCTCGTGGTAGATGACCCAATCTGGCTGCCGCTGGAACAATGCACTGCTTGGGTGGATGTACACTGGCTGGTTTTCTACCAAGGTTCTGTATCCTTCCTGGGGATCTTTCCTGGCAGCATGAAAGAAGAAGCCAGCAGTGATTGCTTTCCTTATTTTTGTGAAGTTCCTCCCAGCTGCCACGATGTCCAGTTTATATCTACATAAATAATGGCAAAACATGTCAGTGTCGGGGAAATAAGACCTAGATATACAAGACTAGCATATTCCATAAAGCTATTTGTACTATTGTTGTCATGGGCAGCCAGCAGGCTCCGGCAGGGGCGGTTAGGAAGGGATAAGGTTGATTAAGAGATTAATTCAGTTAAGGGGATTTTGTTAGTTAAGAGATTAGATTAGATTTTGTTAGTTAAGAGATTAGATTGTATTTTGTTAGCTAAGAGATTAAATTGAAGTTAGTTAGGACTGGGGTCTATATATACCCCTGTAGCTCTGTCTTTTGGAATCAAGCAATAAACAGCTACTTTCCTCCCTCCTTCTCTACTCTAAATCTCATCTCCTTCGCAATTGAGCAGCTAGGCAAAATCCCTAGCGCTCCTACCCGCCGAGACTACGAGCTACGTAGTCGAGGTCCCGCTGTCTTGGGCGCCGAGGCCCTTGACAACTTGTTCTCTGGACCCTATGGTATATTTGTAAGGCAGTAGTTTAAGAATTCAATGAGAAATAGGATTCTATGGATCACCGAGTTGGTGTTACTGTTTTCAGCACACATCTGTTCACACTCTTCTGCATAATTGCATATGAACTAAGCATGTTAACTGGATTTCATGTGATAAGTGATATGCAAATACAGGGGACCTTAGATTGGGAACCTTTAAGTAACTGCATGTCCTTTTGCCTGCGGAATGCTTTTGTTTTAATTTAAAAAAAATCAGAAAAAGCTCAAATGAACCAATACAAGGGGAACTATATTCAGTTATTCACAGGGATTTGTAGTTCAAATTACTGAAAACTAAATAGTTACCTGTCCATGATAGTGAGAAGCTGTTTCCTCACATCTTGTGCCCTCCTCAAGGACCTTGATTGAACAAAGTTCTCAAAGCACCAGGGCCCAGAAAAGTTTTTTGCCTTCCATGCCTCATATACAGCAAGTAGAGTTAGATGGTCCCCCTCTGGCTGGAAAAATTTGGCCCTTTTTTGATCAGCTTGAGCCTGTTTTTCTCTCGGCCTATAGAAAATATTCCCTGTTTGAATCATTGCTATAATAGTAAGTATCTCATCACTGCATCCAAGGTCAACACTGGCTAGTAGCATCTTTGAAAGTGGCGGATCCAGTGGAAATTCAGCCATTTTCCTCCCCAGTTTTGTAAGCAGTCCTTCCTCATCAAGAGCACCTAGGCTATACAATTGTTCCATTGCAGATATAAGTGCTTGAGGCGCTGGAGGATCCATGAAATCAAAGGATAATAGATCATTAATTCCCATTGCCTTCATGTTGAGAACTGTAGAACCCAAGTTGATCCTCTGAATTTCTGGGATTGTTGTGGGAGACATTTCATTGCGGTATGCACTTTCCGTGTATAGACGATAACATTTGCCAGGACCAGTACGCCCAGCACGCCCTGCTCTCTGCTTTGCTGATGCTTGAGAGATTGGAGTGATGACCAATGAATCAAGCCCTTGCTTCGAATTATAAACATTTATTTTGGCAAAACCAGGATCAACAACATAATATATACCGTCAATGGTTAGAGAAGCTTCAGCAATATTGGTGGCTACAACCACCTTCCTCTTTCCGGGTGGAGCTGGATCAAAGATCTTCGATTGCATTTCACTTGGAAGAGCACTATATACAGGTAAAATTACGAGCTCTGGAACATCCTTTCCTAGCCCTTTCATTCTCTCATAAAGACATTGGCAGGCATGATCAATCTCCTCTTGACCAGTCAAAAACAGAAGGACATCGCCTTCTGGCTCAGTCAAGTGAATTTGAAGTACAGTGATCAATGCTGCATCCAAATAGTCACTTTCTGGTTGTTTGGTGTAGAGTATCTCCACCGGGTATGTTCTTCCAGGAATTGTGAAGATGTTACAATTAAAAAAATACCCTGAGAACTTCTCTGCATCCAGGGTAGCAGAAGTAACGATAAGCCTCATATCAGATCTGCGATTAATAAGCTGCTTCAGCAAACCAAAGAGAACATCTGTGCTCATGGTCCTTTCATGCGCTTCATCAAGCATAATTACAGAATACTGGGAAAGGTTCTCGTCAACTAGAATCTCACGCAAAAGCATGCCATCAGTCATGTATTTGATAACCGTGTCTGGCCCAGTGCAATCCTCAAAGCGGATGGCATATCCAACTTCCTCCCCAAGTCGACAACCAAATTCTTCTGCTACTCTCTTGGCAACAGACATTGCAGCCACACGACGAGGTTGAGTGCAACCGATCTTACCTCTGGTTGTGTAGCCCGCTTCAGCCAAATATTGTGTTACCTGTGTTGTTTTACCCGAACCAGTCTCTCCAATAACCACCAAAACTTGATTATCATGCACAGCTTGTATCAACTCTTTCTTCAACTTGTATATTGGAAGGCTTTGCCTCTGCTCTTGTATCGAAAGCTTTGATCTTTGCCCAAAGGTTAAAGCCTTTCCATAAGCCTCCTTCTTCCATTCTGGCATATCATAAGCTGATAGCCCAACACCTCTCAGCTCTTGTGCAAGGTGTCGCTCTCCTGTATCAGGCATTGGGTCTTCCCATGGCCTATTAAGATCCTTGGGGATCGAGTCCAGCATTGCCCGTTGTTCCTGTTCGCGAACCTCACGTCGTTCCTTTATGAGAGCAGTCTGCAGAGCTGCTGCCCGGCTCAATGAACCCTCTGGGTTCTTGAAAATCTTAACAGGTGACATGTCGATTGAAAATCTGCTCTGTCCCTGCAAGAATGCTGGTTCATCCTCGTTAAGCTCAATCTCTTGCTCCTCCTCTGCCCCTTCCTCCTGATATATCATACCATCCCCATCCTCATCAAACATTGGGTAATCCCTGACATCCAGGACACCTGAAGCAATCAGCTGCTTAGCCTCCCACCTCTCCGGAGAGCTCATCCGCTTAAGCGGACGCCGTGACATGGGTGCAACTTCATCCTCTTCTGTAATGATAATCCCAGACAGACCCAACCTCTTGCTAGAACCCACACCAACAACACTACCACTACCACCAGCTGGGTTTGCCCTTGGTGCATCATCCCTACCACGCTGTATTGGCAGGAGATCCTTCCCTGTATCCTGATCCACATCCCTCATCGACAAACTCAACTTCTGGCCCTTCACTGAAACCACCTTTACATACACCTCCTGATCACGCTTCACCACCTCTTTTGCATTGGCCACCCGTTTGTTTGCCATCTGTGAGACATGAACCAGACCCTCACGTCCTCCGTGAACACCCTCAAGCCTGACAAAGCAACCGGTGTCCATTACCCGTGTCACCCTCCCCTGGTACACCTGGTACAGCTCTGGCTCACCACTGGAATTCAAAACAGCATCTTTCCTTCCTCCAACCTGCTCTGGTTCTTCCTCGTCATCATACCTCTTGCTCCTCCTATGACCCCTTTCCGCATCTCTGCCCCTTTCCATATCCAGGTCCCTCCGCCGGTCACCGTCATGATCTCTATCTGGGTCTCTGTCGTGGCCATAGTCACGGCCACGGAATAGATCTCCATCACGGCTTCGGTTGCGATCCCGGCCATGGCCATCACGGCTGCGGTCATGGTCCCGGTCACGGCGGCGGTCATCGTGGCTGCGGTCACGACGGCGGTTGTCGCGGCTGCGGTCATGGTCCCGGTCAAGAACGCGGTCGTCGTGGCTGCGATCATGGTCGCGGTCCCTGCCACGTTCGTCACGGTGGCGGCCGCGGTCGTGCCTGGCTGGAGCGGGGGCGGGGGCTGGGGCGGCCGCTTCAGCGTCGCGCTCGAGCTCGAGGCGGAGGTTGCGGGCGCGCTCGGGATCGTCGGGGCGGGAGAGCCCGTGGAACTTAGAGTTGCCGGCGGCGTGCTGCGATGTGGAGCTAGGGTTGTGCGAGGCGGAGGGCGGCGGGAGGATGGCGTGGATGATGGTGAGGAGCGTGCGGACGAAGTAGTCCGGGAGGTCGGCCCCGTTGGCCTTGAGCTTGGCATCGAAGTCGTCGACGGAGAGGGAGTCGCGGCCGAGCTCGGTGATGAACTCGGCCAGCACCTTGTCGCCGACGCCGATGTGCGTCTCCAGCTCCGAGCAGACCTTGGAGACCAACGAGAGATACTCCAGCTTCCGGAGCCCGTCGTCGCTGGGCCCCGCCGCCGCCGCCGTCGGCGCCATGGGTGGAGGTGTTTGAGCTAGGGTTTGGTGGGTTCGAGATTCGAATGCGCCTCGCCGCTATGGTTCGGTCAGGTTGGAATGGGTGCGCGATGTGAGCGGGGTTGGCACCATGGGTCGGTTCCGACTTCCGACCAGTCCAGCTGTTTTTATTTCCAGCAGGAAGTTTGGTCGTTTGGATCGATAGAGGATTCTAGATCCAACGGGAAACAAGCTAGATCAGTTGAAAATATACTTACGTCTGTTTGGTTGTCCTCGGATCGTATTAAAATTAGAATAGAATATTTGAAGCTGATTAAATTTTGCTCCATCACTCTTGAGGATAGGATCCTACTGAGATCACTCTGAAAAAATGAATTGGAATTATAGAGCAGGATCTAGTCAATTTCAAATCAGATGTTCGGATATTAATTAAATGGACAAAATGAGTGAGTTAATTATAAAATTAATTGCATTACTCTTAGGCTAATTCACGATACGAATCTATTAAGCCTAATTAATTCATCGTTAGCACATCTTTACTGTAGCACTAATTGTCAAATCATGAACTAATTAGGTTTAATAGGTTCATCTCGTGAATTAGTCTAAGCATTCTTCAATTAATTTTCTAATTAGCTCATATCTAATCTTTTTATCAACATTCAAACATCCGATCCGATGTAACAGAGGATAAACGGGCCTTAAATTGGGCCGAATTATAACATCTGCCTTCTCCTTTTTTGTCCAATTTAAATTAGACCTTAATCTACCTTTTTCATCTTTTTTCTTCGGCCCAATTCAAAATTGGGCTGAACTATAGTGCAGCCCAGCCCAACTAAATTATCTGCTCTCTGTGCCTGGCCCGATCGGCTCCGGCCAGCCAACAACCAACGGCCGGCCGCCGCCTGAAATCAAGGGCGCGACGGTGAGGCGACGGCGGTGCGCCGGAATCAGAACGGCGTGGCTACAGGGGATGGCGGGGCTCGCGGCGACGATGGATTCTGGTGGGGAACGCGGCGGAACGAGGATGCAGGGGCTCCGTTTCTGGCGGCAGACAGAGAAGACGCGCTACGGGGATGGGCGGATGGCTGGGCTGCGCACGGCAGAAAAGAGGGCGAATAGGGAGGGGATAAGCTCACGGCGCGGCGGACAGGGCTACGGCGGCCGGAGCTGGCAGGGACAAGACCGGCGGCGGCTAGCTCCCGCCTCCCGGCCCTGGGGTTTTGGGCCGGCAGCTCAGCTAAGAAGAAAAGAAGAGAAGAGAAGTTGGACTTTTCTGGAAAAAAAATCCACCGTTTGGAATTTTGAACAATTTAGGGAATTTTGAAGTATAAATCAAGGGATTGTTTCAAAAAAGGAAAATAATTGGAAGAACAGCAGAAGTGCCTGAGGGAAGCTAGCTCATCCTTTTCTTCTTATTATCCCCTGTAATTCTTATCTGATATGAATTATTAGTGGTACATAAATGCGGTCATTTCATTCTCGTTTTTGTATACTGTTTCAGTCTTTCTAGAGCTAATTGTAGCCTGATTTGTACACTGATCTGAGACTTTCCAGCACTGAAATCAGCGTCAGGGAATGTTCGAACTGTTCAGATTCTGAGAAAAGCAAATGAAAAAATATTCAGGCTTTTATTTTTCCAGAAAGAATGTGTCAGGGAAAAATAATCTCATCATACTTATAATTAAATACCGGTATTCAGGAACATACTTCCGAGCAGAAATACGATACTCAAAATTGCAGGTTCGGAGTAGCCTACGAATGTGTTCTGAAGCTTTCGTGGAAGCCAAAGTATCCCAAAGACTTACCACCCCTTCACACTCTGAAGGCACACCGCTATATACGACACGATATTTGTCTTTTAAGTGTGTTCACACTTGAGTTTTACTATTTTGGTCTTACGAATTCTTATGTACAAAATCCACAATAACAATTATCATTAAAGTGTAAAATAATACTTTCTTGTTATATTTTTATCTATAAATATCCATTCTTTTTATTGTAATAGGGACTCATAACTCAGTCCGAGAATATACTTCGAACTGAACATAAGGTTACTATCTCTTCCGTAGGTATGAATCAATACGAACATCACCGTGTTTCTAAGCTAACCTTTCAAGATTAATCGAATCCGTTAGCATAAACTTTTACGTCAACAATACGGAAGCTCCAGTCCCATGAATTTATTGCATATTTCATAAATAATTTCGGTGCATTCCAATCCAATCCACTGTTCCTAACTCTGCTTGGCCTTATCATACAACGCAGCAGGATTGCAGGGCAGCACAATACAAGCAGACGCTCCGATAAAATCGAGTGGCCATTGGCATCTTGACCTGAACATAATTTTTGGACACATTATGCACATTCGAATTTTGTGATGGGGATGTGTTCATATGCCTGGCCCAATCAGCTAGGGCATGTCTGCCTGGGTAGGTCATTCGAATCTGGAATGATTAAGCTTTACGACCTGCTTGTTACAAGGGTTCCAATATTGTTGTGCAGCAGTAGTGGCCATTAGTCTGTAGGAGTTGCTGTTAATATTGATTTGTGACAAAAAAGTGATGTCTCTTTGGCCTAACAAACCAGGTTAAGTATCAGTATCACCACCATCTTTTGCATCGGATCCTACTCAGCAGGGGACACTTGCTCATTAGTTTGTTTGAGCAATGCCAAAAGTATCAAATTCCATGGACACATACATACTTGGTGTTTCATATGGATAAGAGGAGTTTTCCTGTTGCTTTTTGTCTTTTTTCCCCCTTACTGTGGCCTGCATTTCTTGTTTCTGAATCCAGTGATTTCTTTGGTGAGAAAGGTGACAGATAGGACCAGTCATTTGCTGTAACTGGTGCCATGGATTGTGGTTCTGGTCTTGTGGGATGGCATTGTTAATCTGAATTATCTATCTAACTTTTTGTAGATTGTACATTTGTACGAGATGCTGAGAGAGTGAATCTATCAATTTGCTGTTGTTGGTTGGTCAAGCTCAAGCCAATCTGTATAATGGAAACAATACTCTGCAATGTACTTTTTTTATATAAAAAAGATGGCTGCTTCTGCTTTGAGATAATAATCCAATATATTGCACACAAGAAATTCAGTATTTGATCTCACCAACCAGCCAGGCAAATGAGAGCATGCATATCTTCGTACAAGAGTCCAACCCAAGCCTCTTAATTTCAATCTGGTGACCATTCCGGTTTGGTTCTTGGAATAAAATGTTTTGGTACCGGACGATACCAGTGTACTGTTTCGGGGTCTAATAAAATAATATAAATATATTTAAAATATATGTCAATACAATTAAATATGATATATTTTAATACATTGATATCTTAAATATAGTGTATAGCTTAAATACCAATACAATATATAGTTTAATATAAGTAATATGCGACGCATATTAAAAAAAATAAAAATGTAATTTTGATCGGAATGATCGGTATGTACCGATATTGGACAGTATTGACCGAAATAGTCAATATTGAAGTCAAAACGGTACGTCGCTTAATACGTGCTGATTTAAGTGACGAAACGATACATACTTGCCATTCTAATCGGTAAGTCAGTCTTTACGGTTTCCTCTCCAACAGTTTGAGATTCCATCACCATCACTTCTGCAGTTTCTGCACCTTGGGAAATCAGCTTCTTTTCTCTCTTGACTGCACTGTGCTGCATGCATCCCCTGCATGTTCAGTGTAACTTAACTGCTCCTCCAAACTGCATAGGTTTTTCAGTGCCATGTCTTTCTTCAACTCAAACTCGGAGATTCATTTTGGATACCGAGTTTGTGTTTTATAATAATATGTTTTAAATTTTTATTTTTAGTTTAAAATAAAACTAGATTAATCAACTAAATATCATCAATCAGTCCACATTTCTAGATCTAGATCTAGATTTCTTGAAGTTAGGTTGAACCAGCTCCAAACGGCCCAAAATCTCATCTTTCTCACACTCAAGACGAGTTTTCAGCGTCTTGCAAACCCAACGCGCCCCAGTTTCATGTAAGTCGTCTTCTTCCTGCTTGGGTGCTCGACATGATTGATTACTCGCTGCACTCCAGCTGAAAAGGAAGAGAGAAAAAAGAAAAGGCTATGGCGCGTTGAGAATTAGAGATCCCGCCATGGCTTGACGTCCTCTTCGTCCAACAGTTTAGTGGCGTCGTGATCCGAGTGGCCGCGGACATGGACACCTCTGAAACGCGCAAATTAAAAGAGATCGATGCAGCTTAATTGCTCCGCCATGCGTGTGATTAATTTTAATTTGAGGGTCCTCGCGTCCGACATACCTAACATTGCTGTTCCGAATCTTTTCGGGAACAAAATTAATTGGGCTAAAGTACAGGACGCGGCAGTGGACAAATGAATCACAGGTGCGGTTCTCGTCAACTCTGAATATACAAAAGTTTGTAAATTTGCCACTCTCATCAGTAAGGCTTTCTTTCTCTGAATCAAGATTCAAGAGCTGTGATTCTGCAATGCAATGCTCTATTTACAGACTGCACATGTGAGCTCAAGGGTTGTGCCATCCCACAACCCATCAACTTCCATGCATGCAAAACTCCACACACTAACACATGCAGACTACTCACTGTAATTACCACTAAGACATGCAGATGCAGCCACTACCTCTTGTGCTTCCCAGACATGGCCGCTACTAGGGACAATAGCAACAGGAAACAACTAATCACCGATGGGTTAGGTGCAACTTGCAAGTGCCAAATAATCTCCTCTGGCTTTCCATTCGAGCTATCGAAATGGCAAGAGCGATAAGAACATGCTAGCCGTCCACTGCATGCAGCCTCTGTGTGAGGCTAACACTGTCAAGAGTCCCGGATAAGCGTTTGACCCTGCAACCGTGATGAGATGTCCTGATCCATCCTTTCGGCGCGACGATCTTGCCTCTGCATGCAGCTGCGGTGGATTGCGTGCGGCTGCATTTGATCATCGGTTGTTCTCTGGACCTGTGTTGTCTTGCTGATCCGGAAAGGAGAAAGCACACACAAAGTTACCTTACCCGTTTATCTTCTGGTTTATCTTGACTCGTTTTCTTGCGCGTTGAAAACTTGTCCACTCACTGCCAAAGCTGAAGGAAAAGAAGTGTCTCTACACATCTGCAATTAGACTCAAGAACAATCAATTAAGTGGACTGGTTAATCGGAAATTAGGTAGCCACTAAGATTTCACAATGCGAAGCCTCGTTTTCCCGAGAGCTCGAATCCATGCTCCATGTCGATGTGTGAAGGATTGGATGTGTCACTGTTTCGGTATCACTGAGAAAACCACTCTGGAAAGTGAGCATCAATCAGCTCAACAGCTGCATATAGTGGACTCTTGCACCGGCCTTTCATGGAATGTAGCAGCAAAAGGTGATACAGCAAACAGTTCAGATCTTTGACTCGAGTGAGGTCGTCACCGCATCTCATCACAGCTTCTCCAAGAAGAGGCATCAAATTTTAGTTAGGACTCCTCTTACATACTGTTCTAGAAGGAAACTACTGACCTGGCCCTAACCATGCATGCAATTCATGCACAGATGCAAAAAGAATCTTTATTCCTGGAGGCAACCTATGAGCTCTACTGTTCAGTGTCATAGTCTCACTCCCTGCCAAGGTTATAAAATGTCATCACTGTCAACTCTGAACATGATAACATGTTTGAAATTAAACTGCATGCTTGGTTTTTCTGAAGCTCTGCACACTAACTCACACAAAAAAGGAGATGCTTCTTCATGTGGCATGTGTGTGTGTGTGTGTGGGGGGGGGGGGTCTTTCACTCTTCAGAGAAAGTTATTGTGGCCCTGTGATGGTTTGCAATCAGATCAGCACACCATGCAGGCCTGCTTGTGCATGTGTGGGTACCATGAAGGATCCTGTACTGTCAAGTCAACAGTGATGAAAGGCTTTCCACTCCACTGATTTGGCTGCATTATCATCTTACAAGGGGAAAATATAATCAATCTGGGTGCATTGTCAAGCTTTGTGGTGAGGACTGAAAGTGAATATTGTTTTTTCCCTCTTGAAAACTGAAGAGTTAGGGTTATGGGCTTCAGAACAGGACAGTTCCACTCCCATTTCACATTCCTTTTTAGTTTTTTGAGGACCATGTAGTTGGGCAATGAATTCTTGCAGTTCTAGACTTGTAGTTCACAGAGGGTGACACTACATAGAGTGGTCAAAAGATTGAGATGTTGGATGTGTTATCTGACCTAATCTGCTTATATTAAGATTAATTCTTTAGAAGAGTACTATGTTGTGCGCGATATGTTAGGCATTATTTTAGCTGAAAACAAGCGTAAATCAATGCATACTAGTCAGATGTCTGTGCTTTGCAACAGAGAACCTTGTTTTTCAACAGGGTATTTTGTGTAAAATTCATGTTTCTGTGTTGTTTTTCAGAAATCTAAGTGTTTTTATACAAAATTCGTACATCCGCATAAAATAAAGAAATTAAAAAACTAAAATGCTAAAGTAAATTTTTTTTCTTCTTTTTTATTTTCCTTTTTTCCTTTTTCTTTTTTTTTTCTTTTTTCCTGGCGGTTGCAACTGAGCGGCGTGCGGGTCTCTTTTCTTCTTTTTTATTTTCCTTTTTTTCTTTTTCTTCTTTTTTTCTTTTTCTTCATTCCTAGCGGTTGCAACAGATGAGGGCAGCTCGGCATGCCCGGGCGGTTGCGCGCGGCGCGTGCAAACGGTTTTCACGGGGAACAAGTTTTGGCTGGTTTTTTATGGGATGTGAGAAAAAAAACACACGTGTTGCGGACGAAAACGGCAGACGCTCGAGCCGCATTATATTAGTTAACATTAACACTTTCGTTTGTTCATTTAAATATGAAACCTACAAAAGTTTTTTGGGGGAGAAAAAGAAGCGAAAAAAAAGGTGAGCTGAACAAGACGAGAGAAGTAGACGCGTGGCCCATGTACAGTGTCTCGCACTCTCTCACGGCCCGGCCTTTTGTCAGCCTGCTCCGTTGACCGTTGCCTCCCACCCAACGGTGGGCCCACCCGATCGGCCTGCCACCCTGTCCGTACACGAGCGAAATTTTATAGGATTTTTACAAGAATTATATTAAATATTTTAATAATATTAGAGGAGAACGTAATATTTTGTTATAGATGATACTGTTGTATCTTTTCGAGGTTTAAAAAAAGAATGCAAATTTATTTTATATACTATTCTTATTCAAAATATATATCAATATTGACATGTTTGAATATGTGTATAAAACTAAAATAACAAAACAACATGTGTGGAGCGGTGACCATACCAACTCTCATATTTGAGATCATTACTAACTAAACACAAACTCGTTCAGCATATAAATATATATATATATATATATATATATATATATATATATATATATATATACAAATGCTATTCTACACCACGGGTGTAGAATGCTATTCTACACCGACGTGGAATGGAGGGGGTTGGGATTGGGTGGGGTGTGGGAGCACGGGATGATCGGTGTAGAATAGCATTCTACACCTATAGTGTAGAATAGCGTTCCCGTATATATATATATATATATATATATATATATATATATATATATATATATATATATATATATATATATACAAATGCTATTCTACACCACGGGTGTAGAATGCTATTCTACACCGACGTGGAATGGAGGGGTTGAGATTGGGTGGGGGGTGGGAACGATTGAGATGATCGGTGTAGAATAGCATTTACACCCATAGTGTAGAATAGTGTTCCCGTATATATATATATATATATATATATATATATATATATATATATATATATATGCTCATACAACCTCATATACGATCTCATCTCTCAAAAACAACTGAACACGACCCTAAGTATTTTCCTACCCCTAAATTCTTGGAGGATTTCTTGTTTTCTATCCCAGGACTAGTCTTCTATTAGTAAGACACGTAAAAGGATTCATCATCAGTGGCGGAAATACAGGGGGCTGGGGGGCGCGCGCCCCCTACTACCATCCAGCTCCCTCTATTCCTCTTTTTTTTATATTGATAATAATAAAAATTAATTATTAATATAATTTTTTATGTTGAATGCAGTAGAATCTCATGTACGTTGTCTTCTTTTTCTTCAATTTCCTTGTCTTTTTATTTACCTACATGATTTTCTCTATTTTTTATGTATACTTTTTAACTTTCTCCTAAACTTCATTGTGTGCATATATACATAACTTCCTCCTATAATAGCATATACACGTGGACAGAATCATCAAGTGATCTATAATAATCAGTCATTCATGTATTTATAATTTTATTTTAATTTTTATCTCAATTAAAATCTCAGCATGCCACCCCGCCCGTTCTGACTAGGCCCCTACGTGGCCACGCCACCTGCGGCACACATCGGCTGTGTCCTACCATCCTACGCTGCTGCGATCGGTGCCGTCCTGCACCGTGCATCCCTACTCATTGCATGTTTTATTGCTTATTACTTCTTAGAATCTTATGTTAACAATATGAATAAAAGAACACCGTTCGTTTATCATTCAAGTTCAAGCAATATAAATACGAATAGAGCCAGTTCTCACAGTAATACAAGAATGAATTGTGAGAACTTCATGAATCAAAGAACAAATATTGAACAAAAATTAACTAATTATACTAAAGAAAGTGTATTGAACCCTTGATCCTTTAAACTTAGTGCCTTTACATTTTTTGTCCGGCTCCGCCATTGTTCATCATGCATATCATATATATATATATATATATATATATATATATATATATATATATATATATATATCATTGCTTGACCAGATCGACCGTAAATTAATATACACGTACGACATGTACAGTCGTAACACTTGACTAAATTAATACTTGTAACCCGAATATGATTAGGGAAACAATTGTTAGTTTCCACGAGATTGCAATCTTAACTCCACACAAGATAATTCTGACATTTCAGACATAATTAATTAAAGCTGTCTTACGTCCAAGACATTTGAGTAATTGGATGCATGCCGGTGAAAAGAAAAACATATGCACAACAATATTATATTGCACATTATTAATATAATGTTGATTTGCTTCCCAACAACTGAAAGGGTAATTAAGTGCATGCCACGCGTGCGTGTGCGTGCGACCCCAAAAAGAGAGGAAGCACACGTGTACATGGGTCCCTGAAAGATCTTACTACCAATTAATTAACTTAATTAATTCTTGGTGCCAAAGCTAAATCACATCCAGGTCTGCACGAACAACCGACTGATCGATTAATTAGCACCTTGCTTAGTTTGATGAAATCACGATTAATTAGAAGAGGGAGGTCATGAATTCATGATGATTAGAGGTCCCGTGCCTCGTCAGGATTGACTCGATCGCTTTGCATGGATGCCTCCAATTAATTCTAGTTAATCTCAGTGGGTTGGCAATTGTAATCACACGATGTAGGGCGGCTCGGTGACTCAGTGTGTTTTAATATAATTTATACTTTGAATTGAGACGTCGTTCTTCCGAAAGAAAATTATTGTCACAAGAATATTTGCCTGCCGATCGAGATAAACTTGCAGGCATTACCTACATTAAGATAATTTGGATAACGACGAATAATGTTGTGCAAAACGAGAGAGGAAACTAGCTGCTAGGTCATAATTAATCAATAATCCACAAAGATACGTCATATTGCATGCATGGTTTGGGCACGAAGAACATATTCCCCTTCTTCTCCACGTTTATTTCCAACTTTCTAATATAACACATAAATACTTTGATGATTTCTTTGTTTTAGATGTTTAATTTGTCGCTTCGTTCATTCATTTCTTCGTGAATAACGTTGTGGTAATCTGTAGAATATTGCTTTGCAAGAGAAAGCATTCCTTAGCTTTTTTTTTTCTGTACGTTTTTCTATGCATGGATGGATGAAGACGATGCCTCGTATATATAGGTCTCACTTATATACCAGATTCATCGTATCAATGAAATATCATCAAATTCAATTAATTTTAATAAGCTACAATATTATGGAACAGATATATTATATATATTCGTGTGTGTTTTGCAAAGCTGCAAAGCTAGCGTTCTATCGATCGATCTTATCCTCCTCTTTTTCTCCAGGATCTTATTCTCCATTATTTGTACATCTTTTCTAAATATGGAGGAATTTCTATTGTGTGAGTGAATACAGAATCCACAAACATGCATGCATATACATTAACTAACGATCGATCACTCGAGCAACAAACGATTAAACCACCATGTAAATTAATTAATCGATCGTTCCACTCAGCTGTTGTTTATTGCATGAATAATGTCACATCGATAATTCCGGTCATCACCGTTCGACGCACAAACATATATATGAATTGAACGACAGGGTTTGTTGGTTATGACAAGGTTTACACACATTCGATCTCTCCTGCGAAATGGAATGAGTTTTTTAACCATGCTTTTAATTACCTGGATTAAAATATATGCAACATCATCAGTAGCCGCTGTACAAGCTACTAGCTACTAACGTGATTAATGTTCATCTAAAACGACCTGATCTGAGCAGCTAGCGCCTAGCAGCTAGGAAAGAGGGAAAGTACGATACATCTTCCAGCAGGCAAAAAAAAAATGGTGAAACATGTTGCCCGATCAGTAAAATTAATTATGGTATATTTTCAAAATATTCTAAAGGAAATTTTTTTGGAGTTTATCACAGTCATTTGCATTAATTGGATCTTAAGGGGAGCGATGCAATCCTTTCGAGATTTTTTTAAAAAATAATATTTTTTTTAAAAAAATCAAATATGTATGTCCGTTTGAAAAATTTGCAAAAGTAGCATGCGGTCGGCACTTGAAGTGCCAACTGGTGTCACATCAGCTTTAGACGACACTTTAAGTACTGACTGCATGGATGCTGCCCCCTATCAGATTCTGCCACGTCAGCTCTACGTGGCACCATTCAGCAGCAGTCGACACTTCAAGTACCGACCGTATGCTATTTTTATAAATTTTTTCAAACAGACACATGGATTTGTTTTTTTAAAAAAAAATATTATTTTAAAAAATCTCCTTTCGAGAAGGCATCGATACCATGCATGTGCCTACTATACGACGGCCTCATCCATATACCGATCTTGCCCAGTTATATAGTGGCACTGCGTATCTAGCCGCAGCTCTTAGCTTGCCTCTTTACATCTCTCTGCTCCAATGATCATCGGTATCTCCGTGATCGATCGAGCATGCATCTCATTCTGTGCGATCGATGAGTCACTCACGTACTCGATCAGAAGCATTGCACACATCCTTTCATGCCGTCCAAATCTTTGCACCACTACGGTAAGATGTCGGTGTCCGGTCAAAATAACTATCGGTAATCGGTTTCGAACATCACTGACTAGTCAAAACTAATAATTGTCGGTTATTAAGGACAATTCTAGAACATCATCGACAACAAGTATTAGTGTCAATTTTATAATTGAACCGACATTGATACGCTCATATCAGTGTCAGTTTGTATCACTGATACGACGTATCAACGTCGATGTTGGTTCAATAATACAACAGACATTATATTGATTCCTATTGTGTATTTCGCACCATTTTTTATATATAAACCATGTTGTATTAATTCTATATCCAAATGCACATATATGCTAAATTCATTTGCATAGCTTATATCATATTACGCGGATAATTTCAAATCAAATTAATATGATATACATTAATTTAAAATATCAGAACATATTTAAATATACTAGTCAGAGGCCTGTGCTTTGCAACAGAATCTTATTTTATAATAGGTTTTTTATTTCCGCGCAAAATACATAAATTAAAAGACTGAAATATAAATACAAATTTCTTTTTTATTCTTTTTCCTTTTTTCTTTTTTTTTCTTTTCCTCTTTTGTTCTTTCTTTCTCACGCAATGAGCGCATGCATGCACAGGGGCGGGCGGTTGCACAGGGGGCGGGGCAGTTGAGCGCATGTTGCGCTTGCGGTTGCACCGGTTTTATTAGGGCAGTTGCACCGGTTTTTTTAGGGTATAAGTTTTGATTGGTTTTTTATGGGAAGTGAGAGGCATGGACGGAGAGGGAGGCCGCGGACGGACGACCAGTGTCCGCTTTATATTAGTTAAGAAATGTTTCCATAACTTTCAAACACGACATTGTCCTTACAACACATACATAATAGAGAGATGCATAAGAAAAATTACAACACATACATAACAACCTCGAGTGTACCATTATTGATAAGAAAATGAAAAGCACATAATGTGCCCACAACTAAATCGTTGGCTCATAGAAATTGACCAAAACCATTCGTTGAGTAGCACCGTCCATCTGTTGACTTATGCAATACAACTAAGACTGATGTGCTTCCTGTTGCCGTCACTTGGATTTACAAGATCTATTGGTGTAGGTGAGGTGTGATGTACTTATCATAGTACTTCCTTGAAATGTATTATTATGAATAAAATATATTGGTAGTTAGTTAGACGAGGTAAGTATAAATATATAGATGTTTACAATTATGATATGTGCAAAGTGCTTACCACCGACTTCTTGTTGATGATCAACATATTGATTATGCATACATACAAGTGAGTCCCAAAGGATAAACTAGCTAAGATGTCTTGTAGAAGAACATTCCTTACTAGAGTTACATCTATGTGATTTCCAAAATAATAGATATCCTTCAGTTGATCTATTTGGTCGGTGTCACACTACCTGGCTATCTGCTTCCCCTTCTTCAGAGCATTGCTAGGACCATCCCCTAGCATGATAAGAAACCAATTTAAGTATAGAAACAAATTGTGCATGTATAGTAAGTAATGTCATTTTGCTATAGATATCACTATCGTTGTTCTCCATTTTATGGCCATCAGAGTCTTCTCATCACTAAAATTAGTGTAAAATTTGGCCATAATAGTTAATGGGGTATGTCTCATTATTATTATTATTATTATTATTATTATTATTATTATCACATAGTCCCCTTGTGTTAGGCTGACTCTTTTACTAAATTTAGGCCACCCTATCTATACCCTGCCTCCACAACTCACAACCTTAACCTCACTGGTGCACACATCTCTTGTTAATATCTTAAAGGAGTCACCGAAATGAATATTATTGATATTAACAAAGTTTTTTTGATAGAAATTACAATAAAAAGATAATATCACATCAATTTGTTGGTTTTATTAGCACATAAATAGAATATGCATTGCACGATGTATAAACCTGATGACGTCCACCGTTGACTAAATGATTGATATTTATGATAGAACTATCGGGAACATAAGTTGGTATTGTAAGGATCCACCTACTACTGGAAGCACATTGTCCGGCGGGAGTATCCTATTGATTACTTGGGAGGCTTGTCATGTCCCTAATTCATGTTATATTTAACAACGATAAAAAGTATAATAATGCTTGCATAAACCCTAATAAACAAAACTAAATATTTTAAATGTATCAATATGAGCAGATGCGGCTAGACAGGTGGAGGCGGAAGAATAACATAATCATATTATATCATTATCGAGAAGTCAAAGGCTCACACACTTTTAAAGAATCCATCATTGCTTACACTCAAAGGTATACTCAAATATATACATACACTTGATCATTTCAATACTTAATGATGTATGCAAAAATCCAATATCATGAATGAAACTAAGGACCGACATTTTGGCACAAGTGAAATATAAAAGTGCATGGACTTCTAATAGCAAATGATCTGAGTATTACTTTGAGCAAAGTTATTATGTATACTTTTCTCCACAAATAGTAGGTAAGCTCTCTCAATCGATGTCAAAACCCTAAATCCAAACAATGTGATAGTAGGGGGCATCAAACCTCGCACGGCTGGGTGGATGCATAGTTAGCAGAAATGAAAGGGCGGAGAAGGCCAAAGCGTGTAGGTGGAGATGACAGGATGGTGGAGGCAGAGACAGCAGGATGGTGGAGGAAGAGGAGGAGATGACGGGATAACGAAGACGAAAGCGGAGATGGTTGGACGGTAGGACGACAGGATGGTGGTTGGCGAGTAGAAAATCGAGTATCATAACCTAGACTTTTCAATTTTTCTTTCAATTTAGGAGATAAGAACTAAAAATATACTCAAAAACATGGATATGATTTTTTTCTATAAATTTTATTTCATTATTTCAAGAACGTGCAATTCAAATTTCACATATTCAATTTAAATCCTAGAAACACACTGGATAAATTAAAAATAGTAAATTAACCTATAAAAATACCAAATTTTTACATGGGATAAGCTATGTTGCATTTTTATCGTACAATTTTTTTAACTTCAAACGAAGATTTAACCATCGATTTACTTTTAAACCCAACCCATTCTTTCCGCAATCTTAATTCACCGTGAGAGAATCTCCGACTTTCTTAAGATCATAGATGACAACTTTCTCAAAACATTTATAATTTTTATCACATCATCTATGTATCATATCATAACACAATGACAGGTCTCGTGTTTTTGAAACTTCATTTGATTTCATTAGAATTAAAAATCATTAAGCTCTATGTTGTCGACCAAGTGTTGTATCCTATAGATTTTTCAAATTTCTTTCAATTTTGTAGAAAAGAACTAAAATGTACTTAAAAACATGAATATGCTTTTTCTATAAATTTTGATTCATTATTTCGAGCACTTGCATTTCAAATTTCACCCGTTTCAATTTAAATCCTAGAAACACACTTAACGAATTTAAAATAGTAGTCAGACCTAAAAAAATATCAAATTTTTACATGAGATAAGCTATGTTGCATTTTGATCTTAGAAATAGTTTCAAGTTCAAACGGAGATTTAACCATCAATTTGTTTTTAAACCCTAAACTCTAAATCGTAAATAGTTGATAAAATGAAATACAAATTATTGCAATGTGGAAAGATTTATAGCGCCATAACAATGCTGGTTCCATTTACAAATCGACACTCATACATCAATATCGGTTTATAAATGAAACCAACGCCGAAAGTGGTGCAACAATTTTTGGTGCTAATATATATAGACCATGAGGAGATGGGAAAAGCCCTATAATGCAGCAGGCAGAGGCTTCCTCGTTTAGAATTGATCATAACATATTATTTGTGACGATGAAACATAGCGAACCATATGAGATGATAATTATTTTAACGGTTAAAAATGTTTGTCTAAGATAATAAAGACACGAGAGAGCTCGGTAAAGATGACCCAATGTAGATGATCATCATTTGTAATGGTTGAGATACACTACGAGAAACAACATGTTGGCCGAGTGCTTAAAACTTTGTTGAGTGCATTTTTTCAGGCACTCGGCAAAGCTTGGTTTGCCTAATGTTTTTTTAAAACACTCGGTAAACTAAAAACACTCAGCAAACATGATACTAACGAGCGTCAGGATGGCGTGCTTGCGCGGGCCGAATTTTTTTTCGGGTTTGCCGAGTGTTTTTTAAAATACACTCGGCAAAGACACTTGGTTCGCCGAGTGCTTTTTAAAAAACACTCGGCGAACCCAATATTTTTTTCTGTGTGTAAACCTTATTTTGATTCTACAGGATATTCCTAATTTGTTTTTATCTTGAATTTTTTTCTACAATCCAAATACAACATATGTCATCTCATGTAAAAAATTCACTTTTTTTGGTTCAGTTTGTTATTTTTAATTTATTAAGTATGTTTTTAGGATTTAAATTGAAATAGGTGAAATTTGAACTACAAGTGCCTAAAATAATTAAGAAAAAAAATATAAATTCATATTTATGTTTCATAGTATATTATGAGTTTTAATGCACTAAATTTAAAGAATGTTTGAAAAATTTATGTTGCAACACTCTATTGGCAATGTCGAGCTCAATAGTTTTTTAATTCTAAACAAATAAATTGAAGTCGTAAAAATATGAGACTTGTCATGATGTTATTATATGATACATAGATGCTGTGATAAAAATTTAAAAATGTTTCGATAAAATTATCATGTAGAGTGTTTAGAAATCGGAGATTGTGGGAGAAAGAATTAGGGTTTAGAGAAGAAATGAGATTGGTTTGAAAGAAGTTTGATGATTAAATCATTTTTATACTTGAAATTTTTCTACACTCAAAATACAACATAACTTATCTCATGTAAAAATTACACATTTTTCTAGATCAGTTAGCTATTTTTCATTCATTAAGTATGTTTCTAGGATTTAAATTAAAACATGTTAAAGTTGAACTAAAAGTGCATAAAATAATAAAGTAAATTATTCAAAAAAAATTATATTCATATTTTTGAGTTTAGTTTTAGTCCTTATGCACTATAGTTTCATAATTGCTATAAAGGAAAATATTGTAAAATAAATTAAACAAAGTTTTAAAAATAAAAAAAATTATTTGCCGAGTGCCAAATTTGAGGCACTCAGCAAAGATTTGGTGTTTGCCGAGTGCAACACTCGGCAAACACCAAAACTTCTTCCCGCACTCCTCCCACAAAATTTTAAAATTGGCACCATTTTTTTCAAAATTTTCACATCTCTCATTTTAAATATTCCTCACCCACTATCCCTCCTCCTCCCTCCTCCCTCCTCCCTCCTGCCTCTTCCCTCTCTTTCCTCACATCCCTCCATCGCCATCACCGAGCCACCGCGCCGACGCGACCCCGCCGCATCGCGTGGTGCGCCACTCCGTTGGCTCCGCGCGCCCCACCCTGCCCCCGGCGCCGCGCGACTCACCCCGGCGTCGTGCGGCTCACCCCGCCGCTGACGTCGCGTGCCCTACCCGCCCCGCCGCGTGCTTTTTTTGTTTTTAAGTTTGCCGAGTGCCACATTTTGACACTCAGCAAACCCCCGTCACGTTCGTTCTTCTCCCGTCAAGTTGGTTTTTTTGTCGTGTGTCTCGTGTAGCACTCGGCGAAGGGTTCACCGAGTGTACCGAAAAAAAGCACTCGACAAAGATGAGTTTACCGATGACATTTTTACCGAGTGGTGTTTGCGAGTGCAACACTCGGCGAAACGATTGCCGAGTGCAAACAAGACTTCGCCGGCCTTTGGCACTCGGCAAACACCGTGTTTCTCGTAGTGATATTATGTCCCATCATATATAGTTTATCTATGGCAGATTAATTATATATATAGATGAGATGAACATATAAATAGTACCATTCTCATTTTTCATAATAATAAATAATACATCTCTTTTATGCGGTACATATATATGGAGGACAAAATGTTAACTGGTTACTCTATTTTTAAAATATAAGATGATTTACACTTAAAATAAGTGAGTATATATATATGTATATGCTCGTTATTGGAGTCACTGTAGTACATGTCGTTCTTGTGCAGTTAGCAATTTAGCATTCCAGAAACTAAACAAAACGTACACGAAAAGTTCACTTATGGAAACACGTGAGAGCACACGAAACTGGTGTGGTGTTTTTCTTGCTCAAGGTAACGTGAATATAATAAAATTAATTACAGTGTTAAGTGATAACAATGTATTATAATACTAAATTTGTTTGGTTAACATGTGTAATCACTACAACAAAATAGGCAACTTCCGTCGGCCAAAGCCGACGGAAGTTAGCCCTTTCCCGACGGAAGAAGCTAACTTCCGTCGGCAAAAGGCTAACTTCCGTTGGCATTGGACCGACGGAAGCGAGAAGACGGAAGTTAGTTAACTTCCGTCGGTCGCCAATGGAAGTTAGCTAACTTCCGTCGGCTTCACGTGGCCGACGGAAGTTAGCGCCCCTCTGCTACGTCAGCAGAGGGGCGCTAACTTCCGTCGGCCAGCCTGGCCGACGTAAGTTAGGGGCCCCTAACTTCCGTCGGCTTTGGCCCTAGCCGACGGAAGTTAGCCTTTCTGCCCACGTGGCCGAAAGCAGCTAACTTCCGTCGACTATGGTCAAAGCCGACGAAAGTTAGCTGGTATTTTTTTTGTTTTTTCCTGGTTCCCTTACTCACACTCACATCCAACCACAATTTCAATCACATTCACATATATCATCCAAAACACATTCAAACTTCACATATAACATCCAAAATCAATCTCACATCCAAATTCACATCCAAACTTCACATATAACATCCAAAATCACATCTCACATCCAAAACTTCACACATCACATGCAAAATCACATAACACAACTTAATTCACATCCAAAGTCACAGTACACATCCGCATTCACATATACCATCCAAATTCACATACAAAGTCACATAACACATCGTGATTCAATCCAGGTTCACAATACACATCCATACTCACTGATCGCCCACATTTGGGTCGTGGGCGCCGCCGCTGCCTCCCGCTTCATCCATATTTGCCCGGGAGGCTCCATCCTGGCCAGGTGTACGAAAACTCTGAAGAAATAGACAAAATTAGAGAACGAACTCAAGTACACTTCTAAACGCTAACTTAAGTATCTAGGAGGTACCTCGGGTGATGTAGGAGATAATGGTGGTGGCGGGGGAGGTAGTGGTTGGAACATGGACATGTCAAATGCACCATTTTGCTGGGCTAGTTGCTACACATGTTGTAATGTAATCAGTTAGTTCTAAACCTATATCTGAATACTTTTTAATTGCAACACTCTAAACTAAACTTACTTGGATCATCGTCTGCTGTTGTGCTAAGCAGGCGGTATAGTACTCTTGTTGTTTCATGTTGTGCTCGTCGCGCCGCCTCATTTCCTCCCTCATCCGAACCATTTTCGGGGTTTCTTCTAAGCGACGACGGCTGGAGCCAACTCCGATGGAGCTCTGCGACGACTGAGCTGACTTCTGAGCTCTCACCGCTCTCGAGTCAATAACTCCATTGAACATGGAGTACCTGCAACATTGAATGAGTTAGTTACCATCACAATACCATACACAAAACATTAATAAAAACATTGTCTCACCGTCCATGGCTTTTGCCACCTCCGCTGGAGTACACGGCCATTTGGTCCACATGTTCTCTCCGCCAATCATAGTCCTCTCCATGGAGTCGAACCATGTGTTCACCATACTGCGCCTGCAAAAAACATGTTCGATTAAACGGAGAAAAATGAAATTACGCAAACTCTTAACATTGCTAACATCTCACCAAATGGTCTGTGGCTGTCTGGCTACACAAGACATCTGGCTGCGTAGGATCGCTTCCTTTGTGACCAGAGGTATACACCTCTATGTCACTTGGCACGTTGCCAGATTTAGCTTCCTGTACAATAGAAATGAGTTAGTCGCATTACAATGTATCTATAGCTAGAGAGTGACAGAAGGAGGTCTTACCATGCGTTTAGCGTGGCGAATATGTCGATCGGCACCATATCTGTGCTTCGGATCCGTCCCGCGGCATTGTATTTTCTGCTCGGAAGTCTTCTTAAATGCAGCTGAAGACCAAATCTTGTAGAATTCAAAATATGCGTCCTCGCGGTTTGCAAACCACGGAATCCTCACCTGAACAGAGATGATATTTGTATTATATGACAATAAATCTCAACAAATCTCAACAAATCTGAATGGGCGACGGGCGACGGGCGACGGTGTCCGGAGGCCGGCGCGGCGGTGATGGCCGGCGGTGATGGCCGAGAGTGTGCGGCAGCCGAGGGCGGCGACCGTCGGCCGGCGCGGACCGGCGGCGGCGGGCGGTGGGGGAGGGCGACGGCCGTCGGCCGGCGGCGGCCGTCGGCCGGCGGCGGCGGGCGGAAGCGGCGGCTGGCGATGGGGGCGGGCGGCTGCGGGGGCGGGCACCGGGGGCCGGCGGCGGCGGGCGGCGCGGACCGGCGGTGGCGGGCGGATGCGGCGGCGTGCGGTGGGGGAGGGCGGCGGCCGTCGGCCGGCGGCGACGGGCGGAAGCGGCGGCTGGCGATGGGGGTGGGCGGCTGTGGGGGCGGGCACCCGGGGCCGGCGGCGGCAGGCGGGCGCTCGGGGCCGGCGGCGGCGTTGGGCGGCGACGGCGGAGCGGGCGGCGACGGCGGCGGCGGCGACGGGAGTTGGGGCCGGGGGCGCACGCGTGTACAGGGATTAGGTTTCCCTGTACGCGCGCGCGGGGGTTAGGGAATAAATCCCCTAACTTCCGTCGGCCAGCATTAAAGCCGACGGAAGAACTAACTTCCGTCGGCTTTAATGCTGGCCGACGGAAGTTAGGGGATCCGATCGGCCGTGGAAAAATCCCCCACTAACTTCCGTCGGCCACTGTGAAAAGCCGACGAAAGTTAAGTTCTGTTTTGTTGTAGTGAATGTATTATGTTTACATTACAATATTTAGATGACAAATATAATGTATTCTATTAACGTAATCTGATACGGGACTAGTTAGAATGTAATGGGATGATTACTAGGTTGTAATTTGATTTCATGGTATCTAATACTAGTATATTCAAATCAAACAAAATTTAATGTAATTAGTTTACACTGTAAACAGATAATATATTCTTAAATTATACCCAACCAAACGCCTTCTAGTATATATATGTGTGGATATGCGTGTGGAAAAACTGATAATTTATCACTTTCAATATAATGTTTTTAATTATAATATCATCCTTAAATAATGATATATACGAGAAACTACTTGATCGATGACATATGTAATGTGATAAAAAATCGTAAATTATAAAATCTCTTTTAAAATTAAGGTCACGGGCTCATAAAAATAGATGATATGGATTATGCTCAATGTTTTGGATGATTCCACAAAAATACAAAGGTCGAAAAAAACAATTACACATGCGAAAAAAGAAACAAACCGGGCTAGCTGTGAATAATACTACGATACGGACATAGTATATATTATTCCTCTATATAGTGCATTAAACTTGATGTTACAGCGTATGAGATCGTTAGATATATAAAACCGTAGTAATCGATGTCTTGTCAAATGTTTTTATATTCTTCGTGACTGTTTAAATAGCACGTCAAATGACCTCTCCCAGAAACGAAGCTAAGATAAGATAAACAAAGAAACGTTCTTGTTTCAGTGACTATTTGAAAATACTAATACTGAATACATATTATCGTTTCCTGAATAAACAAGCATTTAATTTGGAGTTCGCACGCAGAATATGTGTGTACGTGTGGTGAGCTTTGGGTCAACTAATCCATGCATGAAACTTTTAGCTAGCAGCGAGCTGATCCAAATTATATTAGTCATAGAACACAATTACACAAGCAAGGCAGGCAGCGGCTAGCTACATATGCCACATAGATATATATCGCACGTGTGCACACGGGCGCAACAAGCTAGCAATAATATAATCTAGTAGCATGCTGCATGCATGCAGTTTTAGTAGCGTGCATGCATGTGTGATATATATGTGTTTCGAATCCCAGCCAAACTAATAACCCAGCCAGCTAGTTAGCGAGTTAGACAAGATCTCATGCAAGCCGTCGATCGATACGATGGAACAGGCAAACCTAACAAACATCTTTCCATCGAAACAGATACTAACGTGCATGTATAACCACATCAAATCCCTACAGCTTATTGCCATTACTACTACCCGATTCATCGTCACAGCTGCCATGGCCACACCCACACCCATCATCTATCTCTATCTGCAGCAGCTACTATACAGCCTGAATTCTGATCCATGGTTTATTAGGCAATTCGATGGGTGCACCTACTAAGAGAAGGGGATTGAGGGGGATTGAGAGGGATTGGAGGAGATTTATACTACAATCTCTCCCTCAATCCCTTCCAATCTCCTTCAATCCCCTTCTAACCGAACAGGCCTTAAGGGAAAACATATTTTTGCACGACGAGTGTCGTGAATACTCGGCGAAGCCTAATTTATACATGGCATGCCAAGCCCAATATATTAAGGTTAGTTCTACAGTAGTGCATGTCAAGTCCAAGCTTAACATATACTGCTAAAAACTAACCTGAATTTGTTCATTTCTTTATATTAATCAGTACCAATTATAATTAGAAACCAGTATTAAAGGTTCCTTATTACAACTGTCAAAAAATACATTGGTGGTAGTATAATCAGTACTAACGTTAGTTGCTACATATATGTGTGCGTTCCCGCACGACGTGGTCAAAAGTTTCTGTTAATTTCTGTCGATCAGATCTGACCAACGGAGGTTAGCCATTTTCTGCCGAGATGTCTCCGTCGATCAAATGCCGACGAAAGTTAGCTTCTTCCGTCGATATTGGTCTAATATAATTTCCGTCGGTTTTTGACCGACGGAAGTTTGTTGGATTCTTGTAGCGATGGTAAACCTTAGTTTAGGTTATTTGTTAATAGTTGTAAGCTTTGTTAAATGACGATGACTGTATTTTTTATCGTGATTACGTAATCAATCATCGACATGTAATACCATTGTATTAAAATCAGTTTTAATAAAGTTTAATTAAAAAACAACCTATAAAAACAATGGCAATGAATAAATAAAAACAGAACTAATAACGAAAAGAAATAGAAAAAACAGGGCAAATTAAAAAGGACCTTTAGTATATATCAGTTGCTGGTACTAAAATTTGATCTTTTAATACATGTTATAGAATCGATACTAAACGAGTGTATCATAACCGGCACTAAAATTTGATCTTTTAATACATGTTATAGTTTTCAATAGATACTAAACGAGTGTATCATAACCGATACTAAAATTCGATCTTTCAATACATGTTATATTTTCAATCGATACTAAACAAGTGTATCATAACCGGCGTTAAAATTCGATCTTTTAATACATGTTATAGTTTCAATAGATAATACCGACGACTATAAAATCAAAGATAAAGAGATATATATTTTTAACCGGTACTGTTATTGTACCGCGTGGAAACTAAACCAAAACCTATCATGATTCAGGAAGAACTAGCTAGCGCCTGCCCATATATCGATCTGATTCGATCGATCGATCGATCGATGGTCGATGCACGTGAGCCAAAGATATGCATGCATGTGTACGTGTTCGTTCCCCTTATCCTTAGCTTTTTTTTTCCCGGTACGGTCCTTTGGGCAATCTTTATATTAAAGCGGGGACTTACTCGTCCGTCCGCTCCGCAGCGCGCAGCGCGCGTGGAAAAAGCAGCACCGGGAAAAACCGCTCCCTGGAAAAACCGGGCGTGGAAAAACCGCCGCCTGGAAAAACCGGGAAAAGCAGTGCGCGCAGCGCCTGGCAGCGCGCGCAGCGGAAAAGCAGCGCGCAGCGGATGGCAGCGCGCAGCGGATGGCAGCGCGCAGCGGATGGCAGCGCGCGCAGCGGAAAAGCAGTGCGCATGATGCATGTGCGTGCGTGGGAGAAAGAAATGAGGAAAAAGAAAAAAAGGAAGAAAAAGAAAAAAGGAAGAAGAAGAAAAAGAGGAAAAAGAAAAAAGAAGAAAAAGAAAAAGAAAATAAAAATGTATTTTTATATTTCGGTCTTTTAATAAAAATGTATTTTTATATTTCGGTCTTTTAATTTATGTATTTTGCGCGGATGTACTAATTTTGTGTAAAAACCCTTAGATTTCTGAAAAATCATACAGAAACATAAATTTTCGCAAAAACCCTATTACAGAATAACGTTCTGTTGCAAAGCACAGGCATCTGACTAGTATAGTATAATGCAGGCAGAGATCAGCTGCTGGTCCTTCTTCAGACACCGGATCCGAACAAGGACTGCTAGCTAGCTCTCGATCGATCTCCTCCACACCTATCTATATATATGCGTCATTTTCTCCTCCACATATAGGTTAATACTATTTTACTTCTCAAATATATTATATGTTTAATACATGTGTATAGTCTCATGAAATTAAAGAGCTTTAAAAGCTGGCAAACAATCTAAAAAATATATGGTGCATGCCATAATCTACGTACGTGTACCGCCAAACAAAATCTCAGAGCCCAAACACGATCGATCTGATTAGGGGTGTTTGTTTCGTGAACTAAAGTTTAGTCCGTGTCACATCAGATGTTTGGACATTAATTTAAAGGATTAAACGTGAACTAATTAAATATAAAAATAATTTCAGAATCGGATGATTATTCGTGAGACGAATTTATTAAGCCTAATTAATCCATGATTAGCAAATATTTACTGTAGCATCATATTGTCAAATCATGGCCTAATTAGGCTCATTAGATTCATCTCATGAATAATCCACCGATTATAAATGGATTTTATAAATAGTTTACATTTAATACTCCAAAATAGCATCCAAACATCTGATGTGATGGGACTAAAATTTGAGACTAAAGAACCAAACGGTTGCTAAGTATGTAGTAGCTAGTGAGAAACCAGAAAGACAAATTATGCTATATATACTCGTGTAATTTTGTTCTTAGAATGTAGCTAGGACTAAGTTTTATACTTGAAATTTTGAGGGACAATCCTAGATGCATATATATTAATTAATGTATCAATGTTTTTATCAAAACTATATATCTAACCAGTGCTTCTGGCTTCTTTCTGCATGCACAATTGCCTGGAGCTGAGTTAGTGTACTGTTAAGTGGTAGCTAGTTTCTTTCGAAGTAGAGTTATATTTTCTCCACGTCTATAGCAGTTTGATTATTTTCAACAATTCCAAAAAACCCTATTTATAAGCATGCATGGTAGACTACTTATAATGCAGCATACCAATTGTTAGTGTACGTTGACGAATAAGCTAATTAAGCTGGCTAGAGTACTGTACGTACATGTCTACCACGTATGTATATATGGGGATGTTCGTTTCCCAGCTATACTTTGTCACACCTAAGGTTAGGTAAATTTAACTATATTAGTAACTGTTTGGTTGCTGCCACAAACTGTAGTAAGATTCTTTTTGGTTCCACATGTCAATGACTTAAAAAATGCGACAGGATTTATTTGGACTTGTCAAATAAAATATAGAAAAAAATTTGATAATCTCACCTTAAACAAGTATGACAGTTTTTGTTTTTTGAGGTTGTATGACAGTTTTTGTTAACAAACGATGGCTAGCAACGAATGCGGCAATATATATACGGATATGGTTTTAGACGGCTAGCTGACATAGGTTGGTATATACGTCTACATGTAGACTATCGACATGAACGTACGCCCTGGATGGAGAGACGGACGGATGAGATGCAGCCTACGTACGCACGCGCACCGAGTTTCTGACCGGCGCGTAAATACTAAGAGCATCGCCAACGATTTTCTTAAAACTTATCCCATATATCTTCCGTACAAGAAATGTTTCTAAAAGATTTAAAATAATAACTAAATTATAAATCTAATCACAATATATATAAGTTTGTTTAGGAGCATAATTGAACGAGGATAAAACATAAACATTATTGGTATATAGGTTGTATTTCAATATTCAAATATTCAAAAAAATAAATTAAATGATTTGTTTGGACTATTTTCTTATCATGTGTTTGCAGGAATTTCAATTGCAATTGATAAAATTATACTTATACATTAATGAAGAATAACTAGTGGATTGACAAGCATGAAGTAACCCGTCAATTCAAAATTTGAAATAGAGGATGAGTTTTGATCCTTGCATTTGAGGGATGAGGAGAGATGAGCAGAGAAATGAAATAGGAATCTATTAAAGTGTAGTTTTTAACTTTTTATAGTAAATATCCTCAATTTGACTATAAGAAATAAAGCGGATAGAACATCTATCGAAGATTCTCTAACAAATGATTTAATTTATCAACTGAATTATGCATAGCACTTTTTTTTAAAAAATGAGTTTTTATATTATACAATATTTAGTGCAGTAAACCGGTTAGTCCGACAATTCTACGTCATGGTTGGTCTCAAACAGCCCGAAGCGTGCATGCATACGTACGACGCGTACTAGCGTGACCCGGCGTTCACAGTAGTACACCCGTTGCTAAACTTGTCGGCCGTCGCGTCCATCCAACGTTGTCTTCCATGCGTTCAGTGGATAGATAGATGCAGATAGATAGAGATTGAGATAGAGATATCATATGCTCATCTATCAGCTAGGCCATAGATATAGATAGTAGCTACGGTTTGTTCTTGCATTCAAACACTGCAGGCGCGCGGCCATCACTAGCTTCCAAGTCCGTGCAATTTACAGGCGATATATCATATATCTCGGCAGAGAGATCGAAATATATATATCCGTCATATCAGCAGCAGCCGGCAGGTCGATTGGCGCCATCGATCATATCAGCTGGGTCGGTCGTCCAAGTGTACTAGTGTGTACGTGCTTGCAAGATCGAGCTGGTCAATCACTGCTTGCTGCTTGCTGCTTGCTGCTTGCTGCTTGCTGCTTGTTGCATTCATACGCGCGTACGTCTGATTTTCCATGGTACGTACGTGTGCTGTGTTCGTATACAACACTACATCGATCGACGCGTACGCCATCGAGATGGACGATAGATGATCAAAGTGGAGAGCACATTTATTACTACCCACACTGTATATGTACTAATTAATTAAAAAATAATATTATCTATAAGTTTTTGCAGCACTAATTGTTTTTAATGATATATCATTAATAATAGCTATGATATCATATAAAACTGATTTTATGTGCCAGCCCAAATATATCATATGCATAATACAATATATGATTCATCTAAGTTCTTATTTATGCTGTTCTATATTTGTGAAAAAAATAAAACAAATAACTTAAACAACTTTGTTGCTCCTCATTTATTTTGCTTTTAAAACTGTTAGTTGTTTGTCTGTGAGGGTAGTTGAGTTTATTTGTCAAGACCAATTATGAAAGAAAAGATAAAAATGACTGTAGATTTTGAAAGCAACTTATATTTACAAAAAAAGATGACTAAAATGAATCAAATGGAGCACTTACTTTTAGTTTAATTATTAGTTAAAATTTAAAAATTATTAATTTTTAAATACATACAACATATACATACTTTTAGCCCGATTATTTGTAAAAGTTTAAAAGATTGTTTTTTTTAAAATACAAGCATGCCTTATAACGGAGCCTTAGACAGAGAAATTATCGTATATCTATTAACTATTATATCCGACTCTAACTACTTAATTACTCCGTTCTTTTTTCAAATAACGTCAATGGTTTTTTATCATAATATTTGATTATTCATCTTATTCAAATAAATTTTGCGCAAATATAAAAAAACTACCTTCGTTAACTTTTGAATGATGTGATTGACTTTTATCTTAATATTTGACCATTTGTCTTATTCAAAAAACTTTTTGAAATATCATTTATTTTATTATAATTTATTTTATTATTAAAAGTATTCCAGGTATAACTTATAACTTGTTTTAAGTTAAAAGTCAATTAACGGAAGGAGTATAAGTTATTATTAAAATAAATTCAATAATAAAACAAACTATAATAAAATAAATTATATTAAAAAATCAAATAAAAAATGATCAAATTGTAATAAAAGTCAACTGTTTCATTGAAAAAGAGTAGTACGGGGAGCTTTCGAGTTATCATGCCGTACTATACGAAGATATAGATAGGGTTGACAAACGGTGTCCGTGTGAGCAAAACTTTCTACTCGATCGGTGCATGCATGCATGCATGCACGAGCAGTCAAAGCTGTACCACCACAGTACGTACGTATGCATGATCCGGGATGCTGCCTTGTTACACGTGCCAGCGACGACCGGCTGGCCGGCCGAGATCGACGGCCAGGCCAGTAGCTCGATCTGTTTCGCACGCACGTCACGTACGTACGTACGTACGTAGTAGCTACAGGATGGATCTCGGCCATATCTGGTGCATCTGGTGCAAGTGTGCAGCCTTCGTCTATCCATACCATACGCATGCTATCTTTCTACCGTACAATAATCTATCGTGATCAGATTAAAGATAAGATATACTTGTCGAGATTGATAAACAGCTAGATATTATTGAAGCATACGTACGTACTGTACGTTAATTAGTTGTGCCACTGAATGATTGAGCTTAATTACCTGCGTGCAGGATTGCAGGGATAATCTTCATCAAAGATTACGTTTTGCTGCGCAAAATAGCTCAAATTCGATATGATCCATCCATCGACCGGCCGGCTAATAATTAATCCCCTAATTAACAAACCCTTTTCCTTATTCTTCTCTACGTTTATCCGCGAGCTAGCTATTATATGTATGCATGTTTTTCCTTCGTAAAAAATGTGTGAAGCTAATGCATGCCGTGCAGTGGTGTCATTAATTAAGCACTGCCACGTGCCGTTGGGTTAATTAGGCATGCTTCGACGGTGAAATTAGAGTAAATTAAGCAGAGAGGATGTGAAATTATATATGCTGGTATGGATTAAACTTTCTTAACTGAGAGCTACTAGTTTATGTTGGAATATGAAGTGAATTATCTATATTTCGTCATCACATTAAGCTTTTTGAATTGAACTAGTTGGTACATATGTAACTCAATATAAGTTTTTGGGTTTGAACTGATTGGTGCATGCAACTCAATATGGTATTGAGGGGGAGTATTGGAATACAAAGTGAATTGTCCACATTTACTCATCAGCTTAATCTTTTGGATTGAACTGGTTAGTACATACAACTCAAATTAGTTATATTATATAAGTATAATACCTTTTTATACAGTTCCACTTGTGTTGATATATATTCCAAACAAAAACCATCAAGGAAATGAAAATGGAAATGTCAACTCTTCGTTCATGATGTCTTTCCTCGATAGGAGTGTAGCTAGCAGCGATTCCATATCGCCAGTAAATCATCAATTTCGTGAATACTACGTCTCAAAAATAATTAAATCTCGTAAAGCTGAACTATAAATATCTGAAAATAGATTAAAATGCATCGTGGATCCAACCAAATTAAAATGATTTACATGTTCTAAAACTCCATGATCACCATGATCTCCATTATCATAGCGCTACTTAAATTTGAATGTAGGTATCCTTTTTCTTTTCCATCGATTCTCTAAATCACTATTTATCTCTCTTAAATTAATATAGGATTAGCTTGTTTGGCCGGTCCTATTTTTGTTCGCACATATTTTTCTCTTGTGCGCGCATTGTTTTCTCTCACGCATGTTGTTATAGGCTATACGATACATATATTTGAAGGGATCATGACTTCACATATAAAATTATTATAGATTATAAACTGTATTTGTAGGATTTAAAAAATATGGATCAAGATTATAGGGGAATTGTTGTAGACTTATTAATTTTTAAAGAAAGATGGATTTTATAATGATCCCTATATAAGATTTAGGGAATAAAGTTTATGAGGTCTCTCTAAGAACATCTACAAGAGAGTTGCTATTTTTTGTTCTCAAAAATTTTATATAGGGAGTCCTTCTAACAAAATTTAATCTCTAAATCTTATCACTTCCCAACAGACTCCCAATATCATATTCTCTATATTTACTCTTATATCATTGATAGATGGATCCTATTTATTAAAAATCTCATCATTCTTTTTATTTATATCTCTTGTATCGCCGACGAGTAAGGAGGATGGAAGAATATTTAGGAAGCACTTTATTTTTTATAGATTCTCGTAGAGTATCCGTGAACTAATTTTTTAATTATATTGTCTAAAATTTAGGAAAAGAACTATTTAGAGTTTATTTTGGAGATACTCCGATACTCTAAGAGCTGGTCAAAGAAAAACAGTGCATGCAGTTATATATCTGGTTTTATCATGTTAATATATATGTCATAATTAACTTGTCCTTTTTCAATCACGGATTAATTATTGCATGAGGTATTTTTACTATAATAACAAACCGCATTTAATTTACACGTGCGTGAAAATTAACGTCGGAGCACAATATATAACACATTTATGTGTGCTTTTAACATCGGTGGATAGAAGAAATTAACGCACAAGTGTAGTACAAGTTATCTAAACGAGTAATAACTAGCAATCATTCGTTGTCCGACTCATCCTGTTAAATGTTAACTAGTGAGAGGCACGTGCGTTGCAACAGATGCATAATTTTAACAGCAATATATTTAGAACATAATATATTTGCCGAACACATTTATTTAGTAATATTGTGATGATAAGAAACAAAATAATATATTATTGTTCAAAACAATACATGATGAAATTTACTAAAATTTTACCCACATTAAACTTAATTTTATTTTATTTTTGGGCATTTTTCATAATTTCCAGAGAATAATTAAAACAGAAAATTAATTTCTCAAATTCTGGAAATTAAAAAAAACAGCCCAAGAGGTAAACTGTCCGGCCCAGCAGTGCGCATAAGCCAGGCCGGCCTCTACCTAGGCCCAGGCCAGGAAAGTGCCACGCGCGCAGCGTGTCTAACCTGGGCCTGGGCCGGCAATTAGCCTCCCCGCCTGGGCCTGATTCGGTCCGGATCACCCTGGCCGTCGGATCTGATCCAACGGCCACCCACCAGAAGCGGTAGTATAAAAATGATGCAGCCCCACAAAAACCCTAACCCTAGAAAATTCTCCCCCCTCACTCCACCCGGCCAGTGCGGCGCGGCGGCGCACGGAGGCGACAGCGCGCCCGGCCAACGCTTGCAGCGGCGCGAGGCGGCCGAGCGCGCGGCGGGCGCGCGGCGGCGGCCCGAGGCTGCAGCGGCGCGAGGCGGCCGAGCGCGCGGCGGCGCGTCGCGCGGCGGCGGCCCGAGGCCGCCTCGGGGCGTCGGCCGCCCGAGGCGCGGCGGGCGCGCGGCAACCCGCGGGGCAGGCGGGCGGGCGCGCTGCTCGCGAATCGGCCGAACAGTTCGGTTTTTACAGGGTGCTTCGCGGCGGACGAACCGAACGGTTTTATGGGGCACGGTTTTTTAAGAGACGGGAGACAAGGAGCGGACGGACGAGTAACTCGTCTCTTTATATAGTTAAGATATATACCGCTCTTTACTGCAATGATTCCGTTGGCTATGGTCTGACCGACGGAAAATACGTCTGTTTATGCTGACGTGGCACGTGGAGCCGCTAACTTCCGTCGGCCACGTGAAGCCGACAGAAGTTATCTAATTTCCATGCTTCCGTCGGCCAAATGCTGATGGAAGTTAGACTTTTATCGACGGATATCATCTTTTTCTGTCGGCAATGGTCTAACTTTCGTGAGCTTGATCGACGAAAGTTCATCGTTTTCTTATAGTGCATATGCGATGTCAAGATAGATCTCTGTATATGCAATTAGTTAGAGTCCATCCATCTTGTTATACGGTACCTCAATTTTTAAATAACACAACATTTGACTATCCGTCTTATTAAAAAATCTATAAATAACATTTATTTTATTATATTTATTTTATTATAGAAAATATTTCAAGTATAACTTGTATGTTTTTTATATTTGTATAATTCTTTTGAAAAATATGAATATATAATCAAATGTTACGATAAAAGTTAACGGCAAATCTAAAATCAAGACTAAAAAAATCCAAGTCTAATTTACTCTGGAAAATATGTATAAACAATGAATGGATAGCATCCGCGCGCATGTTTTAGATTCTCGTTTGAACTAAGAGACAACACAGATTTTGAATCACCGTAACTTTTGACATAGAATGAGTCTCGGAGCTTATAAATACGTGACGGAAAGTTTATGAAATCTACATTCATATAGCTAGCATTGGCCCCGTATCAAAATCCCAATTAAGATGGTCAGAGCATCCACAATGGTTGTCTCAAATAACTAGCTGATATGAAGTTGAGAGAATAATAAAAATAATAATTTATTTCACCACTAGTACTTGGTCCCACACGTAATACACCCAGTTTCTTAGAATACGTGAAATCTCTTATCTATTAGCTCATCGCTAGCTATTCTCTTTTTCCCCATATTTTCTATTGGAGATGCTCTCACAATATTGTGATCGTCCAAACAAGTCATGCATGTATCTCATATATACAGTGCGAATGTGTTTTGGGCATTGGGCTTTGTAGTAGCGCTGTGTGGCTTGTGAGTTGGGATTGATGCTTGTAGATTGTGTGATGTATGACAAAATTTAATGCAGTGTTATTCGGTTGCAGGCATATCCGATCCGCTAGTCTCCTACCCAACCAAGAAATCATCTAGTAGTTTCTATACATGTCATGTCACTAAGAAACTACTCATAAAAACTCACTCTCACAATACATGGTTTCTTGTCTCTATTTATTTTTCGCTCTTTTGCCCAATCATAAATAAGTGGGTCCCATCTATAGAAACTACTACACTCTCCCAGTGCATGTAGAGTGGTTTCTCCATCCTTGGTATTAGTGATAGAAACCATTTCTTGCATGAGAAACCATTTCCTCAACTTTTCTCCTCTTTCCTCATTAATTCTCATGCCACATCAGATTTTTGCTTATGTGGACTACTATTTAATGCTATAGAAACCATCCTAGTCATTGCATTGGAGATGTCCTTGACACAATGACCAAGATAAAAGATATGGAGCTTAAATTCTCTTCGTATGTTGTGTTTTTTGCTTTGTTTTTCCGCACTCTCAACCTACATGTGCATGTGACAATGTGGAGTACTAGTAAAATAAGAAACAAAAACGGAAGTCAAAGCTATGCATGTAGACTCTAAATCAATTCACACGTAATACGATGTGCTGCTTTAATGACTCAACTATTAGATGATGTAGATTGTGGGAAATCTGAAAAACGCTTAGATGATGTAGATAATGGGAAAGAGGGAGTACTTGATAACTAATGTATCAAAAAATCTTTCTTAGACCCGTTTGGATCAAGGTTGCTTATTTGTAGGGACTAAAGTTTAGTCTCATTTAGTCTTTAAAATTTCAAATAGAATTGTTTATTGGGACTAAACTTTAGTCTCTAAAGTTTAGTTCATTAGTCTTTGGATGTTGTTTATTGTGACTAAAAGTGTCATGCACACTCTATCCTCATTTATGAACCCCCATTAAATGTTGTTTAGTCCAAACAAGAGGACTAAATTTTAGTCTCTACTAAAATAAGCAAGTTTTAGTCTCTAAAAATAAGCAATGTCATCCAAACATGACCTTAGTACGTGCTCTCTCTAGTTTTAAAAAGGTCGTTTTAAATCTGATTTCGGATACCATGGAAGATTTAATTAGTGTGTATATTTACCTGTTTACTCATATTAAGTAGGATGTATGATAATTAAATTCAATAAATTTTTGTCCCATTAGTTACTAGGAGTACTATTTTAAAGATAAAAACGTCTAAAATACACATAACGATACAAAAACACGACATCTTCTTTAAAACTTTGGATACAATTTTAAAACGACTTTCTTTAAAAAAAGAGGAAATATCTAGTTTAGAGATTCCGGTGAAAAATAATTACTTCTACGTAAGAAAAATTTGGAGACAAATGATGTAAGAGATATGTTTTCTTTTTCATCGCCCCATTTTTATAGGCCAAACCACTAAAGATAAACTCAATCTCTCATGTACTTTTCCTAAAATTTCTAATTTTCTAACACATTACACATCCTACTGCCTGGGGTGTGGTTACGTTCCGACTTCCGACCCGGCTCACACACCCAGGCGCAACCATCTTCGTTTTTAATGGAACGTAAATACATTTAAAACATTAATTTTGAACTAGATTAAAACATCTAACTGAAATATTTGCACAACAATTTGGGCCGTAAATATAATTAGATAACTTGTATTATTATTATTATTATTATTATTATTATTATATAATTTGGTGATAAAAAATACTATTAGACACACCTCCACCGTTCTAGTAGGCGGTAGGCATAATAAATGAGAAAGGGTGGGTGGGCCCACAGGCCATGGCACTCTCTTCCGGCCAACTAGGGGGGGAACGGATCCTCGTGTCTATTTAAGCGCCTCGTCCCCTCCAGCGTTCAACCCATCCCTTCTCTACTGCATTCGCTCGTCTTCCCCCACTCCCCTGCCTGCCCCCGGAGCCCGGCCGTTCGCCGTTCGCCGCCTGCTCCGTGGTCGGTACCGCCTTGCCGAGTTGCCGTGTACGTGGTCGCTCTCTCGTCTCGTCTCGTCTCGTCTCGTCTGTCCTGAGACCGGTGCAAGCGAGCGAGTGAGCCAGCCGGCCAGCCGCCGCAGTTCAATCTACCTCGCGAGGTTCCACGAGAGCAGCGAGAAGGCCGCCATGATCTCGCCGGACACCATCCGCACAGCCATCGGCGTCCTAGGTGCGCCGTCGTCGTCTTCGCCTTCCCCCTCCCCTACTCTCTCTCTCTCTCTCTCCTCTTCGACCTCTGCTCTCGGCCATGGTGGCCGGGCCGGTACTTTTTCTTCGTGTGCCCTTTTTCGGTTGCGGTTGTCATCCTCACTAGACTCTGATGTCCCATCCCAAATGCGGGGCGGATTGCCGCACGGATTTTATTTTTTTCTCATCTTTCCGCGTGTGTATTGGGGATTTTCATGTCGTTTACTCGTTTTCATCGCCGCTCTTAATTTCTTCTGCTTGCTCTGCTTGGTTTGTTCCTCGAGCGATCGATCGATCGATCGATCGAAATTATAGTATTATACTGAGTTACTGACTTTGTCTTTTACATGTTGGTCTCTCTTTTTCTCTCCAATCTTGCAGGCAATGGAACCGCCCTCGTGCTCTTCCTTTCCCCACTGTAAGAACCATGCATCTATCATCCATTCCATTACTATCCTTTCGAGATCATTAAAGACTCCATTGATGAGATCGGAGTAGAACTGTACTGTCTACTCTTGTCTTGCCAGTTACTTGTAGTTACTACTAGTAGTACGTATCTCTCCTCTCTGGTGGATGGATACGTATGCGCACGCCTGAATGATATTGTTATACGCGTGTATGAAAATACCTATCTGGGGGATGTACGCAGGCCGACGTTCTACCGCATCTGGAAGAAGGGGTCGGTGGAGCAGTACTCGCCGGTGCCGTACGTGGCGACGCTGCTCAACTGCATGATGTGGGTGCTGTACGGGCTCCCCGCCGTGCACCCGCACAGCATGCTCGTCATCACCATCAACGGCACCGGCATGGCCATCGAGCTCGCCTACATCGCCCTCTTCCTCGCCTTCTCCACCGGCGCCGTCCGCCGCCGCGTCCTGCTCCTCCTCACCGCCGAGGTCGCCTTCGTCGCCGCCGTCGCCGCGCTCGTCCTCACCCTCGCCCACACCCACGACCGCCGCTCCATGATCGTCGGCATCCTCTGCGTCCTTTTCGGCACCGGCATGTACGCTGCCCCTCTCTCCGTCATGGTAAGCGTTTTTACCGCCCTTGCATATATATACCGTACGCCTCTACGAACGGACGTACATACTGATGCTTGTGACTTGTGAGTAAGATCGTATCAATTGGTATCTAGGTGGTTCGTTGGCGTCAGATCATCAAGTAGCTGATAAAGTAATGGTTTCTTGATTAATTTAGCAGTGAATGGAATGATAAGAATGATAGGAAAAAACACAGGGGATTATTTTAGTCTTCGATGTTTGATTACTACTTTTTGATTGACCAAGGTCCAAGGTGATCAACTTTGGTAGCATAAAAGAAACAGAAAATAGACAGCACACATGCATAATCCTGCCGTTTCTTTATCCTCTTGAACAGCATATTTATTATACAAACATACAAACGTACTCCATAACATCCTTTGGCTTTTGCTTTCAAACGATTTGGCTTTTCTTTCCCCAGTTAATTTTATTTCTCGTCCCATTTGACAAAGGAAAGAAAGGTTAGATGTAAGTACTACTACTCTGTCAGTACCATCCTGCGTTCACCAGTTGTAGTGTGTTATGTATGCTCTGTTACTTGTGTATGTTATGTACCGTGCTGTAAAATCTACGAGTTGGATTGCTTGATGCTGTTGTTTAATACCCATATTGATTAATTAGCTACTTTTGTTGTAAAATGTTTTGTTGGCTTCAGAAAATGGTGATCCAGACGAAGAGCGTAGAGTACATGCCTCTGTTCCTGTCCCTGGCGTCTCTGGTTAACGGCATCTGCTGGACCGCCTACGCACTCATCCGCTTCGACCTCTATATCACCGTAAGCCCCTCCTCCATCTTAATTATCACTTTAATGAAATAATTAATTACTGAGATCCTACTTTGTAGTATCTTAACTACCAAACATGATTTATTGAGGATCATATAGAAGAGTAGAAGACCACGGTTGCTAGTGAGAGTGAAACAATCTGATCCAGGTCCTGGTATTTAGGAAGTTTCTATTAGTGATGCCACACGCCACATGGCTCCCCTGCTTCTCCCTCTTCCTTCTCGGATGCTCAGCACAGCTGATATTTGGATAGGATTGCCCCTGAGGCCCTGACCTGGCTAGAACTATACATACATACTCGCACCAAATGTTAGCTAGCAGCAGCCGCGATGGAATGGATGGATATATGCTACTAGCATATAATTGGAGGTAGGTTGCGGGCCGCATAGCCAGATCAAGTTGGTACTACCACCGGGCTGCGGCTGCAAGCATGCGTGCAGTGCTCCCTCCTATAGTCCTGTAGGATGTTAGCTGCACATATACGCCGTGACTCTCTGTGGGGGCCACTGGCGGCGTGTCTGCACGCGCGAGGCCGGCGCCCGTGACACGCCTAGTTTGTGGTGTGGAAGGCATTCAGTGATTCAGACGAACAAGTCCGTGTAGAACGCAATCATCTGCTGCGTGTAATGTGTGTGTGTAAGTCAGTTCGTGAAAGCACCTTGCGTGGGCCCAGCCAAAGATCGAGGGCACCGTGAACCGTGAGCCTGAGCTGCTTTCGTGGAAACGCCGGATGCAGTGGCAGTAGCAGCCGCCGTCGGTCGCGTTTGCGTCGTCGTCGCATATCAATTTGTTGTTGTTGGTCATCTCTCATCTATCATCATGCGGCACGAGCAACTGGGACAGATTTGATGCAGGTCAGATGCCATCATCACTGCATCCTCTCAAATCCTATCATGCCTCCTCTGTCCTCCCATGACCGCGGCCACACGCTACTCCGCCCCTGCACTACACGCTGCAGTGATCCATGCAGCCAGACAGCGCAGCCTCACCTAATATGATGCATGTGATTAGCAGCCCTTGCCTGTATTCGGCTCAGCCAAGACTCGTGAGACTCACTGAGCAAAAAACAAACTCCTCCGCTAGGCCCAGACTCTACAGAAATGAAAATAGGGAGGCTCGCTGAATATGGATAATTAACTAACTAATAGTATTGTTAGTATATCATTAGCACACATTAAATAATAGTAAAATGTATTTTAAATAATATTAAGCACTGTAAGATAAATTAGGAGCTATAACAAAATAGTTGCACGTAATAAATACAATGATAATTTATTGTTTATCTATTTTTATCTCACTCAATTATCCATACGTAAGCAACTAAATAGTACGTTGTATATACCTAGCCCGTTTGAGCTCACTAATACAAGCAAACCGGCCCTAATTGAGTAATGAGTAATTGTATACATCTGTCGTTATTTTGCCGATCGGCTTTACAGTAATTTGCAGTTAATATGCACGTATATATATGAGGGAATTAAGTTGATTGTTTACAGTAGTAATCCAAGGGCCTGAATCTGAATTCTGAAGTGTTGTTGTTGGATGGCATGTCGCTGATGTAGATCCCGAACGGGCTGGGCGTGATGTTCGCTGTGGCGCAGCTGGTCCTGTACGCCATCTACTACAAGTCGACGCAGCAGATCATCGAGGCCCGCAAGCGCAAGGCCGACCAGGTCGCCATGACCGAGGTCGTCGTCGACTCCAAGAACAACACCTCCTCCGGCGCCGGCGCCGCAGCCAACGGCCGCTAGTAGCTCACGCCGCCGCCGTTCACGACCGCCAGCTGTCAAGGGCCGGGCATGGCATTGCCACGACGAGGCCTTTCTGGCTAGCTCAGTGGAGTTACTGCAACTATCTTATGATTAGTCCCAAAGGGATACTACTTCTGCTACATGTCACATAATTAATTAGCTAATCATCACCATCGTCTACTTAATTCGCTGCTGTTAATTAGTATGGCAGAGAGCAAACCAATTGATCTTGCACTCTTGTTTACTCAGAAATGCAGTGCTATTGTCCGGTCCCATTGGGGGGAGGGGGTAAAACTACCGTATTACAGGAGGCAGGCTTGGCTGCTCTTGTTGTCAAAACAGCAAAGCCCTGCTTTTTCATCCTGCCGTGTTTGTCTACTGCTGTAGTTTCTTCTCTTTTATTTTATCTTGCTTTCTTGATCTTATCTGTCTGCCGTAATGTAACTTGGAGGACATCCCGACGGTGTTGGGGATTATTGATACCAGCAAAATTAAGAAAAAATATTATATATACACACACTAGCGTTGTCCTGGTCTGCATTCTACCGTTCCTGTTCTGTGTTTGCCTATGTATGGTCTATTGATTCTTGGCTCATCTGTTCGATTAATCTACCTATAGATTCGTCGCTTCTGTTGTGGCTACCTACCTAGCTAGCCTGGTTAAACTGTGCACGGGATTAACCACCGCGTGCCTAGCGCCATTTATTCAGAATTTCAGACATGGCATGAGATCCTCTGAAACAATCCTGATGATTCCTTTCGTCATCATCCAGGCAACATGGTTACTGCCCTGGTCAGCTTTGTAAGGTGTCCATGGCAACACTAGTTGATTATGAGATGACAGTCTTTGCAACATGAACAAAGCCTAACCGTTACTGAAAGAAGCACGAGCTGTGACAGTTGAGTCACTGTCTTCTGTCTGGTCCTGCGAAACTGGCTCTGTACCATCCACATTGCACAATCCGGGCAATCTGATGGCGATGACTAATCAGGTTAGGCTGCTTAATCATCACGGCTGAATAAACAGAGCGCCGTGCTGAATCCAACTTCGCCTATTTGGAAACCGGCATAACCACCCACCCAAAATTTGTGAGGTCGGGATGCAATTCATCTTTTCTTATTAAAATAAGTTGGGGACATGCGAATTGTAGACTAGGGCGTGCTTCAGAAAATTGGTGACCAAAGAATAATTGAGATCATACATAAACATAACCTGACAGACGGTTGGTTGCATTGAGCTGCAAGAAAATTGGCCAGGTTGTGTGGCTATATTGATGTATTTGTCACTTGAGTTGTTGGAATGATCAGCTCTCTCATCTTTGGTTTTTGTTAGAGTTTGGTTGATGATTGCTTAGTGGAATTCCACCACCTTTTTTTGTGGAAGTTGTTTTCTCATGGTAACCTTATGTTAGTTTTCTTTGCATTTCAGTTGAGTCCCCTGCCGGATCAATCCTACATTCGGTGAAGTTGGTGTGCTAAATTCATTTGTCGATAGATGCTCAAGTTAAAACTGCACGCAAGGGCAACATACCCTTTGCAGCATTAGTCCACTTTTGGGCCAACGTAAAATAACCGGAATTATAATGTAATCCTAAAATATTGGATAAGCAGAAGATGAATGGTTCTGATTGTTAGTTATATAGTTGATTATGATTGAAGTAGTTCTCTATAGTTTTTTCCGTTTAACATATAATTCGTTTCTACTTTAAACATAAACTATTACCAAACTGTAACACTTTCTAGTTATATATAGATTGATGTACTAAAATTCCGTCACACACATACTCTAACTATAGGTCTAAGCAAAACTTGATTTTACCCAAAGTCTTTTATTTCAAACTTAGATTTCAAGTTTACTTTAGATTTTACCCAAGTCTTTTATTTCAAACTTAGATTTTACCCGAGTCTTTTATTTCAAACTCATATTTCAAGTTTACTTGATGTTTAAGTCTTTTATTTCAAGCTCAAACTCAGATTTAAGCATGAGCTTGTTTCCTCTATATATTCTTCTATACCAATAATATTCAGACCATCTACAATAAAATTTACTTTCTTGCCCGTTGTAATATTTTGCTTGCTTGCAGGTCAGAACTGTGAGCGGCCACCTTAACTGAAGAAACCAGCTGAACAAAAAATTACATGTTGAAACAAGAAATGGGAATCAATGCAACGGCAAAATTGCATGATCAAGTCAATAAATATACAGATGTTTATCAACAGTGTGCTCGATTTCAGAATCCTGGCTACATCGACTACCTACACAGCATTAAACGTTCAGATTATGTAAAGATATGATGTATTCACTTACCCCCTTCCCATGGTGCTTTTCCATTTGCTGCGTTGCCCTGCGAGGTCGATGGTGCAAGATCAGGCCATGCAGTTTTATGGTGCAAAATGAAGAACAGTAAATAGCCGGGTAGTGAGAAACCTGGTTTCCAAGTGATGGCACGGCTTGATGGACAACCCATTGAGCATCAACAACTCCGATCCTCTCATGAGCAGGCCGGTTAATTGAATGTCAAACAAAAAAGTTCCAGTTCAGTGATCCGTGAATGATTCGGAATAGCATCTGAAGTGCAAAATGATATGAAGGCGGCACATAAACATAATGTCTGATGCTAGACTTGTAAAATCGGGCTGACAAAATCATACCCAAGTGGAACACCAGGTGAACAGACAATGGGAAAAAATGTTGTGCTTACGCATCTGCATTGAAATGTTCAACACCTAGATCCTCATCCCAGATGAATATGTAGTCGTATCGGGCAACAACATCAGGATGCAGAAAACGTTTTGCATACCACCTTAAGTTACCAAGCACAAGCAGGATTAAGATTTCACAATAAAAATATCAAATGGATGGGCAAAAACACATATTAATAACAACAACAACTTACCATTTAGTTTGTTTTCTGACACTCACATGGATAGCTCGTTTAGACCACTCAAATTCATCCCATTCAGTAGTCCGACCATCATAATGGAACAAAATCATAGTGAATTTATCTGAAAACTACAAGAAACACGTCTATGAATGCAGAAGCAACATTTGCATATTGATATTTGATTAGCAATTATAGGGTCTAGTTGATTGAAAGATCTAATTTAAGCATCTAAGGTGTTTATGTCATGGTTTGAATCCATGATGGGATAAATACCGCCAAGAGAATAATTGGGTGTGGCGGCGGCTACTAAAGATAAGAGGTAGACATAGATTGAGAAAAGAACATTAGTATGAAAGACTAGACTAATTCTTTCTTCATTGATTGATTGTTGATCCATATTGTCCTATTTATAGAGCCTATAAGACTTTATCTCTTTAACTAATTCTAATCTAATATGATATCTTAAAGGAATAATTAACTGAATCTCTAATCCATCATTGCTACAGTACCCATGTGGCACTGTTCACATGGGTGGGTCTGTGGGTCCGAGCCTAGCAGCCCTGACCCATAGCCCATGATAGTGTAGTTAACGCGTCTGTATATTGTCACCATAGCAACACGGTTTTTTTTGCATCTCGCCATGGCACATGTGTGTGTGGCATCTGCCATAGCATTGTGGCGCCAAAATGGCATCCTATGGTGTCCATGAGTAATATGGCGGACATCATAGAGGGGGGCTTAGGATGAACCGTGAAATGCGACAACTACAAGTCATGCATCACGAGTGGTTGAAAGAGATGAGAGAGGTAGAAGAGATGATTTTATATGATCCTCGTATAAATGACTTTGGTGAGCAATCAATGGATGTTACTGAAGAAGATGGTGGAGAGAATATGTATGCTTCTAACAATTCCGATGAGTTTGTATTGGATGACTTTCGATAGATGAGAGATATGAAAGTTGAAACTTTGAGAGATGAGATAGTTCTGTCTTTTGTGCTACATTTGCACGGCTACTTTGATTTTATAATATTCTAGACTATTCTCCACCCCAATGTCTATGGTGTTGGCCATACCAATGTCTATGGTGTCATCATACTGCATGCCAGAAAGCATTGTAAAGGTGCGAAGGTGGTGTGTCGCCACTCTTTACCACACCACCATAACAACTATGGTAAGGTATCATGTCAGTTACCTTTTTGATAGCAGCATCAATATTGAATTTTTGCGAGATTCCAACTGTAAAAGTAACAAGGTAGCTTGGTTCGCTTGTCAGATCCTCATGGTACAATCATATGTTTTAGATTATATATCACAGAAGAAGAAGAAGGGTATAAAAAATATCTAATTCAATGCACTAATGAGCAACATTACAATAGAAAAAACAACAAACCTCACTTGGATCATCACATAATCTCCGTGGATAAAGATCTGTTTCAGACACAATGATGCCTGATGGGAGCCTTTGAGCACCTTTAGGGTTTGTGGGAACATAAATCTACAGAAAGAATTACATTTGACTTGACACAAAAAAATCTATGAAATATGTGAAAGAGAGCATAATTATGTCCACTTGTCCAGTGACCAACAAATTTTGCTAGTGTCAATAATTCATGACTCAAAATCAATTATCACGGTTATATAAGATTCAACAAAACAGTTTTAATATAGACAGAAAGCCCCCAGATCACCCATTATGCAATATCTGGGCTTAGAACTTCACTCATTATGAATGAGAAACACATTAGCGATATAATAGACCCTACATGTATGAACAACATAACAATGAAAGTGACAAATCCAACTAGAATAGGGCCTAACTAACTCAACAAATATAACCTCAGAAAGTACTAAAAGTATTGATGTGGGAAAGTACCTTTGGCATTTCTTCGGAGCTATCAAAATTGTTCTTCTTATGATGATCTGCCGATGCCCATGTATGGTTTAACAATGTTTGGGTTGTGATGCCAGAGTTTCTATCTTCTACATAGGAGATAATACTGGAAGGGAAGGGAAGCTGTGTAATGCAACAAGTTAAAGATTATATTTTTTTTTAAACAAAGTAAGTGAATGGGAGAAACCAAGAGGAGAAAATGATCTACTTTACCTTGGTTATGTTTACCGTAGGGAAGGAAACCCCAAGCAAGTAACCCAGCATAACACCAACAACTGCCGAAAATACGAGTCTCATTCCCTCATTTGATTGTGGCGTGCTGTTCATGATGAATGTTCACAATTCAATTATAATGGTGCGATTATGAGCTGTGGTATCAAACGTACCTACGGCCAATTGCATTGGCAAGCTTTGCCAGATCAACCGTGAATCTTTTTTCTCTTCTTTATTTCCTTTTTTTTTTGCTACAAACGCCAATGCAATTACCACTCCAAGCCTTCCTAACAATGCTAGCAACTTTGTTTCCATATATGTTGGATAGGTATGGAGTGCCGAGGCCCGTGGTCCTTCTCTGTTGTGTCCCTTTAGCATATTTTTAAACATGCATCAATATGTCATTTATTTAGACAATATATAATTATTGTTTTAGCTTGAGAGTTGATGTGACAATCCAAAGTTATGCCACTTATGCACATAAAAGTCATCTTATCTTCCTCTTCTACCGTTAGAGACGTCAATGGGGACCTATTCCCTGATTCCCTGCGGGAAATTATTCTATTAGGAGTCGGGGATGGTAAGGATTTTTTACTGTGGGGAATTATATGGAGGAAAAATAGTCCCCGTCAGGTTTTACGGGAAGGGTATGATCCTTTATTCCCTATTTCTGTTCCCCACGGGGACCCGGTTCAATACATAAAAATAGTTCCATTCCAATAGCTCATGTTGGTTGTTTTATAAATTTATTAATTAATATTTTGGGTTAATTTTTTCCATGCCATTACAATTTTCATGGTTTGCCAATATGCCATCGGTGTGTCACTGACAGATGGGGGCCGCCACAGTCACTGACAGTGGCATATAGGCAATTTCTGAAAATTATAATGGCATGTGAGTAATTTTCCCTAATATTTTTTTGTTAGTGAATGATTGGTTTGTTATTTTTACAATTTTTATTAAAATTTGGAATCACTTGCAGTTAGAAATTTTATTAAAATTTAGTCTCTACATTGTCTTGAAAATTGTGCTTTAGATGATTAGATTGAATTGGGGACGGGGCTCCACGGAGAAAAATCCCTGCGCGGGTAACGGGGATGAGGAAAAATATGCCCGTCATCATTGGCGGGGACGGGGAAAATATATCCCCGCGAGGATGGTATGGGGAGGTAAACCCGACAGGGAATTCCTTGTTGACATCTCTATCTACCACCCCCCTCTCTCACCTCTGCATAGAAAGCGTTAAGTTTCATTCACCTCTTTCTTGAGCTTGCGAGCTGTGGTGCTGATATAAGTGACTAGATTGACATCATTCCACTCATCCACTAAATTAGGAAGTCAACCCTTCTCTCCTTCTCTAGTTGTCTTTGGGCATCATCGTGTCTCCTCCACTGCCCCTCTGCTATCGCTCCCTCCCTCGATGTCTCTCCACCTAGAAATTTTGCCTTAAAAACAAATTGACTTGCTCTCAACATGACAAAAGGATATGCATAGTTGATGCAAAGACCTAGAGCAGTGGGGCAAAGAGATTAAATCCAAACAAATAAAAAAAGATGATACATATAGGAGATGGTTACGGTTACACCTAGATTTTTTCAACCAAATTTTAGAATTTATTATATATTTTAACTATCATATATGAATCAGGCAAGTTACACAATATAAAGTATTGGTAAATAAAGTACTTGTTTTGGATATGTTATTTTTATTTTCGGTGATATCAAATTGGTCTTGTTCAGTTGGCTAGAGTTATAAGGGGGGTGATGATGAGTGGAGGTTGACTAGTGCCTAGATGAGCTCACCACCAATCGAGGCTAAGACATGATCATGTGTAGTGCAATATTGTTCATCTGATCCATACTCACTATTGAGCAAATTGTAACGGGTGACACCACGGTGGGCAGTGAGCAGGCGGAACGCAAGCCGTAGGCATATGTCGCCCAAACACTAGCTGTGTGGGGCAATAGTGGTAGAGACCGACGAAGCAGGCATGAGGCGTGATAGTGCAATGACATGAGCGATGCCTAGCAAGACATAGGTGATGGCTAGAGAGTGTATTGGTAGATATCAGTGGATGCACAACCACACCCATTTATAGTAGCGGACACATAACCACACATCTATAGTGGTGGACGCACAATGGTAGAGGTGTGTGGCAGCACAACTTAGAAGAAAAAGTTTGATGTGTACAGAGAGATAAGGTTAGAGAAATATACTATTAGACAGACTATTAGATATTAAACTAGATTTTAGTATAATTAACTAATATACACATATGTAGTGATTTTTTGCTAAAAAATTTGAGTACAATACCCCATAACCCATAGTAGTTCCGCCACTAAAGTGCCCGGACCTTATACGATTATTTTGATAATGAGTTAGTTTTTTAATTCTATATAGTGTTTTCATTCATAATAATGTTGTAGAGCATGTAATTTGGTCGTGGCTTTGCTCCGTCACATTAAATACCAGATGTTTGGATGTTAATTAAAAATATTAAACATATGTTAATTATAAAAGTAAGTATAAGTATATAAATGAGGTTTAATTTACAAGGATGTAGTGGTACTAAATTTTCGAATAAAGTAACCAAACATAAGGATCGCTAAAATATATTTCTACATATTCGTAATACTTTGATTATTTTCCCTTTTTTGCTTGCTTGATATTATGAAATGTTTTTTAGTTTCTGTCTTTTTTTCGTGTAAAATAGCAAAATTTCAGAGAACCTGATCTCGTTAAATTTACTCAGAATTCCACATTTCAGTTTTTTAGTTTTAGTTTTCTACTTTTTTACTTACCACAAATGGCACGTTTTGCCAGCTGGTCTTCCTGGGCATCGTTCTATCCTCTACTAGGCCACCACGAGCTCGAGCGGGGGCTCCTCCTCCGGCTCGTCTCGTCGGCGCGCCGTCTCCTCTGCTCCCCGTCTCCCCTCGAGCGTGCTCCCCGATCTGATCCTCGCCGCCAAACCGGGTCCTCCTCCGCCCCGTTAGGACGGGGCGCCCGTGTGCTCTCCCCAGCTTCTCCCTCCCGCCAACCGCAACCCTAGCCGCGGGGGTGCTGGCCCCCCTCAGGAGCAATGGCGGCGCAGTCGTCTTCGTCGGCGTCGACGGGTAATGCAACCTCCCCCCTCTCGTAAATTGTTCAAGATGCGAAATCTTCCTCTCGAGGATGCCCTATCAGTTTGGGATGGTCTATGCATCTGCGCTTATTTGATTCGGTTTATGCTTACCATAGATCTAGCCAGTAGCCACAAAAGATCTTCTCAAGTGCGGGGGTGGTGTGGAGCACACTGCACACCATCACCCCCAAGTTTTCTCCTTTTGAAGGTGTACGCATACTGTGTCATCAAATAGTGATGGGCGGGTTCTTCATTATCTCTGTGCAGGCGATACCAAGTTTGATGCATCGCAGTATGCTTTCTTTGGCAACAACGTGGTGGAAGAGGTTGAACTAGGTGGGTTGGAAGATGATGATGGTGTTGATACTGCTTTTGTTGTCTCTGGTGATGAAGAATACCCTTCTGCTTATGGAAGGGATATGTTCCAGGTAACTTAGATGTTTGTTGACTTTGTTATCATTTATGTTTTATATGACAAGTGAGCAGTGACAGACAATCCATGTTTGTGGAAGGGCTTTTTTTAGCAAAGGAGAACCCATGCTTATTAAGGCATCACCATGGTAGTAAGGCAGTGCGGTGGGTATAAGGTGTATGGTCGCCTTAGCCGATGGTGGGGGGCGCCAGTGCGGTCTCGGCGGGGACGGTGCTGCGTGGTCTCGGCGTGAACAGCAGGGCATGGTCTCAGTGTGGTGTGGTGTGGGCTATGCGCGGAGTGACACGGTCTTGGCCTGGTGCAGCGTGGGTGGCACGGGCTCTGTGCAGCGAGGTCTCGGCGTCGATGAGAGCAAGGGAGAGAGGGTGGCAGCAGCTTCTCTGGGAGAGGCAACATTCCTATTGGTGCTCCAGTGCTAGGGAAAAAGTGGAAAATGAACATGACGGGCTTTCAATGGGCTGCCGGATTGGACTTAAGTGCACCGTTAGATAGAGAAATGGCTGACTGGATTCAATTTTGTCCATATATTCTCACCTTTTCTCCTTTTCTTTTATTTTGTAAGGCATCGTCTCACCTTAATCCTTACCACTTAAAAGATAAAAAGGTAGTCGGGCACCTAGCCTTGCCTTATCGCCTTAATAACTATGGAATAACCTACTTTAATAGATATGCCCTTGAGGCACATCCATACATAACATAGGAAGCAATTAGCTAGAGTTTCAGGTTTTTAGTGAAACTGATTGCAAAAAGAAGGTAATTCATCCACTTTATGGTATATCCCAAAACCGCTTAGAAACAATTGGACAAGTGTGTATTGTTGGGTGAAACAAAAAAAATGCTAGAGCCAGATCTAAGTGTTGGTTAGGTAAACGCTAGGCAGTAATTAGTAATGGGATCCTGAGGTCATTTTTTCTGCTTTATAATTGGGCCATTGAAAATTTCCTAGAGGAGGGGGTGGGGGTGGGGTGGGCCGGTGGGATGAATAGGCAACCCTTCTGATGTGGCGAGGACTTGGGGAGTTGGAGTGGGGTAGAATCAGCAGCAGACTTTGCCGTATTCGGTGGTGAGGGAAAGGAGGGCAAACTAGGAACCAGTCATAGTAGTAGAATGTGCCTTGGAGCAGCTGCAGACTGCAGTTGGGGGGTTTCCTTCTTGGATGTAGCCATGAGCCATGGAGGAGCAGGGCTTCATGCCTCTATTGAGTGTAGAGTTAAGATCTGTTGATTTATATATTGTCGTCTCCCCCTTTTCTTATTCTTATTTGATGATAATGGTTTGCCAGATGGCCTACAGCTGGCAGGAAGCAGTGGGATATATCTCTTGTGTATACAATTTTGGGATCATCACCATTTTACCTATTAAGTAGATGAGAATGATTAATACAACAAAAACAAAGCTTTTCAATCCCAAGCAAGTTGGTGTAGGCTAGAGTTGAAACCCAACAGGAGCCATTAGTACTATCTAATTAAAATATCAATGCATCCTTTTTTTTGGAGAATGTGTATTGTGGATCACGGTACTGGTGTCCTGCATTGGTGATATGTAGGTAAAGTGGTAGGAGCAGGAGTAGGAACTAAATAATTCCTTCTGCTTGATTTATTCCATGATACATCTAGGGTATTTATACTCCTAATAACAATCTAATCTGCTATCTTTAATAAAACAGAAATAATCCTAACTAATCTTATCTTAATCTAACTAATTATATCCTATCTCTAACTAATAGTTGCACATAACATAAAGATTATATGCAGTAATAGGCAGGAGCATGTGTGCCTTTTTATGCCTGAGTATATTGTTGTTATGGCCTTATGGGTGTGAACCAAAGGGATCTAGGAGGTGACAGAGCGCACGTGGTACTGATCGCACATCCTTTGGCCCATGCCCATAACAATTGTCTAGTAAACCTGTTATAGAAAATTGCTACATTCTCTGCACACTGCTACTCTTGAAAGCCTTGTAGAGAATGTAATCAATTGTATTTTAGAGGAACTAATATTTCACCAAAAATTTTGCCTTATAAACTGAAGCAGCTGGTAATTTCTCTTCTGCAGAGTTGTTTATTGTCACAAGTCCATTTTGCATTACACTAGGGGTTATCTGTACATATAAGCAAATTTAGCTTTTTTTACTTGGGGCAGGAAATATTGTACTTATTATCAGAATTGTGTCCAGGTTATCTTCTAGTTCTAGTTTCCATTAGTTAGTGTTGCGGCCTAAATAACAGATTAAGATAAAAATTTAAAAATTATGTGTCTCTGACACCTTAAAAATATGCAGCATCACTTATTTCTGTCACACTGAAAGGTATCAGCTGTTCACATGGATCAATCTTTGCTTTTGCAGGATGAAGGTGGAGGTTCATTTACTGATGTTGATGATCTTGCTGGAGCATTCTCAAAGGTTCGCTTTCTTTCCACATAATATACACAAATGTGCAATTATTGGATTTAATTTAACAGGAACATGTTGTGTTTATGTTGTTCGTTGTTGCAGAATACTACATCTGGTTATTAATATATGGCGTTTTAACACTGATTTCAGTGTTAAAAACATCATATATTGATGACCGGTGGGAATATTGCAGAATGTAGATTATAATTAAATTATCATATGTGTTGCTCATATTAGTTTACCTTAGTAACTGTATACCTAATTTCCATGTTCATCTTGTGTTATTCTTTTTGCACTGTGAAGCTGATTTGTTTCTCTACTTTCAGCTGACCAGAAGCATCAATGAACCAACACAATCGGGAATAGTTAGTCATGGAGGTTCAATTTCTAGGCAAAGTGAGTAATGCTCTGTTTTCCTCAGTTGCAATTAGAATCCTTTGCTACTTTTTATATGATTTTTTCAATTCACATGCTTGGGTGTTTGGTTCCTTTCATTTCCAAGGATATGTTAAATTCATATATTTAAGTAGCTTTGTTATATCTGGCCAATGGGATGAACTATAATCTCAATGCTAGGATGTAAATTTCAATTCAAATGTGAAGAACAATCTTTGCTCTCGTGTTGGGTGCTGCAGGCATATTGTGGTTTCTAACATTGTGTTGTAATGTTGCAATTTCTAGGTTCTACTGTAGATTGGGCACAAGATTCATATTGGCCTACACAGCCTGTATTTGGACCTGAACGAGAGCTGGATAACGGAAACCAATGGTCTCAACCACCCCATTTAGCCCGCTTTGCTGATTCTAGACTAAACAGAACGTCGTCATCACCACAACAAGATTCTCAGTACAATCCTAATGAACCTATTCTTGCAGCAAAGCCATCTCCTTTGCATAGAACTTCATCATACCCCCAACAAGAGCCTCAATACAATCACACTGAACCAATTCCTGTACCTAAATCATCATTCATTTCATACCCTCCATCTGTTGCAGTATCCCATTCTTCACCTGGTCAACCACATCACATGAACATGCCATCTCCTCCCACTGCATTCCAGATGCCTATGTCTGCACAAAATGAGTTGCATCATTCCCAGTTTCCTCATGGTGGTACACCTCCAGGGCTACTTTTTGGTAGGAATATGGCTCATATGGATTCAACAGGTTTATCAACTAATAATGTGCAACAAAACCATGCTCTAAATAGTGGACCAATTCATGCAAATGGTGCCATGTTTACGCCAGCTTTGATGCAGCACCATCTGCAACATCCAAATGGACTGGTGCCACCCCAAATGCTGCCACGTCGTCAACAACATGGAATAGTTCCAATTCAACAATCCCCACCACAATTCTCACATCTACATGCTCAGATGCTTGGTCCTCGGCATTCTCCACCACAAAGCCTTCAGATGTTCAATCCTCCGCGTCCATCACAAATGATGAGTAGATTTGATGCAAATTCGGCGATGCCTGACTTGAGTGATCCAAGAGCAAGAGCAATGTTGCACCATGGAGTACATGGCCAGCGTTTTCTTCCCCAAGGTTTTGAGCTTGGTAGTATGAGGATGGATAATGGGTGGCCTCGTTTCAGATCCAAATACATGTCGACTGAAGAAATAGAGAACATTGCAAGGATGCAGCAAGCTGCCACTCACATCAATGATCCATACATTGATGATTACTATCATCAAGCTTGTTTGGCTAGAAAATCAGCAGGAGCACAACTGAAGCACCACTTCTGTCCGACCTTGATTAGAGATCCATCTTCCCGTGCACGGAGTAAAGATGAACCACATGCATATCTGCAGGTTGATGCTCTTGGAAGGCTCCCATTTTCTTCGATGCGCAGGCCTCGTCCACTCCTTGATGTTGAGCAAACGTCTGAATCAAGTGATGACATTACGGAAAAATCTGCTTCAAAAACTCTTGACCAAGAACCAATGCTGGCTGCTAGGATCACAATTGAAGATGGCCTTTGCCTACTACTTGATGTAGATGATATTGATCGCTTGCTGCAATTTAGCCAGCAGCAAGATGGTGGCTTGCAACTGAGAAACAGAAGACAGACCCTCCTTGAGCAGCTGGCAGAATCACTGCAACTAGTTGATCCACTTACACCTAGTAACCATGCACCTCTGTTGCCAAATGATGATCTGGTATTTCTCCGAATAGTCTCTCTTCCAAAGGGCCGCAAATTACTTTCACGTTACCTTCAACTTGTGATTTCTGGCAGTGAGCTTGCAAGGATTGCTTGCATGGCAGTCTTCAGACATCTAAGATTTATATTTGGCAATTTGCCATCTGATAGCAGTACTGCTATGACGACGACTAAACTTGCTAGTGTTGTGTCCACCTGTGTTGTTCGGTTGGAGTTGAGTGGACTAAGTGCTTGTCTCGCAGCTATTGTGTGTTCGTCCTTGCAACCACCTCTTCGACCCCTTGGACATGCTGCAGGTGATGGGGCTTCTGTCATCATAAAGTCTGTACTGGATAGAGCAACTGAGCTTCTCACTGATCAGCATGTGGCCTCTACCTACAGCATGCAGAACCGAACTCTATGGCAAGCATCATTTGATGCCTTTTTTGAGCTGCTTACAGAGTATTGCACGAGTAAATTTGATAGTGTGATCCATGCATTGCAAACACAACCTGCAGCAACAGCAGTTATAAGCAGGGAAATGCCAGTTGAGCTGTTGCGTGCTAGCCTCCCTCACACAAATGAGCATCAGCGCAAACAGTTAATCAGTTTTGCTCAGCGCACCATGCCTGTTAACAACCATAGTTCTCTTGTGTCTTACAGTGGACCCATGACATCAGAATCTATCCCAAGCTCTGATAGCCGAAAAAAATAAGTTAAAGCATAATGTTTTGCTTCCTTGGGTAGTCAGTATACTTGATACTATGGTTCCTCAAGATGGAGATTTGAGACTTCCCCCATTTCCCAGTAAAGAAGGTCAAATATGTGATTAGCAATATGAATCACAGGAAACAAGATAGAGAGGGTTGCAGAATCAATAAACAGCTTGTAGGAATGCATCATCTGTTTTGTGTGCATTATGCGGACAGATGTGTTTGGTTACTGAGCAGTTTCTTCTTGAGTTTTGTTGCCCATGAAACCCACATGTGGTTACTACTTCCTTGGCTGTAGAAGGTGCTGCTTGTAGGCACTGTTCAATTGGCTTCAAGGCTCAAGTGTCCCAGAACTGTCAAGGTGGTGTTATTTCATTCAGTAACAGCCTTGTTTTCTCCCATTTTGTTCCATTGAAGGGTTGAAATGTAATCATGCCCTTATACTGAAAATCCTAGTTGGACTGAATATTGAGAGTTGGTATATGGTACCATGTTTTGTCTTGTTATAGTTTTTTTCATTAATTTCTCTTTTTCCATACTATGTTCTTCCAGTTTTTTTTCTTGTTTGGCTGTTTTGTGGGATCTGGGATGTATAATTTTTTACTTAAGCTGAATAGAGATCGATGAATGTAGTAATAACTTGGGCGGCTATAATGATGCATGCAAGTTTAAATGCAAGAAATCACAAGTTCAAATGCATCGCCATGAGATATCTGGCTGTATTTTTCGCTGAGAAGGGAGAATTATGCTAGGCATGGCATTTAGTTCATGGACCAAAACGAGGTAGCAGTGCAAGTTTAATGCTTTTTTTGTTTGGGATGGTTCTAACTCCAATTTTTAAGTCTCTAAAAATTCCTAGAGTTGGAGCTATGAATAAATTTAAGCATCTCAATAAATCATTTGGACCATCTACTTTAAAAAAAATAGAGCTAAGGCATTTCAATCACACTTAAAAAGAATTTAGAGTTCCGACGTCAAGTCCTAGATTTTTTGAAGCTAGAAATACTTTGCTACAACTTGGACCAAACCAGGACCATGGCTTTTTTTTTAAAAAAATAATACATGTTTTTTTATTCAAACTTTCAAATCTGGGTGGATTTCAGAATTTGCATAAACAACTTCGGTAATTGGTTTGTTGATCTATATCGATCGGGCTTGATCAGCTAATGTTAAGCATCCGTCGATGCTTGATATCTTAACTAATATAATGCGGCTTGAGCGTCCGCCGTTTCCGTCCGCAACACATGTGTTTTTTCTCACATCCCATAAAAAACCAGCCAAAACTTGTTCTCTGTGAAAACCATCTGAACTCACCCGCCCCCACCGATGCACGCGCCGCGCGCAACCGCTCGGGCATGCCGAGCGGCCCTCATCTGTTGCAACCGCTAGGAACGAAGAAAAAAAATAAGAAAAAAAAGAAAAGAAGAAAAAAGAAAAAAAGGAAAATAAAATCTTAACTAATATAATGCGGTTTGAGCGTCCGCCGTTTCCGTCCGCAACACGTGTTTTTTTCTCATATCCCATAAAAAACCAGCCAAAACTTGTTCCTTGTGAAAACCATCCGAACTCACCCGCCCCCACCGATGCACGCGCGCAACTGCTCGGGCATGCCGAGCGGCCCTCATCTGTTGCAACGGCTAGGAATGAAGAAGAAGAAAAAAAGAAAAGAAGAAAAAGAAAAAAAGGAAAATAAAAAAGAAGAAAAGTGGCCCGCACGCCGCTCAGTTGCAACCGCCAGGAAAAAAGAAGAAAAAAAAGGAAAATAAAAAAGAAGAAAAAAAATATACTTTATCATTTTAGTTTTTTAATTTCTTTATTTTATGCGGATGTACGAATTTTGTATAAAAACACTTAGATTTCTGAAAAATCACAGAGAAACATGAATTTTACACAAATATCCTGTTGAAAAATAAGGTTCTCTGTTGCAAAGCACAGACATCTGACTAGTGTCGATTTAAACTGATTCGGTCTAGACATATCATCCGTCGATCTAGAATGGTCCTTCATCGATCAATAGAAACTAGAACATGTTGATTGGCCTAGATCACCATATGGTTTACCGATCTAGTACGGATTGGCCTATACCGACAGATCATAATCCGACGGGTAAGGCTATTTTTATAAATCCTGAAATCCACGTTTCAAATTTTGAATAAAAAATATATTATTATTTTTTTAAAAAAAAATCCAGGACCATGGCTGTTCGAAGTGAGACCAGCACAGAGTCTAGCCCCAAAAAGCACAACTGGTGTACCGTGGTGTGTTTGGGCCTAAGGTTAGCCGCCCACGAGGCCCGAAAATTGAAAAATCCTGGGCCGGCGGCCCAGATTTTCACTCCGTTGTCGGGCTCAAACTTTTTTAGTCAGATCAAATGCCTACCGAAGGTTTAAACATACCGAACAGACGCCAAGGACTGCTACTATATTTTACCTTTTTATACTTTTTTTTTGTAATCTATAGAAGTCTGCAGGGAAAAAACATGAGCTCTTACCTAATATCGTATCCTGATTAGGTTTGAAAGTTGAGTTCTTACCTCATTCTTCTTCCTTGAATTGCCTAGTGACTAGGTTACCGATAGTTGCGAACTGGTAGGGGTGTGAAATGAAAGTGATTAAAAAAGTTTTCGGATCGTTTCTAAAAAATAAGTTAGGATTTAGATTTTTTATTTAGATACGGATATGAATTTGGATATGAATTTTTTCGGATATAGAAACGGATATTACATCGATGATATATACATTCAGATTCAGATAATTCAGATATAAATGATTATCCTAGATTTTAAATTCCGGTCCATATTAATATTTAATTAATTTTCGGCCCAAGTAAAGAGCCCGAGCGTCTGGCCCAAAAGCTGTGCTGCTGGTCTGTCCTTGCCGTCGCCGCTTCGGCCACCGCCGTGCGCCGTGCCGCGGACCCCGGCCTGGCACCGCCGTGCGCCGCGGACTGCCCCCTCGGTCGCCGGCCCCTACGCTCGCCAGGTCCTCACCACGTGCCCCGCCTCGCCCCTCAGGCCCTCACTCTGAAAGTGAAGAAAGAGGAAAGGGAAAAGGGAAAAAAAATAAGAAAAGAGATAAGAAAAAAAACAAAAGAAATTTTATCTGTTTAGAAATGGAATATTTTTAAGATTGAAAATCTATCATTTTCTCTATAATTTTAAATATAAAGTGATCTTTTAAAAGATTTTAGAACTCAGAAAACTTCTAAATTTGGAAAACATTTTTTATTTTATTCCAATAAATATTAGAAACCATATTTCTACATGTTCCGTATTTATATCCGATAATATATTTTTCGTATTCAAATCCGAATAAAAAATATAAAAATATTATATTAATAATATCCGATGGCAGGTAATTAATCCGAATAAAAATATGATATTAATAATACCCGGTGGCAGGTAATTAATCGTAATCGTAACTTTACTAGCATTTCAAAAAAGAGGTCTGTAAAGCATCTATTTTTCTGCTCTACCTCTATCAACTTGAAGCAGAAGTAATTAAGCGACGACAGTAACATTTGGTTTTCCGTAACACATTTTTCGATCCTAGATAGGTGCAACATAAAGGGTATCACCTCAGTTTTCTATCTATTATGTATTACACGACCCTGGTTACCATCAGCACAAAAAAATGTGATGCAGAATCAAGTGAAACAGAAAGATCTTTATGATGCGATATAGTATATCGAAATATCTTTCCCTGCATGAATTAAGAAATAAATGTGGCAAACAGTCAAGATGGAAGAATACATGAGGTCGTGCATGAAACCCAGCAGGTTTCCACACACACTTTGTGCTTCCTGATGGATAGGAAAGGGGATTTACAAATGCCAGTCTTCCATCAATGGGTTTCATTTGCTGCTGTTCCCGTTGCACTGGTGAACCATACCTTTGCTGGGAATACTACTACCATTCGCATAGATCCCGTTGCTGCTGCCAACATCCTTGCGCTTCAGATTGGCCTTCTTCAAACCCCATATACGAACTGTGTGGTCATCACTGGCTGATGCAAGCATGTGAGGATTTGCAGGATTCCAGCTTACACAGTTGACCGTGCCAGTGTGACCAGGCAGAGTTTCAATAAGATCTCCAGTACCTCTATGCCATATATAGATCTGAAATAAGAAAATTATTTCAGTCTTTTACTTTTAAGAGCAAATGCACAAGACAAGAGAAGCGGTACAACAATGAGTGGTTGGATCAACTGCTGGACAGCACCCTACTCTACACCTTATTGTTTTCCATGACAATTTTGGGACGTAATAAGTTTAATCCAAAGTGATCTGCAGCATTTCACCTTTCTTCATTTCGATATTTGACTTCTGTATGTCAGATGAATGGATGACATTACTGGAATAAGATTATTCTATCTCATCCAAGTAAGTTCATCAGTATAAAAACAGTAAATTCAGACAAATAATCCCAAGATTATTGCATGTTTGTTCAGATCAAACTTTAGAATCCATATGTTATATCTATTAAAAAAATTTGGAAATAAATCAACAGCAATTGTTTCAAACCATCAGACATGATAAAACTGACAATTATTATTGACGTATACAGAATATTTTGAAGAAAATGCTGTAAATCTGAAAAACAGGCTTAAGAGTCTTAGACATTAGTACCATTGCAGCAGTGTACAAGGCAACAAAAGTGACCTAGATGCTGTAATGTTTGTATTACCCTAGAATAATGCAAAGTGTTGAGGATGTTTCAGATGACACTTGGTCTTTATGTTTGCTTGATTGATACAAACATATTTTCATTCATACTGATTGAGAATCTAAGTGCAGAATGCGTAGCATAAACACAACTAATAGAAGAGGTACTGCAACAACAAAATTGAAGTCCACCAATATTATTCTATAGCAATAGGTGGTCATCAAGCAAATCACCATACCTGTGAATCTTCGCTACCACTAGCAATAAAGGCCTGCTCAGATCCGCCAAAACAAGACCTTATCACAAACCGGCTGCGCTTATGACCAGCGTACCGATTAACTCGAATGGGGCAATTCCTTATGTTCCACAAATGAATCGCCTCAGTTGTAAGGTTTACAAGCAAGAAATCACCATCTTCTGAAAGAGAAAATGAAGTGATTGTATTTTCCTCCTCAATTAGCCTTTCCTGTTTTGTCTCTCTATCAAATAAACGAATGGTGCACTCTCTATCCATGCTTATTATAAGTTTGCCATCTTTTGATACAGCAAAATCAGATGTTTTTGATAAACTCTGGCCTTTCCAGCAATCTACTTCTTTACCATCTAAATCCCACAAGCAAAAGTTCTGATCAGTTAGACCAGACAATATATGCTTTCCATCTGGAAACCAACCACATGAGATCATACCAAGTCCATACTTTTCATAAACATGAAGACATTCACCAGATTCAACATCCCAACACCGAATGACTTCTTCCATTCCACATGTGAGAAGCTGGCGATCATCAGGGCTCCATGCAACCATCATCACTGGCTTGTCGTGACCAATCAATGTGTGCTTCAGGAATAGCTCTCCATCTTCATCGACCTAGGGGATGAAATATAATATCAAGAAAATATCTTTTATATCATGGTCAAGAACAAAATAAAACACTGAGTACAAATTACAATACAGCTTTCTGCATTAGAATATATAAAATACAAAAAATTCATACAGAAGACAAGGACAATAGGCATTCCCCTTTCAGTCACTAAAATAAGACACTATGTGGGGAACTGTGAAACCAAAAAATTAAAATATATTTTGTGCTAGTTGCTGCAAAGAGCCAAAGATATCTGTCAAGGATTCGAGTTTTGAAGAAGATGTGCTGAATTTTTTTGAAAATGTTTCAAAATTTTAATGTACTTGGCCATAGATGTACCAGAATCTATATTAGATACACTTCCATGTCAACAGTAGCAAACTAGGAAAATGGTGCCATGCCACAAGTTCACAGAGCGCAATTAGATTCCTTGCTGCTGATGCTAACCAGAAACAAATCTCAAGTAGGCATGGAAATGATCAGATTAAATGGCAACCTTTTATCTTAAACTTTAGATTTATTTTTTCAGAACTCACAACAGAAGTAACAGCAGGGAGAAAAAGCCTGAGGGTGTATTGAATGGGATTGCTCTAAGAATGTTAATTCAAGGATAGGATCCAAATCCTCTCAGTGAAACAGGCTCTGAATGAACATGTGCAGTATCACAATTTGAGTACTTGACACAAGGTGCCAAATGGGGAGTTAAAGAATAGGCTACTGGACTGCAAAACAGATCCAAGTGAAACTTCAGAATGTTCATGCATATATATGTAAATTTACCTTCCATATGATTGTGGATTTATCATTTGATGCTGAGGCTAAATACTTTCCACTGTTTGAAAATTGAAGAAACCATACTTCATCACGGTGTGCACGCAGAACCTGCAACAAGATTTTTAATGCGTGTATTAGTACCAGTGAATTTTAGGACATTGGACTACCAGCAAAGAATAGTCTCAATAACCAAATTATCTAGCAATAAACGGACCCATATTGAAATAAAAATAAAAAGTATATAAACAAAGCAAATCCACCTTTCACATTATGTCTAGCATTTCTTCATGCAAATAAGCAATTTTCATGTGGTCAGTGGCTTAAGCTACAAAGAATAGTCTCAGTAACCAAATTATCTAGCAATAAGCCAGGATTAAAATAAAAATAAACAAGTATTTAAACAAAGCAAATCCACCTTCCACCTTATGTTTAACATTTCTTCGTGCAAATAAGCAATTTTCACATGGTAACAGACCTAAGCTACAAAGCCAAGCCACCTAGCCACAGTGTGAATCTACTTTGTAGCTCATTGCTAGCATTTTGTCATGCAAAACTTCCCAAAGCAACAAATAGGTTTCCATTTAGTATCATAATAATAAAGAAAACTTAGCTCATAGAATGGTTTTCACAAATCACAATGAGATGAAGATGACCAGCATGTATTTCTCATTTGTTTTATCTCATAAAATTTTTAAGCCAAATCCTTACTTCATAGTTTATACTAATCCAAATCTGGATTAAATCAACCTTTTGCATCAAACTATGCTGTTTCTTCTACCTAAACATATATTTCAGGAATATCGAAGAAAAAGTTGGACTACACTTAACAGTTAACATGATTGCCGGTTGAATGTTGGTTTTCTTGTTTCCATATAAATTGTTCTGTATCACTATCCAAAAACACAGCAGACTTAGGGCATTGACAATAGTGCAGTTTACTTGTTTAGGTAGAGGAGACAAATGAGAGAGAACTCATTATTTGCATGAGCAACAAGCTAGAACTAGGGCCCAAAACAGAGGCAAACAGCTATGAGGTGTTAGAGAAACTCGTTACTATGAAAAAATTATTATTGTGGGTCAATTAGAAGTGAGAAATAACATATTTATCGTGGTACCCTTTGTTAACAAGATCCAGTAATAAGCTATAGTAATAGCATACTGCAAATGCCATTATAGATTTATAGACACATGGTGGCCATAGGCAGAAAATAGAAGTTCTACTGAGGAATGCTTTAAATAATTGCACAGTGGTGGTTAAAGAGCAAAGCATTGCACCAGGCCAACAGGTCATGCTTAAGTAGGTGCACAAGAAGTCAGGACAAGAGTACAACCTTCATTTAAAACACTAAAAAGTGGAATAAGCACAAAAATAAGTTATTACCTGTAGCGTGCGAGATGGTAGCTGATCCTTTCCACAGTGATGATCAGTGTAGAGTGACAAGCCATCAATAGAATTATGAAAATAGCAAGCTTCACGTTGGACTGTAAGTGCCTGCTCAACTAAATTTTCCAACCTTCTCTCTGGTACCATAACATTAGGAGGAAGCACCTTTTGCAATTCCTCTAGGAGCTTCAGCCGTGAATTAGAAGATTCAATGCCAAGCTTTGAAAAACCAAGTAAGACATGCGATGGAGAAGAAATTATGCAGCCTGACAGTTCATGAACTCTTTTTTTGTTGACACCAAGGGGTGTAATTTCACTTTGCAAAGTCCTTATAGCACCCATGACATCGTCATTTCTCAAAAGTTCAAGGAACTTCTGTTCCAGTATCAGAAATGCAGCAGACTTCACAATGTTTTCATCCAAAAGGCCAACATTGTTCAAGGTAACCACTGCACTATCCCAATTCCCATCAAGAACTTGCCTTCTGAAAAGATTCACAGTTGGGGAATGCAATGTTATTCCTGACTCTTCCTCCAGAACCGCACCACTTTTTTCATATCCAAGACTATACAGAGCCTTTGTGATTATCCTGACAAATTCATCTCTCTTAATAACACCTTTAGAACCAACCATAACTTCTTTCCCCTGGGAAGGCAAAGGTCTAGCCATTGTACTTCCCAAAGGAGTGGCAGATTTCAAGCAAGAAAAAATATCTAACAAACTTGCTGGTTCTACTGAGGATGCTCTTGCACGTTTTGAGGGTGGTTCATCGTCTTCAAAACCTCCCATGAAATGACAATCAGCCCATATATATTATTGACTTCTAGGGAGATGATGTTATGCAGCTCTCACTGGAATGCCAAAATGAGTTGTGTATGACAAAAGGAAGTTTCTGCACCAAAATAACAGTTCCAAAGTCGGTCATAGATGATCAAATGCTGATAAGGGTCTATCTCAAGTTCTTAACCTATTGATAATTTGCGGTAAGCCAGGGAAATTTATGGTGAAAGCTACAAGCAACAAATAAAACCAGAAATGAACATGATGCATGGAATACATTTCAGTCAAAATTTGATCAATTGTTGTGGACCAAAACTGCCCATGCGTATCGATTTGCAAAGAAACTGAACATCAAAACAGTTAAACAGCACATTGAATACTGTACGCCAATCATCGCCATCTGGGCAAAGATTGGAACAAGAGTGGCAAGAGTGGATCCCAGCGTCCGTGCTCCGATGGATGAGAAATGGAGCATATATGGTGCGGAATCCAGCGGATATTGTCCAGGGAGTGCTACAGCGGCGGAGGTGGATCCTTGCCGTGGTGGTCGGTGGAGATGACCGACCACTCAAGCAACTGTCGGCAGCGGTGGTCCGGCAAGATTAGGGGAAATTTGTCCCGAACAATCCCTATCAAAATTTACCGAGAATGCGATTCGTAATACCAGATAAATACGGATTGATCCCAAATCCCGCCGCACCATGAAACAATCTGGCAACTCCAGCATCAATCTACCCAAAATCGAGGGCCGTCCCGTCGGCGCAGCAATCACCGCCACCCCTCTCCCCCCCCTAAAAAAATCGACTCCCACTGACTCTCACAAAGGATAACGGGAACTCGAGGGTTTCCCTCATCCTCACCTCGGCAGCGGCCTCTCCCTCCTCCACCCCTCCCTCCCTCCCTCCGCTTGGGCTCGCGGTGGCCGTCCAACGAACTCGGCGGCGGCGCGCGCCGACGTCAGCGCAAGCACCGGGGTCGATCGATTCCTCGCGGAGATGGGAGAGATGCAGTGACGGGCGCGGGTGCTGCCACCCCGCGGCTGGGGGCTGCTCCGGCGGGGAGGCAGGCGGCGGGTGGGCGATGCTTCCTTCCTCGTCTCTGCTCGTCACGCAAACGCAAGAGGAAAGAGAAGGGGACAAGGCACGCACGCAGTGGCTTGGGTAGTTCGCTACAAAGTGAGAAATAAAAAGGTAAAGAGAGAAAACAATATATTTCCGATTCCAAAATATAGCAATTTAGACTTTACTACATTATTAGGAGAAATGTTGTATATTTATTTTGGTTTAGAAATTAATTTAGGGTGCGTTTGTTTTGTTGGATATCTTAGATGGAATAAGATCATCTCATCCAGTTGTTTGGTTGAAGGGCGAATGTGGATGGGATGGTCTACGAGAGGAATATTCCTTCAATATGTTGGATAAAAAGATTCAAAAATTTTTTCTGGATGAGCTCATCTAATATTGGACGAGATGACATGGTCTCCTGATTGGTTATTACACATTTAATTTTTTGTTTATAAATATTCAAATGATTTTTACTCCCAAATTATTTATCCAATTTATGATCTAATTACATCATTGTATTTATTATAATTTAATCTATAAAATAAGATTATAAAATAAGATCTCATATGATTATATTTTTGTTAAAAAATATATTTGACAAGTGGGTCCCACTAAATTTAACCTTATCTCATTATACATCTAACCAAATAAAAAATTGTCTCATCTCATCCATCTAACCAAACACCTCAAATGTATCATCTCATCCCTAAATTCATGCATAGAATCATTTTATCCAATCTCGCCCCAAAACCAAAAAAGAACCTTAGTGTATTGTTTGGTTATTGCTGGAGGTAATTCATGATTCCTTCAGCCCATAAAGCTAGACAGAGAAGTCCATGAAACCTAGTGAAATACATCGGTAGGTAACGAAGCCTGCAAAGCGTGGTGAAGCCCATTAGCAAGTGAAAAAGCCCATGAAACTTGAAATTTGGTAAAATCGATCGACAGGCGGCGAAGCCTATCAAAGCACACCGACAAGCGATGAAACCATACTAAACCTAGCGAAACTCTCTGGAAAGTGGTGAAGCCCATCAGTTTGACGAATCTAATTAGGAGATAGTCATAATATATATGGACTTAGTTGAAAACATACATTGTAAATGGTTATAATAAGCATACAACTAAGAGCGGCACTAGGTTTGGACTGGTATGCATGACTAAAGTGGTAGACTCACTTGTCTAGTAGTGATCCATAACATATAACTTATTAAAAAGACATAAATATCTATGTTTTATATGAACTAGGAATAGTAATGTAAAATCACGTAGCTCAAACTCCACACGTGTAAATAGGTACTAAAGCAATGTTATCTCTAAGTTTTTTTTTTGAAAAATATACCACTTGATTTTCTAGAGATAAGTGTTATTCTTTTAAAAAAACTCAACAACAATTTGGTACTGTTCGATGACAATACATATCTAAGAGCAAGGAAAAGCAATGGCTACGTGAAGAACTACAAGGAGGGCACTAGGTCGATGAGCAAAGAAAGGTTGTTTGGTTGCCTACAATTTCTCAAACTCGCATCATGTATGCAACTTGTGGGTTGCTTGGTTGCCTTCATCAGCCACAACCTAAATGGATGCAAATTTACCCTCAGGATTGGGCTGAGCAGATACATAGAGGGTGAGCGTCTTGGCATGCAGGCTAGCTAGATGCAAGAGAGTGCACTCGTGCGTGCAAGGGCTGCACCTGCCGGTGTAGGCGTTGCACCTCCAAACCTCCACTCCCATCCTCTCACATCCTTCATCGTTGCCTCCCTATCCCGCACTCCTTCCCATACCGCACCACCGGCATCATTCTCCCCATCTCGTACCCCACTGTTGTTGGATCATATGTAGCCCGGATACGTGAATACGGATACGGATACGCGATACCGCGATACTTCGATACGGCATTTTCCAAAAAACATGGATACGGCGATACACGCACACATATATATATATAAATTAGGCAGAACTAACCACAATATCTTGCCTCGGCAGAAAAAGTGTTGTTATTGCACAGAATTACATGCATGTGCAAGCATGCAAGTTCATGTGTTTGTAAACAACCAGATGTTGATGCTTGACAGAATTCCAACGTATACCAACAGCCAAAATGTACAATGTCAAAAAAATTTTATGCAACTACATTATTGTATTTAACACCACAGAAACATAATAAAATGAATTCAATATTACTATCCATCAGCAAATTCAACATTAACACAATCACACAAACAAGTAAAACACCGCAATTATTCACTAAACAACACATCACTATCACATTTAGTATTGCACAATGTACAAAGAAAAAATAAATGAAGCAACAGCCGAACTGAACAGAAGTACAGAATAAAATATAACCTGCTTTTGGCCTCCTCCTGCTCAGTGCTCACTGCTCGCCTGTTCACTACTCGTTGCCTCGGTTGCTCTTGGCTCCTGTAGTCCTGCTCACTGCTCGAAGCCTCGAATAGAACAAAGGCTGATGCAGTGCTGCGGATGGAGGAATGGGGAGCTGCAGCGGACCATCGGTGGCCAGATGCCCAGACCTACTCTCGGGTGCCCAGATCTACTCTCGGGTGCTCGCTCGGGTGCTGCTCACTGCCCGGAGGAGTGCGGCGGCCCTAGCCCGGCAGCCCCCAAGATACCAAGCTCCGGCGGCGGCTCTAGCCCCCAAGCCACAGCGGCGCGGGGAGATGGGATGTGGCACGAGAGAGAGGGAGCGCGGCGGCGGCCGGCGGCGACTGGCGGCGCTCTCGAGTACTGACTCGAGCTTGAGTGCAGGCGAGTTAGGGCACACTGGTAAGTCGCGGGCGTCGGGGGAAATCTTCCCTGTTTCGCGTATCCTACGGTGTCCGATACGTATCGGAATTATTTTAATTATTTGGAAAATTAAAAAATACCGGATACGCACCGGATACGTATCCGGACGTATCCGATACGTATCCGGAGACGAATCCGATACGGGTACGTGGGTTTTTTGAAGTATCCGAGCTTCACTGGTTGGATCCCTTGGCTAGCCATCGGATCCTGCACCTAGGCGCCTTCCTCGTTAATCGTCGCTAGAGATCGGCGATGCTAGGGAGGACGACTAGGGTCGGCGACGTTAGAGGTGACTCCGGTGGGGGAAATGCTGATGCCAAAGAGGATGGCGGGGACTGACAACACATGGGAGGACATGCGGCCGTGCGGGGAATGACGACGCCGGGAGGATGGCGGGGAATGACAGTGTTGAGGAGCTAGGGTGGCGATGTTTTCTTTCTGCATTGCGGTGAGGATGGTGAGAAGAAAAATAGGTGCACGAAGGGGTATTTTCTTAATGACAAAGGTGAATAATTTTCACCAAAAGCTGACTGTGAAAGTTGTGGAATCAAGGGTATATCAACTTTCAAATTTATACTGCGAGAAGATGCAACTTTAAAAAAGTTGGTTAGCTCAGGAACCCATTTGATTTAGCTTGCATCTTCCTAGCCAAGTAGGTTAGAGATTCTAATTTCAATGTATATATTAAAAGTAATTATAATAGACATACAATCTAGAATTGCAAAGTCTAAGCAACATATTTATACTATTACTGTTAGGTCCATTCGGGATAATAGGTCACGTGTCTTATGGGCAACTAACCCATGGGCATGTAATCATGGGCCTACTATTTGGGCTTCGATCATTGAAGCCCAAATTCCACATGTTCTAACAACTTGCCCAATAATTTCGGCTGGGTACTTAAGCCCAATATCTCTCTCAGCAATAGCCACAACCCATCGTTACACCAAAGTCACTCCTGGTGGACCCTAGATGGTAGTCTCACTTTCTTCCCACGACTACTGTCGCCTCCTCTCTCTCCTTTGCCGACTTACTCGTGGTCCCCAAAGCCACATCGTCGGTTCACTACGGGACACACCATGTTTGCCGAGTATCAAAAACACTCGGCGAAGCTTATTTTGCACTCAGCGAAGGCTTCGCCAAGTGTTGCACTCGGCGAAGGCGTCATCGGCAAAAAAAGTTCGCCGAGTGTTTTTGTTTGCCGAGTATTTTTTAAAAACACTCGGCAAACAAATCTTTGCCGAGTGCCCGAGATATTGCACTCGGCAAACTCTAGCGCACTCGGCCAACTCGCTGTTTCCGGTAGTGGTTGTTTCTTATGTTGTAATCCATCGTAGTTGCATTGTCCACCTATGTACGTACGTAACTGCTCGTGTCATTTTGCTGCCATTCCTCTGTTGTTTCTGACTTTTCGCGCATTCACGTCGCCATCCCCTGTTCGGTTGTTCCTCTACCGGAGTATGCCATCCATCGTCGCCTGCCCGAGAGTGTGATGAAGTCACCGTGTGTCAAAGCCCAAGCTAGCGAGCTCCTCGATCCTCGCCTATGTCACTGCGAGCACGATCGATCCGCCCACGCACTATGTGCTAGATTCGACGCCACTTCCCCTTCGACACTGGAGCATCGCCGGTCGAGCTAGTCACTGCCATCACTGGTAAGCACAACATCAGCTAGTGTCAGACTTGTCATCGTTTTGTCTACCTGTCGTCGCTTCTCGATCGATCGGCTTCACCGCTAGCAAGGTAGTGCACTACCACAGAAACAATGTTTACTGACATAGGTTTAGTGATAGGTAAAAGACATGCGTCAATAATATATTTTTAGTGACGAGTTGTTTCACACACGTCAGTAATGTTACATTATTAGTGATGAGTCGTAATAGGACCCATTAGCACAGAATGGGCACCCTAATTAGTGACGGGTAACACCCATCACTAAAGATTGCCCCCTATGGTCACAGTCTATGTTCAGACCCATCACTAAACCGTAAGGCAACCTTTACTGACATCCTTATGTGGATAATCACCCCTGATGACTCATTGGGGGATGGTAATAGCATATATGGACTTAGTTCAAAACATACATCGTAAGTTGTTACAATAAATATACAACTAATTAAGAGTGGCGCTAGGTTTGGACTGATATGCATGTTTAAGGTGATAAACTCACTTGTATAGTAGCGACCCATGAACCTATAACTTATTAAAAAGACATATATATCTATATTTTATATGAACTAGGAATAGTAATGTAAAATCATGTAGCTCAAACTCCAAACATATAAATAGGTCCTAAATTAATGTTATATCTAAGTTTTTTTTTAAAAAAATATATACCACCTGATTTTCCAAATATCAGTGTGAAGACGTGTGTGAAGGGGTATTTCTTACCGAAAGTTGGTGTACCACCTTTCAAAATTGTGTTGCGAGAAGCTACAACTTTAAAAAAGTTGGTTAGCCCATGAACTTGTTTAGTTGAGCTTCCAGCTTCCCAGCTAGGAAACCAGTCGGAAAAGTTAAATCAAAGGAACTTGTAAATGTTACAAGTGATTATAATAGATGTACTGTCTAGACCACCTAAAATTTGAAATATTAGTGTTAGAGAATCTACGAGAGACCATCTAAATTCTATTCTCTAAATCTTATATAGGGATTGTCTAAACTCTATATATCACTAAAAATTAATTAATCTACAATAGTTTTACTATAACCTCAATCCCTATTTTTTAAATCCTACAGATACGGACTATAATCTGTAATAATTTTATGTGAAGTTGTCATACCTTCAAATATGTGTATAGTTCAGTCTATAACAACACCCAACACACGGGGGAAAATAATATGTGTAGAAGAGAAAAAATATGTGTGAATGAAAATAGGGACTAACCAAGCTAATCTTATATCTGTGAGAGATGAATAGTAATTTAGAGAACATATTAAAAAATAAACTCATTTATAGAAATAATTAGAGTTTTATTTTTTACCAATATATATAAATTCAAATTTAAATAGCCATATAATATGTTACTTGTCTTGTGGCCAACTAACCCATGAACACGTAAACATGGGCCTACTATTTGGGCTTCAGTCATTCGAGCCCAAATTCCATAGGTTCTGACAACTCGCCCCAATAATCTAGGCTCTCCCAACAACAGCCACAACCTTGCGTTGCATCCAAGTCACTGCTTGGTGGACCCAGCTGGCAGTCTCCCTTTCTTCTTCCTGCGACCGCCGCCTCCTCCTCCTCTCTGCTTTGCCGACTTACCCGCGGTCCCCGGAGCTACGTCGTCGCTCCTCCGTAATCCATCGTAGCTGCACCGTCCACCCCCGTACGTACGTAACCGCTCGCGTCGTCCCGCTGTCGTTCCACGTGTTTGCCTTTAGAGAGACCTCTGCTGTTTCCGACTTTCCGCGCGTCCACGTCGCCATCCCCCTGTTCGGCTGTTCCTCTGTCGGAGTACGCCAGCCATCGCCGCCCGCCTGAGAGTGCGCCGGAGTCGCCGCGCGCGCGGTAGATCCCAAGCTGGCGAGCTCCTGCTCGATCCTCGCCTCTGTCCATGCAACACGAGATTGATCTCTACCAGGCAACAAGAGAGTTAAATGTGGAATATATTATACACTTTATTAACTAAACGATTTAGTATAATTTGCTTAGTCCTACCATTTATTATTGATATTATTGGCTTTGGTTTTAGCACAACTAAATTATTTATTTCAGTATTATTTTCCAGATTCCGGAGTATCGAGGACGTACAGACTCTTGACTTTTAATATGAATCTTTGAGATTTATTTAGAAATTTTTGAAATATTTATACGGGTGTAATCCAAAATTCCAACAACTATCCCGTGCGAGCTAGTGTCATCCGACTAGATTGAAAAGAGGCACTACAAAGATCGACAAGCAAATCATGCCAGTCTTTATTAATATTCTTAAATTATTTTCACGTACATTGCATGCATGTAGCGATCTGATCTTACACTCCAATGATACATAGTGAGATAGATAACTAGGTGAGGATGACGGGTATAGCCTTGAGAGGGACAGCCATAACAAGGATATCGTTGCTTGTGTACCTCTCGGTGACGTCGACATCCTCAGGTGAAATGCCTTGGGGCAGCCGCCACTCGAACGCATGCAGCAACGACGCCACCGTGAATGGCACGACGAGCTCTATCATTGGTAATGCCGGGCACAACCTACGGCCAGACCCTAGTGGGATGAACTTTGGCTCCTTCCCCCACAAGTCCAGTTTCGGCCCTGTCTTGCCCAAGAAACGCTCAGGCAAGAACTCGTCGGGCCTCTCCCATGCGGTAGGGTCACGCATGATCGCCCACGAGTTGAAGATCACCGTCATGCCCTTGGGCACGACGTAGCCGCCGTCCTCCACCGCCAGGTGCGGCAGTAGGAGAGGTGCCACTGGCATGGGTGCAGCCGCATGGACTCCTTCACCGTTGCTTGGAGGTATAGAAGTCTCACCACGTCGGCCTCCGTGATCGTCTCCTTGCCTCCAAGGGTGGTTTTCATCTCCTCACGCGCGGTGGCCATCACCCTCGGGTTGCGCAGCAGCTCCGCCATTGCCCACTCCACCGTGATCTTGGTTGTCTCGGTCCCCGCTGCTAGGATGTCAAAAAGCATGGATTTCACTTGGCCCCTAGTGAGACTGCCTGTGGACATGAGCAGGAGGAGTGAGTCTAGGACGTCCATGCGCTTGTCGTCATCGTCGATGGCAATGGCCTCATCCAACCTGCAGTCAATTATCTTGTCTATGATATCAAAGACTCGACTCATGTGCATGGTTGTCCAGTGGCGAAAGCCTTGTAGATCTAGTGGTCGGAGCAACGGGAAGAAGTCAGACACATTCGGCTTTGCAAGTAGTGCGACGATCTCCTCCAAAACCTCCCTGAGGTTGGTGTGGAGATCCACGGAGAAGAGCACATTCGACAAGAGGTCGAACATACCATGGTACAGGACATGGCCGATGTCAACCTCCTGCAGAGCACGCTGATGGAAGCAACTCACCATGTCCTGCACCTTGCGCTCGCGGGCTCCGCGCGCTGCACTGAGGCTGCGTGGCGAGAAGATGCGCGAGGCAGCGATGCCGCGTAGGGTCTTCCACATGGGATCGTAGCTCGGCAGCCACACCATGGACCGTTCCGAGTGTGCGAGCGCTCTCCTCGTGTCCGGCACAGTGCGCGCTGCAAGCCTGCGGTCGTGCTTGGTGAACGCTTCCCACGCAGCATCGCGCGAGGAGACGAACACGGTGGTGACGACGCCAAGCCTTAGTGTCATTACGGGGCCATGGGTGTGTGCCAAGCTCGCGAGGCGGTGGTGGAGGTTGCCGCCGCGCAGATCAAGTAGGTTGCCGACGATGGGCAGTGGTCTAGGGCCGGGTGGGTGGTGCCACTGGCCATGGCCAGCGGCACTCGATCTTCTGTTTGTTATCACGTAGATGAGGAGTGGGACAGCAAGTGTCATACATAAAAACAACGGCAGCAGCTCACACGCCATTTTGTTTCGTTGGAGACTTGAAGTCTTTGAATTGTAAAGAGGAATATAGTCTATTGGATTAAGTGATATTGATTACATTGAGTCTCATGTGAGTGGTATATATAAAGGTACATGTAGAAAGATAAAATAGTCAATCTACAAATAAGACAAAAGAAGATATAATCTGATTCTTGCTAATCTTATCTCTAAGATAGCATCTCCAACAGATATATATGCTATAAATCTCACTAAATGTAAATATAGATATATTCAACAGTATCCCTAAATAATTTCCTATCTTAAATGATCCCCTAACAAGAACATATCCAAGAGATCTTCTAAAATTAATTTCCCAAAATCTCATATAGGGGATATTGTAAACTCTATCTCTCTCTAAAAACCAATCAATCAACAACATATTCCCTTAATCTCAATCCCTATCGTTTAAATTTTTGACCATTAATAGTTTCGGCTATAGTTAGTTGGAAAACATTAAAATATTATGAATAATTTTTTCTTTAAAAATACTTTATAATCTCATAATTTCTAAAAAATATAAACTTATAGTAATACAAAATCATGTTTAAAATTACACATAAAAATGTATAAGATCAATCATCCCACACGTAATAACACGCAAGAGAGAAAACGGTGTGCATGCAAGAGAAAAAATATGTGCGAACAAAAATAAAACTTGTCTAAGTTAATCCTATATTTGAACACATAGAGGGGGTGTTTGGATCCATGAGCTAAATTTTAGCCCGTGTCACATCCGATATTTCAACATTAATTTGAAGGACTAAATATGAACTAATTATAAAAATAATTGCAGAATCAGAGACTAAATCACGAGACAGATTTTTAAAACCTAATTAATCCATAATTAGCAAATTTTACTGTAGCATCACATTGTCAAATCATGGTGTAATTAGACTCATTAGATTTATCTCGTAAATAATTCTCCGATTATAAATGAGTTTTGTAAATAGTTTACAGTTAATACTTCAAAATAGTATTTAAACATCGGATGTAACAGAGCTATCAAACACCCTAGAGTCACTTAAGTAAGATTTCTTTTTTACTGTCCCTAGATTCGTTCACCCTTGTCTTTGCTTTTCGCGGGTTACGATCTTCTCCAGTCCACGTACGACCGCGAGTTGAAGATCACGACGTACGACGATGTCCTCCACCGCTAGGTGGCAGCAGGAGGGGTGCAGCTGCCGCATCGACTCGTGTGATGCCACGGTTTTCACCGCTCACCGTCCTATGCACTCGGCGAAGTCTATATTGCACTCGGCGAACCCTCACGTCGCCGACACGGCTAGTGCCGAGTGGGGTTCGCCGAGTGTGGCACTCGGCGAAGCCTTTGCCGAGTGCATTGTGGGCTTCGCCGAGTGCCCTAGACACTCGGCAAATGTGGCTGTTCCCATTGTGCAGCAGTCATCTTCTCCGATGCCACCGCATCATTTCCTTGCCCCGCCAGCCAACGTGTCATGCGTGTCGGTCGCCCTGCATTCACGCGCCGACGCCTTCAGCCACAGTAGCCACACCATAGGCTCCATCTTTGCGCTGCAAGTATATAAAACCAGGAAACAACCTGGTGTCCGCATCACTTGCCACACCTAGGAGGCTAGGACCTCCCGGCCGTTCTCCTCCTGAGCCTCCATCGTATCTCCCCGGAGTTCTTCGTTGGCTGCTGGAGTCCGTGCACCACCACTATCGGTAAGAAACAAAATCCATCATCTACATTGCTCCATTGTTAGAGATCAGTGCTGGAGAAATGTCGTTCAAGGTCATCTTCAACCTCCAGCCAACTGCCAGGCCCGCATGTCTGCGCGCATGCGCTGCCGCGTGCCAGCTGGTGTGCTCCCGCAGTCAGGGCGCGTGCCTGGGCTCGGTCCACGTCGCGTGGACCCTCTGCTCTATGCGTCGCGTTGCACCGCCTGGGTCCCACTGGCCAGCACCGTGCGCCAGTCGCTCCCTGGCATTGGGCCCCACCTGCCAGACACACCCGCCACTCCCCCGCACTGCATAGCCGGGCCGGTTCTGCCGGCCCCAATTTTCTATTTTCTGAAAATAAAAACAGCCCGGCCCGCTATAGTAAGCAAACGTGCCTTTTCCATTTTATAAATCAGAAAATATTCAATAATTCATGGAAAATTAGTTTCAGCTCCGATAAAATCCTCAACATTTATTTAGGACAGAATAAAACGTTTTTTTTATAAAATTTATGGTATGTTTTTATAAAACTGTTTTTGTATAGTAGTTGCCAATCCGAGGACTCAAGATCTCAATCATCTTGACATATTCTTTAGACTAAGGCAAGTCTTTCTTGGATCATGTTTGATCCTATGCTTTTCTAAATTACTTATATACAAATGCATGTTTAGTACACGCACACATATACTCAAAATTATCATTACAGAGCATGATTATATCAATTAAAACATAAAACTAATCACGCTAGTATTTCTTTGTAGAACAAATTATGTATATGCCACTAAAAATTTACCGATTCTCATACCACTTAAAACTTGTTGTTTTTATATATGCCGCTACTTTAGTTTTTCATGTCCATATATGCAATTGTCATTAGTTTCAACCATTAGTCATTAGTTTTTTTCAAAATACTAAATTGTCCTTAGCTTACAAAGCTAGATAACTATCTTTGTTTCCAACCGACCTTATTTGCGCTGAATTGAAAGAGTGATTGATATGCGTGTACCGGCTAGAGCAAGTGATAGTTGATCACATAGCTTAAGTTATCCTTGATTTTTTAAAAATAAGGGCAATTTTGACATTTAAAAAAAATTAATATTGACTAACGGTTAAAACTAACTGCAATGACATATATGGACACATAAAATTAAAGCAGTGACATATATGAAAACAACAAGTTTTCAATAGCATACGTGAAAACCGGTGAACTTATATTGGTATATATGAAATTTTCTCTTCTTTGTATGTTGATAACATTATTAACTTTTTAACCTCAAAGATTGGTACATCCCCTTACTAGTATTATGATGTGGGTTATACACAATCAATTTTTTATCTTTATTTCGTATCAAATGTAATCATTGAAACAAATGAATTAAAATGAGTTTCGAAAAATGTTTTGAAAATGGTATGAGTACCAGTTGTGTTAAAAGCAAATAAAGGAGTGTTTTGGGTAAAACTTGTCGTGAGTCATCGTCGTCTTTCGGGGCCGGCTTCAAGTTGCCCATAAGGACCGATTCCTTAGGAATAAATGTTATGCAAACCAATGTGTGACCTTAGTAGATTTAGGATCACTTGATTACCAATAGATGTAAAATTGTTGGGGTGTCTCGTGGGTTTGTGAAGTCCTACTCGGACGTGGTTTTGTGATGAATTGTTGGAGATGGAGGAAGGATGGAGTAAAGGCGTCTGAGCACACGTGGGATTTTAGGGGAGAAGTATATAAGGCTCCCTAAACCTTGGTCGATAGGTTATTCTAAGTCGATTTTGAAAATGCCTTGTTACAAACCTGTTTGTGCTTTAATTCTTAAAAACTATAAAGGTCCATTTACGATACCCCATTGCCTTCTAGGAAAGTAACAATTGAAATTAATATGGATCGTTGATTAAGTAGGTTTAAAATAATTAATTAAAACTGAGCTAATCGGTTTAATTATAGAAAGTAATATCCATGCATGTCACCTTCACTGAAGGTTTGTTGATTATTTATTTTTTCTAATGTATGCAATAATTAATCTGCTAGAATACAATGAGATAAATTAATTACTGCAAGTATATAAACTCGTACATATTAAAGAAAAATTATATGACCTATTACCTTTACGATATTAAATCTGAATCATTGGATTATTCAGATTATACGGTTCATAAGATTCGTAGACGTCATAAAATTCTCAACTACAATCGTATGTGAGGATTTGTTTTTTCGTAAAATGGCCACCAATCTATGAGTAAATTAAAGGCTTAAAGCACTGCCACTATACACCGTAGAAAGAGACTGCTCAGATCCCTCCTTCCCCTCCTCGTAGCACAGGATAATTAAGCATCTAGTTACCTGTTTTTCGTGAAAAACAACTTTTTTAGTATAGATTTGGAAGCACATTGGACCATATTTATCTACTTTACTTTTTTGTTTTTCTATTTTTAATACAAATTAGATAGCATGAATTCAAGGTGTCTTAATTGATCTAACATTATTATTGTTTGTATTGTATTGCATAATTTCATGAGATAACTATGTAATTGTTGGTTACTTTATAAGATAGACTATTAATTTTGTTATTTATCTAATATATGTTCCACTTATTTAGTTGCATTAATATTGACCATTTCCTATTTATATATATGTATAGAATATTATAATGATGAAAATTATGTTAGTTATAAAAAACAGTCAGTCCACAATAATTTTTTCATAGCAATTTTAACTAAACAATTTTTATTTTTTCATAGTAGACAATTCACAATAATTTTTTTACAACAACCATGGTAGCTTTTTCACAACGGAACCAAAGGCACCTTTAGTACGAGATTATTGTCAGAACCATGGACAAGACTGCACATTTCATCACTGGTAGGACTCTTGCTGCTAACGGCGATGCTCGAGAGGACGACGACGAGCTTTGCATGCAGGCGCAGGGACTCATGTTCGGCTACAACGTCTCCATGGTGCTCGGTGCGGCAATCCAGCTCGGCCTTCTCGACGCGCTCGTCGACGCGGCTGATGGAAATGCCGCGGTGACCGCGGCTGAACTCACCGAGAGAATCCAGCAGCTGGCCGCCGGCCCGCCGCCGCCACGACGGACAAAGCCGGTGTGGCTGTCACGGTGGACCGGATTCTCAGGTATCTCGCGTGCTTCAGGGCCTGTTTGGGAACTTCCAATCCCAGCCCATTCCCTGGGGATGGGCCGGGATTTTGAACTAAAATCCCGGCCCATCCCCAGGGAATGGGCCGGGATTGTGGGCTCCCAAACTAGCCCTCAATGTTGTTAGGTGCTCCACTGAGACGGGCCCCGACGGCACAGCCGTGCGGCGCTACATGGCAGCGCCGCTATGCCGGTGGGTCGCCGGAAACAATGGCGTCCAAGGGTCGCTGTCTCCCTTTGCTGTATACCTCGTCGACGAGGATCACTTATTACCCTGGTATATATATACACCCACATATATTCTCTTGTTACGACACTAATATATATTAGTTGATTACGTGTGCGTGCAATAAATTAAGGCATCACCTGCTGGCGGCGGCGGTGGCAGGCGGCGGGCCGACGACGGCGTTCGAGAGGGCACACGGGTTGCCCTACTACGATTACATGGCGAGAAAGAACCAGCGGCTGTCGGCGCTGTTCGACAACGCCATGGCACAGCACTCGGTGATTCTGGTCACCAAGATGCTCGAGCGCTTCAAAGGATTCGACGGCGTCCGGCGGCTCGTCGACGCTGGTGGCGGCACAGGCTCCACCCTGGGGATGATCACCTCCCGGCACAAGCACATCACTGGCATCAACTACGACCTGCCTCATGTCATCTCTCAGGCCTTGCCCTTTCCAGGTGCGTGCGTACGTAGCGTGCATGAGATCGACTGATCTATTCGTCACTAAATAAAATTAAATAATGACACCTGCAGGCGTGGAGCATGTAGCTGGAAATATGTATGAGAGCGCGTACCCGCTGGAGATGCAGTTCTTTTGCAAGTATGTTCGTTTACCGACAATATTAATTTACAAATTAAAGAGACTGGAATTTCTCCGGATCTGATTTTTGAATCGTGGCAATTAATGACGTGTTAATTATATATGCCTGCTGTTTGGAACAACATACGTTACACAAAAGTTATAGGCTTTGTATTCTGTGCACAAAACTTCATCCGTGCACAAATACACGAGTCTCATCATAGTCCCACGTCCAAAATCTAATAACCCTGATTCGAAGAAGTTTTTTGCAAACTTGCATGGAGAAGCGGAGGTGCACTACGGAAGGACTTTTTTTGTGCAAAAATGAAGGGTCGTTGAATTTTGGATGTGAAGATGCGACGAGGCCGGTTTGTGTATTTGTGCACGAAGAGAGTTTTGTGCACGTGATATGAAACCCTAAGTTATAAGTTATAACCGTTATGGGCACTCACAACGTAACCCTCCACCTCCGGTCCTCCAAATCAGTTAGTTTTCGTTAAATAGTAAAAGATGACGTGGTAAGAAATTTATTGAAAAAAAGAAAAAAATGGAAATTGGGTCTCGCGTGTAAAATTTATACGATATCCAAAGAAACAAATGAAAATATTATGAGAATACAGGTGAATGGATACAAATTTATTTTGAAAAAACTATTTACGGGGAAAATATAGTGTTTATGTATAATATCTAAATAAAATAGAAAGTAAAACACCAAATTTATTAAATTCAAATTTTGAAGATGCAGCGAAAAAATAAACTGAATTAATTACATTGCTTCTCTTTCTTTTTATCTCTTCTAATTTATTAAATCCAAATTTTTTTAAAAAAGAATAAACATATCTTACATGTATGATAGACAAAAATAGCTAAACTTACTGGAGAAATTGTATTAGTGATATGAATTTATGGAAAAATAGAACATTTTTTGGTGTTTCTCTCTCCTCTCAAAGAGTGGTTTGTTTATTTTTTTAATATTTTAATATTTAGTTCAATATTTTTTATTCTTAAATAATTATCATCATTATATTTTTATCTATAATCTACTCGTTACATCTCATGTATACTTTATTTTTAAATTAAAACAATAAATTAGTGGTAAAAACATTAGAATAAGATAATTCTTTAAAATAAACTCATGTCTGTGAATTTTCACGGTCGGTGATATATAATTCATGCAACATTAATCAATTCATATATATATTCATGCACTTGCAGTGGATCCTCCTCATGCTGAGCGACGAAGACTGCATCAGGATTCTGAAGAACTGCCACCAGGCTCTCCCCGAAGACGGAAGAAAGGTGATCATCGTCGACGGCCTTCTGCCGGAGCACCCTGACACAACTCAAGCTGCTCGGGATTCATTCACCCAAGATATGTGCGTGCTTACCCAATTCGGAGGTAAGCAGAGGACGGAGAAGGAGCTCGCCAAGCTTGCCAAGGAGTGTGGTTTCAATGGTGTTGTCCGGTCAACCTACATATTTCTCAACTTCTACGCTATTGAGCTCAGCAAGTAGCTACCTGCTGTACGTCTTATATACTACACCCGCGGGCGTATATATGTAGTGTTGGATAATCTAGTTTGTTTTCAAGTTAATTTAGTTTATTTCGCATGTTCGTTGTTGCCGCTCGTTTAGTTGGAGTTGCATTGGCCGAGTCCTCTGCATGTAATTTGCGGCATGTAGAGTTATGCGTAGTGTGCGCGGACCCCCACAGTAGTGGCGGAATGGCCGGGCCCCAATTTCTTCTCATGCTTAAATTTGCGGTCTGGGCACGCACTCGCCCAGTGCTCAGTGCTCCCGCAAACAAAGCATCCACCTTCTTTGTTGCCCTTTTTCTTCTTAAATGTGGATGTTTGTTTAGGCTTTACGTTCTCTTGCTTGTTCTTCTTCTTGTTGTTACGAGATGCATTATTGGAATTTTTCTTCTGTACCATATTGGCACTAGAAGACTCAATTCCTTTCCCGCGTGTGTCCTTTGCCCTCGCCCTCTCCTCAACATCAAGAGTACCAATGAGTTCAGCCACGGTGAACTCTTGTCTCTTGTGCTTTAGAGAGGTAGCAAAATCCCTCCAAGAAGGTGGCAACTTGGCGATAATACCGCTGGCCACAAACTTGTCGGGTAGCACACAGGGAAACTGTTCGAGTTCTTTTGCTAGAGCCTGTATCTCATGAGCTTGTTCGACTACAGGACGGTTTTCAGCCATCTTGTAGTCGTAGAACTGCTCCATCACATACAGCTCACTACCAGCATCAGAAACACCGAACTTTGCCTCAAGCGCATCCCATAACTCTTTGCCAGTTTTGAAGGTTAGGTAAGAGTCCTGGTATTTTTCAGCAATTGCACTGATCACGGCACCTCTGAAAAGGTTATCAGCAACCTTAAAGGCCTGTCCTTGAGGAGACGCATCAAATGTCTCTTCCTCAGAACTGCCTGGGGCCAAATCCCCATGCTTGCCTTGTGCCACGTGAAAGCAGTTCATAGCCGTCAACCATAAGACCATCTTATTGTGCCATATCTTATAGCATGTACCGTCAAAAGCATTCGGCTTCAACGCAGCAGCAAAACCACTAACAGAAAAATGCCTAATATCAGGTTTTTGGATTGTTGGGAATTTAGGCATTTTCATGTTAAATTTAATCCATAAATAGCATGCGATTATTATGACGACATAAATAGCAGTAGCTTGAAACATATTTATCATCACACACAAGATGATATAGTTAAAGAAATAGAGCACAAAGGTTGCTAGGATGTACCCAGCGGAGGGACCCATGCTCAAAGCACCGGTTTCTCCATTCACGTTAGTCGTCATAACGTGTTGCTTGATGTAGTCGATCAGGGCTTGATGCAGGACGTTGTTCGCAGTGCAGTCCCACGAACGGGCACCGGGAGGAAGACGATGGCGTGCGTAGCAACCGCGACCACCAGGATGGAGCGAGCAGTCGCGAAGACGCTCCCCAAAAACCTGATCGCCCGCACACCCGGCAGGTGTCTCGATCACGGGCGTGGCTTCGGAGGCCTGCTCTCCCAACTCTCTGTGCGCGCAGAAGGTTGGGACGGGGCTGGTTTGAGGCAACGACGCAAGGAAGAAGAAAGAAGTGTATTGTTCTGTCCAGCTACTGCCCCCTTTATATAGCTCTCATGCAGAGGAAGACGGAAAGCCAACAGTCACCGCAATTAAGCTCGTTCATGAATGGGGAGACGGAAGGCCAACGGTCACCTCTCATGAATGGGGAGACGGAAGGCCAACGATCTCCGCAATTAAGCTCTCTCATGAATGGGGAGACGGAAGGCCAACAGTCTCCGCAATTAAGCTCTCTCATGAATGGAGAGACGGAAGGCCAACGGTCATCGCAGTATTTTAGGGTGGCGCGACACGGTGGCAAAACACGGTTCCATTACCGTCGCCGCGCACGCCCTTAGCCTGTCTCAACTTCTCAATAGACACACAATCAGTTCATCTATTTAAGTTGAGCAAAAGACATGTGAACATTCAATATGGGACTAAAAGTTTTAGTACACCGTAGCATTATTGTAGGCCTTTGCATTTAACGTATTATTGAATAAATCAAAATGGGACAAGCCCATGTATATCCAACAATCCCCACCAATGCGAAGCCACAGAAATGCTCTCATCTTTCAAGCGTTTAATATACCAGTGTTTCGGTGGAGACTGTTAAGTTGAACATCCACCTAGAGCAAAGACTACACTTATTCACAACTGTACAATGGACTATGCCTTGAATTGACAGTTTTGTGTGTAATAAGTTTCATCCAAGTCATTTACTGATACTAGGTTGCCAAACGCATCCCCTCTGGTTGGAGCATATAAGTCACACTCCAGCGCCTTTTATGAGTATCTAGAGATTACCCAGATCTCATAAACTGTGACTAGCAGTTGAACTCATATAGGTGTGTTCCTCAAAAAATGTTCTGTAGGACAACATCTTTGCTTCAACAAGCCACTTGGAACACATTAAGGTGAAAACACCAACCTGCCATACAGCTAGGAAAGAAATACATCTGAAATGGACCTTGTTAAGGGTCTTTCCTCTGAGACTACCACTAGCTTGTTTCACCATTCTAATTCACGGGATCTCCGATCACAAAGAATAGGTTACCACCATGATAGACTTCAAGTGGGTCTCAAGCCCATCTCACTCGATGCAATATCTATCACATTGCGTGATAGTCCCTTAGTAAATTGATCTGCCAGATTTTTAGACGTATGGACATAGTCCAACGCTATCACTCCGGAGTTTCTCATTTTTCTGACAGATTTCAAACGCCTCTTTATGTGCCTAGTCGACTTCATGTTATCCTTAGAACTGTTCACCTTAATAATCACTGTCTGATTATCACAGTTCATAGAAATAGCCGGCACAGGTTTTTCAACCACCGGTAAATCCATAAGGAGTTCACGAAGCCACTCAGCCTCAACCGAGACGGTGTCCAACGCTGTGAGTTCTGCTTCCATAGTTGACCTCGTTAAAATGGTCTGCTTGCAAGACTTCCAGGAAACAGCACCACCACCTAGTGAGAACACATATCCACTTGTGGCATATATCTCATCAGCATCAGATATCCAGTTTGCATCACAATAACCCTCCAGTACCCTCGGGTACCCGGTATAGTGAATGCCAAAGCTCATTGTCCCTTTTAGATAGCGCAATACTCTCTCAAGAGCACGCCAATGATCATCTCCCGGATTTGACACAAACCGGCTGAGTTTGCTCACAGCAAACGAGATGTCAGGCCTCGTAGCGCTAGCCAAATACATGAGCGAACCAATTATTTGGGAATATTTTAATTGATCCTTAGCTATTCTCCGATTTTTCCTCAATTTCTTGCTAGGATCATAAGGCGTAGGAGCAGGTTCACATTCGCTAAACCCAAAGCGACTCAAAACCTTTTCCACATAATGGGACTGCACAAGTGTGATCCCACCATTGCCTTCTCTCAATAGCTTAATGTTAAGGATAACATCAGCTTCTCCCAAATCTTTCATCTCAAAATTATTGGACAAAAAATACTTCACTTCCTTGATCATGTCAAAGCTAGTGCCAAAAATCAGTATGTCGTCAACATAAAGACACAAGATAACTCCCTCGCCCCCACCATACCGATAATAAACACATTTATCTGCTTCGTTCACAACAAAACCGACAGATGTCAAAGTTTTATCAAACTTTTCATGCCATTGCTTGGGTGCTTGTTTAAGACCATATAATGATTTCAATAATTTACACACCATGCCTTCTTGACCATTTGCTACAAACCCCGCAGGCTGCTCCATGTAAATCTCCTCATCTAACTCTCCATTCAGGAAAGCTGTTTTAACGTCCATCTGATGGACGAGAAGACCATGAGAGGCAGCCAAGGAAAGTAACACACGAATCGTGGTCAATCTAGCCACCGGTGAATATGTATCAAAGAAATCTTCACCTTCCCTCTGTGAATAGCCTTTAATCACAAGTCTTGCCTTGTATCTCTCAATTGTACCATCAGGCCTAAGCTTTTTCTTGAACACCCATTTACTTCCAATGGGTTTGCACCCATAAGGACGTTTAACGACTTCCCAAGTACTATTAGACATAATAGAATCCATCTCACTCCTTATTGCTTCCTTCCACAAGTCAGCATCAGGAGAAGAATATGCCTCTTCAATAGTTCTTGGTGTGTCATCCACAAGGTACACAATATAATCATCACCAAAAGATTTTGCAATCCTTTGTCTCTTACTCTTTCGAGTTGTTATACTGTCATCCTCGTCATAATTATTCATATGAGGTTCCTCAATGTGTTCTATCGGAATAAAATGCTCATGGGGTATTTCAGGTTCAGTGCTAGATGTGTCATGTGTAATTTTCATAGGGAAATCACTCTCAAAAAATGTAGTGTCTCTGGATTCCATGATTGTGCCAACTAGCATGTCCGGTACCCCAGAATTTATGATTAAAAACCTATATCCAACGCTGTAGAAAGCATAACCAAGGAAAATACAATCAACAGTTTTAGGTCCTAATTTGCGCTTTTTGTTAATTGGCACATTCACTTTGGCCAAACAACCCCAAGTACGCAAATATGAGAGATTTAACTTTTTCTTTTCCCATTCCTCGAATGGTGTAATTTCTTTGTCTTTTGTGGGAACTTTATTCAGGACATGACATGCAGTCAAAATCGCCTCACCCCACCATTCCTTAGATAGACCCGAAGTCTCTAACATGGCATTAACCAAATCAGTTAGAGTACGGTTTTTTCTTTCGGCAATCCCATTGGATTGTGGGGAATATGGCGGTGTCCTCTCATGAATAATCCCGTGTTCCGCACAAAAATCAGAAAATTCTCTTGGAAAATACTCTCCACCGCGATCAGACCGTAACCGTTTAATTTTCCTCTCAAGTTGGTTCTCAACTTCAGCTTTATAAGTTTTAAAATAATACAACGCTTCATCTTTTGATTTTAACAAATACACATAACAAAATCTAGTGGAGTCATCTATAAATGTGATAAAATAACGCTTGCCACCTTTAGTCAATATTCCGTTCATCTCACATAAATCAGAATGAATTAAATCCAGCGGTGCCAAGTTGCTCGCCTCCGCAGCCTTGTGAGGCTTGCGAGGTTGCTTAGATTGCACACACACATGACACTTAGAAGTTTTGACTAAATCAAATTTTGGGATTAAATTTAATTTTGCTAACCGCAATAGAACACCAAAGTTAACATGACATAGTCGTGAATGCCAAATATTCGACTCATTCGAAATGACATTGTTCACGTCATTATTACACACATCATGCAACGATAAACGGAACAAGCCTCCGCGTTCATAACCTTTACCAACAAATGTATCATACTTCGAAAGTACACACTTATTGGATTCAAACATAAGTTTATAACCATCTCGACACACTTGAGATCCGCTAACTAGATTCTTTTTGATGGAGGGGACATGCTGCACGTTCTTCAATGGCATCGTCTTTCCCGAAGTAAACTTCAGAATGACCGTACCAACACCAAGAACACGCGCAGATGATCCGTTTCCCATCAGCAAGGATCCAGTCCCGCCGACCTGATAAGAAGAAAACAAAGAAATATCAGCACAAACATGAATATTAGCACCGGTGTCAATCCACCACTCAGGCGAATGACAAACTGAAAGAACAGTAGGTAAATAATTACCATACCCTGGTGTTCCTCCACCGGTCTCACATATCACCATGTTAGCTGATTTCTTCTCATGCTTAAATTTGCGGTCTGGGCACGCACTCGCCCAGTGCTCAGTGCTCCCGCAAACAAAGCATCCACCTTCTTTGTTGCCCTTTTTCTTCTTAAATGTGGATGTTTGTTTAGGCTTTACGTTCTCTTGCTTGTTCTTCTTCTTGTTGTTACGAGATGCATTATTGGAATTTTTCTTCTGTACCATATTGGCACTAGAAGACTCAATTCCTTTCCCGCGTGTGTCCTTTGCCCTCGCCCTCTCCTCAACATCAAGAGTACCAATGAGTTCAGCCACGGTGAACTCTTGTCTCTTGTGCTTTAGAGAGGTAGCAAAATCCCTCCAAGAAGGTGGCAACTTGGCGATAATACCGCTGGCCACAAACTTGTCGGGTAGCACACAGGGAAACTGTTCGAGTTCTTTTGCTAGAGCCTGTATCTCATGAGCTTGTTCGACTACAGGACGGTTTTCAGCCATCTTGTAGTCGTAGAACTGCTCCATCACATACAACTCACTACCAGCATCAGAAACACCGAACTTTGCCTCAAGCGCATCCCATAACTCTTTGCCAGTTTTGAAGGTTAGGTAAGAGTCCTGGTATTTTTCAGCAATTGCACTGATCACGGCACCTCTGAAAAGGTTATCAGCAACCTTAAAGGCCTGTCCTTGAGGAGACGCATCAAATGTCTCTTCCTCAGAACTGCCTGGGGCCAAATCCCCAGGCTTGCCTTGTGCCACGTGAAAGCAGTTCATAGCCGTCAACCATAAGACCATCTTATTGTGCCATATCTTATAGCATGTACCGTCAAAAGCATTCGGCTTCAACGCAGCAGCAAAACCACTAACAGAAAAATGCCTAATATCAGGTTTTTGGATTGTTGGGAATTTAGGCATTTTCATGTTAAATTTAATCCATAAATAGCATGCGATTATTATGACGACATAAATAGCAGTAGCTTGAAACATATTTATCATCACACACAAGATGATATAGTTAAAGAAATAGAGCACAAAGGTTGCTAGGATGTACCCAGCGGAGGGACCCATGCTCAAAGCACCGGTTTCTCCATTCACGTTAGTCGTCATAACGTGTTGCTTGATGTAGTCGATCAGGGCTTGATGCAGGACGTTGTTCGCAGTACAGTCCCACGAACGGGCACCGGGAGGAAGACGATGGCGTGCGTAGCAACCGCGACCACCAGGATGGAGCGAACAGTCGCGAAGACGCTCCCCAAAAACCTGATCGCCCGCACACCCGGCAGGTGTCTCGATCACGGGCGTGGCTTCGGAGGCCTGCTCTCCCAACTCTCTGTGCGCGCAGAAGGTTGGGACGGGGCTGGTTTGAGGCAACGACGCAAGGAAGAAGAAAGAAGTGTATTGTTCTGTCCAGCTACTGCCCCCTTTATATAGCTCTCATGCAGAGGAAGACGGAAAGCCAACAGTCACCGCAATTAAGCTCATTCATGAATGGGGAGACGGAAGGCCAACGGTCACCTCTCATGAATGGGGAGACGGAAGGCCAACGGTCTCCGCAATTAAGCTCTCTCATGAATGGGGAGACGGAAGGCCAACAGTCTCCGCAATTAAGCTCTCTCATGAATGGAGAGACGGAAGGCCAACGGTCATCGCAGTATTTTAGGGTGGCGCGACACGGTGGCAAAACACGGTTCCATTACCGTCGCCGCGCACGCTCTTAGCCTGTCTCAACTTCTCAATAGACACACAACCAGTTCATCTATTTAAGTTGAGCAAAAGACATGTGAACATTCAATATGGAACTAAAAGTTTTAGTACACCGTAGCATTATTGTAGGCCTTTGCATTTAACGTATTATTGAATAAATCAAAATGGGACAAGCCCATGTATATCCAACAAAGCTCGTTAGCAAGTGACAAAGCCCATGAAACTTGGATTAGGAAAATGACTCATGTATAAAAAAATATTAGAGCTATATATTTTTAACAAAAATACATAAATTTAAGTATAAAGAGTCATAAATAGTAAGATGCTCTAAATTACCTCTCATTTCACCATTGTACTTTGCTTTTCGTGGGTTCTGATCTTCTCCGGACCGCCCACGAGTTGAAGATCACTGTCGTGCCCTTCGGCACAGCATAGCCGCCGATCTCGACACTGTCCTCCACCGCTAGGTGTGTGGCAGCAGGAGGGGTGCAGTCGCCCCGGTTTTCACTGCTCACCACCCTATGTATGTGTGTGCGCCACGTTGTCAGCTATCTTCTCCGATGGCCGTAGCAGCTATTTTGGATCACGAAAAAGGACGCCTCTGTTCCGATCTTGTTTTTTCAGGTACCTCCATTTCTCGATCAAAAGAGTAGTCAATTAGTACCTGTTATATCATATTCCAATAGCTAGCTTAGCCTACAATGGTCCTTGTTGGTAGCGGCGGAAGGCGGATCCAAGAGGCACACCCCCTGCCGCATGGCTTTATGTATATTTTTTATATTTGTTTATAAATCCTTATATATTTTTAATAAATCCTTATATATTTTTAATATTTTGTTATGATTATGATTTTATATTTAATATTCATTTAAAATAATGAATAATTTATATACATTTATATACATATGTTATTTGTCGTAGCTGACGTATAGTTTAGCCAGTCCCCTAATTTTTTTCTCAATCCACCACTACACGTTGGTCCATGGCTCACCGACGTCGTCAAGCCCCAAATCGCCATTAGGTTCAACGATCTAACCGTTGAATAGATGTAGCCCGGCGAGACGAATCCACTAGGAAAATTTTGTGGCGATCCGAGTTTAAATAGGGGAGATCAGTGCTGGAGAAATGTCGGCTGTCTTCAAACTTCAGCCAACGTCTACCCGAGCACCACCTGTCGCTATCCACGCTGGCCTTGAGGTACGGAAGGCTCACCACGTCGGCCTCCGTGATCGTCTCCTTTCCTCCAAAGGTGGTCTTCATCTCCTCACGCACGCGGTGGCCATCATACTCAGGTTGCGCAACAGCTCCGCCGTTGTCCACTCCACCGTGATCTTGGTCATTTCGGTCCCCACTACTACTCTACTAGGATGTTAAAAAGCATGGATTTCACTTGGCAACGAGTGACACAGCCAGTGGACAAGAGCATGAGGAGTGAGTCTAACGCTATTCACAGTGGTGTGTTTCATAACACTGTTTCCTAGAAATCCACATCAGCTTTGCAACTGAATGAAATACCCTTTCACAGTGGAGAGTTTCATCTCACTATTTCTTAGACTACCTAATGTAATTAAATGCAACTAGCTTTTATAAAATACTCTCTCTCGAATGAAACGATTTGACTCTCAGTGAGCGTTTCAATTCGTTTCATCCGTCTTGGAAACGGGTTAGCACCATGTCATGGTGACGACATTACTTCCTTTTCTTTCCTTATTAATTAAATGTCATGTCAGCAAAAAAATGATGTATCATGGTAATCAATACCATGAAACACCTTATTAAACCCCCATCGTGAATAGCCTAATACGTCCGTGTACTACTCGGCCAACCTGCAATCAATTATCTTGTCTATGATATGGAAGACTAGACTCATATATATTAGGAATAACAGTTCTACCCACGGATATCCGATCCGACGAGCAGGAGTTTGAGTTCAATTTTATGCTCGTGGGTTTACGGTTTCGGGTACCCATTTATTTTTGGGTCGGGTTTGGATTTAGATTTAAACCCACAGGTTTTCATGGGTTTGCCCGATTACTTAAAATTACATAGAGTCCATCTCATTTCCTGTTTATTTCCCGCGATAATGTTATGTTGAGTGATTTAATCATTTCAAACTATGTATTGGTAATGTGATAATCTCCTATTTATTGTAATGTAATTTATATGGAGTATAAACTGAACCTATGGGTGCAGGTTACCCGTCGGGTTTCGGGTACCCGACGGGTTCGGGTTTAATTTTAAATCAACCGTTTTCACGGTTTTGTGTTTGCATGAGTTTCACGTGTTCGTGTTTGCGTGAGTGCTTCGTGGGTGGTTTTCATCAAATTCGTAGGTTTTAGATCTGTTACCATGCCTAATGTGCATGACCATTTAGTGGCGAAAGCCTTGCAGATCTAGTGGTCGGAGCAGTGGAAAGAAGTCAGACATGTTCGGCCTCGCAAGTAGTGCGACAATGTCCTTCAAGAGCTCCCTCAAGTTGGCATGGACATCCACGGTGAATAGCACATTCGACAAGAGGTTGAACATGCCATGGTAGAGGACATGGCCGATGTCAACCTCTCGCTGAGCTCGCCGGTGGAAGCAACTCACCAAGTCCTACACCTTGCACTCGCGGGCATCACGCTGCGTGGCGAGAAGACGTGCGACACCACGATACGGCATAGGGTCTTCCACATGCATGGGATTGTAGCTCGGTAGCCACACCATGGACCACTCCGAGTGTGCGAGCGTGTCTAGCACAGTGCGCGTACTGTAAGCCGACAGTTGTGCTTGGTGAACGCTTCCCAAGCAGCGTCACGCAAGGAGACGGAGAAGGAGCTCGCGAAGCTTTCCAAGGAGTGTGGTTTCACTGGTGTTGTACGACTTATTATATACCAGCGGGCGTATGTAGAAGTGCGTGCTTCTTGAATAACTGCTGCTCTAACGCGCACTACACTTATGTTTATAAATAATGAGCCTTCTTAATGGTGCTCAGATCATTCTTATATATTGAGATAAATTGCTTATCCATATAATTTTTTCACGGCCACAAAAACGTTAATTCAAACCTTAGTGTCACTGCCTGTTCGCTTTAGTTTGTGGTTTTCTTCCCAAATATATAGGAGTGAACCAACGGTGGTTTTCTCACTTATAGTTGTCTCGGAGTAGGATCATAATCAAATAAGGCATGTCGTTAAGAGTAGCAAATTATCAATTTTCTCGATCTTCCATAGTTGTCTAGGTAGTCTTGACAAATACATTGACACGATCATGGTTTCTTTCCATAAAACCTAGCTGAAATACATTAGCAGGTGGCGAAGTCCACAAATCTTGGTGAAGCCTGTTAGCAAGTGACAAAGCCCATGAAACTCGGATTAGGAAAATGACTCATGTATAAAAAATCTTAGAGCTATATATTTTTAACAAAAATACATAAATTTAAGTATAAAGAGTCATAAATAGTAAGATGCTCTAAATTACCTCTCATTTCACCATTGTACTTTGCTTTTCGTGGGTTCTGATCTTCTCCGGATCGCCCATGAGTTGAAGATCACTGTCGTGCCCTTCAGCATAGCATAGCCGCCGATCTCGACGCTGTCCTCCACCACTAGGTGTAGCCGCCCCTGTTTTCACCGCTCACCACCCTATGTCTGTGTGCACGCCACATTGTCAGCTATCTTCTCCGATGGCCGTAGCAGCTATTTTGGATCATGAAAGGACCCCACTGTTCTGATCTTGTTTGTTTCAGGTACTCCATTTCATGATTACTCTTTACAGAAGTCAGGCCTCATCTCATTTGGTTATTTAGTCTTAAATTTTAGTTCGTCACATCAGATATTTAGATGTTATTTTAGAATATTAAACGTAGACTATTTATAAAACATATTTCATAATCGGTGGATTATTCGCGAGACGAATCTAATGTGCCTAATTACGCCGTGATTTGACAATGTGATGCTACAGTAAACATTTGCTAATCATGGATTAATTAGGCTTAAAAAATTGTCTCGTGAATAATCCTCCAATTATGCAATTATTTTATAATCAGTTCAAGTTTAATCCTTCAAATTGATGTCCAAACATCAGATATGACACGGACTAAACTTTAGTCCAAAGAACCAAACACGACCTCAATTGGTATCTATTCTATCATGTTCCAATAGCTAGCTTAGCCTACAAAGGTCCTTGTTGGCAGCGGCGGATCCAGGAGCCGTGCCCCCCTACCGCATGCCTCACGTATATTTTTCGTATATTTCCTGTAATTTTTTTGTAAATTTATCGTCCTTATTAAAATATATTTTGGTATGATTATAATATTATAATTAATATTCATTTAAAATAATGAATAATTTATATACATTTATATATACATGTTATTTGTGGTCGACGTATAGTTCAGTCAGTCCTCCTAATTTTTTTTCTCGATCCGCGCTACACGTTGGTCCATGGCTCGCCAACGCCGTCAAGCCCCAAATCACCGTTAAGTTCAACGATCTGACCATTGAATAGATGTAGCCGAGCAAGATGAATCCACTAGTAAAATTTTGTGGCGATCAAAGTTAAAACAGGGGAGATCGATGCTAGCTGGAGAAATGTCGATCGTCTTCAACCTCTAGCCAACGTCTACCCGAGCACCACTTGCCGCTATCCACGCCGGCCATCATACTCGGGTTGCGCAGTAGCTCCGCCGTTGTCCACTCCACCGTGATCGTGGTCATCTCGATCCCCACTGCTAGGATGTTAAAAAGCATGGATTTCACTTGGCAACGAGTGACATGGCTTTTGGACAGGAGCAGGAGGAGTGAATCTAAGTTGTCCATGTGCTACTCGACCAACCTGCAGTCAATTATCTTATTTATGATACGGAAGACTTGACTCATGTATATTAGGAATAGCAGTTCTACCCACAGGTGCCCAACCTGACGGGTACTAGTTTGGGTTTAATTTTATGTCTGTGGGTTCACGGGTCCGGGTACCCATTTATTTTCGGGTCGGATTTGGATTTAGATTTAAACCCGTGGGTTTCCACGAGTTTACCCGATTACTTAAAATTACATAGAGTTCATCTCATTTTCTATTTATTTTCCGTGATAATGTTATGTTGAGATATGTTGAGTGATTTCAGCATTTCAAACTATGTATTGGTAATGTGATAATATCCCATTTATTGTATATTTTTAATTATATTTATGTTGTAATGTAATTTATGTGAAGTATAAACTGAACTTGCGGGTGCGGGCTACCCGTCGGGTTTCGGGTACCCGGCGGGTTCGGGTTTAGTTTTGAATCAATGGGTTTCGTGGTTCTGTGTTTGCATGGGTTTCGTGTGTTCATGTTTGCAAGCGTTTTATGGGTTTTCTTCGTGGGTGGGTTTTCATCAAATCCATGGGTTTTAGATTTGTTACCATGCCTAATGTGCATGGCCATTTAGTGGCGAAAGCCTTGCAGATCTAGTGGTTGGAGAAGCAGAAAGAAGTCAGACATGTTCGGCCTCGCAAGTAGTGCGACAATGTCCTTCAAGAGCTCCCTCAAGTTGGCATGGACATCCACGGTGAATAGCACATTCGACAAGAGGTCGAACATGCCATGGTAGAGGGGACATGGCCGATGTCAACCTCTCGCAGAGCTCGCCGGTGGAAGCAACTCGCCATGTCTTGCACCTTGTGCTCGCGAGCATCGCGCTGCGTGGCGAGAAGACGTGCGACACCACGACACGGCATAGGGTCTTCCACATGGGATTGTAGCTCGGTAGCCACACCATGGACCACTCCGAGTGTGCGAGCGCGTGACTCGTGTCTGGCACAGTGCGCGTGCTGTAAGCCGACGGTTGTGCTTGGTAAACGCTTCCCACACAATGTCACGCCAGGAGACGAACACGGTGGTGATGACGATGACAAGCCTTAGCATCATTACGGGGCCATGGGTGTTGGTGCCAGGCTCGTGAGGCGGTGGTGCGTGGTTGTTGCCGCGCAGGTCGAGTAGGTTTCTTGACAAACACATGGCCCGGTGTGGGTGCGGCAGGACGAAAAAAATTGAGTGTAGGAGGGCTGCAGGACACCACTCATGTAGCCCACCCTCGGATCGGCATTGTGTGGCACCCAGTCATATCCTATGGTAGCAAGCTACTCTGGGGCCACTTCCTCTACTTCTTAGATGTGATGCAGCACCGCTTGTTTCTTCACTACCGGAAACTGCTTGTTTGTTGAGTGTCCGAGACTTTGCCGAGTGCAATATCTTTGGCACTCAACAAACTTTAAACACTCGATGAACTAATTCTTTGCCGAGTGCCCCCACAAAAATACACTCGCCAAAGCTCGATAGTAATGGTCGTCGCGATGGTGTGTTTGAGCGGACAATTTTTTCAAGTTTGTTGAGTGCTTTTTAAAAAACATTCACCAAAGACAGTGGGTTTACACGAGTGTTTTTTTTAAAAAAAACACTCGGCAAACCCACTGTTTTTTGTGTGTGAGCCTTGTTTCGATGGCGTGTGTGAAATTTTTTATGCGCTCAAAATACAACATATATTATCCCATAAAAAATTCATATTTTTTAGTTCAGTTTGCTATTTTTAATTCATTAAGTATGTTTATAGGATTAAAATTGAAATATGTGAAATTTGAACTACAATTAACTAAAATAATGAACCAAAAATTATAGAAAAATAATATTCATATTTATTAGTATATTTTGAGTTCTTATAAACTAAATTAAAATAAATTTTGAAAAAACTAGGTTATGACACACTATCAGCAACGTAGACCTTAATAGTTTTTTTAATTCTAAAAAATCAAATAAAGTCTAAAAAACATGAGACTTATCATGGTATTATGATATGATACATAGATACTGTGATAAAATTTTAAAAACTTTTTGATAAAGTTGTCACGTATAGTGTTTAGAAATTGGAGATTTTGAGAGGAGAAATTAGAGTCTAGAAAAGAAATGAGATGGGTTTGAAAGCAAATTAATGATTAAATCTTTGTTTGAGCTTGATTTTTTTTTGCAATCAACATACGGAATATATTATCCCATGTAAAAATTTCATATTTTTTATTTCAGTTTTCTATTTTTAATTAATTAAGTATGTTTCTAGGATTTAAATTGAAATAGGTAAAATTTGAACTACAAGTGCCTAAAATAATGAACTAAAAATTATAGAAAAATAATATTCATATTTCTTAGTATATTTTGAGTTCTTATGAACTAAATTAAAATAAATTTTGAAAAAACTATGTTGCGACACTCTATCGACAACTTAATCCTTAATAGTTTTTTAATTCTAAAAAAATAAAATGAAGTCTGAAAAACATAAGACTTATCATATTATTATGATATGATACATAGATACTCTGATAAAAATCAAAAAATGTTTTGATAAAGTTGTTACATATAGTGTTTAGAAATTAGAGATTTTGATAGGAGAAATTAGAGTTTAGAGAAGAAATGAGATAAGTTTTAAAGCAACTTAACGATTAAATCTTCGTTTGAACTTGAATTTTTCTTTTGCGATCAAAATACGACGTATCTTATCCCATAAATGTTTTTGGTACTTTTCTAGGTCAGTTAGCTATTTTTAATTCATTAATTGTATTTCTAGGATTTAAATTGAAACATGTCAAATTTAAACTATAAGAGCATTAAATAATAAACTAAATTATCAAAAAAACATATTCATGCTTTTATGTATTACCCACTACTATTTTGTAAATTTTGTTAAGGAAAAGAATGAAAAACATATCTAACAAATTTTTTAAAAAATAAAAAAATGTTTGCCGAGTGCCAAATTTGAGGCACTCGGCAAACAAAAATTTGTGCTTCCCGTACAATTTCCTACATACCTTTAAATTGGGCGCACTTTTTTTTCAAAAATTTCGCATGTTTCATTAAACACCCCTCCTTCCTTTTCCCTCCTCAATCACGCCTTTGTCATCCCTTCTATCTCTCCTCCCCTAACAGCCACCGCTCGTAGCCGCACCTTTGCCCCAGTACCACCCAAGCGTCGCCCCGAGCCTCGCCGCGCCTCGCCGCTCAATCGCCGCCTTGAGCCCCATCGTGGCATCGCGCCTTACCTCCTGGTAGTCGCCCCGAGCCCCGCCCCACACCGCCCCAAGTGCCGCACAGTGCGACGCGCCACGCCTCGCACTGCACCTCGCACCGTGCCTAGCGCGGGGCCATGCCCGACATCCTATTTTTTATTTTCTTTTTTTTTTGTTTGCCGAGTGCCAAATTTTGACACTCGGCAAAACCAACATCATAGTCATTTGCTCGCTGTTTTGTTACTTTTTTGCCGAGTGTTGTTTTTGGCACTCGACGAAGTGTTTGCCGAGTGCCCGACAAAATACACTCGTTGAACCCATCTAAGACGAGAGCTTATTTGCCGAGTGTGATTTCCGAGTGCAACACTCGGCAAACCATTAGGAGAGTGTAAATATGCATTCGTCGAGTGCCTCTGACACTCGACATGGTTCCTTTCTCCTGTAGTGCATCTTGCTCATACACATGCAATGCACTGACTTGTTGCGTGTTTCTATTGCCATGGAGCTTGGGGCTGACATGTTGCATGAGTTTCGGAGACTCACATCACGCTGCATGTTGGGTGTTCGTGAGAATGTCCGCGTGAATTTTAGATGGCATATCCACATAACGAAGGAAGCATTGACCTTTGAGAAGTATTAAACTGCCTCTGGTTCTAAGTAGAACAATTGGGTTCTTTCAACATTTGAGTTTCTAAACTGTTGCTGCTTATGACAATTGGATCATCCTCCATGCTGGATAATCTGAGGAAGATGAATTGAACAATGTGATTCTCTGATCTATCATAGATTCATATGAAAGAAGAGGAGCCAAGTGATGTGGGTATCGTGGCGCGGGATAAGGCACAGACATTGTGTCGCCAACATATGTGCAGTCAATGACGTAGGTGCGATCAGTGGCGTTGCGTCACCGGTGGAGTGGCACGGGAGGAGCAGTGTCGACACAGGCACGACGTCACTGGCGCAGCGTAGTGTCCACAAGAACACAAGCAATAGATGGAAACTTGTGCAACGGAGCAACCGAAATTCAATATGTTTCCATGCACATGCGCGTTGAATATTTTAGAAAGATGAGCATTGGGTTGGCTTGAGGCGAGCCACAAGCCGTGACCGAGTGTTGCTGCATGTTAGCACTTTCCACTAGCTGCCGTAGGATGTGGTCGGGCACCACGTGGCACCGATCCAAGGGTGGGCTGCAGGAGTGGCGTCCTGAAGCCCTCCTTCACCTATTTTTTTTTCTTGCAGGCCGTGGCTAGTGGCGGGCAATCTTTTATCATTTGTGTCATCCATGAAAACAACCACTTGAGCTCACACACCATTTTGTGTGTCGTAGACTTGAAGTAGTTTTGATGCTTTGCGTGAATTAATGGTGTCCTATCACTACAAGAAAATTGGACACTTTCATCGGCTAAATTAACTTTCGTCGATTTTTTGAAAAGTCGATGAAAGAAAACTAACTTTCATCAGCTCGATCGAGCCGATGGAAGTAAAACATAACTTCCATCGACCCACAATTTGGCCGACGAAAGTTAAATTTTTGTCCCCGGCAGCTCCCGCGCGCGCTAATAACTTCCATCGGTGAGGTTTTGGTTGGCGGAAGTTATGAAAAATACACTTAACCTCTGTCGGCCCACACCTAGCCGACAGAAGTTATTTTGTCCTAATTAGGGGAAATCTTTCCCTCGATCGGCACGTGCACCCCGCCGCCACCACCGCACCGCCCGACCAGCCACCACCTTCGCCCGTATTGTGCCACCTCTACTACATCTCCCCACCGCCACCTCCGCTCGCCCGGTCTCTGCCTCCGTGCCTCGCTCGGATGTCGCCTTCGACTGCCCGACCAACCGCCTAGCCACTAGTGAAGCCGCCTCTAACTGTCCGCCTATCCATCACCTCCGCTTGCCCAGTCGCGGCCTCGATCCACCCGTCCATCCATCGCCTCTGCCCGTTCATTGCCTCCTCGCTACTAGTTGCCACCTCTGAGGTATTCACTATTTTTTGAATATGTTAAATTATTCAATGTCATATTTGTGTTATGATCAATGTTAAGACATGACAATGTGCTATTACATTTGTTCTTGTATTTTATAGTTTGTTGATGATATCATTAGGTTGACTAGTAATCTACTTTTGTATGCAATGTTCTTATTTTTATATGCAATGTTTTGTTAAAAATGTCGGTAGTGTAATGAAATCTATGTGTCACCCATTTTGGGTTAACATGTCTCACACGTGTCATACATGTAAGATGTGCAGGTCCAGAATTGTCCCCTTTTGGACATCCTCGGAGTGAGCGACAAAGAATGGTATTTGTGATGAGCCTAAGATGTGCAGGTCCAGAATTGTCCATTTTCGGACATCCTCGGAGTGAGTGACAAAGAATGGTATTTGTGATGAGTCATGAGTCCAAATGATATTTCAATGTCATAACCTTGTTGTTATCCATTACACCATTGCCAAGCATGTAATTGGAGAACAACGAGGTTATGTTGTTGAAATTTCGTCTGGACTCTTGTGTGGGTTTAGGACATATATTTTTCTATAGACATAGGGTCGTTGTATATAGAAATATCTGGTACTTATGATACATCTTGATTGAATGAATATTTTTCCTCTAGAATGGCCGAGGACCGTCAGTGAATGTATCATGGTTGGAATAAAATAGGTGCTCACTTTAAGGAGTGGATGATCAAGACTCAAAAATTTATTGACCGTGCATTCTCTTTGACAAACGGTAGTGGTGTGAGGTGCCCATGCAGCAAGTATAGAAATTATATTTGGCAATATAAGAGAAAGTTGTCACTAAACCTTTGCAAGTATGACTTCTTGCCATGCTATGAAGTATGGGTGCAGCACAATGAGACAATTCGTCAAACTGCATTAGTAGTGGAAGAGGATGATAACACGGGTAACGATAGGATGAATGAGATGCTTGATGCTATACGACTAGAGTTTCAAACAAACCTTGAGTATCCTCCTACATTGGAGGTTTAAAAGTTTTTCGACATCCTTAGAGCTTCAGAAGAGTCGTTGCATGAGAACACCACAGTAAGTGTCCTCGATTTCATGACTCGTCTTATGGCTATTAAATTATTTCCATTTGGTACCCCTCCTGCAGCAGAGGTATCTCCTGTCATGTTACTTTGTTTTAATGTTAATTTTACATGAATTAAAATTTGGAGGGTTATTTGAGTTGGCTTGTTAGTTGATAATGTTTCCCCACATTTATATATTGCTTCAGATTCTCCGTACTCCCGGTCAGGATAGAGACTCGACTTCAAATATTAATAAGAAACATGCTACTACTCCGAGAGGCATCGACCACAATTCTAACCAACCAAGTGAGTGTTGTGACTGACTTTGAATGTTATTTCTTCATATGACTTATGACTTTGTGGATTTAAACATGACTTATTATGACTTTGAACATGACTTGTTACTTTGAATGTGTCTTGTGCCTTTAAATGTGATTTGTGACTTTGAACGGCTAAGTTTGTGAATGTAAATGGTTTGTGAAGGTGGATTTGTTTGGTTAATTTGTGAATATGTTTGTTGATGTGAAGAATGTGAATGTGTATGTGAATGTGTTTCTGGATGTGATTGTGAACGTGTAAATGTGTTTGTGGATGTATATATGATTGTGAATGTGAATGGGTGAAATAGAAAAATGCAAAAAAACAATAACTACCATTGGCTATGGTCAACCGATGGAAGTTAAAAACCGGTAACTTCCGCCGGCTGACCACAACCAACAGAAGTTATTGACCAGTAACTTTTGTTGACTAGACGTGGCCGACGGAAGTTACTGTTTTTCTCGTAACTTCCGTCAACCACGCCTAGCCGACCGAAGTTAATTAACTTTCGTCGTCCACCAACGGAAGATAGTCAACTATCGTCGACAGATTTCCATCGGCCAAAAACCAATGAAAGTTAGCAATTTGACGACAGAAATACTCATCCGTGAAAGTTTTTTAACCAGCACTAATCAGTTATTTGGCTGTGAAGTTGTAGTGTTGAACTGTAACTCAAAAATCGTAGAGATAGAGTACTAGTCAAATAAATCTATTTTAGTCGATCATACTTTAATATACTCCATCCGTTCACTTTTAAATGACGCAGATGACTTTTATCTCAACGTTTGACCATTCGTCTTATTCAAAAAACTTTTTGAAATATCATTTATTTTGTTATAATTTGTTTTATTAGTGAAAGTACTTTAAGTATAATTTATATATTTGCATATTTGTATAAATTTTTTGAATAAAACGAATGGTCAAATATTGAGATAAAAGTCAACAGTGTTATTTAAAAGTGAACGGACGGAGTAATACCTAAATACCGACTACACTTGCAAATGTAATTTCGTAATAATTATTATGATTTATCATCCACGATTCTTTACTTTATAAGTTTTTCTACGTGAATTTTTTATCTAGTGTTTTTCGTAATAATTTGTTTGCTGATCTCCACAACCACGGATCGATCACGGAAGGAGAGCTTTGAAAGGGGGTTTAGAGGTGATGGGACGTAAATTCATAACAGGGGTAGGGAGTTCTGTACCATCAGACCTATACCGAACGACATGAATCACGACTGCAGAGAGTACTCAGTGAGGGACGACGTCTGAGGAGCCTTTTCCCTGCTCCTCGCCTCAGCCACACGGGAGACCTGTAGCTAGGGTTACTTGCCTTCCACTCGTGGTCGGTTTGTATTCAGATTTCAAATAAAAAAATTTAAAAATCTTAAAAAAAAAATCTTATAAATACTAGACGATGATTTACGACGAAATGTCTTAAAATTATTAAAATTTTATAAAGTTATGAACAAAACAAAATCGATAAAGAGGGGGAAAATAGCCTAGCCCAAAAGCCTACTATAAGCAGATTTTTTGGTTTTATATTTTTTCAAAAATGGTATTACTATATTTCAAAACTCTACCATTTAATTCAACCAAAAAATAAATTTTATAACAAATATTTTTATCATCGTATCATAAATTTTCTTTATATACCTAAATTGTTTCTATATTTTATCTATACATTTTTATTTTTACCTTTTCTATTTTTTTAAAAAAACGAATAGTTAGTAACGCCAAACCTTTCAAAACCGATACCGACCGTTACCAATCCGTACATGTTACACGCATCAAGCACTAATCTGCACAACATCGAAGATAGAAATAGAATGTGTTTGGCTGAGAGGTGGAGAGATGAGAGAAAGGTATATAACAAATTTACTGCGGACCCACATTAAAAAATCATGGGAGTGTAATTTTTAGAGATGATGTGTCGCTGACATGATAACACAGCGTTCGAGAAACCGTGGATTCTTTTTTTTTGTTTCCTTTTTCCATTTTTCTAAACTGGGGAGTTCCTGTTTCAATATGAACATCCCAAGACAGCTTTAATTTGTAGCGGGGTAGCATCGGAGAAGGATGGTGCTGCACTGCTGCATCCTTTTGCAATCGCTGGCTGCAATTTCAGTACAACAAACACATAATAGATTAATAATCAAATTAGAGTGATGGAGCAGGGTCTAGCTAGCTCCACTAAGGGCCGGCTTTGGGCCAGTGCCAGCGGTGCGACTGCACCGAGCCTCCGAAAGTAGGGTCGAGGCCTCCAAAATTTAGTATGCTAATAGACTTCACAAGTATTAATAAAGCCTAAGTTGCAAATTAGTCATAAGTCACGGACAGCAGATATGTTAGAAGAAATTGTTTTAAATAATCTAGATATATTTCTCCTTTGTATTTAAACTTATTAGTGTGAGATTCGTTAATGAGACTAAATCTTTCAGTATTATTTTGTATCTTTATGGTGAATGGGGGCTCTGTTTTTTGTTCCGCACCGGACCACAAAAATGTCAGGACCGGCCTTGGCTCCACTTCATCTTCAGTATATATTTCAGAATCCGAAGTTTTACCAAACATGTCCTTAAAATGGTTTAGATCTGATACACAGCTGATAGGTAAGAAGTTTTATCTGATCTAGATATTCTGACAAACCATACCGTATATTTTATACATCTAACACATCAGCTCCCATGTGAGTCAATAATTCCATATATCACTAGACAAATATCACTGTATATGTCGTACCCTAAAATAAAAGTTCATACAGTATGTACTCCCTGGCAGTTGCATGTGCATTTCCAAGATTGGGCCGACAAAACCGGATCAGGAAAGCACGGAAAATCGACAGGGATATATTTTTTCTAGTCGACCGTCAGGCACGGAAATTTTGGACAGTAAAATAGTTTTTACCTGACGGTGAGCCGACAAAAATATAATATCTAGCAGATAATCCTGTCCGAGCCCAGAGAAAAATGGAACCGACGTTAGGTTTGTAGCAATGTATTTTCCGGAAAAAAGATTCTACAGAGGAGCACGTCAAACCACTACGACAAATCAGGCGTTTCCGTCGGCAAAGCCGATGAAAGTTAGACTTTTTTCCGACGGAAGAAGACAACTTTCGTCGACATTTGGCCGACGGAAGCGATTTGACGGAGTTAGCTAACTTCACCTCTGCAAATCACATCATTCCACATACATCCACAATCTTCACGTCCGCAAACACATTCACAAATTAACCAACATTCACATTATTCGTTTTCACAGAGCATTCACATTCACAATTCATTACAAGTAGGGGTAAAAATTCACAAATCAAGAAACAATTCACAAATTAAACAATTCACAAAATCCAAAGACAAGTGAGGAAATTACTTAGGGGTAAAAATTACTTAGGCAGCGGAGGCTAGCGGGCGGTGGACGTCATCGAACGACTAAGTCCGGTAGGCGGCGGCTAGCGGCGTGGGGCGCGGGGCGGGTGCTCGGGCGGAGAGTTAGAATAGGGAAACCTAGTTTCCCTGTTCGCGCGCGTTGGGAAAAAATCACACTTAACTTCCGTTGGCTTTCACTCTGGGCAACGGAAGTTAAGCCCCTGTATCCGGACGGGAGAAATTCCGCTTTAACTTTTGTCAGCCATAGTGAAAAGCTGACCGAAGTTAACTTAACTTCTGTCAGCTCCTGTAGACCGATGAAAGTTAATTAAATTCCGTTGGCTTTCAAAAATGCCGACAGAAATTATTTAAGCCGACGAAAATGTATGTTTTTCTTGTAGTGAACCTTGTGCGGTAAGGTCCTCCCCCGGATGACTACCACAGGTATGGGTAGATGGAGACAGTGGCGGAGCTAGAGTAAAATTGATGGGGGTGCACAGCTTTAAACGGTACACCATATTAGATCTGAGGGGGTGCACAAAAGGTGAAAAAATACCAATAATAACTTAAAATTTTTTTGCACGGGGGTTCCTAGGAACCCCCCAGCAGTAGTTTGAATCCGCCCCTGGATGGAGAAGATCTAGCAGTGCACATCGAGCCAATGCAAGAGGAGAGGAGAGGTTTGTGGCACGTCGGGCGGTCCAGCGTGGCTCTAGTGGTGTGGTGGCGGTCTCCGGTGGCGCAGCGGTTCAACGTGGTCCGGCGGTGCCTACAGGGTGGCGGATTCACCGCACGAGGACGAGCTTGCTTGTCGGAGTCCATCTCCAACAACGGCGTGATGTGTTAATTGGTCAACGGCGAGGGGTCCAAATGGTGGATGGAGGGGCGTCACATGCTCTCGTGGCAATTGAGCGGCTAATTGGCGTCACCGCTCTGCGGTGGTCACGCCTCAACAGTGACCCCCGTCGCCCCCATTTCGGCTATCTGCGATGCCCTCATGCTGCGTCTCGGGCACCTACGCCGGGCACGCAACTCTCCCTACTAAACCCTCACTACCCGTGCCGCCTCATTGCTGAACCCATGCGCTGCACCTCGGCCACCCGCATCAGGCCCACGTTGTTGGACCCCGTTGCCAGACGCCCAGACTCTACCACCCCGTCGTCAGAGCCCTGCTAGATCGCCCGTCGCGTCGCAAGAAAGCCTCTCCGCTTGCTCCTTACATTGGCTCGTTGTGAACCGTCAGATCTGCTCCGCCTACACGTGGCCGTTTTTTTCGTATTTTCTTGTCGAGTAGTCACGAAATTACCTTTTGGGTAGACGCCGGAGCGCGCAAGGCAGACCGAACCACCTCGTCGTAGCCCAATATATATAATCATGTCTCTGCCGTCGTGTTCCAACACGTAAAAAGGATTTGTTCATTTTTGAGTATTTTTGTTTTAAAAAGAAACAATTTATTGGTGTATTGTCAAGTAGTACATGCACGGAGTACTCAAGGTAGTGATTGAGATGGTAGCGAAGCATTCAGGGCCGTGCCTGAGGGGGGTCGAGCAGTGCGCTCGATCTGGGCCCCCACTTTCTCAGGGGCCCACCCGGCCACCACATACAGGAGCACACACAGGTACTATAGGCCGTGGGCCGTGGTCATGAGGCAGCTAGGTAGGCCATCGTAGGTCATGGTAATCAGGGGATGAGGAGAACCAGGTCACGCCACACGCATCGCTACGTGAATACGAACGACACTGGTAATTAGGGCCCCTATTTATAATCCCGCCCTGGGCCTCATGAAACTCAAGAATGGCCCTGGAAGCATTGCACTCTCAAGCTCTAAAAATAAGAACTGAGATTTATACTAGTTTTTGTGTCATTTGGTTCGCAAACAAATTGGACATAACCATCCGGTTCGAGAAAATATTTCATCTAGATGTTGGACAATTTCATCCGAATTTTTTTTCTCAATGAACTCACGCACCATTTCTTGTGAGAGATTTCACCTCATCCATGCTTATATACATCCAACCAAAAACCGAATCATTTCATCTCATCTAACAAACAAAAAAACTGATCCAACAAAAATTAGATGAAATCCTTTCATCCATACTTGTCCTCCAACCAAAAAGTGCCTAGATCGATTTACCTCAGGGGCGTCTCATCCCCTTTATAGGAGTGAGCCACACAGATCCAATGCTCTGGCTTATGGGAGCGGCTCTCAAATTTGTGAGGACAAAAGGCTATAAATTTTGAAAAAATCCGATTCACTCTCGGACTTACTGTTTAGTTAAGTTTCTAGCTTCCTAGCTAAAAAAATCGAACCAAACGCATCCTTAATTATATAAAATATCTGCCTTCGTGTTCTTGTAAGGGTGCACGGGCATTTAACTTGATCGATCGGTGTTCATTTAACCTGAATTACGGTACTTGATCACATCTATCATCAAGAAACTAATCGATGCAACCCCAGTGCTGCAGTCCAAGCTGTATAGATCGATCGAGATGCAACAGTAAAATTTCTTTTTACCGTGGTTTTGCTGTATGTACCGAACCAGTGGCGGAAATAAGAGGGGCTGGGGGCGCGCCCCGTACTGCCATGCAGCTCCCTGTTCCACTTTTTTTTATATATAGATAATAATAAAAATTAATTATTAATATAAATTTTTATGTTAGAATGCAGTAGAATCTCACATATGTTATCTTCTTTTTCTTAAGTTTTTTTGTATTTTTATTTACCTACATGGTTTTCTCTATTTTTCATGTATACTTTTTAACTTTTTCCTAAACTGCATTGCATGTATATATACATAACTTCCTTCTATAATAGCATATACACGTGGACAAAATTATCAAGTGATCTATAATAACCGGTTATTCATGTATTTATAATTTTATTTTAATTTTTATCTCAATTAAAATCTCAACATGCCACCCTGCCCGTTCTGACTAGGCCCCCATGTGGCCACGCCACCTGCGGCAGACGTCGGTCGTGTCCTACCGTCCTACGTTACTGCGGTCGGTGTCGTCCTGCACCGTGCATCCCTATTTATTGCATGTTTATTGCTTATTACTTCTTAGAATCTTATTTCTTAGAATCAATATAAACACGAATGGAGCTAGTTCTCACAATAATAGAACTTCATGAATTAAAGAACAAATATTGAATAAAAATTAATTAATTATAAAAGTGTATTGAACCCTTGATCCTTTAAACTTAGCCCCCTATATTTTCGGTCTAGCTCTGCCACTGTACCGAACAATATATCAATATATATACACTCCATGCATAAGAACCCTCGGTCGATATAGGAGACACGTAGCAGTTTGATCAGTGTTAATTAATAAAAACATGGTTGTCCCCAGCGTGCTGCGTGCATGCATACCCGTGAGGACGGGGACGGATATTATTATTTCACATCTTTGTTGTTGTTATTATTATAATTATAATAGGTAGATGTGGAAACTCTCACGTGACGATTGTGCGTCCTCATCTGAGTCGGGTCACTCTACTCTCGTGCGTAGCACATGAGGTGAACTTATACTTACTTTTTCAATATATATAGAGAGAGATATGTTCTTATCAAATAAAAACTATCTTTTATAAATAAACTAGTATTGTACTGATGCTATGCAATGTTGTAAATCAAAAAACAATTATATTAGTGACACTTCGCAGATATCGTCTCTTTACGATAACTCATATTGGAATTTTGGCTCTTGCGTGAAACTAAGGAACTTTTTTTAGGTGTCGAAACTCTTCGACGAACACTTTGAACTCACGGCAATCGTTGTGCACCATGATCAACATCTAAAAAGTTTTTAAAGATTATAAGTGAGCAAAAGTTATGAAGGTTTAAAGTTAAGGGGCTTCTCTGGAATTTCATAATTTATTTTTCTACTGAAAAAGGCTGGGATTCACAGTTAACCGAGTGACTTGCGCGCGGCTACAGACCGAAGGGGTATGCGGCGGTTGGATCCAGATCGGACAGCTAAGCGTGCCGATGAGGGTTTAAAGTGAAAAATAAGGGTAGAAATAAAATCAGCATGTGAAGGGGATCCTTACTAATTAAACCAAAGACGACGGAGATCGGGGATGAGCAGAGGTGGCCGATGACGAGTGGGAGCTACGAAGACGGTTCAGGATGAAGGCGGCGATAACGATTCGGTGGTTGGGCATCCGATCGAAGCGGCAGACGGAGACCGGGAGGGGACGACAAACCCAATAGAGTCGATTGCGAGGAAGAATGCGGCTGTCGACGACGATGGCGGGCGGTGGTAGAGGAAAACACATGGCGTGAGCTCGGATTCGTAAGACTAGGGCTGAAATTGATGACGAGATACGTTCATAGACTCCGGATTTTACACAGAGACGCCGAAGAAGGTGATCTTCTAAAAACAATCTCGTGACATGAATAAGTTTTTCATTTATTTATTATTTCTATATAAAACTAATCAGATTTACATATATTTCCATGTATTAACATTCTATATATTAAACTTTCATATAAATATTTGAGGCTCACGGGACCGTGCGGATCAGATTGCTGAGAATCTAAATTAGTTGATAAATTAAACTGCCTCGGGCAGTGCACCGTGTAAGAAAAAAAACACCGTAGCCTGTGGAGAAGACAGTATCAGAAATGACCTCACCTCTTTTTTTATATGAGAAATGTACTGTTTCACTCGAAGAGACAGATCAACGCAGATGTTTGATCTTGGAGTCGGTGACGCCTCGGCGAAAACGTGTTTTCGTGAGAGAGATAATTGTTTAAATTTTAATCTGTGCGATTGATTGGGTGTGTTTAAAATAATTAATTAAAAAATAAATATTTTAATCGGTTTGATTGTGAAATTTAACCTACATGTATATCACTCACACGGAAAGTTTATTGATTTTTCTGGTACATATAACAATTAATTTGCTAACATAGAAATAAAGGAATTAATCGCTGCATGTATATGGTCCTCATATATTAAAGAAAATATTATACGATTATTATATATAGAAGGTAATAGATAATAGATATAAAATTTAAGCCATTTGATCGTATAGATTTGACGATCCATAATAGTTGAGGCATCGTAAAAATCTCCTAATTATTAGATTGTAACTAATAGAATCTCTGAAACATTTTAGATTTGATATGACATCTAATGTACACCTCTTTTCTTTCCGGTATAGAAAAATAAGTTGTTTTGAATATGATTTCAGATAATGTGAGATATTAATTAGTGTGCATTTTTCTTTGTTTATCTCTATCAAATACAATGCGGTAGTAAAGGTATCGCAATAAACGGTAATGAAATAGTACTACTTCAAGCATACAAACGTTCAAAATACAGAATAAAATGTAAAACGATTTGTTTTAGCTAACTCTTAACACAGACCTAAAACAACTTATTTCCACTTTTTTTTTAGTATTGGAGAGAGTAATAGATAGGAAGAAGAAGAATTTCTATATATTTATATATAAATGGTCTTTCCAAAGTTCACGTGAGATCCGTTTTTGTTTTACCGCGAAGATTTGCAGCAGTACTCACTTTGGAAATTGGAATGGATCGCCGGTTGCACAGCGCACCTCGGGCAGTGCACCCTGCAAGCAAAAAAAACCGTCGTATAACCGGTACTTATATATTAAATATATTATATAAGTTGTTCGTATATATTATAAAAGTAATCTTTATAATATTGATTGTAAAAGTACTCCACATGTACACAAAAACAAGTCATTTTGGACATGATTTCATATACGAATGAGCAATTAATTAGTGTATATTTTTCGTGTTTGCCCCTATTAAATATAGTGCAGAAGTAAACATAGTACGAAAAACAAGAAAAAAGTAGTACTACTTAGGGGTATAGTTGTCCAAACTGCACAATAAAATGTAAACGACTTGTTTTAACACACTCTTGATACAAGCCTAAACCACTTGTTTTTGTGTACCGGAGGGAGTAGTCCATATGACTATGAGCTGTCCATACGGAATAAAATAGCATTTATCACTTCTATTCTTTTTTCTCTCTCTCTTCCTTCTCTTACTTTTAATATTTCAAATTGCTACAAATATTGCGAGATATGAAATAACTATAGACTATTATTGTAGGTTTCATCTATATGTACTAGTTTTGCCATATACATTGGAGATGTGTTCACCCCGTGACAAATCAACGCGATGTCCCGGCGAAGAGGTGATTTTGGGGACAAACCGTGCCATGAGTCACGTAGATACCGCAAGTAGGTTTAAAAATTGACTCCTTAAATGGCTTTTCTGATTTCGTTTTTGGGATGTTAATAACTTTAAATATATTTTTTTCAACAGAATCTTTAAATCAGAGTTTCGAGTATGCTCTCTAAAAGTAAGAAACGAAAAGTTTAGTTTTAGAGATCTTTTATTTTTAAAAGCCATTTAGAGTAAAATCTCTGATAGAGTTGACGTCTGATAACCACATGTGAGTCAATAATTCCATATATCACGAGACAAATATCACTGTATATGTCGTACTCCCTGGCACGGCAGTTGCATGTGCATTTCCAAGATTGGGCAGACACGACCGGCCGGATCAGGAAAGCACGAAAAATCTACAGGGATGTATTTTTCTAGTCGGCCGTCAGGCACGGGGAAAATTCGGACAGTAAAATAGTTTTTACCTGACGGTGAGCCGGCCTAAACACAGTATCTAGCTGATGATCCTGTCCGCGCCCAAAGAAAATTGGAGCCGACGTTAGGCTTCTAGCTAGCATTGTATTTTTTTCTGTCGAGAGACCATTACACCGTGAGGAAAATTACATTTTTTTTGGTAGACGCCGGAGCACGCACGCACGCCGGACCGAACCAACTCGCCGTAGCCCAGTATAATCATGCCTCTGCCCTGAGGTTCCAGCACGTAAAAAGGATTTGTTTATTTCTGAGTATTTTTGTTTTAAAAAGAAACAATTTATCGGCGTATTGTCGACTAGTCCATTCACGGGATACTCACATGTAGTGATTGAGATGACGAAGGTGCGTATTCTTGAGTACTAAGATCGACTAAAAAAATAAGAACCGAGATTTTATGTTGGTTCGGGTCTTCCGAAGAATAATAATTCTACATAACATGTGTTTGTGAATTGATGAGTATCTAATACAAAGCAAGAACTTCTGATTTGATGATGACTAAGGGTATGTTTGGTTAGCTAGCTAGATTCATAATGGGAAAATTACTCACATATCATTATAATTTTTAAAAATTTCTTACATGTCGCTGTCAGTGACTGCGGTGACCCCCATCTATCAGTGACACATAGATCACATATTGGCAAACTATGAAAATTTTAGTGCCATAGAAAAAAAAATAACCCTTGATAATGTTAGCCCCTATTTGGAATAGTTCCAAAACCAAAAAAAATGAGTTGTTCTAACCTAACTTTAAGAAATCCTGGATCTAAAACCATGATGGATTGGAGCCGTGTAATGGAGCAATCTAATTTTTATTTTAAACTAAAAATAAAAAAATTAAATTATTTTATTATACTATACAAACCTTAAATCTAGCATGAATTTTGGACTCTCAAACTATAAGGCTCACTAGTCCACGGAAAATGGATCTAACATCAGGTTTTTAGCATTATTTTGTCGTCAAACCATTAGTAAATATTTCCTAGTAGATTCTGAACTGTCAAAAATATATATGTATACATGTATATAGGTATGTATATAACTACTGCATCCATACCTGGCCTGTACACTCAATTAGCCCGTTCACTACTGGAACCAGTTTTTTCTGTCAGCAACACAAAGTTTCTGTCGGTTTTTTAATCGCCGACAGAAATAGAAACATGGATAGTTTGCGGCTTACCGAGAGGGGATATCATTTGGTTTGACGGGTTAAGTTTTCAATTACTGACAGGGAAATGGTTAATGGTTTGACGGGTGGCAATAACCAACAGTGAAAAAATTACAACCGTCAGGAAATTATTTGTGCTGAAAAATTATTTGTACTTAGAGCCCGCCATAAAAATTATTTGTACTGACGGTGAAAACTAATTTTCCTGTAGGTGAAACTTGACATGGATAGAAAATCAAAATCTGACGACGATGAATTTTTCTCAGACACACGTTATCCCTGTCGTCAGGCATATTTTATTTTCCTGTCGCGCTATCCCTGTCGGGTATTTCCCACCAGCACACCGTCAAAGAAATTGATTTGGTTATTTTCCTGACGGATTTCCCCATTTTTCTGATGGATTTTGGCCGATAGGAAGATCATGCTTTCCCTATATTCACAGTCAAAACATGTGTATTTGCGTGAATTAGGGTCTGTTTGATATAGCTCCAACTCCAGAATTCATGTTGAATTTGAAGTTTATGTAATATAATAAAATAGTTTAAATTTTTATTTTTAATATAAAATAAAAACAAAAGTACTTAAATAAATACTCTTAATTCATCCATAGCTCTAGCTCCAAGATTTCTTGGAGCTAGATTGAACATGCTCCAAAACATTTTGGAGCTAGAGCTGTGCCAAACGGGTCTTATCTTAGTTACAACAATGAAGCATCCACGGTACATGATCGACTCACTCATGCATCAACTTTAGTGATGAGTTACATATATATAAAGCACCATCTACCATTCTTGAGTTATATACATATGCATCAATATTTCAACATTAATGGCTCTATAAGAAAATTGCTACAAATTGAAAACATTCCAACAATTACCGCTCCATGCATGCTGCAAATTACATGCATGGTAGGTACATGCATATAGACTTATAAAAGGCTATAGCTAAAATATAATTATGCTATTATATATATAATTTATACAGTGTACAAATATGTTGTCCCTGATAGGCAAAAGCAACCATATAGAGTTATGATATTTTTCAAATTCATGAAAACTATAATAGTATGTGAGAATTTATTTTTTTCTGTGAAATGGCCACCAATCTGTTAGTAAATTAAAGCACTGACATTATTCAGATCTCACTTCTTAGAGGACAACACCGTAGAAAGAGACTGCTCACACCTTCCCGAATTTTTTTATTTTACTATATATTATAGAACTCATTAGGTAAATATAATCTTCTCTCTAATAAGATTTGCATTATTGTAAACTTTTCTAAAATAGTATTTTGTGGAAGATCAATTGTTATAATAGAATTTTTAAATTACTTAAATTATTTTTCCTATTTTCTACCCAATAAACTTATCTTTTTTTACCCCCAATTAAGCTTGGTAAAAATGGAAGTTTATCTCCCGCAGTCGAGAATTTATTCCAAACTTAATCCGGGTAAAAAGGTCAGTTTATAGAACAAAAAATAAAAAAAAATTAAGTAATTCAAAACTCCTATTATAACAATCGATTTCTCCTAAAAAATACTGTTTTAGAGAAAGAAGTGTACAATATGAATCCTATTAGAAAAGTTCTTTTCGTATTCAATTCTATAATAATAATAATAATAATAATAATAATAATAATAATAATAATAATAATAATAATAATAATAAGAACAACAACAACAACAACTCATTGATCCCCTCCTCCCCTCCTCCCTCCTCCCTCCTATATATGTGCATACCCTTGGTGCCATTAATTTGCACACACTGCTTGGTAGCACAGAATAATTAAGTATCTAGCTAGTTTACTACAGGGTTATATATTGTTAGAAGTTAGAACCATGGACAAGACTGCACCTTTCATCAATGGTAGGACTCTTGCTGTTAGCGGCGATGCTCCAGAGGACGACGACGACGAGCTTTGCATGCAGGCGCAGGGACTCATGTTCGCCTATAACGTCTCCATGGTGCTCGGAGCGGCAATCCAGCTCGGCCTTCTTGACGCGCTCGTCGACGCGGCTGATGGAAATGCCGCGGTGACCGCGGCTGAACTCACTGAGAGAATCCAGCAGCTGGCCGCCGCCGTCACGGCGGACAAAGCTGGTGTGGCTGTGTCGGTGGACCGGATTCTCAGGTATCTCGCGTGCTTCAATGTTGTTAGGTGCTGCACTGAGACGGGCCCCGACGGCACAGCCGTGCGGCGCTACATGGCAGCGCCGTTATGCCGGTGGGTCGCCGGAAACAATGGCGGCCAGGGGTCGCTGTCTCCCTTTGCTGTATTTCTCACCGACGAGGACCACTTGTTACCCTGGTATACATATATTCTCCTTGTTACGGTACTAATGTATAATAGCTGAGAAAAACAAACTAATTGCGCGCGTGTGCATGCAATAAAGGCATCACCTGGCGGCGACGGTGGCAGGCGGCGGGCCGACGCCGGCGTTCGAGAGGACACAAGGGTTGCCCTTCTACGATTACATGGGCAGAAAGAACCAGCGGCTGGCGGCGCTGTACAACAACGCCATGGCACAGCACTCGGTGATTCTCGTCACCAAGATGCTCGAGCGCTTCAAAGGATTCGACGGCGTCCGGCGGCTCGTCGACGCTGGTGGCGGCACAGGCTCCACCCTGGGGATGATCATCTCCCGGCACAAGCACATCACCGGCATCAACTACGACCTGCCTCATGTCATCTCTCAGGCCTTGCCCTTTCCAGGTGTTTATACATACCTACATAATATATATGAGACTGATCTAGCTACTCATCACCACTAAGTAATTTTTTTTAAAAGATCATGTGGTAGAGTAAAAGTTTAAAATTGTAGCCAATTAAATCAAGTGTTGTCCTAGCTAGCTAATTAAAGTTTTGATGATATGATCTCACAGGCGTGGAGCATGTAGCTGGGAATTTGTATGAGAGCGTACCCGCTGGAGATGCAATTCTTTTGCAAGTATGTTTACTGATAATATTTTACAAGGAGACTGCAATTTCGATCTTCCGGATCTGATTTTCTAATTTTTGAATCATGGCAATTAATGATGCATTAATTCTGTCTGATGTTTGGAACTTAATCGACAATAAGTACGACGAAGCTACGATACTATTTACGGTTGGGGTTTTATGGAATATTTTATAGTATTAATTACCATGACACATTAGATTTTTTTGCTGACATGACATTAAATTAATGGGGGAATAGAAGGAAGCAGTGTTATCTTCATGACATGGTGCTAACCTGTTTCTAAGACGGATGAAACGAAATGAAACGCCCACTGTGAGCCAAACCGTTTCATCTTAGAGAGGGTATTTATTTCAGTTGTAAAGCATTTAATTACACTAGTTAACCTAAGAAATAGTGAAATGAAACTTTCCACTGAGAAAGGATATTTCATTCAGTTGCAAAGCTGATGTGGTCTTATAGGAAACAGTGTTATGAACCCACCACTGCGAATAGCCTGAGAATTGGTGAGGGTGGATCCATTAGTGGTTACGTGGATTAACAAGTAATTTAGTCTAAGTGCCTAACATGTAATATAATTAATGCAACATTAATCAATTCATTTGTGCATGCATGCATGTGCAGTGGATCCTCCTCATGCTGAGTGACGAAGACTGCGTCAAGATTCTGAAGAACTGCCACAAGGCTCTCCCCGAAGACGGAAAGGTGATCATCGTCAACGGCATCCTGCCGGAGCACCCTGACACAACTCCGACCGCCCAGGACTCATTCGGCCTGGATATATGCATGCTTCTCCTCCATTCTGGAGGTAGGCAGAGGACGGAGAAGGAGTTCGCCAAGCTCGCCAAAGACTCTGGCTTCACTGGTGTCGTCCGGACAACCTACATATTCCTCAACTTCTACGCTCTCGAGTTCACCAAGTAGCTGTGCGTGTGCGTGGATCGACCGTGGTGTACCTTATATATTACCAGCGTAGTACGTCTTGAATAATAGCGTGCGACTCTAGCTCACGTGCGCACACTTATGTAATTTTTATATTCCCATGTATGTTTCTATTGTATTCCTATGAATAATTAATCACGGCCACACAAATGTCGAGAATAATTGATATTTAATGTCACTAAATATGTTGGTACACACCGTTTGAATATACGTAAATAGCGAATAAATCATGACATATTGTCTGCCACGAAAAATAATTTTGCTTCCGCGAGAAAAAAATTGACCAAACACACCTAATAAAAAAATAAAAAATGAAAATCCCGTTGGTCTATCTAACTTAGTAAAAAATCAGCCAAAAATTGAATAACCCTCTCCCGCCGCATCCTTCCCAGTAGGGATGGCAATCGTGCCCGATTACCAGTTTACCCACGGGTAAAAACCTTATTAGAGTCGGGTTTGTTCTTAATTTTATACCAGATGAGTAAACGGGTACGAGTATGGGTATCGACTACCCATACCCATTTACCCGATTAAATTCACTATAAAAATAAATAAATCTAAACCCTAACATCTACCATTCCTCATTTCCTCCTCTCTCTCCTCCTCTCCTTCTCCATCTCCCTTCGCTTCTCTTTCATGTTGTCCGATGCGCCTTGCCGCGTCCTCATGGGTGTGCTGTCCAGCATCATGCCGTGTGCCGTCGAGAACTCCGGCGCGTCGGTCGCCCTGCCGACCGGCCTCCACGCAGCCCAGCGCTCCTTATTTACATTCACTTTTTTTCGTGGGTAAACGGGTATACCCGCGGGTATACGGCGCCCGCGGGTAACGGGTAGGGGCACGAGTTTTACCCATTGGATAAACGGGTATAGGTATGGGTATGCACTACCCGTACTCGTCATACCCGATTGCCATCCCTACTTCCTAGCCTCGTGCGCGCCTCCTCCTCTTCTGGAAAAAAATTTGGTGCGGGGCACCGCACCAAATCTCATGTACGGACCCAGCGTGGATTGCCGCCACGTGATGGCTGTTTCAATCCGACGACGAAGGTTGCAGACTGGAAGAAAATTTGGTGCGGGCGAACCGCACAGGCGGCCGGCTGCGGACCCACCGCCGATGCATGCCACGCGTCTGCCGTTTTAATCCAATGGCTCACGTTGTGTTTGGCTCAGCCCAGCCGTGTAGCCATGTTTCTCAAATGAGTTTGGCTCAGGGGTGTGGCTTATTTTGGCTCGCTGTTGCAATATTTTTTTCTGCGGGAGAAGTAGCCCTAGCTGTCGCCGAAGGAGCCGCCACCACCACCGGAGGTGCCCCTCCGCCACTGAAAGGGGTCGTCGGAGGGGCTGCCGCTATTGCCGCTGCCGATGATCAGGAGGATGGAAGGCGCAGCGAGGAGGATAGGCGTGCTGCCGTAGTTTACAAAATCTGCATAGTAGTTTACAAAATCTCAAATTATTGTGCTGGTTTGGGATTTGATATGATAAAACTCAAATTGGGTTGTTTGATGAACTGTCATAAAGTAATTTCCGATATTTTGTGCTATTACGACTGAACAAAAATAGCTATATTAACTTTTGAAACTGTAATTTGATTTTGTAATCAATTCCTGTTTTGGTTGGTTGTTAATTAAGTTAACTTCAACAGCTAAGTAAAGAAAAAAGTACAATAAATTAAGTAGCCTAAAGTGTAGTTGTTGATTCTGTAATAACTGTTTTTCGGAGTTTGAGACAGAGTAACTTCCTTTTATTTATTCAAAACATGTGTGTATTGCACTATTGCTGTGTTTGCATGTTTATTTTGTCTTTTAAGTGTCAGCATATATATCAGGGTCCTTAGCCGACCAAGAATTCCTGTTAAAATGAATTGGTGTTTTTTTGCTCACCTGATGTTTATTCATGGTGATTAGCCAAACTCCTTTGAAACACACGCGCGAGCCAAACTCATTTAAGTAGCAGAGCTGAGTCAAACATAACCTAAGCCATCAGATTAAAAAAGCATACGCGTGGCATGCATCGGCAGGAGGCCCACATGCTGCTGTCTGTGCGGCCCGCCCGCACCAAATTTTCTTCCTGCAGACTTGCAACGGAGAGGGAGAGGATGTGCTGCTAGCTGCTGTCATCAATCGTCGTCGCCGGAGCTGCTTCCGTCGCTGCCATCAGCCGCTCGCAGGGGCGGGCCCACTAAGATTCAAGGGTATGCAGTTGAATACCCATTATTTTTGCAAAAAAAATTTATATATATAGTATATATTGTATATATATATCAAAAAATGAAAAAAAGCCCAATAAATCCTCAATTCATCGTTCTCGGGCTGCCTCCCACACTTGCCCTCCGCAGGGCCCAATAAAAACGAATTGGCCCACGCCCCACAGGCCCAATTGAAAAAAAACCCAAGTCAAAGAAACCCTAATGAGCTAGTCAACATTTTCTCCCCACAACCCCAGGAACAACCGAGGCTTGCGACTGCGGGGGCGCGAGGCGGCGCCGCGACGAGCCGGCGCCCGGCGAGCGGCGACTCGCGAGAACCGGCGTCCGTCGGTCCGGGCTGGGGCCTGGGGGCTGGGGCCGTGGCCCGTGGGGCGGCGTGCCGGAGGCAGGGGCGGGAGCGGGGAGCCGGCTAGCCGGGAGGCCTGAGGAGGCGAGCAGGCAGGAGCGCCGCCGGCCGCCGCGAAGCGCCGGAGGGCGGAGGCGGGAGGCCGGCCGGGCCGGGAGGTGCGACGCCGCGCCGCCGGCCGCCGCGGAGCGCCGGAGGCGGAGGCTTGGAGGCCAGAGCCCGGAGGCCGGACCGCCAGAACCGCAGGCGGCAGGACGCCAGGACGCAGTCCGCAGCGGCGCAGCCGCCAGCGCCCAGCTTCATAGCTTGCAGCCTGCAGAGCAGAGAGAGCCAGGGAGGAGCGCGGTGAGCGTCGCTGCGCCGGTTAATTGTGATTTCATAGCAATTTGTTAATTTGGTTGATGTATTATTGTAATTTGTCAATACTTGGTGATTTCTGAATTCATGTGTATGTCAAATTAGCAGTAGCATTGATATTTCTATGATTTTAAATTTAGGTCTGAAAAATGAAGAGAAAGTATAACGCCACTACTGATTTGAGAGCTTTTTTAGCAAGAGCTACTGCAAAGAAGAGACAATCTGAACCAGAAAGTTTTCCTCAGTCTTACAATGAAAGTCAGATGCAGATGGTCGTATTGCAAGGACAAAATGATGGTGAAACAAGCACAGATGGCACAATTGATTGAAAGGGAATTCTACTTGCAAGTTAAGGATAAGGACATCATCACTTATTTTCAAAGAATTAAGGATCGGAAAATTGTCCTGTAGCTCGTAAGTTGTAAGCTTTGTTACCATTTTGCTATTTTATCCTCTATTTATTTCACATGTTGTCACTTTATATGTTGATCATTAGTAGTTGGAAAATTTCATGTTGTGATCAATTTTATTAATCAATGATGGTATCACTTGATTTTATGTTACATAACAATAATTTAGACTGATTTTTTTTGGTATGAGGGATTTTGAATACCCATAGTTCAAATCCTGGGCCCGCCTCTGGCCGCTCGTCACTGGAGCTAGAGCTGCTTCCGCCGTTGCCGTCGGAGCCACCCGAGTTATTGCCGTCGACGCTGCCGTCGCCGCCATCGCCGCCGCTGAAGCCGTCAGAGCAGTCGTAGCCGCCGAAGGGATCGTAGCCGTCGGAGAGGTACCTTCTGCATCTCTGCCACCTCCACTGAAGGGTCCGCCGCCCACCGGGTCCGACCGGCAATCGCACATCCTCTCCCTCTCCACTGCAAGCCTGCATCCTTCATCGTCGGATTGGAACCACCACAACGTGGCGGCAATCCACGCCGGGTCCCCTCTTCCTCCGCCGCCGCCCGGCGTCGCCTCGCCGCCCCTCCCACTCCGCTACTCGTCCGCTTTCTCCTCGTGCGCCTAGGTTTTCTCCTCGCGCGCGTCGCACCACCGCCGCTCCACCGCTCGCTGCGCCACCGCCGGTCCGCCGCTCGCTGCGCCAAGGTTTTGGATTCCATCGCCTCGGTCAGTGTCGTCCAGCCGTGGGGCCGCGTCCGTCTTCCTCTGCTGGGCCATTGCCGCAGTCACCGGAGATCAGGCGCTGGAGTCCGCGAGCGGAGGAGGAGGAGGGTTCCCTGCCGCCTTCCCTGCTTCTCCTTGTGCCAGGTCGCCCCCTTGGCCCTGCCCTACGCTTGCAGCCTACAGTCTGGTAAGACTATAGGAGTGGTAGCAGTTGCTCTTAGCCCTGGTGTTGTGAATACTAACATACTTAATTTGTGCTTTGGAAGTTCAGCTGCATTATGCTGATGGAAATGGGTAAACTTGTTTGGATTTGTGCTTGTTTTCCTTCACTCGTACCCTCTCAACTCTCAGATATGCTTGAAATGAATAAAACCTGAGCAACCCATAGAAGATTGCAATAAACATCGGAACATATGTAAAAGACTCCCAGGAGGGTATAGAACCTTAGGAACTAGATAACATTATATACAGTGGTGACTCATTAACATGGTTCACTGGTGCATGAATTTTCTTGTCGAATCAACTTCTTTCGTCCCAAATATATCAGTTAGTCAAAACAAAATTTTCTTTTGGTACCTTGTTTCTACAGATAGTCCAACAGCTTTTCAAATGACCTAAAAGTTGCAATATCCTTTTCACTATGGAGAGTGATTGAAATTTTTCAAAAGAAAAAAGTACATCGGGATAAACATGATGTACATCAATTCAAAGTTTGTTGTCAAACTGAAAGACAAATATGCATTTCATATGCATATTTCATAGACGAATATGCAGATACAAAGTTTGTTTGACAAAAACATCAGTCATTCTCCTTCAGGAGTAATGTGTCTGGTGAATTTTTTGGCAACACCAGATGCCAATTTTGATTGTTTCTATTTTATTCAGGAATAAACAATGAAAATGCCCATGATTAGGGTTTAGTTTTGTATTATCATTCAGAGATGTGATTTTAAAGCATGGTTTCAACTAGAAAAACATCATCGATTTATTTGGGGCTAAATTCAAAGGTGAAAACTGTGCAGCATATGCACACATAGTTGGAGTAAAATTGTGATATTTAGATGTATCCTGTTGCATACAAGCTTGCCTTTGTGTGTGGTAAAACATACTGTTTGAGGTTTTGTCGTGTTTTCTTTTTAACTGGAAATAATGCACATAACTTGTGAACCTTGATGTGCATTATTTAATATGCTTGTGGTATGCACATTATTCGTACAACTTATCTCTTTTCTTACAGCAGCATGCATGGGTCGTTTTGTTACATGGTCAATGTACCTAGGATCTACTACAGATCAAATTCAGTTCAATCTGTTTTTCAAAATCGTAATCATTGCAGTCAGATTATTATCAGAAGTTTCAGAACTGCAGTGTTGGCATAATATAATATAATGGCCCATAGCTATCAAGATGTCGCTTTAGCGGTAGAGCGCTCGACGAGGGTAAGTTGTCCCAACGCCTTATCCTCCAACATTGCCCCTTGCATGCGAATAGGCCTGGCACGGTGTAGATCTAGCGTGCATAGGCTAAGCGTGACACATATCGAGCACAAAGAAGCTAGGCGTAGAGAGCCCGGTGCAGCACGACATGGCCTTGCGTCAGTAGGGAGTGAGTGGCGCATGACCATGCACGAGAGGATCCTCTAATGCAGCCTCGACACGGTTAAGGCGGCGGTGGATTCAGCATCGACTGAATATACCGTCTTCCTATTCTTGTGCTTTGTGTGTGATCTTGATCCTTGTCAATGTTCTGTTTAAAGGAAGGCATGATTGAGACCGCACCTAAATCGAGGAACTCGAGGGGGTGGCAATCGAGGTCGTGGTCGAGCGTGCGTACTCACTCCTCGTCGAGGATGTCGACGTGGAGTTCCGGGACAAGCTTGAGGGGCTCGAGGCCTAGCTCTGCCTCCTCGTCGATGAGGCGGTAAGAACCGGGCCAAGTAGGCCTTAATTTATATCCGGTCCCACTTCCCATCGGTGGACCTCCGACAGTTAAAGAGTGGGATGCCTATTGGGATGATCAATGACCAGGCAACGACGTTTTGACAGGACGTGGAAGGTATCACCGTTGTGATTGCCAACGATCTCTAGTTCCTGCCTCGTCTCAAGGACCTAGCAACCCTAGCGGTGCCCCCAACGCCTAGGAACCAACAACATTATTCTTATAATTTGGCGTGGGGCCCTTAGGCTACACATGTGTTTACCGACATCAGTTTGAACAAGTCCTCGAGGTTCTTGCGGATTTTGGATTTTATCAAGTCCTTTATGCATCCAGGACAAGACCTTGAACCACCGGTATAGCTATATAGTCTTAGGCACATGAAACTAATGCCGCTTACGCGCCAACCCAACATCAGTCATTATGAGTTTCTTGAGGCTGTCTAGACTTTTTTTGAAGTTGAGGCTTAGGACTCGAGCCCCCATGGATCTCTGTAAGCGATTGGGCACCGAGAGTGTGCTAACGTCAACTCTTTTTCACTCGTGTGGTTGCTATCACTAAACCCAAAGTTAGTTCATAGGGGCACAACTGTTTGATCTAGACTTTTAATGCTTCGAATTGACCTGAGTGGGTTCAAACCTAGCGATTTGTCGATGGAGATGAAGATTCTCATCTTTGGCCTCAAAGGCCGCCCATCACCCTCAGTCTCGCTGAAGTTCATCCTCTAGGTTCGACTCCTTCTCTTCGGAGTCGGTGAGGCAGTCGTTGAGCCCTACAGCCTCACCAGGGTGCTGACCGCACTCCGTGTCGAAGGCAACCGCGACCTCTTGGGCTAGAACGACGAACGTCAAACATGAGAAAGTAAGCAAAAGAAAAAGGAGAGAAACACACAATGACACTTCAGTATAACTCGCGAGAATATCCTAGCAAAGTACCTAGTAAGCAGCCCGTTCGATGGCGGTGCTCAGTTGGAGCCCGTTAGCTCGGCTCACATTGATGACCAGATCAGTATCGCCTAAGGTTCAGTAGAGCCGAGCCAAAGGCTCCGCCATCATGACAAGCCCGGGCCCTGGAGTCAGGAACGTTGCTAGAAGGGGGACCTTCAAAAACACACGCCGGAGCTCCCCCTATGAGGAAGTCTCTAAATGCTGCGAAGCCCTTTTCGAAGCCCCCTCCGAACAAGCCTCCTCGTTCGACATCGGCACATCGACTACCTCGATGGGGGCCTTCCCCTTCGCTTCAACCCTCTTCGTGACAGACGAAGGGATCTTCAGAGGGTTCTCCACCATGGTACCTATACATCAACAAAATGCATGTAAGATATATAAATAGTGCAGGTACCACGAGGACGACTAAACATACAACCAAGGAAGGGCGACCTATCGGCTCCAGCACCATTCGAAGACTGCTTCGAGACTCCATGTCCATGAACATCCGGAAGAGGCCCTCTATGGACTCCCCCGGGGATCCGCGTAGTGCGGCCGCCACCTCGGCTGCGATCTCATCAGCCGTGATCTCCTCGATCGTGATCTCCCCATTCGGGATCGCCCCCTAGTCACCTCTAGCACCAAGGCCTCCCATTCGACAACCAAGACCTCGCTCGAAGTCCTCTCCTCGGCCACCGGCAAGGGGACGTGCCTCTTCCCTAGAGAATCAGGATGAGGCCTCGAGTCAGCGGGGCTCATAGGCCTATGAGCCGTCTTCTTCAAGGGAGGCTTCGAGGTCCTAGCCGGGTCCTTGTCTACCTTTAGGATCCTCATTGTTTGTTTCAAACTCCGGTCGTATAACATCAAGCATCTCATCCATCCTATCACCACCCACACTATCATTTTCTTCTTCCTCTACTAATACCGTTTTTTCACGGCCTATCTCGCCATGGTGCACCCAAACTTCATAACCTGGCAAGAAACCATATTTGCAAATGTGCAGTGACAACGTTCTCTTGTCTTGCCAATGAGAATTTCTGCACTTCATGCATGGGCACCTTGCGCTAGAGTTTTTTATCAAAACAAATGCACACTCAACAAATTTATCAGCGTTGATTACCCACTCCCTTGTGTGAGCTCCACTTTTTTTCCAATCACTATACATCCACCGTCGATCGTCCTTAGTCATTCTAAAGGCAAAACATTCATTCAATCGAGAATGCATCATAAGTACTAGACGTTTCTACATACCACGACCCTATGTCTATAGGAAAAGATAGGTCCTAAACCCACCCAAGAGTGACCGACAGAACGTGGTATTTATGATGAGCCATGAGACCGAATGAAATTTCAGCAGCATAACCCCGTTTTTCTTCAATTGCATGCCTGATAGTGGTGCAATGGAGAACAATAAGGTTATGATATTGAAATCTCATTCGGACTCATGACTCATCATAAATACCACGCTCTATCGCTCACTTCGAGGCTGTCAATAAGGGATAATTCCGGATCTACACATCTCACAAGCATGACACGTGTGAGACATGGTGGTTCGAAGCAATGGCGGGCATGATGACGTCATCATCCTGCCACTGCTATGTTCTCTTAGTAGTGGCGGGCAATGACGTCACCAGCTTGCCACTACTAATTCGCCGCCGCTAGTGCTCTACTTAGTAGTGGCGGGTCGATGACGTCAGCATGCCCGTCACTACTAATAGTGGTAGGGATTATATATCTAGCATACACTGCCTACATTGTCGAGAAAGACTTTGTAGCGCAGTGGTGCGGGGGCTCGCTTGGGGCCATGCGGTTCGAGGTTCAAACCTTGCTGTTGGCAAGCGCTTTGAGGTTTGAACCTTGCTGCTGGCCCCAAACAATAAAAATTTTCAAAACTTTTTTATTGATGTTTAAATCCTCGTTTGAACTTGAATTTGTTTTAACAATAAAAATACATCATAACTTATTGAATTTACATTAGACATGTATTAACTATAATTAAATAATAACCTATATATATTACCAATATCTTAAACAAAATGACATAATTGATTTTACAAATACGCACGCTAAACATAAATGATCTAGCCTTGCACTAATTTTCCATCGCCATCGGTGCGTAGATAAGGAATCACACTACCAAATGACAGTTTTGCTTCAACCACATTGATCCTTGATATGTCAACGAAAAATGGCACCTCATCAAACTGATTGTATTCTTCTTTGTCTTCGACTCCATCAACTCCAACAATTCTTTGTTTTCCTAGAGCAACAATGTATTTTTTCTCGTCTTTAGGATCAAGTATGTAAAATACTTGTGCCACGGATTAAGCGAGTATCGAAGGTCATCTTTATAAGCCACCTTATTAAGGTCAACTATCGTAAACCCGTAATCATCCACCTCCACACATTCTGGATGTCTGACCCGCTGGCACTTAAATACATGGATTTCTATAGAGTTCCCGTAGTTAAGTTCTCATATTTCTTCGATGTATCCATAGTAAGCATTCTTGTATCTAGTGTTGTCTTCTACATCTGCTCTGACACCACTATTTTGGCGCTGACTCTTTTAATCCTTTGCTTTGGTATAGAATGTGAAACCATTGATGTCATACACTTGCCATGTTTTAACCATTATCAATGGACCGTAAGACAATTTATTTATCATCATCTCTTCGTCGGTTTCTCCAATCGAAAGGTTTAGATCCCTCAGCCATGATATGAAATGAATTTTGTGTTCTTTCATAATCCATTGTTCATCGCGATCTTCATTCTTTTCACGAAGCTCTTGCAGGTGTTGTTCAACATATGGTATCATAATCGCCAACTGATGCATTACACTGTAATGTGATTCTCTTATTATTTGGTAGCTATTGTCTCGTATGATTTTCCTGCCTTTAGTTCCTTTACTGGTGAGTCTTCTATAACATCCCAAATTTAGAAATAAAATAAAAATGAGGGAAATAATTTTTCTGAATTGAAAATAAACTATATAATTAGGGAAAAGGTTAAAAGAACCCAAATAAAGCAAAACAGGGAGAAATATTTCAAATTTGAACCTGAAAAATTTATGGTGGAATCTAGAGGCCAAGAAATATTTTTAGAAATTTTCACAAAATTTTAGCAACAAAAATTCAAGCACAAAACAAATAATCAATTTATGGTATTTATTTAAATGGAAAAAACAATTTAAATAGCTGTTGGGCCACATCCCCTGAAATCACCCTCGGGCCGGCCCAATCCAATGTCGCACCCACTGACGGGTGGACCCGCCCTGTCGGCGCCGTCTCCCTCTCCTCCCCTGCGCTCCGCGCCCCGCTTGGGTCCACCATCAGCCGCACGCGCGCTCCTTCTTCTCGCTATCCACCCGGGCCCACCTGTCGGCCCCCTTCTCTTTCGCTCGCAGTCGCTGGCAGGTGGGGGCCACCTGTCAGGTTCTTCTTCTCCGATGGAAGGGGATCCCCCCTTCCATACCGGAGCCCCCTTGCCATTTTTCGCCGCCAGCCACCTAATCCCACCAAGCCGAGCCCTGGATCTCCTTCCCCAATCGCCGATGGCCCCTTTCCCCTTGAAATCACGCGCTTTCCGCCGCGTATGGTATGTACTCGCTCGGATGGAAAGGCTCGCCGAAGGGAAAGGAATCCCCTCGGATTCCCTCGGCTCGCCTGCCGTTTCTTGCCGCCGGCGACCCCCTTTAAATTCCACCGCCCTCGCCGCAATCCGCCACGCCACCTGAGCCCAAGTCCGCGCAATCCCGAAGGCCGCCACCCCTTCTTTTTGGTTTTCCCTCTGGTCCCTCTCCGGCAGCTCCTCACCGGTGCCTCGGTCCACCGCCGTCCCTCATTAGCGGCTGAAGTGTCATCATCTTCCTCGAAGATGGACTCTCCGAGCTCACCATCAGAGGGCTCAAAAGAAGGAGTCAAAGGAGGCAAGGACTCATCAAATGAAACCTCACAAGTCTCGACAAGCAGCTGGGATTCGAGGTTCCAAACACGGAAGCCTCGAGAATGCAAAGCGTATTCAAGAAAAACACCGTCCCAGCAACGAGACTCAAACTTGTCCAAATGCCCTCCCTTCTTGAGCACAAAGCACTTGCAACCAAACGCTCGCAAGTGGCTCACCTTGGGCTGTCTGCCAAACCGCAGTTCATATGATGTCTTACTAAGGTAAGCTCTAAGAAAGATGCGGTTGGCCAGATAGCAAGCTGTGTTCATGGCTTCAGCCCAAAAACGCCTGGGAGTCCTATGCTCATCGAGCATCGTCCTGGCCATCTCGACTAGCGTGCGGTTCTTTCATTCCACAACGCCGTTGTGGGGGAGTATAAGGAGAAAAAAACTGATGGTCCAGACCCTGATCACTACAGAAGCTGACGAACTGAGAGTTCTTGAACTCAGAGCCGTTGTCGGAGCGAATTGCTCGCATCCGACCATTGTTCTCATTCTTCAGCTTCAAAATCAGGTCATGAACAAATTAAAAAGTTTCATCCTTAGACTCCAAAAAGAAAACCCACGAGAATCGAGAGAAGTCGTCAACAATCACAAGTGCGTATCACTTCCCACCGACTGAACGTACCCGAGCTGGACCAATAGTGTCCAAGTGTAAAAGCTCGCCCGGATACGAAGTCATCACCTGAGTCACATGTGAGTAAGAAGCGGCAACCATTTTCCCATGATGACAGGGATGACAAACTAGATCCTTCTCCATCTTAAGCTTGGGCAATCCTCGGATGAGGTCCATAGAGCTCAACCTGACTAGCAGATCAAAACTCAAATGACCTAACCTCCTATGCCACTTCCAGAGCTCAGAGGAGGATCCAGCAATCAAACAGCGAGAAGGGCCAAAAGAACTAGAGAAGTCAATTCGAAAAACTTTACCGAATGGTAAAATCTGACAAATCAAAGACCCTCTAGAATCAAACACAGACGAATTGCCCTTCTTAAAACGCACTTCCAAACCATCCTCAAGAAGTTGCAAAATAGAAATCAATTTGAAGTTCAAATTCTTAAACAAAGCAACATTCTTCAAAGAGAAATGATCTGAAATGCGAATAGAGCCTATGCCACTTACCTTCCCTTGACCATTGTTCCCGAACGTGATGTACTCTTTGGAGCTCGGGGTCGTGAGACTGGAGAACCATCTGCGATGTCCCGTCATGTGGCGAGAACATCCTGAGTCCATGATCCAAACGTCCTCCAGTCCCCGATCCTGCACAATCAGTGGCTGTAAGTGGGAGCAAATGGTCCGGCACCAGGTTTAGCAAAAGAGCTAAACCAGTGTCGAGCCATCTGCTCAAAAGACGGAAAGCAGAAATTGTCATGAAAGTTCGGACCAAAACGCGGCTCAAAGCGCGGTCCTCTATTCTGCCTAAAGCCTAGGCTACGAGGTCCAGGACCGTAGCCAAAACGGCCTGGAGCTCTGCCGGAACGGACACCACCAACTGGAGCACGGGCAAGAAAGCCGTCTCCTCTACCACCACCTACATGACGCGGCCTGGCCTCCAGCCTCTCCCCGCGTCGAGGAACACGAAGTCTACCACCCTGCTGGTAGAACTGCTCCTGACCACCACGAGCTCTCTTTGCTTTCTCAACACGCTTCCTTCTGAAGCAAAACTCCGCAAGATGCCTTCTCTCTGAGAATACTCACAATGGTAGGTGGGCTTCTTGGGATGTGGTTGAGGCTTGGGGTTCTTGGGCTTAGTGGTGTTTGGTGTCGGCTTCTTGGGTTGAGAGGGTCTAGGAAGAGAGTCTAGAGTAGTGTGGAGATATTTGGGCTTTGGAACCCAAATGGGCTTCTTGGGTGGAGCTTTGGGTGGTTCATGGATCACTCCATCCTTGGGCTGACAAGCCTGGGGAGACTCAGTGGAGTGAGTCTTGGGATACCTCTGCTCTGGAGTCGTTTTACTCCACTCCACTGCCCAGCTAATGGCACTCTCAAAGTCAGCCTTGGTGTAGGTATAACCTACTCCAAACCCATCCTGCCTCTTGAACTGCTGGATCATCATGCCGAGCTGAGGCTCTCTGGCACTGATCCAACTCAGGATGGAACGGAGGTAAAAGTTCTCATTCTGAGAATCTGTTAGCTCCTCTCTCAAGGAAGCTAGAACCTCCACCTGAGACAAGCAGGTCTCACACTCACTCTCTACTTGAACAGACTTTTCGGCTTTCAGCTTAATCAACTCCATTCTAAGAGACAGACAATTCTCACAAACAGTGGGTGGAACTGACAGTGTCTCAAGCTCTAGCCTAGTCTGGGCAAGCTCAGCTCTCAATCTCTCCAAATCACCCAAATGTTCATCACCCTTGAATTTCAGCTCAGCTAAGGCAGCTAGATGAGATGGGCAATCAACACAGGGTGCGACGACAGTGTCTTGAGCATCTTTCAGCTCCAGCTGAGCGCTTTCAAGCTCAGTGGCCAAAGCGTCCCTCTCATCAACCCTTTCTGTGTACCTGGACTTCAGAGTCAACAGGTCACACAGGAGCACCTCACACTTCAGGCACTCACTGCTATCACCCAAGCAAGGGGAAGAAGATAGACTCTCAATTCTGTCGTTGGTCATGGCAAGCTCACTCTCTAACTCATCTATTCTCTTCTTAGCCCCCCTAAGCAGTTTTTCCCTATATTTCAACTCCTGACGATTGCTCTCAAGTAAATCAACGATTTCGCGCTCGTAGGATGATACCTTGTTGTCGTCGTCATCGGAGTCGTCGGAGGAGCTCTTTTCTTCCTTATCCCCAAGAGCCATTGAACAGAAGCTCTTGCGGGATCTTCGGCGCTGGTGTGAGCGGCTCTTCGGCTTGTCTCCGAAGGCCATGAAGTAGAGGCCCGCCGGATCGTCCTTGTCCTTCCCCTTCCTGATGGCGATCTCCTCATCACTTGAGCTCGATGAAGAGGAAGAAGACGTGGACAGCTTGGAGTAGCTCTTCTCCATCTCGGCGAAGAAGGCCTTGTCGCGCTTCTTGTTCTCTCGCCAGTAATCCTTCAGGGCCTTCTTGAAGAAACGGGTCTTCGGCTTGCCCTTGTTGAAAGATGAGCTCTCATGCTTGCCGGAGTCATGGAAGCCACCACCGGTGCCCTTCTTGTGACCATTGCGCTTGGGGCAGTCGACGATGAAGTGTCCTGGATCACCACACTCAAAGCATCCGGATTTTGTGTCGTGTCTTTTGAACATTCTCTAATCATAGACACGACGCACCCGGTTGTTAAACAGACACAAATCATCATCTCCCAACAACTCAAGCTAGTCCTCAGTGATAGACATCAAAGAGAACCCAGCACAGCTCACAGAAGAAGGATCAACAGAAGGTGTAGCAAGGGCCAGGGATTTTGATCCAGAACCAGTGAGATTTGATCTCAGCTGGATATCTACCTCAATGGCCTTCAGCTTGCTAAACAACTCAAAAATGGTCAAGGTATCGTAAGAAGTGCTCTCAACGATAGAGGATACCTTGATCTCCCAGATCTTTGGGTCCAAGGTATGGAGAACCTTGAGTGCCTGCTCGTGATCTGAGACTAACTGAGCACTCTCAGCCTTGTTGTCCCGAAGCTTGTTAATGATCGATTGAAAGCGACCAAACAAAGCTTCAACAGATTCACCCGACTTTTGTGTGAAGTTTTTGTACTCACGCTGGTAGGTCTGATAGAGCCGAGCCTTGACCTGAGCTGTTCCCTCATGGTGTGCCTTGAGGATAGCCCGGATCTCTCTCGCAGTGGAGAGATGGCTCACACGCTCAAACTCAGTGGGACCTAAACCAGAGAAAAGAATGTTCACAACCTTACTGTTGCTCAGATGCTGAGCAATGATACCAGCAGTACCATGCTCAGCTACTGGCAATATGACAAACGTGGTGTGAACGCAAATGTCCCAAATGTCCGAACCCTGGCTCATAAGATAGGCTCGCATGCGAGTCTTCCAATAGTTATAGCCATAGGCTTCCAAGGACGGGACCTTGCCAGGAGACGTCATGGTCACTACCGGGGTTTAGAACCGGTTAAGGTATGGAAAAACCCTAACCAAGCTCTGATACCACTTGTAGGACCGAAAGTAGCGACCAGAGGGGGGTGAATGGGTGCCTAAAAAATTCTTTCGAATCAATGGCCTGCTCCCAAAACCCAACGCATTTTTTTAAAAAACTAATCAGCAAAGCGAGAACAGATTGACTAAGTCTGCAGATTCGAAGTCTGCTGATTCAGAGGTTGAAGATTCGAAGGTTGCAGATTCGGAGGTTGCAGATTCGAAGGTTGTAGATTCGGAAGTTGCAGATTCGAAGGTTGTAGATTCGGAGGTTGCAGATTCGAAGGTTGCAGATTCGGAGGTTGTAGATTCGAAGTCTGCTGATTTCGAAGTCTGCTGATTCGAAGTCTGTGGATTCGAAGGTTGCAGATTCGAAGGTTGCAGATTCGAAGCCTGCAGATTCGAAGTATGCAGATTCGAAGTATGCAGATTCGAAGCCTGCAGATTCGAAGTATGCTGATTCGAAGTCTGCAGATTCGAAGCTTGCAGATTCGAAGTCTACTGATTCGAAGCCTGCAGATTCGAAGCTTGCAGATTCGAAGTCTGCTGATTCGAAGTCTGCTGATTTGAAGCCTGCAGATTCGAAGCTTGCAGATTCGAAGTATGCAGATTCGAAGCTTGCAGATTCGAAGTCTGCTTCACAGAGTTGGACTTCACACAAGAAAAGGGACTTTGGCCCTGTCAACTCGATCAAAAAGCTATGCAGGGAAAAGCAAGCCTAGAGTACTAGTGTACTGTTGCTACAGAGAAGTAGTACTACTTGCAAACAGCAAGAACTAGTACTACTCAGTGAAGAACCGAAGCAACAGAGACTCAGTTCTCAGGAATAGAAGTTGCTGCGCATCAATAAAGACCATAAAAACACTGCAAACCGAATGACAAGAGGAGGGAAGAGAATCTCACAGATTCAAGAAGAACAAATGGAATGCAGGAATTAAATCGCAGGGAACAAGAACCTGGCGGCGCACAATAGGAGAGAGAACGCAGGAGACAAAATGACCCAATAGATTAAAAAGTGAATTCTGGAAGGGGGTAGTCCAAACCCAAGGGATTGGGGTCCTATTTATAGGCTCCCAACACTAGGAATATTCCACCCGTCCCTTAGGGTTTTTACAGACGCAAGAATAAAGGAAAAGACTCTACTGCCTTTAGGAATTTTTACAGGCACGACTAACTGACTGTGGGCCTAGAGATACAGATGACTTATCTGGAAGCTAAGTTTTCGTAGCGACTACGGCTTCTCTTCTGGACAGTCGGATACAAGATCGACGGTTGTCAGTTTTGCGCCGAAACTGACAAAGCCTCCACCGACTTTGCACCAGGTACCCGGATTGGGCCGGCCCGATTCCGCAGCTCTCTTAGCCCGGCAATCACTCACCGCCCGTGTACCTGAGTCAACCCTGGACAACATCCCAGTGGGTCTTCTACTGCTTCTGGCCCATGTACCCGGATTGGGCCAACGAGCCTTCGCAGCCTCCTCTGCCCGACAGTCGCTTGCTGCCCGTGTACCTGAGTCACACGCGGCCCATGAAATAGCAGATCTCTTCTTCTTCTGTCCTCTTTGACTATCGTTGACAATGACTCATCACTTCTGGAGCCATGAGGCCCACGCTATTCAGCAAGGCTCCTCAGTAGTTAGTTGGATTCTACTATATGAGTTTTCCCTGTTATTCTTGTCTCTGGATTCTGTTGGAGTTGGCTAAGTTATAAGTATGGTGGGTTCCGGGTGCAAACTCGGGAATTGGTTGGTCGCACCCGGGACACTATAAGGACCGGTCTGTGGGATCTATTACAAAGCACTTCCATACTAACCACAAGTCTAGTGGGTAAGTCCTAACTGGAGGTATGGATCGTACCAACTTGAAGTACCATAGTGGAGGGGGTAAGGGGCAACCTGCGGGTGATTTGTACCGACGAGGCTCAAGGGGGGTATGGTGTGGCCCGAAGTGACTGGAAAACCATATGAAACATATAAGAGGGTGTTATCGAATTGGTGTGTTCCATGCTAAAGGTTTTGGCACGAGCTTCTCATGACAGGAGTCATTCAACACACTGTGGTGTGCGGGAAATGAGTGCCTTGTGGGTACAGTAGTACACCTCTGATCAGAGTTTAAATCTTTTCGAAAAGTCGAGCCCACGGTCAAGGGTGGGTTGTGTAACCTCTCGCACTTAGTTTACTGTTATGTGAATATATGTGTTATTCATGGTATGTAAGGACTGTTGAGCGAGGGTGGGCTGACTGTACCCCTCGAGTTAGAAGATGATGCATGTACTCATATTTAATTTTCTGTACTAATAATCTGATTACATTAATTGCTTTACAAATATGCTTTTCCGCAAAAGTGAGCCAGTACCTTCCTTGTTATTACCTTGCATTATAATTGCATTAGGTGGCTTGCTGAGTACGATTGTACTCACCCCCGTTGACTTACACCACCAGAGGCAGACTACTACGAGGAGTGCGATGGTCTGGAGTAGCGACCCTGTCAAGGCACGAGACTGAAAGTCGGCGTTCATCTAGAGGATTTATTTCATTAGGTTCTCTTTTATTTAACTCTTTTGTAATAATATGGTCTACGAAACATGATTGATTAGCGTATTGTACGTAGTCGTGTGATGAACGTCTTGTATTTATTGATTTTCTATGGAATTTCAATAAAATCCCGGTTTTATTAAATCAGGGCGTGACATCTTCCATGGTGTCGGGACACGGGAACTTCTATTGGTTTTCCATCTCTTATGTAATCTGCGTAGCACTCAATGACTTCCTCAGTCGTGTAGCCCTCTATCATGGAACTCTCTGGATAAGCACGATTTCGTATGTAACCATTGAATATAACCATTAGACGCTCGTACGCATACATATTGTGCAGGTACGTTGGACCGAGAACAAAGATTTGGTCTGCTATATGTATGTTTGAATGTTTGATTCCTCTTACTGTGATGGCGAGGAATAGCCCAAGCATAACATGACAATCATGAGTGTTGTAGCCGCTCATCCTCAAATCTGCTACGGAGACAATATTCTTTATATTCGTTGAGAATCCTGTTGGAACTCTGATTCCATTTAGACACCTGCAGATTGATCTTTTCTCATCAATTGTGAGGTTATAGCTAGCAGCCGGAAGGAAAAAAATTTCCATGGGCCCTTTCCTGTGGGTGAAGCTCGGGTCTAATTCCGAGAGTTTGAAGGTCCCTTCGTACTTTGAGTCCATCTTTTGACTTGCCCGGTATGTCTAACAAAATATCGATGGTGCTTTCGAAGACATTCTTCTCAGCGTGCATGGTATCGATAGCATGACCAATATCCAACTCCTTCCAATAGGGCAAATATCTAAAGAAGATTGACTGCTTTTTAAATGGAGCGTCCTTTGAAAATTTTTCAGATTTTTTTCCTCTCCTTTCCGAAAACAACTTTGATATTCTTCACCATTTCGAATAGAAATTTGTCGTCTCGATGTCGTGGAGGCTGTCCAAGCTCGATTATACCGTCAAAATGGTTCCTATTTCTTTGATATTTATGGTTTCTTGGTAAAAATCTGCGGTGTCGCATTTATATCGTCTTAACGAATGATGGAAGATGCACAGATTCTGTCTGGTCCACACACACTACACATGATGTCTTTTCTTTAACCTGTCCTGTTAGGGACATACGTCCCGGGTTGTCAGCTATGGTGCAAAAGATCATGACTCTTAGATTGAAGTGCTCTCTCTTGTGCTCATCCCACACATAGACACCATGTTCACATAGACGTTTCATATCCTCCATCAAAGGTTCTAGAAAGATATCAATATCATTGTCATGTTGTTTTGGACCGACAATTAGAGTAGTGAGCATAAGATATTTTCTTTTATGCCACAACCATGATGGAATGTTGAACAAGCACAGAAAGAACGGCCACGTAGTGTGTGGGTTCCTCGTCTCATCGAAGGGATTCATTCCATCCGTGCTAAGTCCCATCCTGATATTTCTGGGATCCTCCGAGAAATTTGGATGGGCCAGGTCAAATGATTTCCACTGCCTAGCATCAGCAGGGTGCCGAAGTTTTCCATCCTTCTTCCACCCAGCGAGATGTCAGATTAATAGTTCAACATCTTTGGGATTAGAGAACATACGTTTCAAGTGATCAATCACTGGTATGTACCACATTACTAAGGCTGGAACTTTCCTCTCCGTCTTATATCCGTGCTGGTCTGCAATAACATTTTTCTTCATCTTCTGCAACCTCTTATTCTTCTTCCGGTGGTCATTGTAGTCCTCCACATAGTCATTTGCACGTTTGTATCGACTTGCGTTGCACTGCAGACAGCTCTCTAACAATTCATAATCTTTTTAATATAGGATACAGTGGTTCGGGCTTGCATAAATCTTCTGAATGCCCAAAGTCAACGGACAAATCATCTTCTTTGCTTGGTACGTATCAGATGACAGACCATTGGGTTTCGACAAAACATTTTTTAGGAGCTGTAAAAGATCTTAAAAACTAGTGTCAGACCATCCATTGTTGGCTTTCAGTTTCATAAGCTCAAGAGTTGTGTACAACACAGTATACTACTTATCGCAACCATGGCGTTCCTCGTAAAGAAGATTTTTCGATGCTTTGTCAAGTGCTTCAAAGTTATCGTAGCCTTTGGTTGTAGTTCTCTGCAACAGCACCTCAGGCGCAACATTTCGCATCAGCTCCTCCACATCAAAGGCGTCATCATCATCATGTTGATCAACATCATGTGTTATGTCGGATGTATGATCACAACCTCTTCTATATTGATGAACATCTTGCGGCACATCAGGAGGGTTTTGGTCCATCTCATCGTGTTTCGCCCATATATAATAGTTCTTCACGAAACCATTTTTCAACAAGAGAAATCGTATGGTTTCACGATCTGAACACGGTTACATTGCTTTGTTTTTACAAACTTTACAAGGACAATATATTGCCGCTTCACTTTGACGGGAAGCATATTGTGCGACAGCTTCAGTAAATCCAGTTACTCTGTTAAAATATGCCACTACATCTCCATCGTTGGACGAGTACATCCAGGACCCGTGCTCCATCTAAAACATATATTATTTTAAAAAATATTAATAATTCATTATTGTTAATTTTATTAATTTATAAATTGAAAATATAATTATTTATCGCTTATAACAACATTAATTAAAAATGCTTTAATTCAAAATATGTATTAAGTAGAAAAAATTATTAAATAAGTTAATAACATTGGTTTCTCTCTCCAAACAACATAACTCTAGATCTATAATCATAAATCAAATTAAAAAGAGATTAAAATGACGTAAAAATTTATACAAGTGATGAATAATTGTGATGAGGGTCATATTTGTTCATTTGGGAGAAAGAAACACTATAAATGAAAAAATATTTGAAAATTTCTATTCACAAACCATAAATTAGTAAAACGCTAATAACTCATTATATACATGATTAAATACAAAATAAATGTGAGATTTGGCATGAATTTACCTCCTAGAATGAAATCCTTCAAAAGAAACGAAAATAAAGTCTCCCCCTCTTTATCTAGATTTTTGTCGCCATTGTACGAACCAAATTAAATGCGAACTCCGGTAGTCTCGGGATCGGGGAGGAAGAAGGTCCACATTTATAGCCAGAATAGTAGTGGCGGTCGCAAGTGGTGTCATCAATACATTAGTGGCGGACAGCGTAGCAGCGGCGGGCAGCATCAAAGCCCGTCACTACTATTGATAAAGTAGTGATGGTCCGGGCAATCGCCAGCACCGACCGCCACTACTTTATCAATAGTAGTGGCGGGCGCTGGTGCTGGCGTCAGCACCAGCCACTCTAGTGGCGGGCTTCTAATAGCTCACCACTACAGTGAAAAACTACAGCGCCACTACAGTACCGATTTATAGTAGTGTCAGCATTAATCTTAAAGTTGGAGTTATACAAAACACCCTCTAATCATTCAGTTTCAATTACTGGAACATAAAAAAATGTGGTTCAAATAACAAAGTCAAAAATATTATGAAAATTTTAATTCCGATAGCGCAGAATACGGATCCAACAGTAAAATTTCTATTTTACGGTGGTGGTTGTGCTGTAGGTAAGAATTAACACTTCAAAATGCATAAGGTCGGCGCCTCGATTTTCAAGACATGAAATTTGATTATTAATGTGTTAGTAAAAGGTACGTTCTGCGGATCGGAGTGCTGTAAAAAAATGTAGAATGAATATTCAATCTTGTATACTAACGTGCTTTCAAAACTATTATGAAATTTTCAATCCCCGGTATCGCAGAATACGGATCCAACAGTACGATTTCTATTTTACTGTAGATCCCTCTGATATTTAAAACAATGGCATCTCCATGATATGGTGCTAGTCCGTTTCCAAAACGGATGAAACGAATTGATACGGCCACTATGAGCCAAATTGTTTCATCCGAAAGAGGGTATTTAATTCTGTTGCAAAGCATTTAATTACACTGGTTAGCTTAGTAAATAGTGAAATAAAACTCTCAACTGAGATACGGTATTTTTTTATTCAGTTACAAAGTTAATGTGACTTTCTAGGAAACAGTGTTATGAAACTCACCACTGTGAATAGTCTAAGGGCATCTCCAATGGCTAGTTATTTCACTAGCTAGATTCACACTCTTTCCTGCGTGAATAGAAAATGTGGAAAAAAGAGAATAGCTAGCGACGAGCAAATAGATAGAAGATTTCACGTATTTTAAGAAACTGAGTGTATTACTTATGAGACTCAGTACTAATGGTGAGATAAATTATTATTTTTATTTTTCTCCCAGCTCCACATCAGCTAGCTATGTGAGACTGTCATTGTGGATGCTCTAATAGAAACAAATAAGTAAAATACAAACTAATTAATTATTCGTTATCTAAAATCATGTCCAACTTGGTGTACGGGAAGGAGCAGATAACAATTAACACTTCAACGCGTAAGGTCGACGCCTCGATTTTCAAGACAATTAGCACTTCAAAATTCATAAGGTCGACGCCTCGAAGATAACAATTAACACTTCAAAATGCGTACGGCCGGCCGGCTCCTGGATTTTCAAGACATGCAATTTGATTATTAATTTTAGTACAAAGTACAAGGGTCGGATCGCCGGTTGCACAGCTCACCCAAGCCAAAAAAAAACCACCACTAGCAGTAGCCGGTACACAAAGACAAAATCAGCGTAATTTCATTTCTTATATAGTGTTTATTTTATCGTGTAGAAATCGTATTTCTAACTATGATGTCCACGTTATATTTTTTTTATACCTCTCTCCACCTTTCTACCAATCATTTACATTTACGTTGGCGGTTGTGAAAACATGGTGTCTTAGTCTTAGCATGACGTGATGCACTCCTAAACTAATACTAAATGGACATATAAGCAAACTTATTTTTGATCAAAAATGCTATAATGTACACTTCTAACATTAAAAACTACAAAACCAGGCATACACTCTATCTAATGAGCAATTATCAAACTAAAAAATTAGTATTAGGCTATTCACAATGGTGGGTTTCATAGCACTATTTCCTAGAATGTCACATCAGCTTTACAACTGAATGAAATACTCTCTCTCAGTGGCGAGTTTCATTTCACTATTTCCTAGGCTAACCAGTGTAATTAATTGCAACTAGCTCTCATGAAATACCCTCTCTCTGATGAAACGATTTAGCCCTCAATGGTTGTTTCATTTCATCCGTCTTGGAAACGGGTTAGCGCCATGTCATGGTGATGACACTACTTCCTTCTCTTTCTTCATTAATTGAATGCTATGTAAGCAAAAAAATCTGATGTGGCGTGGTAATTAATACCATGAAACCCCCATTGTGAATAGCCTTATTTAATTTATAGAACTAGCTAGTATCTATACATAGAACTCATGTCTTATCTTAGACCTTGTTTGGATAATATTGCTTATTTTTAGGGATTAAAACTTGCTTATTTTAGTATATACTAAAGTTTAGTCTCCTTGTTTAGATGTAGGGACTAAACAATATTTAATGAAGGGTTCATAAATAAGGGTAAAGTATGCATGATACTTTTAGTCCCTAGAGCATTCCCGCAGCCCATCTAAATTGAGTCTCTATATTTCAATTTGGATGGATATCTAAAAAGATTCTCTCTATATATTTCAATACACTCTAACAGACCATCCATATTACACTCTTGTATAATTTAATAATATCTTTCAACTACCATACATTTCCAACGGTTATATTTTCCCGGTCTGAACTCTCTCCTGCTATTCCTCCCGGTCCAAACTGAATTCTGATGTTTTTCCTGTGTGTTGCTTGATATAGCACGTTCATGTGTTCTGATATAGCACGCTCGTGTGTTCTGACATATTACGTTTTTGTGTGCCAGAGCTGTTCCTCCTGGTCCAAACTGACTTCCGTTGTTTTTCCTTTGCACTGTTTGATATAGCATGTTCCTGTGTTCTAATATAACATGTTTGTGTGTTCTGACATATCATGTTTTTGTGTGTCGGAGCTGTTTCTCCTGATCCGAACTTTTTTAAGTTGGCATTTCTCTCTCTAATATAGATGCCCATCTATTTTTGGATGTTGTGATGGAGGTCCTGCTGGATGGTGATTTTGGAGAGAGAGAAACGTTATTTTCAAAATAGAGGATGGGACAGAGGTTCTACCGGGATGCTCAAAGCAACACTAAAGTGACTTATGAACTAAATTTTAAGGACTAAAGTTTAATCCCTATAAACAAAATTGTTTTATACTTTAGGGACTAAATGAGACTAAATTTAGTTTGCTTAATTAACACTACTTTTTAATGTATAAAACTAGTACCAAGCTAAAAGAATTCTCTTATTCTAATTGGAAGGTTAGGATTGCTCTCCCAACTGACCTCACCTCTTTTCTTTACATCTTTCATCGCTGCGCCATGTGCTGTTCACCTAAACAGACAAATGACAAATCAATGCAGTTCGCAATCTCTCGGCTAAAATGTGATTTTGGGGACAAACTATCGCATCTAAGAGATAATAAAATCTCTAAAAAGCTTTAGATTTGATACGACAAATTAAAGTGAATCCCCTACGATTTCTCCATTTATATATCTACTAGTAAGGTACACGTGCGTTGCAACGGATTTATATTTGTTGAACACATGTTTAGTAAGATTGCGATAATAAGAAACAAAGTTATATATTATCGTTCGAAACAATAATAGAGACATCAGTTTCTATATAAAGTGTTATATAAAGTGTTAGTGCATATTTACAATTACAGATCTGATATGAAATTATAAAAAATACTATACATGTTTAGTATGATTACGATAATAAGAAACAAAGCTATATATTATCGTTCAAAACAATAATAGAGACATCATTTCTATATATAAAGTGTCATTGCATATTTACAATTACAGATCCGACATGAAATTGTAACAGATGCTATACAGTGATCACATTTTTTTTATCTACTCAGTGAGCACTTCCTTGTAGACGATATTCTTTGTTAGTGTGCTTGTTGATATGATAGCCCTATTTTTTTCCGGAGCAGCGAGTATTTTAATATTGTCCATGAGAGAACACCGGGTTCAGGAGGTATATTCCAACATGTGGTATTGTTTGACCTTGTGCTTTATTAATTGTCATTGCAAAACTCACCCTAACAGGAAATTGATTCCTCTTAAACTTGAAGGGGAACATTTCATCATCGGAGGGGCACAAGGGTATGCGTGGAAGGAATACTCTCTCACCAGCATGTTGTCCCAATACAATTTCCGCATCAATAGTATTCCTTTGAAATTCTCGGACTATCAACCTAGTCCCATTACACAGACCATTGGCTGGGTCAAGATTTCTGAGCAAAATCACAGGACAATTAACCTTGAGTTTTAATATATGTGGAGGTAACCCATTTAGTGTCAATGAATTCAAGAACTCAGGCGGATAATGGTTGCATGGATCATCGACTACTCGATCATGACTGTGATAGATCATCTCGTCACTAGGAAAACGTTCTATCAGCTTCATGTTTATTGCATCAATGTTCTCATTCCTCATTGATAAAATAGCTAGAGATGTGATGTAGTCTGCATTAGTAATGTTTGCACCTAACATTGGAAATACCATGTCAATAAGACCATCAATGTCTGATTCCGCACCAGTATAGGGTATACATATTTCGTCGGGTAAATTTACATAGTCATCATCGACGGTCTCTTCAATGCCATTGCCAATTCGTAGCAGGTAGTCTGAAAACCATATATCTGATCGAGCTCTCATGTTATGGACAAGTCTCAACTGATGCATGTTATCCCATAGGTAAGATCTGCGCAAGGTTGCACTTACAATTTGAGCCCTACTCCCCTTTCGTATAACTGGAAGAACTTGTCTGAAGTCACCTCCAAAAACCATTGTCTTTCCTCCAAATGGTAGATTGAGCTTTTCCATTATGTCCCTCATGCTCTTGTCCAATGCCTCTATTGCCTGTCTTTTTGTCATGGAGACTTCATCCCATAATATAAGCGAAGCTTTTTGAAGAACCTTTGCAGTACCACTTTGTTTGGTGAAGTTACACACTGCATTATCTTGTATGCTTAGTGGTATCTTGAACCTTGAATGAGCAGTCCTACCTCCTGGCATGATGGAAGCAGCAACACCAGATGTTGCAGTAGCAATAGCTATCTTCCCCTCGCTACGAACTTTTGCTAATAAAACTCTGTACAGAAAGGTCTTTCCTGTTCCTCCTGGGCCATTAACAAAAAACACACCTCCACTATTGTTGTTAACAGATAATAGTATAATATCATAAGCATATTTTTGTTCTTCATTAAGAGAGGATATACTCGCTAGTAGTTCATTATCCACCTCTATAGAGGACTCTTCACAAATCTCCCTCACCTCACCCGCCATGGTGTCATATGATTCATCAATTTCTGGAAGAGGAAATGATGTTATCTCTTTACCCATTGATTGAAGTAATTTTCTGATATCCAATAACACCATCTGTTCAACTGCATATGAATTCATTTGGGATCGTCGGATGTCATCAGACATTGCATCCAAGTGTGTGTTCCATAGTGCACGCACATCACTAGGTTCACAATAAACCAATATTGTAGCAAACAACCTTCAGAGGGATGATGGCATATGGAAAACTTCAGCTTCAGAGAGGCACTCATCAATGCTGTTATCTAACTCAATAAGACCTCTTTTCTCGGCGCTTTCTCGAAAAGTAGGGTATACAATATTATCATATGTCCTCAACTCCTCAAATGAAGTAGCACCAACCACGTGGTTTAATAGTACCCTCAAGTAGTATCTCTCTCCCTCTACTGGATGTGCTGAGATGATCCTCCCAATTTGCGTGCTTTTTTCTCTTATTTTCCAAAGCTTACGTCCAGGCAACCACACTGCGTATTGTGGGAAATCCCTATAAAGTAACGTGCGTGCCTACGTAAATTCTTGATTTGCCTTGAAATACTCAGTCAACATGGTTCTTGAGGCACCCTGTTGGTCAAGAACTTCACGTACATCAGCATTCTCTCTATAGGACACAAGATGCATTCCTGGGAGATGGAGCTGTAACTGTAGCACTAGCGGCGAAATCCCGCTAAGATCAAACCAAATATTCTCCACAATGCCTCCTGTGGTGTTACTCACCTAGCATCTCTATATTCATTGATCTCATTAATCTTGCGGTTTTCATCGGCTTCATTGACAGACACAGACGCCCTATCATGACCCTTATAAATATACTTGTAGAGGTACTTAACAGCCTTAATACTCAAACAAACCTCTGCATTGATGTGACAGTCATACCTTCTTAGAAGCATAGGATTATATGGAACAACCCATCTATTGTCTAAGTCATGACCTCTCACTCTTACCCTTTGTCTGTCATCCCTTCTCCTGTAGATAGGGTAAGAATCTTCGCCTTGAATAGTTGTGTCACTAAATTGGCGTGGATAATAGCACTTGCAACTACCATTTTTCATGCATGGACTCTTCCTGTTTAGTGGGCCACACGAGCCATGCATCATATGTTTCACTACCATTTCATGTAGCTCCGGGTATATATCCTTATCTGGAAGTTCTGCTGAGATAACATTATCATACTCATCGGGACAACTCAATTTGTATGTTGACTCCATGATACGGAGGAAATGTGCATGTGGTAGACCCCTTTTTTGGAACTCGATTACATGGACTTGTGCTGCAATGATTCTGAGGATATGTTTACGAAATAGCTGGAATTTGAGATCCTCTAGCTTGGCTTTAAATGCACGCACAACAAGATCAGAACGATCTTGTGGTGTTTGGCCAGGTCCAAGCTCCCTACTTATCTCTTCCCAATTAGAGTTACAAGTCATTGTGATAAATATGTCTGGTTTTCCATACTTCTGCACTAAGGTCATAGCATTCATGTATCTTCATCTCATATCCCTTCCACCACCTATAAACGATGCAGGCAAGACCCATCTTTTTCCCAATCTACTCGCTCTATGTTCTCCAACAGAGACACTGTCCATTAATCCCTAGTAAAGATCTGCACGAATTTTCTTCTGATTGTACAAGAAGTAATTCAGTCGAGACGTTTCAATCTTTATGTAGGTATCAACTACAAACTGTTGGAATAAACGCCTCCCATGCAAGACCGTGTTGAATATTCCACGACGCACCTGGAATTTATAGCAATAATACTCGCGCATCGAAACACACAACTTGCTGGTAGTATCTACAAAGCAAATAGAAATCAGTTAGGTGATTAGCATATGAATAATAATATCGTGGTAACATGAATATGTGTCACTTAGCTAACCTGGGTTGTCAGCATTTCTTTGTCGACTCGTACTTATCTGACTAATGTCAATACCTTCTCTTGGTATATCAGAATGCCAACCGAGCTCCGCTCTTGGAAAAAATAGAGGGTATGACAAAGGGTCATAGCACCCATCACTCGGTCTAATTGAATAGTAGTTGTTATTATTGCCAAACAAGGTGATGCTACGATCAAAATGTTTGTGAATATCATTCCCCTCAACCCACACAACAGCAACCTCTGATGTTAATGGTCTATTATAAGTTCTCTGGTCTAGCTTGTAGTCCATATTTAGCACAATACGATATTCGTCCATGTCTTCAACCTGTCCTAGACTCCTGAATGTTTCAGAGTATGGATTATCTCTCAAGATATCTACCAAATATCTAATAATAGATATGTCTCTTGCTCTATATGTCTCGTCTCGAGCATGACTAAAACGATGTGATAAGCTAGGATCATCATCATAGAAGTACAACTGCAAGTGACTAGGTTCATTGTCTCCATTCCCAAAAGAGTGTATATTATGGTACATTTTCCCGTGCGCTTTAAATGTGTACACTCCATCCCTTGCACTTGCGAGGTTCTTGTCATAATCATAGTACATTGTGGTGAAGGAAAAATAACTGTTGAAATATCTAATATTCTCCATAAAATGTTGTGATTGAACGTCGTCATTTATGTACAGTCGTCAAAGCTCCTCAGGTGGCTCAGAAATTTCAAGTTTGACCTTGCCATTCATACAACAAAATCCTGGTGTCTCATATTCAAACCTCTTCGCACCACAGTGACGACAGTCTGGCTGAGTCTTTAAAAAGTGAGTGCTAACTGGTAGGTTTTGGTAGATAATGTCAGTTGTATCGATGCTGTTAGAGATGATGTTGGAGCCATGTGTTGCATTAGGAACAACACAATTTGGACCAGGAGTTCTTCGCCTTGCATATTTTCATCGGTTATTTTGTTCTCGCCTCACCTTTCTCTGCTCTTCCGTCATACTTGCATATCGAGCTCTATCACTTGCACGTTTGTTGTTCCGTTGCTCCGGTGTCAAGCTTGCAGAGCGCTGAGTTCTTCGTCTTTCAGAATTGTGTTGACTATTTTGTTTTATAATCACATGCCTCTGCTCATCTGTCATACTTGCATATCGAGCTCGATCACTTGAACGTCTGTTATTCCGTTGCTCTGGTGTCAAGCTTTCATAGCGTGCTTTTTCACGTGCTCGACGTATTTCAGCATGATTTACAGATTTTGCACCTGGACAATATTTAATGTAATCACATGAGACATAAATTATGTTATTAGTAATTACACAACTCACATAGTAGTAGTTTATACCATTAGAGCTTTGTCCTGGAAATAATCCCAATGATGTAACGGTACTTTGCGTAGTAATAATAAATGAGGACGATGGTCGACATGTCACATCTTCACTGTCCGATGAACTTTCTGATGGAGTGTGCGATGGTTGTCGAATACAAATTCCAGAAGGGTCGTGAGGCAAATTGTTATCGCGATTTCTCTTTTGTCTATGACGACCATCGACGACTATAAAAATTTGAAATGAGTACACATTTGTACTCAATATTTTTAGTGTAATGTTGTAGCACAAATATCTGAATAGAAAAATAAACTGAATAAATTAGGTGCATAAAATAAAATAACCTTCTTTCTCCTCTCTCCTCACTATATTTTCTGACATGGTTGATAGCTTTGTTATCGCGACGTCGAGCGACCTGTCGATTGCATAATTGGTTAACCAGCAAACAAATAATACTTGAGTGGAAACATTAGAGATGGAACATGAATTTTAATATAGTGAAAGGGTTATTATTTGGGTTTTTTGCGGAAACGATACTTGAGTGGAAACGATACTTGAGTGAAAGGGTTATTCCGCGGGTTAGGATTACAAATTTGTTATTTTAAATAGGGCATTGAATAATAAGAGTATTACAGTGAATGCTTATTTCAGTTTATAAATAAGCGTATTTAAATTTGAGACATGTATTCCAATACAAATATTACATTCAAATAACTTCAAAAGGAATACACAATAAATTCAACGAGTGATCACAAAACCAAATACCACATTCAAATAACTTCAAAGGGAGTACACAATAGATTCAATGAAATGAACACAAAAACCAAATATTACATTCAAATAACTTCAAAGGCAGTACACAATAGAAATAAATACAAAAAACCCGAATATGAGGAAGTACATAAACAACCGCACATCACGCACGATGCACACACACAAGACTGTAACACTATGGACAGTCAGAACCAAAAATCGTTGCCAAATATCTCTATCTAGCTTCCATGAACCTATTGACAAATCTTAGATCCATAGTTCCTGAACTCACACGTTGCCGTATATCTGCATTTATATTTCGAAGAAAAATAATTAACAATATTTATAATGTTATGTGATTTCTTACATATAGTTAGATTGTGTTTGTATTGTTGGAACTACATACTTTGCAAAGGTAGTGTTGCTGGATGAATCGGATTAAACTTTACAGTAGTGTGTTCTAAAGTCTCTAAACATCTTATCGTCAAGTAGAACAAATATTAGTGTAATTCATCACTATATCTTTATGAATGATAAAGTGGGTTAGACTGAATTACTGTGCTTCTTGTGAAGTCGAAGCATGGTTCCTAAGACAATGTGGTTGTTACGATGAGATTCTGTCCAGTCAGACGTGTGATTAGTGAGGCAGTCACCCCAAATTCCAACGACCATCATGTTTAAGCTTAAAAAAGATCAAATTTTCATTAGCTTTCGATTTGCAACAACAATGTGGTTGTTTATGACGATATAAATGGTTGTATCTAACTTATGAATTACCTAATGTCCATCAGTGTTATCTCCCTATATAGTCCTCCAATACGTTCCAATTTGCCCCAATAGACAACCACTCCAGCTATGTCTGTGCAAATAATCATATCATGCTATAAGACAACTATCTTTTTTTAGAAACTATGCATCGTCGATTTAATTTACGAACGTACCCACAAACATCTTATTCGGACGAATCCACACGTCATGAAATGTCAATAGATATTTTGGATAGGGAGGGAACTGGATTGGAAGAATGTAAGGCTCAACTATTGTATTTCTTCGAAGACTACCTTCAAAGGCATGGGCAATGCTCCGATAATACAATGTCTCTTCAAGATTTGGTTGGAAATATAGACAATGAATCGTGTAACATTGTCCTTCATTTAGGATAATGTTAAACCTATGAACATCCTCCTGCTCCCATGCAATGACTTCTATTTTAGCACCCTACGTATAATGTTAGGGTTTAGAATATGTCAAATGTTCACTACTATGTAAAATTTAGTCCAACTTGTGTGCAACTTACAGTAATATCCATTAAAATAAATCGTTGTTTTTCTCCATATTCATTAGGGCGAAAATTAACATCTACTCTGGCGACGACACTCCATGGATGGCTTATGTGCTGGAACTCTATCTCGTCAAATTTCATAAACCTTAACAAAAAAATAAAATTTAGAACATTCTTCATCGTTGCAGCAAAGTTGGTTTTAATAAGATAGGCTCACCTAGGTACCACCTCATTACGAGTTGGACGGTCAGCGTAAGTTCTCTTTCGAATGCCATCCATTTAATATATCTAAGAAATTCAACTATGTTATAATGTTTTATTTTGCGGAATTATTTGACAAACCAAATATAAACAAATTATTTGACAAATAGAATAGAAACACATGTAAGAAGACAAGGAATTAATGAAGTACTTCTAAAAATTAGAGGGAAACCTTTAAATAATAAAAAGGGGAACTTAAAGAAATAAACAGGAGAAAAAATTCCAAAAATTCAAAAATATAGAAAACACAATTATGAAATATAGGAAATTATAAAAAAATCGTGAAAATGCTCAAAAAATTAAAAATAGTGGTACTGAACATGAATAAAATATGAAATTGTTCTTATTTTTGAGGCAATAATAAAATTACGGTATTATAGTCCTACATTACAGCTTTTATAGTCCTCAAAATTACGGTATTACAAACAACATTTCCAATAAACAAGAATTTGAGGCAATAATAAAATAGGAAATGCTATTATTAAAATTAGAAACTCACTTAGTACTACATTACAGCTTTAATAGTCCTCAAAATTACGGTATTACAAACAACATTTCCAATAAACAAGAATCATGTATGTAGCATATAAGCTATTTTATGCAAAAACCTCAAAAGCTTTATTTTAATCAATACCAAGTAAAATTCAGTCAGAAACAAGTTCTAAAACATGGAAGAAAATATGAGAAGTGCCTAGAAGTTCTAAAAAAGTTCAATAATAATTTTGGGAACTTTTCTAATTTTCCAGGAATAAATAAAACAGAAAAGCATAATTTTCCAGGGAATAATAAATAGAAAAAGGCAATTATTAAATTCTGAAAATTGGAAAATACTAATATAAATGATAAAAAAATTAAGAGTAATTTTACTGAACATTATTAATCATACAAAATTATAACCATACCTAAATTTGTTTTTTTCTTAATCTTGGGAATTTTTCTAAGTTTTCAGGAATAAATAAAACAGAAAAGCAATATTTAAATTCTGGAATAAATAAAAACAAAATTCTGACCAACAGCGCAAACAGCAGGCCGGCCTCTACTTGGGCCCGGGCCAGGAAAGTGGAACGCGCGCGCGCCTAACCTGGGCCTGGGCCAGCTTTTTCTCCCCCGCCTAGGCCGCATTCGGTCCATCCGATCCTGACCGTCGGATTTGATCCGACGGCCAGCCGCCGATGTCGGTCAGTTAAAAACCCCCCTCAGCCGAAAACCCTAACAGTACACATTTCTCTCCCAACCCGGCCAGAGCACGAGCGGCGCGGCGGTGGACCGGCGGCCGTGCGTGCGGAGCGGCGGCGGGCCTGCGGCCATGCTTGCGACGGCACGGTGAGGGCAGCTGCGCGGCGGAGCGGTGGAGAGAGCGCTCGGCGGAGCGGCGGAGAGAGCGGGACCGAGAGTGGCGGCGGCGAGCCCTGCCCGCTGGCTTCCTCGCCGGAGTCCTCCGCTCACCCGAGGGTGAGCGAGGGTCCGTCGATGTAGCCCGCGGCGGAGCGGCGGCGAGCGGTGGTGAGCGGCGTTTAGGGTTAGGCTCATTTAGGGTTAGGGTTTAACCCTAAGCCTATGTTTTTTTTTTGATTTTTTTTGATTTGATCTGAATATTTGTATTTGATCTGGTTGTTTGTGCTTGAACATGGTGTTATATTCTAAGTTCTTGGGGTTTTTAGGGTGAGTGAAGAGGTTAGCAGGGGACGTAGGGAACATACCAAACCTGTGTATGAGCAGATGTTTGTCCGAGCAGAGGGAAAGAGTAGAGGAACTGGATAGTGTTGAGAGAGCAGAGGGATGTCTGAACGGAGGGGAGGTTTCGGGTTTATTAAGAGGGGTGCACGGGACGTGGTCGAGCTGGGCCGAGCGCTGCGCGTGGGAGAGGGAACTCCCTAGCGCGCCCGCGGACGACTTAGTCGAAGCGGTTGCACCTCTTGCGGACTGCTGGCGCGCTGCGCGCGGACGACTTGGTCCAGGCGGTTGCGCTGCGCGCGGCCTTCTGGCGCGCTGCGCGCGGATGCGGACGGAAACGGCGGACGCCCAAGCCGCGTTATATTAGTTAAGATTTACTCACCTCTCTAACAAGATTAATCTAAAAATTTATTATACACGCTCCAATACACTCCTTATTTTCAACTCTTTCAAACTACTCACACTTTTAAAATCTTAAAATATTTTGAAAGATTTAACTTTAACTTGGGCCAAAAGAAGGCTGATTGATCAAATAGCATTTCTGAAACACTGTTGTTACATAAACTATGCTAACTTTTTATCTCAAAATATTAAAAGAAAGAACCATGCTTGCTTTGGCTAAATATGGTGGCTACAAAACTAATCTTATTTCCCACTTTTTCTTAAAGTAAGATGCAAACATGTATCAAAAGTTATCTAAAACAAGTTGTTTTGCATTTTATTGTAAATTTTGGACGTTTATACTCCTAAAATAAAACTATTTCCTTGTCGTTTTATGTGCTATCTTTAGTAATACATTGTAGGTATTTAATATGGAAAAACGAAGAAAAAACACACAAAGTAACCTAAATTTTGTGCTTCATCTTGGAATCCGTGAACCCATCGAATAAAGCCAGTGCACAATCAAATCTCACAAATTCATTAACATCTCACCAAACCATCAGCATTCAATAAGCATTCAATAAGGAACCAGATTTTTTCAGTAATAGTATCCACGATTAATTCATCCCAAAAGAGTAATGACATACGGAGCACAGTACAAGTAAATAGACAGAGTAACATAGATAGATTGATGCTTACTACTTCCTCCGGCGTACAAATATTATACATACCAATGTGATATTAAATAAAGTTATAAGGGTTGTCTTAATTGGTTATGGAGCCTAGATTTTAGTGGTGCCACCCAAGTTCAACTCCCGGTGACCACATCTCATTTGAGCAATGCTTCGATTGACGGGATGACTAATATTTGTACACTCTCAATAAAAATCAAAATGACTATTATTTATACATCCTTCCATGCCAAAATATCACAAGCATCAGTTCATCGCATCACAAACCACAACATGCAAGTTCTCCAAAAATCACATCAAACCAGACTGTTCCATATATGAGTCCTCAATCGATCACCAGATAAATGTCACTGTATATGTATATATGTACCCTAGTTATAATATGAGCCATGCATACAATTTGCAAGACAGATCTCCAATTAATTCTATATTAAGGGATCCCATGCATGTTTTTTTTTAAAAAAAGTTCATACATATGTACTCCCTGGCAGTTGCATGTGCATTTCCAAGATTGGGCCGACAAAACCGGATCAGGAAAGCAGGAAAAATCTACACCGTAGAAAGAGACTGCTCACATCCCTCCTTCCCCTCCTCCCTCCTATATATGTGCATACCTTGGTACCATTAATTTGCACAAACTTGGTAGCACAGAATAATTAAGCATCTAGTTTACTACAGGATTATTATTGTTAGAAGTTAGAACCATGGACAAGACTGCACCTTTCAGCACTCCTGCTAGGACTCTTGCTGCTAGCGGCGATGCTCCAGAGGACGACGACGAGCTTTGCATGCAGGCGCAGGGACTCATGTTCGCCTACAACGTCTCCATGGTGCTCGGTGCGGCAATCCAGCTCGGCCTTCTCGACGCGCTCGTCGACGCGGCTGATGGAAATGCCGCGTTGACCGCGGTTGAACTCACTGAGAGAATCCAGCAGCTGGCCGCCGCCGTCACGGCGGACAAAGCTGGTGTGGCTGTGTCGGTGGACCGGATTCTCAGGTATCTCGCGTGCTTCAATGTTGTTAGGTGCTCCACTGAGACGGGCCCCGATGGCACAGCCGTGCGGCGCTACATGGCAGCGCCGCTATGCCGGTGGGTCGCCGGAAACAATGGTGGCCAGGGGTCGCTGTCTCCCTTTGCTGTATACCTCGTCGACGAGGACCGCGTGTTACCCTGGTATGTATGTATATATATATATATATATATATATATATATATATATATATATATATATATATATATATATATATATATATTCTCCTTGTTACGACACTAATAATATATATTAGTTGAGAAAAAAACAGATTATATTAACTACATATGATGTCCGTATTAATTATTACGTGTGCGTGTACGTGCAATAAATTAAGGCATCACCTGGCGGCGGCGGTGGCAGGCGGCGGGCCGACGTCGGCTTTCGAGAGGGCACACGGGTTGCCCTACTTCGATTACATGGGGAGAAAGAACCAGCGGCTGTCGGCGCTGTTCGACAACGCCATGGCACAGCACTCGGTGATTCGGGTCACCAAGATGCTCGAGCGCTTCAAAGGATTCGACGGCGTCCGGCGGCTCGTCGACGTTGGTGGGGGCACAGGCTCCACCCTGGGGATGATAACCTCTCGGTACAAGCACATTACGGGCATCAACTACGACCTGCCTCATGTCATCTCTCAGGCCTTGCCCTTTCCAGGTGTGAGATCGACTGATCTATTCGTCACTAAATAAAATTAAAAAATGACACCAGCAGGAGTTTGCATTATATATGTGGTCGAATAAAGTTTCGAAATATATTGTAGCCAATTAATTAAGTCAACTGTTGTCCTAAAATTAAAGTTTTGATGATCTCACAGGCGTGGAGCATGTAGCTGGAAATATGTATGAGAGCGTACCCGCTGGAGATGCAGTTCTTTTGCAAGTATGTTCGTTTACCGACAATATTAATTTACAAATTAAAGAGACTGGAATTTCTCCGGATCTGATTTTTTGAATCATGGCAATTAATGATGTGTTAATTATACATGTTGTTTAGTCTTTTTTAATCACCGTTGACGGTTTAAGGACTAAAAGAGACAACAAATTAGGTGGAACCAAACATGGCCTAAAGTTAGTTTATATGATATCATAAAAGATGATGTGCAAGAAATTTAACGAAAAAAAAAAGATAACATTACAGAAATTGGGTCTCACTTAAGAAACCATTTTTGTTCGATATCTAAAAAACACACGAGAAGATTATAAGAGAAATGGAGAGAATATAGGCGAACGTATATAAATTTATTTTTTTAAAAAAACTATTTGTGGGAAAGATAATATTTATGAGTAATATCTAAATAAAATAGAAAGCAAAACACCACCCATAAACACTATGCATCGAGAGAGACTGCTGTAAGGGCATGTACAACCCTAAAACGGCGGAACGGTTTTCAAAGTATAAGAGATAACAAAGAAACTGTATGATACAACCTTAAGCCGTTGAATCATAAATGCAGCTAACAGACAATGCGTATGGAGAATCGTGTAGAGACGGGCTCTTCGTGAAGAGTATGTCCCTGGATTGTTGTAGTGAGATTTCTCAAAATATTACCTATTAAATGGGGTTGTACGCCTGCTTTTTATTATGCCATCATTGAACCTATATTTTAGAGATGGCATGTAATTAATGATCTATATATGTGTAAAAACAACTAATAGTAGCTAGCTAGGATCAAAGTAATCCTAAAATTTGGAAAAAGCTAAGAGAAAGAAAATCTATATATGTGTAGGAACCCGTGCAAGATCATTATAGAACCAACTAATTATAAGTTCCCAACCGCACCTAGAGTGAAATCTAAAAAAATCAGTAATTCCAAGAATAAAAAAAACTTTTATTGGGTCATTTAAGTTACACATGAATTCATTAATCCAAGAATTCAAAATAACAAGTTCTTCCTTACTGAGAAAAAATAACCCTAAGTACTATTTTCATTTTTTAAACGACTTTGTTGACTTTTTTCATAATATTTGATCATTTGTCTTATTCAAATATGAAAAAATATAAATTATGCATGAAGTACCTTCAATAATAAAACAAATTATAAAAAAATGATATTTCAAAAAGATTTTGTAATAAGACGAATGGTCAAATGTTGTGAAAACAGTTAATGATGTAATTAAAAAATAGAGGGAGTAAAACTAATAAAACAATACATGATAGCATTGTATAACAAATATTTTCTTTCCATCCTAAAATATATTTTAGTATCTTTTTAGGTTTTACACCTGTACAAAGGAGATGTATAAAAAGACTATAATATCCTCTTCGGAGTGGATAGGTGTGAGCCCAATAGTAGTTGGGCAAATTAAAAATTAATTAAGTCTAAGTATACTATGAATACCTCATATATAGAATTGATCTTTTATAAACAATAGAATCAACTGAACTAAACTTTTAGCGGAATATAAGGAAACTTCCCGATATTATATTATAGAACAAAGGAAGTACATGGTAAAATAAACTCATGTGGTGAATTTTCACGGCTAGTGATATAAATATATAATTAATGCAACATTAATCAATTCATACATGCATGTATGTGCAGTGGATCCTCCCCATGCTGAGCGACGAAGACTGCGTCAGGATTCTGAAGAACTGCCACCAAGCTCTCCCTGAAGACGGAAAGGTGATCATCGTCGACGGCCTCCTGCCGGAGCACCCTGACACAACTCTAGCTGCCCGGGATTCATTCACCCAAGATATATCCATGCTTACCCTCTTCGGAGGTAAGCAGAGGACGGAGAAGGAGTTTGCCAAGCTCGCCAAGGAGTGTGGTTACCCACCACTGCGAATAGCCTGAGAATTGGTGAGGGTGGATCCATTAGTGGTTACGTGGATTAACAAGTAATTTAGTCTAAGTGCCTAACATGTAATATAATTAATGCAACATTAATCAATTCATTTGTACATGCATGCATGTGCAGTGGATCCTCCTCATGCTGAGTGACGAAGACTGCGTCAAGATTCTGAAGAACTGCCACAAGGCTCTCCCCGAAGACGGAAAGGTGATCATCGTCAACGGCATCCTGCCGGAGCACCCTGACACAACTCCGACCGCCCAGGACTCATTCGGCCTGGATATATGCATGCTTCTCCTCCATTCTGGAGGTAGGCAGAGGACGGAGAAGGAGTTCGCCAAGCTCGCCAAAGACTCTGGCTTCACTGGTGTCGTCCGGACAACCTACATATTCCTCAACTTCTACGCTCTCGAGTTCACCAAGTAGTTGTGGTGTGCTGCTGGTGTACCTTATATACCAGCCTAGTATGTCTTGAATAATAGCGCGCCGCTCTAGCTCGTGCGTACACTAATGTAATTTTTTTATTCCGTGTATGTTTCTATTGTATTCCTAATAATAATTAATCGCTCCACCGTTACATCGGTTTTAGTCTTTTAGCATTAGATGTAAAATAAATTGACATTTAATGTTACTAAATCTGTCGGTAATAAATCGTGGCAGATCAGCTAGCTGATCTTTTGATGATATAAATCTCGGCTCCGTATCTTGTGCACAAAGCACCCTCCGTGCACAAATGCACAAGCCGAATCATAGTCTTTCATCTAAAATCCAATGACCATGGTTTAGAGAGGGTTTTTGCAAATAGACAGGAAAAAGCGGAGGAACACTGCGGAGGGGTCTTTTACAAAAATGGAGTCCAAGTTGGATTTTAAATAAATGATCATAATTCGGTTTGTGTATTTGTATAGGGAATATATTTTGTGCAAATGATACGGAGCGATAAATCTCACTCCTCTGTCTCTTTCCGGTCAATCATCGCGGTATGGGGAAAGCAAGCAGGGGAAGTATCCTGTGCACATCGGCTAGCTGTGCACATGGTGCACATGTGAGATCTCCACCTTCAATCTGTAATCCAACGGACAACAGTAGCTGGGGGTTATCGCAAAATGACAGAATGGGGGAGGTGGGAGGTGTTTTCTGCAAAATGATCTGGTGGAGCTGTTGTCCGTTGGATTACAGATTAAAGGTGGAGATCTCACATGTGCACCATGTGCACGGTTAGCCGATGTGCACAGGATATTTTCCCAAGCAAGAAATGCTAGGTTCTGAAACTTGTCTGGTCACTGGGTCGTTGCTGGGTTAGGCTTTCTGTTCGGTGGAGATGGCAAGAAATTCCTGTAGAACATAAGAATTGAAGTTAGGTAGCCAAATGGCCTTTGGAGAAGACATCTGTGAAGTTTTGTGTTCTTATGTGTTGCTGGGTTGTGGTTCTCTGCTTTTTGGCAGAAAGGGTAGGTTGCTGTTTCTCCTCCAGCGGCAGTCTCCTATTGATGTTTCTGCTGAATTGTTTCTTGTTGCTGTTTTCCCATGCCCGTTTTCAAGTGGTGCCTTCCCCTGTCTTCTTAAAATTTCGACCGTCATCATTCGCCGGGTCTAGCGAAAAAGAAATAAATAAAGTGAAAATCAACCGAATGTGCTTAGTTCTGTCATGAAACATAAGATTTTTCATCAAATAGCTTGCGGCGCCAAGATTATCACACTAAGGGTGCGATTGATTCTACTTTTAAAATCTGCTTCTGCCGTAAAAAATGAGAAGCTGAACCAAACGCACTACAACAAAACAGGCAACTTCCGTCGGCCAAAGCCGACGGAAGTTAGCCCTTTCCCGACGGAAGAAGCCAACTTCCGTCGGCAAAACGCTATCTTCCGTCGGCCTTTGGCCGACGGAAGCGCGGCGACGGAAGTTAGCTAACTTCCGTCGGCGGCCGACGGAAGTTAGCTAACTTCCGTCGGCTTCACGTGGCCGACGGAAGTTAGCCCCGAACTCTGCCACGTCACCAGGGGGGCTTTAACTTCCGTCGGCCAGGCTGGCCGACGGAAGTTAGGGGCAGCTAACTTCCGTCGGCTTTGACCATAGCCGACGGAAGTTAGCCTTTCTGCCCACGTGGCCGAAACCAGCTAACTTCCGTCGGCTATGGTCAAAGCCGACGGAAGTTACCTGGTATTTTTTTTTTTATTTTTTCCTGGTTCCCCTACTCACACTCACATCCAACCACAATTTCACATACATTCATCATACACATCCAAAATCACATTTCACATCCAAAATCACATTCAAACTTCACATATAACATCCAAAACCACATCTCACATCCAAAATCACATCCACACTTCACACATCACATCCAAAATCACATAATATAACTGAATTCATATCCAAAGTCACAGTAAACATCTGAATTCACATATAACATCCAAACTCACATACAAATTCACAAAACACAGCGAGAGCCACATACAAAGTCATTTTGTCCATATACTCACTGATCGCCCACATTTGGGTCATGGGCGCCGCCGCTGCCTCCCGCTTCGTCCACATTTGCCCCGGAGGCTCCATCTTGACCAGGCGTACGGAAACACTGAAGAAATAGACAAAATTAGAAACGAACTCAACTACCCTTCTAAACGCTAACTTAAGTGTTTAGGAGGTACCTCAGGTGATGTAGGAGATAGTGGTGGTGGCGGGGGAGGTAGTGGTTGGAAAATGGACATGTCAAATCCACTGTTTTGCTGGGCTAGTTGCTACACATGTTGTAATGTAATCAGTTAGTTCTAAACCTATTTCTGAATACTTTTGAACTGCAACACTCTAAAGTAAGCTTACTTGGATCATCGCCTGCTGTTGTGCTAAGCAGGCGGTATAGTACTCTTGTTGTTTCTTGTAGTGCTCGTCGCGCCGCCTCATGTCCTCCCTCATCCGAACCATCTCCGGGGTTTCTTCTGAGCGACGACGGCTGGAGCCAACTCCGACGGAGCTCTGCGACGACTGAGCTGACTTCTGAGCTCTCACCGCTCTCGAGTCAATAACTCCATTGAACATGGAGTACCTGCAACATTAACAGGGGTTAGTTACCATCACAATACCATACACAAAACATTAATAAAAACATTGTCTCACCGTCCATGGCTTTTGCCACCTCCGCTGGAGTACACGGCCATTTGGTCCACAGGTTCTCTCCGCCAATCATAGTTCTCTCCATGGAGTCGAACCATGTGTTCACCATACTGCGCCTGCAAAAAACATGTCCGATTAGCTAGACGCAGAAAAATGAAATTACGTCAACTCTTAATAACATCTCACCAAATGGTCCGTGGCTGTCTGGCTACACAAGACATCTGGCTGTGCCGGATCGCTTCCTTTGTGACCAGAGGTATACACCTCTATGTCACTTGGCACGTTGCCAGATTTAGCTTCCTGTGCATTAGAAATGAGTTAGTCGCATTACAATGTATCTATAGCTAGAGAGTGACAGATCGGTCTTACCAAGCGTTTAGCGTGGCGAATATGTCCGTCGGCACCATATCTGTGCTTCGGATCCGTCCCGCGGCATTGTCTTTTCTGCTCGGAAGTCTTCTTAAATGCATCTGAAGACCAAATCTTGCAGAATTCAAAATAGGCGTCCTCGCGGTTTGCCAACCACGGAATCCTCACCTGAACAGAGATGCTATTTGTATTATATGACAACAAATCTCAACAATCGAAGAGGTAAAAAGTTAGAATTGTTTACCGAACGGTATTCTTCTTCAGTCAAATAGACTGACGATGAGCCCGTCGCCTTGCTCATTCGTTGCCCTAGCTTCTCCTTGTAGTAAGCATTGTTCGCTTGAATGCGGGCATACGAAATGGCGTCCTTCACCACCTTATGCGCATTGTTGTTGAAGACTACAAGCGCATGGTTATGGTGATTGCCGACTTCTGGCAAGCAAAAGCGTAACTGCAAAAATAATGATTAGTATAGTGTTGTAACTCGAAAATTCTAAAAGAAAATTGAAAAAACACTTGCATACCCAGAAGTCATGAGACACCGCCCCCTGAGCAGTTCCGTGTCGCCCGTCAGGAGCGAACCGGTACTGGTCCCATGTTTGGCATAGAACCCGCTCACCGGTCGGCATTGTCAGCATCCCTGGGTAGTGCAGACGGCACAGGTTACCCAATATCTGGTTAACCTGTCTGACCCTCGAAGTGCCGTCGAACCGAGAGTCAATCCAAGATCTAGAAATACATAATAAATAAAGTTAATCAGTTTAGTGAAAGAAATTTTTTGAAAACAAAAGCAAAACAACAGAAGAGTATTACACTTACCCGTCACCAACAGGCGTAATCTCGATCTTGGCTCCACCGGAAGAGACTACTGGTGGAGCGACCAAGTGACTCGTCCTGAAAGTTACCGAGGACCCGCCGGCAGCCTCAGCACCTTCCTCCTGACCCGCACCCTCCGGGAGATCCCCCTGCCCCGCACCGGCCTCTGGGTCATCCCCCTGCCCCACACCCTCTGGGTCATCCCTCTGTGCCGCACACTCTGGGACATCCCCCTCTTGCCCGCCACCCACCGGCCGATCATCCTCATGACCCGCACTCTCCAAGTGTTGTTCCTCCTACAAAACAGTATTGAAACAATTAGTAATAGTTTATAACTGGCATAAAAAACAATCTGAAAGTTACCTCCTCATCTAGTTGAAATGCAATAGGCCGACCAATTAATGTCGGATCTATGCATCTCAGGAGCTGCTCTTGACGACGTCTGTTTGAAGAAGAGGAACTACCCTGGAATAGGGTGTCCTCCTGACTCTTCGGTGTACTCGCCGGAGTACTCGCCGATGAACTCCCCAAGCGGAAGAGCTTCCTCGTGACAGTCTTCTTATTTTTCGACATCCTGTTCAAAATAAGCACAAACAAGCATTTATTAGTAAAGAAGGTTTGTACATATGAAAAAACATGTAATATGAAGTATATTGCATATCCATGTATCAAAACAATTACTTGTCAATTATCATCAAAATCAGGATCAATTTGTCCTTTTCTCCCCAAAGCACGCCATGTTACTTTTTTCTTCTTATGTTGGTGTTTCCTTTTCTCGGGAACTGCCACATCATTAGAATCGCCGAGAAAAGAATCTGTCGACGATTCTGACTCTACATTAAACGAAGTCGGCAATTCATCATCTTGATAAACCTCATCGACCTCTTCAACCTCCAATTGATAAGCGTCATCACTAGGGGTTTGTAGACGTTCCCGAGGATTCACTTTGTAGACTACCCACCAAGCACTTAATTTTTCACATGGGTAGGGCATATAATACACCTGCTCGACTTGATGAGCAAGGACAAAATTGTCGCAACTAGATAATCGTTCCGCGTGTTTGACTTCAACCATCCCAAATTGGTTTTCACGAGTACCATGTTTAGGGTCGAACCAATCACAATCGAAGAAGACTACTTTAATCTCTTTATTTCCGGCAAATTTGTACTCGATTATATTTTTGATGATTCCATAATACATAGTTTCGTGTCCTTGTCCATCAACGACCCTTGTAACAACACCAGTATTAGTTGTTGCCGCTAGAGGTCGATATGCTTCAAATATAGTTGAACGGAAGCGGAAACCATTAACATCGTAGCGACCGTAACTTTTGGCACTAATACTCCCGTAAGAGAGCTGTCGCAAGTCTATATGTACATTGTCAGCGAGCACGCACTGCAAATCATAAGAGATTATAAGATAATTAACCCAGTAGAGTAAAATAATACGTGTCAGAAAAGGTAAGGATTTACATGTTCTCTGAACCAAGTGAGAAAACTAGGCCCGCCATTTACTCCTTCTCGACGCAATTTATCTAATTGCTTCTCCGTTGGTTGACGACCAGATGGCAAGTATTTCGAATCAAACATACTGTCAATGTAACGAATAGGTAAACAAACGGGTATAAAATTTGGAGGTAAAATATAAAACTAAAACGAATCACTTACGCGAAATATTGTTCCATCTCTTCCATATTTGAGTACATGTAGAGCAAGGCATTTGTTCGTTCTTCCTGAGTTACATAATATGTCGTGGAAACACCAACAGTTATGCCCTTCCACCCAAATATTTGGAGATCACTACAAGGATGGTCTTCATCCATATGGTACCGTGTAGCAGGTGTGTTGACATTGTGATGCTCAGCGAAGTATACACTAGTGAAGTATGCTATCTCTTTCAATTTAAATTCTTCTGCGATGCAACCTTCAACTCTGGCCTTATTACCAACCATCGCTCTAAGCTTCTTTAGGGACCTTTCAATATGATACATCCACCTATATTGCACAGGGCCACCTACCTTAGCTTCATATGGCAGATGAACCAGTAAATGTTGCATTGGATTGAAGAACCCTGGAGGGAATATTTTTTCCAGTTTACATAAAAGTACCGGGATCTCTTTCTCTAGCATCTCCATCATATCTTTCTTAATTTCTTTCGCACAAAGTTGTCTATAAAAATGGCTCAGCTCAGCTAACGTCTTCCACACATCATCATTCAGGTACCCACGAAACATTACAGGAAGGAGTCTTTCCATTATTATGTGGTAATCGTGACTTTTCAATCCATTTAATTTCCCTGTCTTCAAGTTCACAGCTCTTCTAAATCCTGCGGCGTAACCATCTGGGAATTTCAAATTTTTCAACCACCTCATTACTTGTTTTTTTTCTTTAGGTTTTAAACAAAATGGGGCACGTGGCTTGCCACCACTATTCGTCAACTCAAGGGTTGGTCGATTACAAATCTCAGCTAAATCTCTTCTCGCCTTTACATTATCTTTTGTCCTGTCAGTAAAATCCATACATGTACTTATAATGCTTTCACCAACATTACGTTCCTGATGCATAACGTCAATGTTGTGCATCAGAATTAGTGATTTGACGTACGGCAGTTCCCATAAACCACATATGTGAGTCCAATTATGTTCGGTTCCGAATCCTACAAATCCATCCTCATTTTCATTAAGGACCAACTCATTCAGCATATCAGCGATTTCTGTACCATTTAAACGCCTTGGTGGTCCCTTTACAACAATGCTGTCCTTCTTGAAATTGTTCCTCTGTAACCTAAATGGGTGATTCATGGGCAAAAAGCATCTATGGCAATCAAAGTAACAAATCTTTCCCCCGAAGTTCAGACGGAAACAATCTGTGTCCTTTGCACATATCGGGCATGTCAACCTTCCATGACAACTCCAACCAGAAAAAATACCGTATGCCGGAAAATCGTGAACCGACCACAGATACGCAACTCGAAGATTGAATTTTTGTTTCTGGTCATAGTCATATGCTTCAACTCCTTTCCACAATTGTTTCAACTCTTCAATTAAGGGCTTCAACATCACGTTTAGTCGTGTTCCAGGATGATCTGGACCGGGTATAATGAGACACAGGAACATAAATTCATATTTCATACAAAATGAAGGTGGAAGGTTGTATGGAATAGCAAACACGGGCCAACAAGAGTACGACGATGCCGTTACATTGAAAGGGGTGAATCCATCAGTTGCCAACCCGATGCGAACATTCCTTGCATCACTAGCAAAGTCTGCATCAAAATCATCTAGAGCCTTCCATGCCGCACCATCAGATGGGTGCACCATTACTTCATTATTCTCACGTACACCTTCTTTATGCCATCGCATATGTCTAGCGGTTTTCTTTGATAGAAACAATCGTTTCACCCGAGGTGTAAGAGGCATGTAACGAAGTTGCTTATGAGCAACCTCTGTCGTCACCTTCTCTCCGTCTTCATTTACGACCTCTACGAATCTCGGTTTACCACATTTTAAGCATTTCACCTCATTACTATGTTCTTTCCAGAACAGCATACAATTATCTCGGCACACATCAATCTTCTCATACTCCATACCGAGAGCAGAAAGCATTTTCTTTGACTGATACATGTCTTTCGGCACCTTATGGTTCTTAGGAAGGATATCGCTGATCAGATTCAAGAGCTCCTTATAACAATTGTTTGAAAATGCAAACTTTGACTTAATAGCCATAATACGAGTCACGAAAGCGAGAACGCTTACGGTGGTGTGCTCATGCAATGGCTCTTCTGAAGCTCGAAGGATGTCGAAAAACTTTTGAACCTCCGGTGTTAGAGGATCCTCGGGGTTTGATTCAAACTCCGGTCGTATAGCATCAACCATCTCATCCATCCTATCGTCAGCAACGCTATCATCTTCTTCTTCCACTACTAATACCGTTTTTTCAAGGCCTGTCTCGCCGTGAAAAGACCAAACTTCATAACCTGGCACGAAACCATATTTGCAAATATGCAATGACAACGTCCTCTTGTCTTGCCAACGAGAATTTCTGCACTTCATGCATGGGCACCTCGTCGCGCCAGTGTTTGTTGTCAAAGCGAATGCACGATCAACAAATTTCTCAGCGTTGATTACCCACTCCCTCGTGTGAGCTCCACTTTTCATCCAACCACTATACATCCACCGTCGGTCGTCCTCAGCCATTCTATATGCAAAACATTCATTCAATCAAAGGGCTCGCAACAAACACACACCCTGGCCACCCCCCGCCTCCGCCTCCGGACAACGGAGGGGAAGTAGAGGCGGCCGGGCGGCCGACGATGCAAGGGGAAGCAGAGCCCACCGGCGACGCGATTCACCATGGCGTCCGGCAGTGACCGCCTGGACGCCTAGTCGACGCAGGCGATGCCGTGACAACCATGGTCTATAGGAAAAGATAGGTCCTAAACCCACCCAAGAGTGACCGACAAAACGTGGTATTTATGACGAGCCATGAGTCCGAACGAAATTTCAGCAGCATAACCCCGCTGTTCTCCAATTGCACGCCTGATAGTGGTGCAATGGAGAACAACAAGGTTATGTTACTGAAATCCCATTCGGACTCATGACTCATCATAAAACCACGCTCTGTCGCCCACTCTGAGGCTGTCCAAAAAGGGACAATTCCGGACCTACACATCTCACACGCATGACACGTGTGAGACATGTTGGTCCGAAACGGGTGACGCATAGGTTTCGTTACACTATCTACGTTGTTGTCAAATAAAAAATTGCATACGAAAAGAAGTATATATAATAAAGTATATATAGATATAATACTAATCACCCAATGAAATCATGCATAATTTATACATAATATCACAACATATATTTCATATGAAAAAAGAATATCACATATAAAACAAGATTCATACTATCATTCAACATTTCCTACCTATACACGTCTATTAGAGTGTATCTGCTCATGCATACCAATGACAAAATTCATAAAATTAATGTATGATCATGACGGTCTAAAATATCAAATAATCAAAGCCACTTAATTTAAGTGTTTTAAGTCCTTTTGTAGAATGCATGTACAAGTGTTTTTTCTTAACTATAATAGTACAAATTAAAAAAAGATATTAGTGGACTATAAAGCTATCTATATGTCTCCATAATTTAATATCGGAATCAGTGTTCTAAAAATCGGATCTAGGCGGGCGCCTAGGCGGCAAAAGGCGCTGGGCGCCACCCCAGCGCCGCGCGGAGGCCGGCTGGGCGGGCAGGGCGCCTAGGCGGGTCAACCGCGGCCTGGGCGGTTGACCGCGGCGCCTAGGCGGCCCAGAACCGTCAGCGGGAGGGGGCTAGGCAGCAGTCCGGCGGCGGGAGAGGAGAAGGCGGCCAGATCCGGCGACGGGAGGGAGGCAGGCGGCTAGTTCCGGCGGCGGGAGAGGAGAAGGCGGCCAGATCCGGCGGCAGGAGGGAGGGAGGCGGCTAGTTCCGGCGGCAGGAGAGGAGAAGGCGGCCAGATCCGGCGGCGGGAGGGAGGGAGGCGGCTAGATCCGGCGGCGGTAGGGGAGTAGGCGGCCAGATCCGGCGGCCGCTCTCTCCTCGCAGCAGGCCCTGCACATCCTGCACTGCCGCCTCCTCCTCCTCTTGCTTCTTCAGTTCTTCACCACCATGCAGCCAGATCCGGTTCTTCACATCCTGCAGCTTGACCGGAGGGGAAGAGAAGGGAGGGGAAATGGCTTCGGGTGGGAGAAAAGAAAAGATATTGCCTGGAATGGATGGTCGGAACTAGCAAAATGAAGAAAAATGAGTTGAACCTAGGCGCCGCCTAGGCGCCGCCTAGGCGCTCCTAGGCGCTAGGCGCTGGGTCGCCGCCCGACTAGCGCCTAGCGCCTTTTAGAACACTGATCGGAATAATCCAGCATATCAATCATTTAATTCATCAATTGACAAAATTTAATCCATATCTATATCTATATGTCTCTACCAATTCAATTTACCAATGAAACAATTCACAAATAAAAAGCGAAAAAATTCGTAAAGCGGTGAAAATAATTACTTTGTGATTTGTGTAGGCCGGTGGACGGTGACGGCTCGCGGCGGTCGAATCGGGGACGGCGGCCGGGACGGGTGGCGCGGGCCGGGACGGCGGCGATGGCCGGGAGGGGGCGGTGGCTGGCGGTCGAGGCGGCCGGGAGGCGGCCGGCCGGGCGGGCGGCGGCCGAGCGGCCGGGCGGCGGGCGGGCTGGCGGGCGGCGGCCGGGAGTAGGCCGGGAGGCGGGCGGGCGGGCTGGCGGGCAGGCGGGTGGGCGGGCGGCGGCCGAGGCGGCCGGGAGCTGGGCGGGCGGGCGGCGGCGGCCGGGCGGGCAGCGGCGCGGCGGCGAGGGCGGGCGGCGGCGCCCGAGGCGGCGAGGGCGGGCGGCGGCGGGAGGCGGCGAGGGCGGGAGGCGGCGGCGGGCTGCTGGGCGCGGGAGGCGGCGGCGGCGTGGGCGCGTACAGGGAGTTAGGTCTCCCTGTACGCGCGCGCGGTTGGGAAAAGGCCAAAGTAACTTCCGTCGGCCAGCATTAAAGCCGACGGAAGTTAGCTAACTTCCGTCGGCTTTAATGCTGGCCGACGGAAGTTAGGGGGATCCGGGCGGCCGCGGAAAAAACCCCCGCTAACTTCCGTCGGCCACTGTCAGAAGCCGACGGAAGTTAAGTTAACTTCCGTCGGCTCGTGGAGGCCGACGGAAGTTATTTAACTTCCGTCGGCTTGCCCAAAAGCCGACGGAAGTTAACTTGGCCGACGAAAATATTCTGTTTTGTTGTAGTGACGGATTTATTAAAACTGTTTCTCCCACGAAAATCAACTTTTTTTAGTACATATTTGGAAGGTGTCGTTGTGTGGGAACAACAAGATCAGCCTACGGGATACCTGTAGGATGATTTGTGTAGATAAAAAGGGGAGTCATCGCTATGGACCGATGGTTATCTCGATTTGCGAGGCAGAAAGTAAATAAAAGGGTGGACACGAGAGGATTTTTAGACAGGTTCGGGTTTCCTGGAGTATAACAATTCTACTCCTGTGTGTATGATTGCTCGAGCCGAGTTGAATTGGTGAATCAAGGAGAACCTAGAGGAGTTCCTCAGGGTGTACGTATGGAGTCTGTGAGTGGATATCGATCTAGGGGTGTCTCTCTCTCCCTTTGTTTAAGGCCTACCACTAATCCTTTTATATGAGAAGGACAGAGTTACGGGAGTTAATCATCGTACTAATAGCATGCAGTAGCCTTACTCTCTGATGCTCTCTGCATGTAGTAGCATTAAATGCTTAAGTTATTTTTTATCAACATATGAATTGTGTGCATTGTGTAATATGAATAGGTAAAAAATAATCATCTGTAGATAGCTACTGATGGTGTTGAATTTGGATGCCTGACCAATAATCATCTTTCTGATGGTGTACATTTTGGACTGCATAAGAAAATGATGTAAATTTCAGTTCACTTTTGCAGAAATGCAGGGGACAAGCATTTGGAACAGATTAGGCTAAATATTGGATTATTCGGTTTCGTCTGCTTGTAAATGTTCAGTTGTATGAATCAGCTGTAAACTATTGTACAATGCATTGATAGAAAAATTAGGGGCTTAGGTTCTCAGAATCGTCTAGGGTTAGAGCTAGTAGGGTATAAACTTAGGGTTACCTCTTGGTTCTGCCGGGGATGAGGAGAATGCCGCCATGGACATGGTGGCCGTGGTGGTGAAGTCCGACGAACGGCGGCGGAGGTCAGGGACCTTCCCGTTGCTTCGGCACACATCCCTCAGATCGGTTCTGGGCTTAGTTTTTGGGTAGAGGCAGAGGAGTACGAATCAGCAGCCATTGCATGAACTCCACCTATCCCTATTTGTAGTGCCGCGCAACAGGGGGCCCCTAACAGTATTCTGTTGGGGCGCCCCCGATCAGGGCGCAGTTGGACCAGGCGCATGTGCATGGCCTATGCACATGCGGGGAGGAGAGGGACTCGGTCTCCCTCTCCTCCGGGAGATCTGCAGCTAACATTCTCCCCCCAGATCTCTACTTAGTTCTCAAACTGCACTTAACATAATATCTATTTCATTATGGATAAATGCATCGAGCACGCTGCATCACATTAGTCAGTTACGTACTACGTGACTCAACAACTACAATACACCTCTCCATTCTGAAACAGAGTCTCAACTTATTTTGGGCCCCTTATAAATCCATAGATCATAGGCTTTCCTTAAACCCACGTCGACTAAGTGTTCTCTGAACACAGTGGGAGGTAAGCCATTTTATGAGCGGATCCGCAAGCGTTTGCTTGGTACTTATATGCTCTACTTATTGTTTGATCTTGGATTCTCTCCTCAACAATATAACACTTAACTTAGATGTGTTTGGCAGCAACACACTTCTTGTTGTTATAGGAGAAATATACTGTTGACTCATTGTTACAGTATAACTTAAGTGGTTTTAAAATGCTGTCAACCACTCTTAAAACCGGAATAAATTTCTTAATACACAGTGCCTGTCCGGCGACCTCATAACATACTTCAAACTCGGCATACATCGTGGAAGATGCCGTCATAGTTTGTTTGGAGTTTTTCCACGACACAGCTCCCTTTGCGAGTGTGAATACACAACTTAATGTGGACTACTCAGCATTCACTCATCTCGCAAGGTCTTAATTTGAATAACCCGCAATCGCTAGGTTACTTAATCTTTCATACATTAGCATGAGGTCGTTGTGCCTTATATAAATCACAAGGCTTTCTTAATTTAATCCAGTGATCTATTTCTGGATTTTCTGAAATCTGCCAAGCATTCCGGCGGTATAAACTTAGTCAGGGCGAGTACATAATTGAGCATCTATGGGCTTCCGACAACAGAAGCATATGGAACCAATCTCATTTGATCGATCTCATATTGGTTCCTGGATACTAAAAGTACCCAACTTATCACCTTTGACTATCGGATCAGGCGATAGCTTATACGCATGCATACTATATACTTTATCAGTATATCTTCTAGTATGCCGTATGCAATAATCTTAATACCCCCTTAATGGTAATCTTAGAGAAACTCTAGTCCTAACATATAGGAAAATTTCTCCAAGGTTCTTAATGTCAAAATGAGAGGACAAGATTTCTTAGTTTCTAATATTAGATGGACATTACCGCTTGCAAGCAGAATGTCATCCACATGCTAAACTAGGAAAATAAATTCCCCATTCTTAAATTTAGACAAACACTATTGTCCTCTTCATTATTCTTAAAACCCAAAATTTTCTAATAGTCTAATTTAAATTTCAGATACCCTTACTTAAAACTTATTTAAGTCCATTGGACTTAGATAAAACGATATCATAAAATTTCCCTTTCATTTCTATGACAAAACATTTAGTTGTGTCATATAGACATTCTCATTTAAAACTTATTGAAAATGTCGTCTTTATATCAATCTGATGCAGTTCTAAGTCATAATGTGCCTTAATGATTCTTAAAGAATCCTTAAATAAGACATACAAAAAATGTCTCATTTAATCTGCTTCTTATCTGAGTTGGCACATTATTTACTAAGTCAGAGAGTTGTTCCTTTACTTCTTCATTAGCATCATCTAGAAATGCAGATTCCTGAATAACAGGAGCCTCATGTACAATAGATGTCGCTAATGAAGGTCCAAATACTTAAGTGTTGGACAAAAGGACACTACCACAGGTACATGAAAAATTGCTCTTGAATCATAGGAGTGGATTCACTAACCCACTTCTCTTCAAGATTAATTTCTCTAAGTACCGTGCTCCCCCTGATTAAAGCATCTTCTAAAAAAGCATGTCTCGTCTCTTCAAACTTAACATGTCTGTTAGGACATTACAAAACGATATCACTTAGACTTATCTTTGCAGTCAATAAAATTGACGCCTTACTGTCTTAGGACTTTAACTTATTAATATTTGGGTTAAAATATAGCCTTAGCAGGACGACATACCCTTAATCTAAAATAATTTAGAAAAATGGTTATCGTCTTGTCCATAATTCTTATGGTTCTTTTAGGCACAGACTTATTAAGGATCCAATTAAAATTATGAATGATGGTTTGAATGCCTCCATCCACAAATTAATCGGTAGAGTGGGATAACTTACCATACTGCTTACTATAGCCACTCTATTTTGCTAAGGTACTCCCGATATAAAATACCGGGCTATTTTGCCATTTTCTATAGAACCTTGCAAAAGAGTTCGAGAAATCGGCCATACGGGGTATATTGACCGTAGCACGGTCAGATCTTACTCTTTTTAAACTTTAGATCATGCTGATATAAGAATCAGCCTTAAAAACATCTTAAATTTATCCAGAGCAACTGATGATCTGATCGCTATGATCTGATCGCTCTTAGATTGGATAAATGTTAATCAATTAATTTTAAGTCACCGTTGGACAGAATTAGAATCAATTGAGCTTAAATGTAATAACATTATCACCAACGTTGGTCAGGAGATAAAAATTACTACAATCATTAAACTTAATTTCACGTCTTTCTTAATTTATTTGACGTATTTATCTTAATGCAATATATGCTTGAAACTCAGTCTAAAAACTAAAGCGGAAGAATTGACTAAACGTTCGATCCTCCCCCTCGAAATATGGTCCTTTAGATAGTGCCATAATTTCGAAAATACGACATCAATTCTTTTGTTCTTATCATTATTCTCAAATGATAAAATCATCTTGAGAAAATAAATGAGGTTTGTCATGCTCAAAAGCAAGACTAGTGACTTTATTTCTAAGTGCGAAAATTCATCTATTACCATTCTCGTTCATCCATTTTGGGAACTCCTCATATTCCTTCATGTGGTGTTCCTCCTTACATGTCTGTACATGCCCTTCAGGACATCATGTTCCTTTATGTGAGCTTATAAGAGGAGTCCTTAGCATCATTAGAACAAGTCTTATAATGCTTCTTCCCCTTTATTCGTGTTGCACATTATCACCTAAATCATTGTGTGCTTTCTTAATTCTCATACATAGTTTGAAATCAGTATCTACAAACTCCAACACTCTCGTTGTAAGTTGTAGTTGATCACAAAATGATCAGAAAACTTAGTGTGACGTCATAATAAAATTTGGACGATAATATCCTCATCGAGCTCTTTATTCATGGGTTTCAGCTTTGAAAACCATGACGCAAAAACTGACTAAGCTTTTCTTAATGAGCGTGCTAGCATACGCCTTAGAAAAGTCATGATGTGGGATAGAACCCCTTAATCGGCTCCATAATGGAGCTCTTAATCATAATACATTTTGTGTTTCCACTGATTTCATTTAGTACGATATATCTTATTTTATTCTTATTTCGGTGAAGTCCCGTAACCTTATGACAAAAGCCTATTGGCTTTCATCCTCTCAGATCACGGGCTTCGCACGCTTAGTTAGACAATCAAGCATTAAGACAAGATCTATGTCCTATAGCACAATCGCTATCTTAATATCTCATCTCCGGGAACCGTACTTCTTACCATTGAGAGACTCAATGCCGGAGATATGACTTAGCAAATTTCTAACAAGGAACATTATCAAAGTATATTATAACAGACATAATATGATACATGAAAATTTAACGTTAGTCAAAATTAACATGTGATACACTTAATACTTAAAAGACGAATTAATTCTACATCACCGTTGGGCAGAAATAGAATCAATTCAACTGAACCATAGTAATTTAATCACCAACGTTGGTCAGGAGACAAAATTACTATGTTAACAAAATACAACATTTATAATGCCAAATTAAATTATCTCGTTGGTTCAAATTTAATTGACAGAATAAATGCTACTTAATTGATAGGATGAACATGGTTCTAATCTTAAAAACAGTGTATTCACAGCGGAAGTCTTAAAACTAATTAATACATTGCTTAATCAGTAATAAAAAAATTCTGAATTTACAACATGGTACTAATTTTAAACAGTGTAATGAAAGACTTAATCTAAACATTCACAACAAAAGACTTAATTTTAATTAATACACTGCTTAAAACAGTAATGTAAATTCTGAATTTAAACTTAAACAAAATTCCTAATAGATATTCTTCAATTAAATATAGTCCTTAGACTAAATTTAATAAATAAATATCACAAAAATACTAAAAATGCTTTGAAATTCAGAACACAAAATTACTGAGTAATTTTAAATAGTGTATGCACAGCGGAATACTTAATCTTAATTAGTACACTGATTAAAACAGTAATAAAATTCTGAAATTAAACTTAATCATAAATTCTAAAATAATATTTCTCAATTAAATATAGTCCTTAGACTAAATTTAATAAAGAAAATATCATAAAAGTACTTAAAATTGCTGCAAAATTCATAATAAAATTTACTGAGTCTGTACAAACTTATACAAAATTTTCCCCGCAGATAACTTATCTTTTCTTAATTTTGGGCATTTTTCTGATTTTTCAGGTATTACTTAATTGAAAAACTAATTCTGAAAATTCTAAAAAATCAGAAAACGATTTCAGCCCGTACTGTGCTAAGTTTTCAGCCCAAAAACCACAGAAACAGCCGGCCCACAGCGCAAAACAGTCTGGCCCAGGGCGCCCCCACCGCGCTCCCGCGCACCCAGGCCGCAACCTGGGCCTGGGCCGCGTTTTTGCTACCCCGCCTGGGCTCTAAGTCGGTCCGATCGCTGCTGGCCGTCGGATCAGATCCGACGGCCGCGCGTCGTTTCTGCCCGCATAAAAGCCAGCCGGCCGGTTCCTAACCCTAACCCTAAACGCTTTCCCCTCTGCCCCTCCACCCGAGCGAGACGGCCTCGGCGGCACGCGGCGGCCCGAGCGGAGCGGCTGCGGCGGCGCGTTAATAGGCCACGGCGGAGCTCCCCGGCGACGGCGACGACGGTCCGTCCCCGCTGGCTGGCTGGCCGGAGTGCCACGCTCACCCGAGGGTGAGCGGGGCTCCGTCGAGCTAGCCGGCGGCGGCAAAAACCGACCGACCCGAGGGCTCGCCGGCCTCTTCCCGGCTTTCGGCGAGCGGCGGCGCGGTGGCGAGGACCGAGGTAAGAACCCCGGCGCCCTCCTTATTTTTAGCTCGGGTTAGGGTTAGGGTGAAAACCCTAACCCTAATTTCCATATCCGAGCCCCTTCTCTTCGGCGAGGGGTATAGGGTTAGGGTTACGGGAAACCTAAACCCATTTTTCTGTGTCTTGTTTTCTTATTGTTCTGTTGATGGATCAACAGAGGGGTTGGTGGGGGGGCTTAGGCACGGGATTCTTAGAGGGTTTACAGAGGGTCTTAGGGGGGTTCTCAGTGTGGTGGTGGCGTCGGCTCAAGGGAGCTCGACGCCACCCAAACCCTAAGTAGCCTACCCTAGAACAAACTTGCTCTGATACCATTGATAGAAAAATTAGGGGCTTAGGTTCTCAGAATCGCCTAGGGTTAGAGCTAGTAGGGTATAGACTTAGGGTTACCTCTTGGTTCTGCCGGGGATGAGGAGGACGCCGCCATGGACATGGTGGCCGTGGTGGTGAAGTCCGACGAACGGCGGCGGAGGTCAGGGACCTTCCCGTTGCTTCGGCACACATCCCTCAAATCGGTTCTGGGCTTAGTTTTTGGGTAGAGGCAGAGGAGTACGAATCAGCAGCCATTGCATGAACTCCACCTATCCCTATTTGTAGTGCCGCGCAACAGGGGGCCCCTAACAGTATTCTGTTGGGGCGCCCCCGATCAGGGCGCAGTTGGACCAGGCGCATGTGCATGGCCTATGCACATGCGGGGGCATGTGCATGGCCTATGCACATGCGGGGAGGAGAGGGACTCGGTCTCCCTCTCCTCCGGAAGATCTGCAGCTAACATGCATCACTCCAATTTTCAGAATCAAATGCTGACTTCTATTTTCTATTTCAGTTTATGCTAATACAGGAAAATTGGATGCTGATTAAAAAGACCAAATCAGGAGAAGAGCATGACCAAACACAACTGAACACTACAAGCTGTAGGGATCAGGTCACATGAGTAAAAATTTAATAAAGATGCAAGATTTGAAAAGAGGGTAATAGGAACATGATTAGAAAAACTTCACAGTATAGAGTTTGAAAAGGAAAAAAATGAGTCTCAGTAAAAAAAACACTGCAATCAAATAGAAGGTATGTATGCTAGCCACAAGATTGTGCAAGCTATCAAGCTATTTATTTTACATGGATTACATTATTAAGCTTCTCAGATGCAGAAAAATTGGATGCTGATTAACAAAGGCTGAATCACGTGAATATGACCGAACACAACTGAACAGTGAACACTACGAGCTCTGTCTCGACAAGCTACGGGAGCTGAGATTCTGAAGATGGAAAAAATGTTTACGATGAACTTAGAGCACTCCAGCAGGGCACTCTTATACCCTTAAACTTATTTATGAGACTTGAGGTCAAGTAGGTTAAATGATCCTTATTCGGTTCTCAAAAATAAGAGCCTTAAAGAGGTCGTCCTTATCTATAGGGGCCTCTATACCGGCTCTCATCGGCGTCATGCGGACGCGCACGCCATTATTGCGTACGTAGGCTTTCCGCTTATTTAAATTTGAATATTTTTTGCATTTAAAAAATTGAATATTTAAATATGATAGATGATTAATACGATAGATATTTATGTTCTTATTGTTTAATATGATAGATGATTATATTTCTATATTTAAATTTGAATATTTGTATTTGTATTTAAAATTTTGAATATTTAAATACGATAGATGATTATGTATTTATGTTCATATATTTAAATATGATAGATTATGATAGATGATTATATTCTTATATTTAAATTTGAATATTTTTATTTGCATTTAAAAATTAAACTATATTTATTCATTAGTAAACAATAAATAATTTATTATGTACTGTGTTTTTATCAAATAAATATGTATAATGTGTGAATAAATAGCGAAAATTGAAAATATGAGCTTTGTTTTGAAACTAAAAACAAATACCTTGTAAAACAGAACTGATACTAAGTTGCTCTCAATTTTTGGAAGGCCGCCGCCGCAGCAGCAGCAGCAGTTTGTACCTCCCCTTCCCCGCGCGCGCTAACCACCTCGCACCACCGTCCCCTTCCCCCACCACGCACCATGCTCCCAACCTCCGTCTCCGCGGGTCGCGCCATGGCGTACTCCTCGTCTCCCCGCCCTCCTCCTCCTCCACCTCCTCCACCTCCTGCCCCACCTTCAGTGGTGCAGCCGCCGCTGCAGCAGCATGACACGACGCTCAGGCTGTCGCTGTCGATGGCGCTGCCCTGTGCTGCTACCGCTCGTCACCCGTCGACGACGCTGCGCCCGGGGCCGCCCTGCGGCGCCACCGCGATGGCGGTTTCGCCGTCGGCGAGGGGGCAGCACGCGAGGAGGGGACAGACGAGGCCCGCCGAGGGCTCCGCCGCGCTGGCACGGGTGCGGTGCTCGCCCACAGGGGAGACGCCTCCCTGCACCGAGTGCGGCAAGCGGTTCCCGTCGTGGAAGGCGCTGTTCGGCCACATGCGCTGCCACCCTGAGCGGCAGTGGCGCGGGATCACGCCCCCGACACGCTTCCGGCACGGCGCGTCCGTCGAGGCCGCCGCCAGCCAGTTCACCCTGCAGGAGCGCGAGGTCGCCGCCAGCCTCCTCATGCTTTCCGGCGCGCGTCCCTCCGCCACCGCCGCCGCCGCTGCTCCTCCTCCTCGTCCTCCTGCCCCGAAGGAGAGCTGCTGCGCGGCGGGCACGTCAGCGCCGGCGATCACATCCGACAGCCGCAACGACCACAAGTGCACCGTCTGCCAACGCGGGTTCACGAGCGGGCAGGCGCTCGGCGGGCACAAGCGATGCCACTGGGAGCCTTCCTGGGCCGACATGATGCTCGTTGCCACCACCGGCAGCAGTATTACTGGATCGGACCCGTCCGAGGCGGCAGCAGCGCCTACAGCGAACGCCACCGTGATGGACCTAAACCTGCCGCCGCCGCCGCCATTGCCGCGGAGGAATAGCAATCAAGGCGGCGGCGTCTTCGACAAAACGCTGGATTTGAAGCTGGGGCTGCCCAGTTAGGCCCTTGGAAAGCATGCATGCATTTGTCCAATTTGCTATGTTACTTAGTATATATATATGTATGTATGTAATGTTTTGTTCCATTTGAAGCAGAAGTGCCTCAGGAATGAAACTTTTCATCTTTCTTTCTAGTGTAGGTCTGCTGATTCAGAGATAGCGTCTACTAATCTTCCTGAACAGGTTTATGTTGATGTATCGAACCATCTGATCGTTCAACTGTAATTAGATCAGTGTATGTGTATATATGTGGGGTGTTGTGTATAATGCATACGTGAAAATAACATGTTCAATGTAGTTTAATAGAATATATATGCATGGTCGCTTTTTGGTTGTGAACCATCCATTGTAACATTTTCTTATTGTTGTTCATGAAATTGTTCCAGCTGTTTCGTCAATCAATTATATAATTCAGGTAAAAAATAAAAAGTGACATTAATTCAGAGGGGGGGGGGTATCAGCAACTTGAACCAATAAAGCCTCAATATGCACAGCTAAAAGTTCATAATCTATTGGTGAAAGTATGGAGTGGTACAGATAAATTTTTAATGAGCATTCAAAACAAATACAAGGAACTTATTTCAGTCTACTGCACTCTGTACACAAACAGAACTTCATAAGAAAGACTCGTACAATTTGATATGTATCTAGGCAACTCAAGAAAGAGGTACAACTGCGCATAAAAAGAATCACTGACTTCCATTCTTATTGTGATGATTCACTAGCCTATACATGAAAATCTGGCTTATTACACTACCATTGATTTGGGAATGCTTCCCTGTAGCTCATATCTTCATTATGTGAAACTTCCCTTATTGTCGCATCCCTAGCTCGGGCATTCAGAAGCCTCTCTGTAATCCTATCTTTGGTCGTAACTTTCTTCTTCAACATCGATGCCAGTGTTGGTGCCTTTGTCTTACCTCGTCGTCCCTGTCGAGCCACTGTTTGTGAAGGGAGGTCATAGGCTGCTGTCGAGTGTGAGGTTGAAGCAAGAGCTGCTTCCCGCAACACATCTTGATTATGCTGACGAATTTTCGCACGTTGGACTCTTTCCCGTGCTTTGTCATCACTATTTCTTTTCCGGACATTATTCACTGCCTGTCTGGCCAACTGCTCCACTGTAATATTACCAAGATCATGAGACGTATCGTTGTTGCGAATGTCATTATTTCTGTTCACCACTCTTGAAGAAGACGGCTCCTGCACATATTCACCGTCACTGCTTTCACCTGGCTGAATCAGATTTTCTCCTGCATCAGAACTGCCTTCATTCTGTTCCATGGGATTTACTTCTGCACCATAACAGCCATCAGTCTGGCCAACTGGATTTCCGTCTGCATCACAATGGCCATCACTCTGACCAATTGGATTTCCCTCTGCATCTCGTGGGACGATGGGCCCATGAAACGGGCATACCTTGAGATCTCTTCTCTGGCAAAGGCCTCCTCTCTTCAGAGGTGCACAGCATGGTTGGATCTCAACTGGATCTTCCTTATATACTGAACTGTGAACATTTAACTCTGCAATCTTTGTTGCAGGTATAACAGCATCATTATCCACCCTCCCCCAATGGCTCTCGAGCTCAAGGCCCCTCTGGTTTACATGTGCATCCCGGTTTGAACCCCAACGATCCAAGGCAGAACTCCATGGCAGTACAGGGGCTTCGGCGTGTAGCTTTGCCTTCTCTGGATTCGGCTTTCGAGATCTATTGCCAGCATTTGGTGCCTTGCCATTATCAGAATTCACTCTAGCTCCGGGCATCTTTCCCTTTCTAGTGTCCTTGCTGGAACTTGCAGCATCTGCACTAGTATCAACTCTACCGGGAATAGGAACTTCAATCTTCCCCACAACCCAAAAGTCATCATCCTCTTCCTCCTGAACACCCCTCCGCCTATGGACATTGTCAAGATCAAGACCAAGGTCACTACAACGACTTCTCACTGCCCGTATCTCATTCTTAACATCAATTAATTCCTTTAACGCAGAATCTCTGAAATGATTGTCTGCAAGATTGACCCTAACAAGCACAGATATCCACTCTTGAACTGTGACCAGATGCTTTGACACAAGAAGCCGGTAGGACTCCCTCAATGCATTGAAAATCACCTCATTCTCCTGAGTCTCAGGAATCCACTCCCCAGACATCAAAGAAGCCATCCTAATACTACGCATTGCCAAAGACGCAATCTCCTGCTCCTCATCCTCATTGTTTGCATAAATCTCAAAATTTTTACTCTCCATGTGGATGATCTCCAGCCCATTGCGGATCTCATCAGTCGTGGAGCGGATTTCAGCTTTAATGGCTGATAGGTTTTGGCGCAACTGGTTAACCTTTGCAGTTAGGATCTCCTGGGTGCGAGCCTCCCGTGCAGCACGAGCCTCAACGGAGACACGGTCACGGAGGCCAGGGAACTGGACCCGGGCGGACTCCTTGAGGTACTCAACGGCGAGGCGGAGCTGGCGATAGTGCGCACCGAACAGGTGGTGCCAACGCTCGAGCGCCTGGACGGCGGCCTTGCGGAGCAGTGCCGCGGAGGCGGCTGGCGGCGGGAGCGGGTGAGCGCGACGGAAGCCGACGGCGAGCGGGAGGAAGCCGTCCAGCGCATCGGCGAGGAGGGAGCGAAAGAGCTTAGAGCGCATAAAGAGCTCGTCTGCGATGGTGAAGGCGAGCAGCCGCACCTGAACCACGAGAATTGCGCGTTAGGGTTTGGGCGGCGGGGACGAATTCGGGATTAACCCAGCAGATCAGGGAGCTTACTCACGTGGGCGTGTGGCTTGGCCATGAGGGAGAGGAGGACGCCGAACGCGTCGCGTATGGCGCCGTCGGATGCGCGGGCGGCGCACTTGATGGCGCGGAGGAGCGCGGGGTCAACAGAGGGGTCGGTGATGGAGGTAGCGCGCTCGATGAGGGACGCCACGGATGTCTCGGCCGCCGAAGAGGACGGCGGGTTCGAGCCCCGCTCCCCTCCCGGCGCCACCTTCGGGCGGCTGGGCCGCTGCATCGCCTGCGGTCGGCGACGACGGAGGAAAGGAAGAAGAAAGAAGGGGCGCGCCGGTGCCGTGTTGCGTTTCGTCCTCGCCGTGGCTCGACTTGATGTGGTTCACTGGCCTGTGGGCCCACCGGCCCACGGAGGTCGGTTCGTTTCCGCCCTGGCCCCTGGGCCCTGGCTATTCTCGCACAAAGTTTAGGGCAGCCGTGCAGATAATTCATGGGCTGACCGGCCCAAAACTCATGTTGGTTATTTTGGATTGGGTGTCGTTTAAGCCTAGGAACCGTTTGGTAGGGCTCCGGCTCCAGTTTCTTTATCTCGTAAAGTTGAAGTAAGAGCATCCCCAACCCATAGTTTCTATGAGTAGTTTCTAGAGGAGAGAGAGTGCAATTAATTTGGTTCTAGACCTAACCATCCCAATGCATAGTTTCTATAGTAGTTTCTATCTAGATTAAAAATAATTAACTTCATGCATGCACCACAAAGAAAGTTTGATGAGTTGTGGCAACCAACTATATGACTGTATATGTATATATTAATTATAGCAACTCATAACAATATAAGTTCATATTCATATCAAACCAGAGTTACACTAGAGTTCTTTAACTGGAGTTCATGAACCAATACCGGCCTAGCAAAAGCCACAACAAGATAGTAGAAACTAAAAAAATGAAAAGTATGGCAATACAAAATGTTCCATTTTAGCACATGGCGAAAAAATTCAGACATTTCAGCACAGTACCATTCAGAGTTGTTAGGCAAAGCAGACCACCATGTCCCGGCAGAAGGAGAATTGGATGGAGTACCGGAACCTTGAACAGTGGTGGCGGGACCATCAGTGGGTACAGCGGCAGGAACATCAGTGCCTTGTGCACTAATTCCTCCCCTTAAACATGAAGCCTTCTTTGATTTTTTTGTTAGAAGATTCATTTGTGCAGAGAGATCCTAAGTGCTCTGTGTTGGTGTTAATCAAGTTGCCCACCTAAATTCTGAAACATTGGAGCATTTTGTGGACATCATCATCCTTAGCAAGGTTAAACAACTTTGTGATCATAACATAACAGAAAAAATCAGTTACATATTTTGTTTCAATGGTTCCCTAAATCTGATTTAGTACATACTATATACCAATTCTCATAAACAAGTAATAATCTACATCACGTTTAGCAACCTCAAACTAGCATCACACAAATATATAGAAAACAAATCAGATTTAGAGAGAAAGCGTGCACTCACAGCTTCTAGTAGTGATTGATCTCAAGATTATTTTGGCACTCACAGAGAGCAAAGCGATGTGTGCGGCCAGCAGCGGAGCAGTATACGCCGAGAGAAGCGGAGGGGCGCGTTCTCACGACGGAAGCAGAGCGGCGCTCACGCCGGCGGAAGTGGAGCGGCGCTCGCGTCGGCGGAAGCGAAGGGACACGGAGGGGCGGAAGCACAGCGGCACTCGCACTGGCGGAAGCGAAGGGGCATGCTGGAGCGAAGAAGAAGCAGAACACGACTGCAACATACGCACACGAGATCTGAAGTAGTACTGATGGAAACCACGAAACAGCCCTAACGCGATATCAATCGTTTCTTCTTGCCTTGGTATGGGAGCCGACTCGATTTCCTTCTGAAGAAACGATTTCCTTCTCTCTCCTTCTTAATTCTCCTTCCACATCAGCAAATTGCCTACATGCATGGCACTGCAATTAATTCTATGGAAACTATCCTAGTCACTGCATTGGAAGTGCCCTAAGTCAAACATTTTTTTTGAGAAGTGAACTATAGTGGTGGAGTAGGATCTAGCCAGCTTCAAGTCTCCAACTTTAGCTTCTTTGTTAGGTGAAATTGGAATTCAAGTAGTCTACTTTGATTTTAGTATGGATTTCAGAATCCAGAACTCCATCAAACAAGTTCTAATATTATTGTCTTTAGTAGGGAAGTTCTAAACATGCTAACTAAGATGATTTTTTATATTAATTATATTATTATATCAGTCAAAATCTAATACCACAAAAGATAGATGATTATTCATAGACACTCTAGATTGTAAAAGATGTTAAATATGTAAACCTAGATGAATTTAATGAAAGTTTTAGACAAGAAATATCAACTGAGACGAAGATTCTTTTTAGTAAAACATGTAAAATCACTTCAACAATTTTATTTGATACTTTGAACAGAGCTAGGTGACTATCGTACGTCAGCTCTGACTTTATTATGAGTTATGTAATCTAAAAAAGTCGTCGTCGATTGCAAATAAATGTTTGTGACAACGAATAGGGAGGTATAAATATACTTGTCAAATCGACCACTCGTTCAGCTCAACATCGCTTTTGCCTTCTAGAATAAAGAAAACAGTTAGGATGAACCTCCCACGTTTGGAATTGTCAGTTGCACCTAAAAATGAGTAAGTGATGAACCCACGAGAGCACCAACGCCCCTAGTAAAACCAAAACCTTGCGCCGCTTTACTACCAAGGTGTCGTTAAGATCGAGCTCGAGCTCGAGCTCAATCTCAATGGTATACACCGAAATACTTTAGTAACTCTAATTAATCGATTATGCCATAGCTCTATCTATTTTTGGATGAAATGGTTTTGTGGTTTTGGTTCAAAGAATAAAGTGGAATGGAATGAGACAAATCCGTTTTTGGTGTTATTGGTTCATGGATTAGATGGGATGGGGATATCACACAGAGAAATATTCTAGAAAATATACCACAATTTTTGGGGTGACAATGTCCGTCGAAATCGGGCGGATCAAGTCATCCCACTTTTTTAGCACAAAGCGACATTATTAGGGACAACGAGTATGGGTAGGCAGGGTGGGGCTAGATGCCAACTACGACAATATTCGTGACGCGGAACTAGAGGCCAGTGGTGGTAGTGTTGATAGCGCGGAGTTGGAGGGCGGCAACGACAACATTCACGAAAGAGGAGGGGAAGGGCGAGGAAGGAGCGGTGACGATGTTGACATTCGTAGCACGGAGAGGCAAGGGGAGGCTAAAGCCTGAGGTCGTCGAAGGTAAGGGTGATGAGAGGAATCAAGGAAGGACCGTCGGAGGTAAGAGCGACGAGAAGAGAACCGCAAGAGGTAACGGTGATGATTAGAGGAGAAGATTTGCCGGAGGCCAGACCACCGGAAGCTCTAGCTAGTGGGGATGAGGCCACCGAATGCTCCTACTGGTAGGGTTTGACGAGTCGAAAATTGATAACAAATAAAAAAGAGGTTGACATGTGGGCCCGTGATTTTATTGTTGCTAAATGTGTGTAATTTTAGCCACAGTCCCTCTCCATCAATTCATCCAACAAATAAAAAATTAGAACAAATTTATTACATTCAACCAAACAAAAAACATGATGATTCCATTCGAAAAAATTGGGACATGACGGTCTCATCCTATCTAGTCTAACAACCAAACACGTGCTTATTAACCTGAGGCTATTAATCATGCGCCTACAAACTTAAAAGAAATAGATTAAAAATAAGATATATTTGGATAAAATTTCCAGGAGCTATGAATAAGTTTTCAAGGAACTGTACAAAAAGCACAGCAATGATCGTACTAGCTTTGGTCAGCAGTAAGCTGCAGTTTTTTTTCCACCGAAGCAACCGCGGGAGAAAGGGATGTACATGAGAATCTGAAAATAAATTAAATATAGTCAGCTAAAATATAATATGAGAGCGAAGAAGCGATGTCTTATAATAATATCTAAACAAACAAAGAGGTAATTATAAGAGAAGAAAGAATATATGTGATTTGATATAAATTTATTTTAAAAAGACTATCAATTAAAAAATAACATATACAGATGGAAAAATAAAAATAATACACCAATTAACTGTTTTTTACCAGCAGTTGAGCAGTAGGGCAGGCCTTGCAAGCAAGAAACACTCGGGCGACCTGCCCCCGAAATCCACAGATATTTCTGCTACGCAACCCGGCCGGCATCTCTTCCCCGCACGAAACCGCCGCCCCCGCACCTTCTCTAGAACGCCGCCATGTCAGCCGCCGTCCGCTCCCGCGCCGCCGCCGTCGCGGTCTCCGCGGCGCGGCGCATCCACGCGGGCCGCGCCGTAGCGGATGAGTCGGGCCAGAGCCCCGGGCTCCGCCGCCCCTGGGCGTATTTCCGTCGGCGGCAGCAGCAGCAGCAGTCCTTGCCGCGCGCCATCGCCGCGCCTCCTTTACGGGACGCGCGCTCTGAACGTGGGGCCGTCGCGTCGGATGGAGGTGGGGAGCCGCCGGAGATCTGGCGCCAGCCCGGCGAGGCGCCGCCTGGCGCGCGCGCGGCCGAGCTCGGGAGGATCGATGTGGTTAGGGTTGCTGCGGTTGTTGGTGGTGGTGGTGGTGGGGATGGGGGCGATGGGAGCGATGACGGTGGTGCTGGGTGGGGAGGCTCCAACTTGGGCCGCCGGTTCCCCACGCCCAAAGAGATTTGCCGTGGGCTCGATAAGTTCGTCATTGGCCAGGAGCGCGCAAAGAAGGTGATGTTTTTCGACAAGTTTTAAATATTCTGGACTTCCGGTCCTTTTTCCCTTCTGACTGGAGCTGTCTAGCATGCAATATGTATTCAACAATATACTGTAGTGTGATAGCATGAGTCGGCTGTACTAATTTGTACTTGATAGGATTCTTGTTCTAGTTTTATAGCCTGAAGTTTATGTTGTTGCTGCTTGTACTTATCCGATTGTAATGATGCTTGGGTGTTTTGTCCTGGTAAATTGACATATTAAACTTGCTTTGCCTTTTGGAAGGTGCTGTCGGTAGCAGTTTACAATCACTATAAAAGGATACATTGCGAGTTACTCTCCAGCAGGTACGTATTGTGTAAATTCCAGTTTTGCGGCAGTTGATGTGTGTGTACTAGTGTCAGCTGGTAAAGGGTTCAAAATCTGGACTGTAGGTCTTCTGGAGATTGTAGTGAAACTGATTCTTGCACAAGTGATACTGACTCGGTGGAGCTCGAGAAAAGCAACATTCTTGTGATGGGTCCAACAGGCTCGGGTACATGCGAGATCATTCAGTGTATTAGTGTTGTATGCTGCAATATTTATGTTATATGCTGACTGCAGTTATTAGATTGAATTTCAAATGGGTGAGTGTTTAATTAATTATGGCATAAACATGTTAACATATGAGCTAGTTGCTGCATAGGCCGTGTACTTGTGGTCACCCTGGAGTCCAGAGTCCATAGCAGTTGAAAAGTCCTAGGAGTTGGTTACTGCTTTAAGATAATTAGGAACAAGAGATGCTAACCGGGAATAAGAGATAAGAATCATGTTCGATTTCCTAGCTGGATCCTGTGACACACATATATTTGTATTGGGTTGAGTTAACCAAGCATGCAAGATTATAATATCCCGATCTCTCTCGTCCTCATTCCTGGATCGGAATGAGACATGTCTCTGTTGCCATATGCCAGGAGAACACCTCCATTGATCTATTGCTATTAGCTCATAACAATTTCTAACACAATGTAAACATTGTTTTAATGGAGACCATTTGTTGCTCTATAAAAGTGTGCTCGTCTAAATTAACAGGATTTTTGGTGATCAATAGTAGGCATGTGAATTATGAATGATGATATGCTATATACATTAATGCACTGAAAAACCTACGATTGCACCGAATTGCCATCAAATTGAGACGGCTTAACATAGCAGTACTTGATGGTTGGTTTACCATTTTGAATTCACTTTCTTTCTTTTACAAACCATGCAATAGTGTACACATGTACTTTATCTCTCTATCACCCACACATTATTTTATGCCATGAACAGAATGTATTATATTTTCTATATTTTTTTTATGATAATGGTGTTTTACTTATATTATTCTAAAACCTTTCCCAAAGTCAGGGAAAACATTGCTGGCAAAAACACTTGCAAGGTTTGTGAATGTGCCATTTGTTATAGCTGATGCAACAACCCTTACTCAGGTTAGCTGAATTACTTTTATCAGTGTATGCACTTTGCATTTTTATTGTCTGGATATAGCATCCTATTTTTTCCATTCCTGTTCTTACCATTTTGGAAGTCTTCATCCCCTCTTTTACTGCAAGAGAGAGTAATATCATGATGCTTCAAATAATTATGGGTGAACTTGTAGTCTTGTACCTGTTGGATCAATGTGTATGTGATGTTTACACTTTTTGTCACTGTTGTATTGTAAAGTTTCTGATTATTTTGATATTTTCTTTGACATAAATTGTTTAGTCTACTCATGGTTGTTTCTATGTTCATATGTTAAAGATTCTTTTTGCTGTATCAGTATTTTTGAGTTATAATATGTGCTGTGTTCGGTGAATCGGTGGTTTTGGAAAGACTGGGACATTTTGCAAAAAAAAATACGACCATATTCTGTGAAACATTTTACAATTTTGTTTAAGACTGTTAGATAGCAGCTTGATTAAATAAATACTCATTCTGGTGCTCATGGGTTCACCTTTTCTTTAACCATCTTTCTCCATTTTGTAGGCTGGATATGTTGGTGAGGATGTTGAATCTATCCTGTATAAGCTCCTAGCGGTATGTTTAATTCCTGCATACTGATATCGGGGTTTATACAGTTTTTCTATTCTACTTACTATGTTTTGTGATAGTTGTTTGGAGAGCTTTATTTTTTTCCTCCTTTACCCATCAGCATAAGTGTTAAGCAGTTAGGCTTACAACTCTCTCTCTCTATCTGAGCACCTAAATATGTGAGGAGTTAAACAAAGCTCGGAGATTCTGAAAGCATAAACATAGATGATTCTAATTGGTTCTGCTAAACATAGGAGATGAATTAAGTGCTTCACTAAGTTAGCTAGAGTAATTAGGACAAGAGTTTGAAAATTCTTTCTACCACTGCTGCTGCTAGCACAATAACCCCTCTTCATTGCTGACACTTTTCTTGGTCTTTTTGGACACACCCCAGGCTGCTGATTTTGATGTAGCTGCTGCACAGCAAGGGATTGTCTACATTGATGAAGTTGATAAAATAACAAAGAAGGTGTTTCTATTAGAGATATGATCTAAATTCTTCGTATATTTACTGTTTTGGATTTTAAATTACAAGTTCCTGCAGGCTGAAAGCATCAACCTTAGTAGAGATGTTTCAGGTGAAGGTGTCCAACAAGCGCTGCTAAAAATGCTTGAGGGAACGGTGAGCTTGTCAATCTTTGGTGCTATCAAATTTCAATTTGTCACTTTTATGCTCCAATTTCTACTCAAGAAGTAGTCCAATTAGGATGTTTGGTAGCCAACTTATGTTGAATTTTCTTTCAGATGGAATGCTAGCTTAGAATATGATTGAGATGTTTTAACTTAGCCTTGCGTGCAAAGTTGTTTATTGATATGCTTTGCAAGCAGTACACAAGTTGGTTCAGGTTACTTTAATTATTCTCCATTCAGCTGCTAAAATGTATGGGTGGATTCATAATCTTTTGTTATCTTGAACTATGTACTTCGTATTTTATTATATCTCACTAGCTTTTAACTTTCCAAAATGTATGCAAGGCTGCAACCTGTAATACATTAATTTGTCCAAACTACTTTGGCAGTAAGTCCAGTAACTTATTTGCCTCAGATAATGTAAAATCTATTGCGATCGCGAGTGCCTGGATCAATATTTGTTAATTACAACAGAATAGTCAGAAGTCTATTAAAGGGGTTGTGGTACTCTACCTTTTTAATTTTCATGGTTACCTTATCCAGGTTATTCTGCTAGATTTATGCAAATGTTGGCCATACCATTCCTGGCATTCCATGGATCAACATGGCTTAATTCATGAAGATCATCATATTTGATGGTCAAATAAACTGTTCTGGTCTGTGTTCTCATTTTTCATAGAGTTTGCAAAGCTGCTTTTTCCTTTAATTTGTGATGATATGTATTGATTAATCTCCTTGAGGCATTTAAGTGCCCACCATGTTAGTTGTTCGTGGGATATCATCCTTGATATTTTAGATTAGAATTACAGAAGAATGATGATGCATGATAAGTTTTTTGATTACTGATCTTACAATTGTTTTTGTGCTGTCAAGATAGGTCGTTAGTGTTCCTGAGAAAGGGGCTAGAAGGCACCCAAGGAGTGACAATATTCAGGTATCATATAAGCCAATTCTGTCATTTTGCTGGTGTTTGATATTTGTCTGACATCAAAGCAACTCTTTTAATTCCATTCCACCAGTAGGAGATTGTGGACTCCCTGAGATGAATAATTTGTTAGTGGTGCTAGATTATTTTGGATGCCTGGAAATAAATCATTTGTGTTTTGATACCTTCTTGTGTCATGTGTGCTTCCTGTAAAACAGAGATGCATTGTTTTTTAGTTTGTTCATTTTACTTTTGTGAACATCTTTTGGAGGAGTGCTTTTGACCTCTGTGTTTACTGTTGTATAATAGATGTAGTAGTAGAAAGACTGTATCATGTTGACAAAAATATTCATTTACATTCCTAACATACTGTTAACCACGTGGCTTTCACATAATTTGCACATGCATTTTTTCCTGTTTAATTATTCAATATGATTTTATGTTTTTATTGTGCTGCAGATTGATACAAAAAACATTCTCTTCATTTGCGGTGGTGCTTTTGTTGACTTGGAGAAGACTATTTCTGAAAGGTTGCAGATACACTGTATTATTTATGTTTCACCTGAAAAGTCTTCAAGTTTTTCTTACTTCAGGTTTCACCTGAATCTTTAATAGGAGACATGATTCTTCCATTGGTTTCCAAGCACCAATTCGTTCAAATATGCGGGCTGGTAGTGTTATAAATGCTGATATCACATCTTCATTACTTGAATCAGTGAGTGATGATTAAGTAGCAGAATATATCTAGTTGTTTTTTTGTTATGCTTGCATGTTAGAATCATTCAAAATATTTTAAGTTCTTATTTGGGAGAAATGTCTGCAGGTTGAAAGTGGTGATCTCATTGCATATGGATTGATCCCAGAATTTGTTGGTAGATTTCCCATTCTTGTTAGTCTATCTTCACTCAGCGAAGATCAACTTGTTGAGGTAACTTATGTTGTATGGATGTAACATCTCTATTTAATTGTTATGACTGTCATGGGGTACATATTGCTTCAATTTATTATTGTTCCAATTGCAGCCTCTAAATTTTATTGGTTATCATAGTTTTCCTCAAGACTTGGAGAATAATTTTAACAGTATGTTCAATTGGTTCATGCATACTTTTTTCACTATTTCACTCTAGCATAAGATTTGGGTAAGTTGTGCCATTGTCTACTATAACCAAGAATTGTCTTGCATGCTGCTGTATTTTCTAGTTGGTATTCACATTTCATACCTCAGAGGCCAGCTTCAGTTACTGGCTGCTTGTCTGTTATATGGTGATAACAGAATACGGTCACTGTATGTTCGTTTTATGATCACAAATGGTTCACACATCGTTCACGCAGGTTGTTTTTTACTGCTTTGTACACCATTAGGCATTATCTGTCTGGATGAAATGACAGATATAATAAAATTTAGCAACATTCAAGTACTATTTCCTTGTACTTTGTATGCATTCTATTTCCTAGATAGATGACTTAACTGATCCTGCTATTTTTTGCACTGCAGGTTCTTACAAAACCAAGGAATGCCCTAGGCCGGCAGTACACAAAGTTGTTTGAAATGAATGATGTAAGCGAGAATTGTGTTTCCATAAACTATGGAACATTGTTTGCAATTATGATTTATTTACTGCAGTATAGCCTTTTAATATATATTTTTACATTGCATCATTCCATTGTAGGTCAAGTTGCATTTTACTGAGAAGGCTTTACGTCTTATTGCCAAAAGAGCAATAGTGAAGAACACTGGAGCTCGAGGTCTAAGGTCTATATTAGAAAGTATATTGACTGAAGCAATGTATGAGGTATGCATTCTTATCTTCTTGCTGTCCTGAAATTTGTCAATTGGGATGTTATAATGTTTTTGGACATCTCAATTTTTAACAGCGTGGAATGCTGAATTTTCATATTATTCGGTTCTAGCCTCTCGGGATCACTCAGCCTTTGAATCTACTAAAGGAAAATCCTCCTCCTCCGAGCATTTGTTTTTGGTTGAAGTCAAGTCACAAGCATACTTATTAAGGCGTCGCTAAAGCGTCGCTTAGGTGTCGCTTTAGCGACAAGGCGGTCGGCGGGGGTAAGGTGTCCGGACGCCTTACCCCCAGGGTGCTCGCCGGGCGTACAGAGGGCTGGGCACAGCGTAGATCTGGCGCAGAGAGGTCAGATCTGGCGCGGAGAGCCCAGGAGTGGCACAGAGCAATGCGCAACGAGGCCGGGCGTGGTGTAGATCTGGCGCGGCGAGGTCCCGTGCAGCGCGGAAGGTGGGAGCGGCTAGACAAGAGCACAGCGAGGCCCTGTGCGCGGCGCATGACGAGGCCCTGTGCGGCGTGGAGAGGCCGGGCGCGAGCTGCGCGTGACGAGGCCTTGTGCAGTGCGGAAGAGAGGGGAGAGGAGGGGAAGAGAGAAAGAAGTGACGGCTGGTAGGAGAGAGGATGGGAAAAGCCTGAGATTTAGGAGGGAGAGGAGTGAGTGGGGGAGAAGTTAGGGTTTAGAGATGAAAAGCAATCTAATGGGCCTTAAGTGGGCTGCTCCGCTGCTGGATCAAAAAATTTATAATTTGGTAATTAAACTGAACTCTAAATATATCATTAAACATAATTTTAAATGTATTATTATAATTTTAGCTATGTATATTTAATTTTATAAGGCATATAAAGTGAAAAATATTGTAATCTTGCTATTCCTATTTCGAATTTATTACTTATCTCTCAATATTTTCTCCTAAATCCTGTATTTTCAATGGCCGTAAGGCGTCGCCTCGCCTTACACCTTACCGCTTAGGCGGTAAGGCGGTACTCCACCGCCTCGCCTCGCCTTAGCGCCTTAATAACTATGGTCACAAGCACTGTTTAATTTGTCAATCTTACATAATCATGACTGTACCAGAGCTATACCTCATAAAGAAACTGAAATTGATGCCTAATTTTGAATATTTTGCCCCGCGGATCCAACAAGATGAATCTATTCTAGGAAATGTAACCATAGTGCCAGATTGTTTCACAACAAAATCCTTGCCTTGTCTTCCATGAGCTAAAATCCTTGCCTTATCTTCCTCTCTAAGTCTGTATTTCTTGACGTTAACGATATTGAGTGGTAAACCATTAAATCAATGATATATACTATCTCCATTGTTAAATAGATGACGTCCTAGAATACATGCAGTCAAACTAAAACCTTGAAATCTTTAATAAATAATAATTAAAAAAATATTACAATTTGATATGTGAAAATGACATTACTAGATTTTCCATGAAACATACTTTCATATAGCTATATTTTAATGATTTTGATGAATATATATAGAAAAGGTTGCATATAAACATATACATTTGAGTCTGTTTTGATGGGGAAAATGTCGTTCTTAAACTCTTAAGAATAGATGTATTATTTTACTATACAGGGAATTAATTGTAGTAGATATCATGCATTGAGTTACATTTTGGTTGCCAGTGTTGTTGCATTACATTGTTTGAATAGATTCTGCTTTCATTTTGATTTTATTTTGCCAAAGACCTGTTACTTTAACCATCCTAATGACCAATTTTTCTTGTAGATTCCAGAAACACGAACTGGAAAAGACAAAATAGACGCAGTTGTTGTTGATGAAGAGTCTGCTGGATCTGTGAACCAGCATGGATTTGGAGCCAAGATTCTTTGTGGAGAAGGAGCATTGGATCTTTACCTTGATGAACATAATAAGGAATCTATTGTGAGCACTGAGCACCATTACCATTCTGCTATTCATACTGCTACTTGCTTATCTGCGTTTGTCCAAATGTTACTTAAATAGCTTCAAAGCCTGCTCTTATGTGTACCTGACCATTTAGCTCTCATGCTCTATTATTGATATTTGGGAACCAACCGTAGAGTGCAGCAGTTCATTCTCCTGTTATTTCAATGGTTAACATTGGGTTGCAGATGCTAGAAGTAGAAGAAGCATGCTAGTTCTGCAGTTTCTATTTCCTAGTGCCCCGTTTATTTTGTGAATTCCCCTGGTGACATTGGGATACTTCAGAGTTTGTGTGTGCTTCTGGCTGATCACTCCAGTTGTACTTGTTTGTATGCCCCCCTAAAACATACCTTGTAATGTTTCAGCTACAACGGGATGAGAAGCAGGATGCAGAGCCCGAGATTGATTCAGAAGCCCCTTCCAGAGTGGCCAGCATGTAGGGTTCCTGACAACATTAATTATGTATATAACTTGTTATTGGCCATGTATCTGTAGCCAATTCAAATGTGTAAAGTCCTCCTCGTACATTCATCATGTATAAGGTCCATGTCGGGGGGCGCAGTTTTCTCTTTGGCGATATAAACCCTCTGTTTCTGTGACATTTTAAACGAAAAAAGTGAAGGGGAATAGATTCTCATGGCCATGATCAAGTTGTGCGTGTCACGTTCATTTCTGGAGCGTCGACGTAAGCTGTGGATTAATGTAACAAGATCTAAGATCACAGAAACATCATTGGAAAAGAGGAGAAGAAAAGAAAAGTCCGGTTCCTGCTTTGTTGGCCACTTGTGTCAGTCGTTTACTGAAATAGCTCTCACTTTTCGTGCTTGGGCGATCCTTGTTATTTCACTTGGTTTTTCGGCACGTGTTGAAGAATCGGTGTCTGTTTGGTTAGCAGTCATAATTCGTTATGTCACAAGTGTGGTAGCTACATTTATGGTGAGAAAAATTATAGCTACACTTTGCTATACTTTTTTTAAGTATGGCGAGAAAAATTGTCACCACACTTTGCTATACTTTTTCCACTGAAAAAAGTGTGGCGATAATTTTTCTCGCTATAAGTATGGCTGCCACACTTATAACGAAAAGTATGGTAAAATATGGCGTTGTTTTTTCTCGTCACAAGTATGGCTACCATACTGACGTGACAAATTGTGTCTGTCAGCCGAACATGCCCTAAAATATACTGTTGATTTACGTTGTGTTCGAGTTGCAAGCAACTGAACTATGCGATGTTTTGAAGTTTGAATTCTACGTCCATTTGATTTGAAGCTTCGACCTCCGTCGGTTTTGAACAGCATGTTCAGTTTAAAATTTGAACATGCGCCGCCGCCGCCCACCACCACCAAGCCACATCGCTCCCCGGCCCCACCCATCTTAATATAATAACTGCACGAAAAGCCATCCCCCAATTTCCCCCCTCAATTTCCCATTAATAATTGGATCGCCCTCTCCTCCCTCGTCGCGGCCGGGCTCGAATCCGAGGAGGAGGAGGAGGATCGCTACCCTGCCCCCGTTCCCCGGCGGAGTTGTTCGGCTGCGAGCCGGCGCGATTTGGTTCGATCGGATCCGGGCCATGGAGATGGCGAGCATCGAGTGCGTCTCCTACTCCGACGGAATGGACGACGACGAAGATGACGGCGGGGTGTCCCACCTGCCCCGACCCATCCTCGTCAAGCCGTCCACCGCCGCCGCCGCGGCGGCGGCGGCTGTGAACGTGGTCGCCGTCTCCGCAGGCGGGGGAGGGGGCGCGGGAGGAGCTGCGGTGGTCGGGGGCCCGGTCCTCCCGCCGGCGACGAGCGTGCACGAGCTGCTCGAGTGCCCCGTCTGCACCAACTCCATGTACCCGCCCATCCACCAGGTCCGACCCAATTCCCGTTCTTGCGCTCCCGGCTTTATTGTTGCCAGGATCTCCCGTTTAGCAAAAATCGTCTGCGGGTTGCGTGATCTGCTCCAAAGGTGGGATATTTGTTGCGTGTCTTTGTGGGGTTCTTGGTCCAGGAGCTTCTTGGGCACATCCGTCCTGCCATGAGACGTGAGGTGGATGGTGCATTTGAGGGGATAGGTTGGTTGCTGGCTTGCTGCAAGCCTGTAACCTGTTGTTTTTAGATTGCAATGCAGCTTAGATAAAAGAGAATTATGGCCTTGCAGAGGATTTACCAATTTTGCATTTCAGAGTATGGATTGCTGTTGTGATAGCCTAGTGACATTGTTGCGTTCTCATTTAGTTAATGCGAAATACTGAAACCGAATCTCTACACCTAGCTCGTATCTCTTCCTTTTCTTTCTGGGATAGGAATCTAGTATCTCGTCTTGTGAATTTATGCTTCTGTCAGGAATCAACATGTGTGACAGAACATTTGGAGATGAGGATTGGGTTATCTTTGCCTTGCTACGTCACTTCAGGAATCCCACAAGTCACTACTTTGAAGCCCTCTTTCGTGGTATTAGATGCTTGGTACTGGAAAATGCCACTGGGACCTACGAATGATCGCTAGGGCATATGCTAGTGAAGTGCTGGGTTGTATAGAACAGTTCATTTCTACCCTTCTTTGCCCATCAATAGAAGCATTCCTTTCTATTTGTAGTCTAAGGGCTATCGGCTATGTTCTAAGAAACTATGAATGCTTGCATGCCCTTACACAGGGTGAAGGTGGGAGTTGGAACCTAGAAAATGCCATTCAGTTTAAGATGATCAAATTATTCTTTTGTTACCTGTTATTCATTTGCTGTACAGTTGTGTTGCAAGTTATTATCTTTTTATTTAAGCTTACTTGTAAGCAGTCATATTAACTGTTTCTTAAAAAGTATTATCCAATAGAAGATATAAAAAAATTCCCACATGCAGTTTTGATTGTACCTCTGGTTATTAGAATATTTTGATATGGTGTCACATTTTCAAAACAAAGTGATAACCTGTTAACTGGCCTGTAGGTTACACTTACACTTTTTATATCAGGGATGTGGTACAATATAGTCTACTATAAATACCAAAATTTCATATTTAGAGTATTGGCATAGATTTTTGTTGTCTATTGTGTATTTGTGTTTCTAGTTAGGTTGCTGGGAGTTTGTAGAATTATCCAGAAATCTTCTTGTGTTCCAGTTCGAGGCTAACTATCTTTCTACTATAGAGGTCCTTCCTAACACCAAAAGATAAGACAAACCCTTTGACTGAGATCTTCCCTTAGTCCCTTACATCTATGGTACACTATCAAAGACATTCATTCAATAACTTGTGCATGACCCTGTAGTCCTGTGGTAATATGGCAGGCACAGTGATCAGATTCAAGTGAGCAATTCAATATTTCAATGACCCTGTAGTCCTGTGGTAACATATGTGCCTGCACCTTGATTAATGGCTCCTGTTGGGTTTCAACTGTAGCCTATCCCAACTTGCTTGGGATTGAAAGGCTTTGTTGTTGTTGTTGTTGATGATGAATGGTCTTAGTGGGTTATCCTTACAACATATAGAGCAAACAGTTAATGTGGAGTATGATGTTACTATGCCAACAAGAGATTATCTTTCTTCTCATAAGTACTGTGTACAGAAAAGAGAATGAAAAAACATATGTAAATTCATCCTTGTGGTCAGAATCACAAAATATATTTCATGAATCAGGAAGCTTTCAGAGAGTCTGAACTGACAGAACTGTACCTTATTATGTATACAAGTTTCGTATCTGTGGTATAATCAAATACATGGATGTAGTACATGTTTCGGCTCTTTTGGGGTACTTTTATTGTATCAATCATACCATGTTGTCCCATTATGTTCAATAATAATTTATTTGTTTACATAATTATTTTCCCCAGTTTTTGCCTTAGTAATTCTCCTGGTAGAAATTTGTGTGAGTGAAACTATACATCATAGTTAGCAATTTACTGCATGAAGTTTGATTTTTTCTAGGTTTAGCATTTGTAAGTCAATTCAATATGAGCCATTGGTAATTGACTAATATTATTGCTATATTACAGTGCCAAAATGGTCATACTCTGTGTTCAACCTGCAAAACCCGGGTGCACAACCGCTGCCCAACTTGTCGACAGGAGCTTGGTGACATTAGATGTCTAGCATTGGAGAAAGTGGCTGAATCGCTTGAGCTACCCTGCAAATATTACTCACTAGGCTGTCCAGAAATCTTTCCCTACTACAGCAAACTCAAGCATGAATCACAGTGCAATTTCAGGCCATACAACTGCCCTTATGCTGGTTCTGAATGCTCAATCGTTGGGGATATTCCTTTCCTAGTTGCCCATCTGAGAGATGACCACAAAGTTGACATGCACTCAGGGTGCACTTTCAACCATCGCTATGTTAAGTCTAACCCCAGAGAGGTTGAAAATGCTACTTGGATGTTGACTGTAAGTGCTTCTGTTCACACTTCACCCTTCACTGTATTTAGCTTCCTTGAGTGCACATTTTAACTACTTGGGTTTCTTGTTGTCTTTATTTCCTTCTATCACCTGCACTACTTTGGTACTGTTCATACTTCCAGTTAACTGCAAGATTTTATCCATGTTTAAGGTGATATCTGATACTACCAAATTTCTTTCTAGGTATTTCACTGTTTTGGGCAGTACTTCTGCTTGCATTTTGAGGCCTTCCAACTTGGAGTTGCACCAGTCTACATGGCTTTCCTCCGTTTCATGGGCGATGAAAATGATGCGAGGAACTACAGCTATAGCCTTGAGGTTGGTGCAAATGGACGAAAGATGATATGGGAGGGCACTCCCCGCAGCATACGGGACTGCCACCGGAAGGTTAGGGACAGCCATGATGGCCTAATAATTCAGCGAAACATGGCACTATTTTTCTCAGGCGGAGAAAGGAAAGAGTTGAAATTGCGGGTCACTGGCCGTATATGGAAGGAACAGCAGAATCCTGACTCGGGAGCCTGCATTCCAAATCTATTCAGCTGAACTGAATAACAAGAGAGAAGGACTTGGTCCAGGTGTATATTGGTTGATGCGTGTGATGCTCCTGTGCCTGTGTTTCTGTAATTTGTTTGTGTTGTTTCCACTGTTCTTCCACGTCGCCGTTGTGGCATGCCCTAAACTAGTTAGGGCTGACGTGGAAGCACCATGGAAATACAGCTGAGCTTGTGGGTTCTGACAGCTCTCATGGATCACATGATCAGAAATTTCACTACTGTTTGTGTGTTGTGCCATTTTAACATGGGGGAGGCTATTAAGCTGTTCACCTACTTGTTGCTTGTAAGTTGTAACCACGTTGCGCGTTTGAACCGCTGAGTTGCCAAAACTGCAACCAATTGACTAGAGAGAGCATTTCCTGGGTTTGTTCATGACAAAATTGATTATATATCCTTTCTTTTCCTTTATGGAAATTGAGTATTAACTCTTCTGGTTCACATGTCATTGATCCGAGTGAATTTCAATTGACATTGAGATGTGAAGACTGAAGAGTAAATTCTTAATTTCCATTAAAGAGAAGGGTATATGGTTAAATATTCAAATCTACTGTTGTTCATCTGGATTTCATTGGGTGTTAAACATCCATGCAGAACTGGAGAAACGTCAGGTGTTCTGTAAGTGCTTACTGCTGGTCAAACATGTGATGGGTATACTTTATGGTCTGTTACACATGATCTTTGATGTGACAATCTCTATCAGTCGCGTATGATGACTCATCTATGATATGCCATTCTTAGATGACACGTAATTGTCTGAAAAGACGGTATTTTAATTAATTACCAATCTCAGCCGATGCTGATCGATCCAAGCAACCCAGAACTTAGAACTACGTGTATGATGCAGGCATTAATCTCTTGCAGTCAAGACAACATCATCATCTAAAACATATCAATACATCTCAGAATCTAAAACTCTCCGAATAATAAAATAGCTAAGAAAGTAAAGGTTGTGGTACAAAGGAAACGCTTGCACAGGTTTGTACCACTGTGGAAAAGATTGGCACGCAAACAAACAATCTTCAAATCTTCTACTTTAAATCTGTTTCATATAGATTTACTCCGAGATCTATGCTTATATGTAGTTTGTACGGTAAAATAAAGTTGTTTAAAATTTTATTTTTTATCCAAAATAAAACCATATTTCTTAATTGCATACTCTCAATCTATTCACAATAAATTATGATCAACATTTTTTTTTTGAAATTAGGTTTGATCAACTAAAAAATCAATCATTTCTTGAAAAAAGAGAAAGGAATAATTTGATTTATGCCATTACAATTTTGTGACTCAAAAATATACCATTACAATTCGTATATTTAGATTTATGTCATTTCAGAATTATAGTTCTCTGAAAATGTAATAACATATTTTGAAATTCTCTAAAATTGTAATGACATATTTCGGAATTCTTTAAATTTATAATTGTATAATTCGGAGTTCTCTGAAATTATAATGATATGAATCTAAATATGTGAATTATAATGATATTTCTCCAAAGTCATAAAATTGTAATATTACGGAACCAACTTTCCCAAAGAGAAAAGCACTCTTCCAAGGACTACTTCGCAAATTCGAAACTAAATTGAGGTGAGTGTGAAATCATCTGACGGTCTCCTCCGTCACTTTAAACCCTAGCAAACGGCCGCCTCATCCTCGCCCTCGCCACCATGGCGATGCCGACCACGCCTTCCTGCCCGGCGCCGCCCACCGGCCTCCCGCTACTCAACTCTCCTCGCGCCCGCGCCCTCTCCTTCAGCCGCCGCCTCCGCCCCCAGCACGGCGCCGCCACAGCCGCCTCCGCCTCCAAAGGTTTGCAGCGAAATTGAATTCACCTGGGTGGGCATTTTGTTGCGATTAGAGCTCAAAATAACTCCCCCTTTTATTTCGTTTGAATGCCTTACGATTTGTGCAAACAATTACAACTTATACCACAAGACTGCATACCTGGATGGCCGTGCTGAACAGAACAGGGAGATTTCAGGCATCTTCAGACTTCAATGCCATCTGGTTTCCAGTTTTTGCCTAATCGAATCAAACTTATTAGTGTTGTTTAAAGAGGTAAAATATTTAGATGGCAGCTTGTGCGCTGCTGCCAACATCGACGTGTCAGTACATTTCAATTGTGGTTTGAAAGTTGAAAATATATTTTTAGCTGGGTTGGCTTAGAAAGTTGAAAATTTAATTGAAAGTGGATAATGTAATAGGCAGACTAGGTGATAATATGAAGCATCAAAGAAGCATCGAACAGTGTGAAAGATTTGTGATGATGTGCCTTCATATAGTAGCTTATTTATAGAAATAAATACCTTGTGGATTTCATCTATTTATAGATAAGGTTGCTAACTTTTCCTTAATATGTTTATGATGTTTAACTTTCTACAAAGGATTTGAGTCTTTATTAAGAATTAGCTTTTCCTTAGGCTATTCACAATGGTGAGTTTTATAGCACTGTTTCCTAGAATGTCACGTCAACTTTACAACTCAATGAAATACCCTCTCTCAGTAGAGAGTTTCATTTCACTATTTCCTAGGCTAACTAGTGTAATTAAATGCAACTAGCTCTCATGAAATACCCTCTCTCAGTGGAGAGTTTCATTTCACTATTTCCTAGGCTAACCAGTGTAATTAAATGCAACTAGCTCTCATGAAATACCTTCTCTCTGATGAAACGATTTAACTCTCAATGGTTGTTTCATTTCATTTCATCCGTCTTGGAAACGGGTTAGTACTATGTCATGGTGATGACACTACCTTTTCTCTTTCTTCATTAATTGAATGCCATGTAAGCAAAAAATTTGATGTGGCATGGTAATTAATATCATGAAACACCCCATGAAACTCCCATTGTGAATAGCCTTAATATGTTTATGATGTTTAGCTTTCTACAAAGGATTTGAGTCTTTAATCTTTATTAAGAATCAAGCTTGTCTGGGACTAGATCAACAGGGCCATTAACAATTCCAACCAAAAGGTTGAAAACATACCTTTTGAGCCTCTAATGATCTGCTAGTTTATTCTTGTTTTAAGGTTAGTGTAGTGGTATTTTATTCTGCTGTAGCTCTCCTGAAGCTGTCAAATTTCGTGCAGCTATTGAGTTCATAGTATCTAAAATTAGCACTTAGCAGATGCATATGCCAGAACTGTATATTCTTAAGGTTAATTGTGTGGCTACTGGCTGTTCTAGTTCTTTTGTGTTAAAATTTGGGAGGTACTTTTAAGTTTTACCACTTGAAAGAAAGTCTTTATCAGCTTCCTGCTGGCAACTGACACCTTCCAGATTTACCATGTGTGGAAAACTTCTATGCTAGTCTCTTTTGTATCAACCCGTTAGGCATACATGAATAATTGCAAAGGGGTAATGGTATAACTTGTACTGGCTCTATGCTATTTGACTATTTCTGATGGTATCCATCGAGTTTTGTATATGTGGACATATATCTAATTTTTAAAAGCTTTACCCCTTATGGAAATATGAATAACTTACCCATGTGCTAATCTCAGGTCACCTGATTGTTAGTCTTCTCCAACCACGATGCTCTAATCTGGAAGCAGTTGGTGACATCACAGCGGTGGCTGATGATTATACCGAAAACATGCCATCAAGCAGTGGATATAGAAATGTTTCTATGGGTGCTTCATCACATGAAGATCATCTGGCAGGAATGGTTGGCAAGACAAACCAGATGCCTAAAGACAACCACAAAATGATTAAAATATCTGATAAGTTAATAGGTGTATTTATGGTTGATAAGCCTACACCGACTGATTGGAGAAAGTTATTAGCTTTTAGCAGAGAATGGGACAACATAAGGCCACATTTTTTCAAACGCTGTCAGGAAAGGGCAGATGCAGAACTGAATCCTGAGATGAAGCACAATCTTCTCAAGCTTGCTAGAAAACTGAAAGAGGTGGTTCACTTTAGTGATCTGCAGGAAGCCCATTGTTCCATTTTTTAATTTAGCATTTACTAATGATAGGTGTTAAATTAGTTTTTGTCACTCACTTTTCAGATAGATGAGGATGTACAGAGGCATAATGAACTAATTGAAGTAGTAAAATCGACACCATCCGATGAAATTGGTGCTGTTATTGCTAAGCGTCGTAAAGATTTCACGGTGGAATTTTTTGACCACATTTATTATGTTGCAGAGTCATACCATGATGACCCTGAAAAACAAAGAGGTGAGACATACACAAGAATTTCCATTCTGAACCTTTGACACTTTTCTTCTTTCATATCTTGTTTCTGTGCATAGCATTCTCTGTTTTAAGCATGTGGTAACTTTCCATATGAGTAACATGTCAAGTAATATAGGCATAGCAGCATCAACATGAACAGTTGTTTGCTAGTTTCTTAGTCCTTTCCAAATGGAGACAATGCTATTGTACCTTATGTTTCATGTTGCTGATACTGTTTGTACATTAGTATTTTGCAAGTTGATCATTTTCCTGTCTTGATTGGTTTGCTTGCAGAGTTGGCAGAACTTGGCAATGGTTGTGTAGATGTTCTACAAGCTCATGATGACACATCTGGGAGTCTTGAAGCTTTGAATGCTGCCGAATTGAAGTTAAAAGATATACTCAATTCACCTTCAGTTGATGCTGCATGCAGAAAGATAGATGACTTGGCTGAGAAAAAGGAACTAGATTCTGCACTGGTGTTGATGCTTTCAAAAGCTTGGTCAGCTGCAAAGGGTACCGACATCACAAAATCTGAGGTAAAATGGAAAGGAATCCAAGTATCATTTGGAATGTAAAGCTGCACCACTTTTATAGTTAGTTCGTATCTGTGTTTAGTTTACTAATTCATCAGTTTTGAGTGTTAATTGATATATGATTCATTGTGCAGGCGAAGGATATAATGTTTCATCTATACATGACTGCAGTAGCCAATCTCCAGAGACAAATGCCAAAGGATATCAGAATACTGAAGCATCTTATAATGGTTGAGGATCCAGAAGAACGGTTGAGTTCATTGAATGATGCGTTTACTCCTGGGCCTGAACTTCAGGGGGAAAATGTTGATACATTATACACGTAAGTGTTGTTAGCATATTAACAATTCCCTTTCATAAAAGATTTCGTGGCAGTTCTCTCTTATCTCCAAGTCTTGACGACATCTGGTGGATTGCAGGAGTCCAGAAGCATTACACACTTGGGCGAGCGCTATAGTTGATGCATATTATAACAGCAGAGAAGGCACTCTCCTTGGGCAAGCAAGGGACTTGATGAACCCAAAAATCATCAAAAGAGTTGAAGAGATAGTAAAGATAATCAAGGATAAATATCTCTGACACTTAATTTTGGTCATGAGAAAATCGGAGTTTAATATTCATCCAATCCTGCTATATTCCCATCTTTCTCCATAACTCAGTTCATCATTCCAACTGGAAATGGAGAATGGCAATAGTTGACAGATTTAGATGTGTGTTGTATCTTTATGCGATGGAAAAGGGATAGCAGCTTGTGATATATTCATGTAGCATACACTTGGATGTCTGTCTTATTTTCTCAGTTATAGGCTTACTGGGAGAGCATCCGTATGTCTCAACTGCACTACCGTGACTCATTTGACCAGTATAGGACTTTTTTTCCCAATGAAATCGTGTATTCCTCCAAAGATCATTGTGATGAATGAGTTGATGGTTTTGCTGAGTAATTGTATGTATCCTGCTGGCCCCTGTCATGTAAAACATATATATATTCTAATAAAACGCAAGCAGATGTTTTTTGTCATGGTTTTGCCGAATAATTTTATACGTAGGTGATACACTATTATACAAACAGAGTAATAGGGTGTCACAACCAACAATATTGAGGCATATGTATCTTGGCATAGACATCGGCTTGAAGATCAAGATGGTACTGTGGTAGTGGTGTGGTACTGTGACACGTGGTACCGTCGTAGTAATTTATAAGTTATTAGTTTCTATGTGTGTTTAGGCTTTTTATTTCAGCCAATTGTCACTGGTATCAGAATTCCAGAACACACGGCGGAATTGGCCTCGACGCGGTGGTCTCCGTGTCGATGAGGTAGGTTTTAACTCGACTTTTTTTATCTAATCTTTCTTGACTTTATTTTTGATCTCCTAATTATAAACTATAGACCTCTTTATATAAGGCAGTACTCTCGTTATTTTTTGAACAAACCAACTCTAACCGTAATTGAACTCTTAACCCTAAACCTACCCTAACTCTAATAGAGATCTAATCTGCTACAGCACCCGGTGGTACTGTTGACACGTTGGCCGGGCTAGACCCAAAACCCTAACCCATGACGTCACGCCATCTATTGATCTTTAGACGACGGGTTGTATTTCTATTTCATGAATTTGGTTCATGGCACATGTATTATCTACACCAACTTCCGAACTGTTGTGTTCTAATATCATTCAGTTGATCTCTCGATAGTTTCTCGTTAGTACTGTTGCCGAACACAACTGCGTGCGTACGTATGTAGAACCTTGACTTACTGAACTGATAATTTGTTTTCTCAGCTCAGCTCCTCTAACTAACGTCGATTTCTTTCGATTCCTCCCATCGATTGGCGTGCATGCCCAATAAGCTAGCTAGCAGGTTGACACTTTCAGACAAAGCTTCGACGTGACTACGTACACGTGTTGCCAAAATAAACTACGTTTGTATATATCCGTGCAAAGTTCACTGTAAGCAAACTGTCGCGTACAGTTTTCGTCTTCGAATTGCAGGTAAATCCCAATGATTTAACTGAAAAGATACACTGATTTGATTTGAATTTTGCATTCTCTTAGGCCGGCCGGCGCTGGCCAGAGCACGTACACAAGTACACAACACGTACTGAGCAAAATTATTGTCGGCAGCGGAGGTGAAAATTAGAACGGCGAGATAATTTAAAAAATCGCTGCCAACTTCTGGTTGCCAGATGTATATCCATGTGCAAATTTTTTATAATTGGTGTGGTTTAACGGGCGTGCATGCATATTTGGTTTAATTTGTCGCTCGAAGAAACCGTACGTGTCAAATTTTGGTCAGTTAAGGGTTAATTTGGAGTCTCGTGTTGTTTTCAAAACTAGAAGTTTCTCTATAATTACCAAATTTCAGTATGATTATATTAGCTAGAATATATATATATATATATTTATATATTTGGTTTCTTCCACCACAGAAATTGGCGTCATGGTTAATAACGACAACAAATTAAACCAACTAGTACTAATCCCAGTTAGAAATTTCAACGTTGAAAAATGTTGCACTTGACTTTTTTAATCAAATTAATGATTGACATCTTGATATATAGTTTGCGTTTTGACAGAGTGAATAGAAGGGACAGGCTTAATTTTTCGGGGGATTTGGCCATAATACCCGGCCCCTTGCCAGTTTAATTTCTCAATGCGACGCCATAAATTATATAATTTACAAGAGCATATAAATATAGCAATAATCTATCATAGTATTGTAAAATGACATAAATTAACAATTACGCGCTAAATTTACAAAAAAGTAATATAAAAAATTTAAATTTAGACCTATATATTCTACATATATGGGGTCTTAATGTGTCATTTTCGGGAGTAGGTCTACGTCACTGGTTATTATTGATGCTTTCTACGTGCTTGTGAGCCCCTAAAACCTATTCTTGAATCTTCTTGGGCGTTCTTGATCTTTGAGCACAAGCTACTAGCAGAACCTACTCCATGTACTCTTAGGCTATTCACAATGGGGGTTTTATAGGGTGTTTCATGGTATTAATTACTATGTCACATCAGATTTTTTGCTTACATGACATTCAATTAATGAAGAAAGAGAAGAAAGTAGTGTCATCACCATGACATAGTGCTAACCCGTTTCCAAGACGGGTGAAACGAAATGAAACAACCATTGAGAGCTAAATCGTTTTATCAGAGAGAGGGTATTTAATGAGAGCTAGTTGCATTTAATTACACTGGTTAGCCTAGGAAATAGTGAAACGAAACTCTCCACTGAGAGAGGGTATTTCATTCAGTTGTAAAGATGACGTGAAATTCTAAAAAACAGTGCTATGAAACTCACCATTGTGAATAGCCTTAGAGATTTGATCAAGCTACTAGATGACTAGACTTTGATTCGAGAGCATCCAAAGTTTTTTGGATCGCTCGAACAAGTTCGTACACGCCCGCTTAGCAGATGAGGGCCGTGAATATAATATAAATTTGTGAACCTCATAAAATCTTGTGAATTGAAGCACACGCGTATGTGTACGTACTACGTACCTCACAATGTTTGGAGCCATGCATGCATGCATTCATCGACGGCCACAAGCCCACAACTAGTGCCGATGAACTATGCATCAGTCAACGTACGTACTCCATATAGTACATGCTAATGCTCTTAGCTAGCTAGGGACCGATGAGCTGCAGGAGAGACCATGCATATATTAGCTAGCTAGCCTGCTTTAATGTTTTGTGGGACGACTGTACAGGATCCACACTATTCGGTGCAGATCAAACGATACGGAGTGGTCTCATTACGTGTGGAAATCATTAATAATGAAGGCTCCTTAACATCTATGTTAGATCAAAATCCTATAGATGATCTCATTTCGTTTTGTGGATGTCATGACATTATGTTGATGACTAGTGTATCCGATCCCTAGGTAATATGCATGTTGATGGCCGGCAGCGCAACATGCACAAGCCTGCATGCGATTCCGACGGATCGCATTCGATGTAATTATTAAGACCGGAGACGACGTGCGGTGCGCGTCGTTCATCATATACGTCTCAGCTCAATGCAACAATTCATGTGTCGAAGAATGACAGCTCGTCGTCGTCGTCATGGCGGACAGGTTCAATCGACGTGCATGCATGTGTACGTCTCCGATCCCGTAAAGAGAAGTTTCTGGTTCTTTTCACGGTTTTGATACATCCTTGGCCGCATCATATCGTCCACACAGATCGACGACGACGACCTGCTGCCGGCCTGGAGATCGAACCGAGGATAGCGCGATATTACCATGCAATTGTTTATAGATACGGGTAATAGATATAATGAGCACGAATTACCATAATTTCTTGATATTTTTATCAAATATTCGTTCACTCCCTCTAGACACGACGCAAAATTATAAGAGTACAGAACTACATATATATCTTAAAAAAGTTAACAGAGTACTCTAGAGAGAAGGGTTTTGCGATATACTACGGTAATACAATATGCACATAATTGGATTTTAAAAAAAATGAAAAAAAATTAAATGTGTATAACAGTTTTAAAATTTTGTAAAAATAGATAACTGTCGGAACTTGATAGATCTACTCATGCCACGTCAGCACGAGTCGGTCGATCAACGGTTGACTCACACGGACATGGCCTAAGTCGGTTTGTGATCAGCCGACTCGCACTGACGTGGTCTGAGTCGGTCCATCAAGTGTCGACAGTTACTTATTTTTGCATTTTTTGAGATTGCTATATACATTTGAAATTTTTTCAATTTTTTTTAAAAAAATCCCACATAATTTAGGAACAAAATTTCAACCCTAGTTATATTATTAAGTAAATATTATAAGACAATGTGGAACGAGGTGTGAGCACCTGACACAAGATATCATTAGAACTTCAGTTAGACGTATTGGGACGAGAGCAGTACTAGCCTATTTCAAAAAAAGTATTGTAAGACAATGATTTCAGTTATTTTTTAGATTCGCTGCATTTAGGATAACAAGTGCCTTTGCAATAATAGTATAGCAATTTTTCTAATTTTGAGTGCTACATAAAATTCCAATTTAAGGCAATGTATTTATACACGGGAAGTAACATTCTATTATATACTAGAAGGGAATTTTTACAGTACCCCAAATTTTATCAACCGTCCAATCCATGTGATTGGACGACTCAAATTTAAATTAGGTAATCTGTTACCTCTCTGTTAACATGTCATAGTACCTTCTTTTTCCTAAATGTGGGACCCACATGCATGCAAAATAAATTCTTTCCATGTGTCTAATATATTTCTTTCCTCAATTTGCCCAAAATATTTTGGAATCCCTTAATTTATGGCATATGACACGTGTAAAATTTAAAAAAACAAAGAACTTTGATAATTCGAAAATTTATTTCACAAATATTCAAAAAATAATTTGAAATTTCTTTTCCGGAGAATGCACGGTAAACTTTTGAAAGATTTTTTTTAATTTTATGAAAAACAGAGAACTTTTAAAATTCAAAATTATATTTTATAACTCTTCAGAAAATCATTTTAAAATAAATTTTGAAGAGTTCTGTTTTTTTTCAATTTTTCAAAGTTTGTTGTTCTTTTCAGAAAATTTTTAAAAAATAAAAATAAACTTTGAAAATTATAAAATTTATTTCAGACTCTTAATAAAATGATTTGAAAAGAAATTTTGAAGAGTTTTGATTTTTTTTCAAATTTTAAAAGTTTTATGTTCTTTTCAGATTTTTTTAAAAAATAAAAACAAACTTTGAAAATTCAAAATTTTATTTCAGAACTCTTCAAAAAATCATTTCAAAATAAATTTGAAGAGTTCTATTTTTTTTCAAATTTTATGTTTTTTTCAAAAAGATTTAAAAATAAAACTTCTAAAGCTATCATGAATTCTCCAGAGAAATGGATACGGAAGGTAGATAGGGTGACCGGTTAGAGCAAGTTAATCATTTTTTTAATTGTTTATTTTAAATGCCTTTAACCAACGGCCAGTAACCAACGGCCAGGATTCTTTAAACCTATTACCTCGAAGGGAGGTAACGGGGGCACCGTAACGGCCCCTACTAGAAATGATTTTTTATTACACGGACAAATGTTTACTCTTCGAGAACTTCTAACCTTTCGTTCAATCCGCTCTTTTAGTGCTTACAATTATTTAATCATTTATTATTTAGCGATGTTCTTCCTGATCGTAATGGTGAAGTGTGTTGTAGATCTAAGATCGACCAACGGGCCTGAAAACCCCACCACACCTCACCGCGCCTGTCGCGCCTTTTTTGTATATATATTTTTTTGTTCTTTGTTCGCTAACACTCGGTAAATCCATTGTCACACACTGTGAAGTTGTTTTTTTGGAAAAAATTTGCTATAGAACACCTTAAAAACATGACATGTACCACTGTTAGGGCATGGGGAAGCTACCATAGCCAACAAATCAAAAATTTTGCCGCGTGAACCTAGGAACTAAGCGTGTGAGGGATCATAGATCAGTACATTCTAACACGAGATGCGTTAGGTGCAGCGGAAGAAGATGTTGAGAAAAAACGTTCTTGCTTAGCTCCTCCTTGATCCACTCGTTCATCGACGATCCTCGCGACGAAGACTGTTGGTGAAGGCGACGAATACCGTTGGTGGAGGCTAGGGTTGAGCAAGTAGGGCTTCTAAAACTCATATCCATGACCTCCTCGTCCTCCCCATTTATAATCCCAAGGTGTGGGCCTTTAATCATAATTAAATCTCAAAGGATCTGTTTGGTTCGATAGATATCCCTAGATAGAATAGGGTCATCTCATCTAGTCAGCTGTTTGATTGGAGGGTGAAGGTAGATGGGATAACCACCAAGAGGAATATTCCTTTAATATGCTAGATGAGGGATTCAGAAAATTTTTCTAGATGAGATGATGTGTCGTCTCCTGATTAGTTATTACATATTTAATTTTTCATTTATAAATATTCAAATGATTTTTACCCTCAAATCATTTGTCCAATTTATGATCTAATCACATCATTGTATTAATTATAATTTAATTTATAAAATAAGATCTCATATGATTATATTTTTGTTAAAAATATATTTAACAAGTGGGTCTCATAAAATTTAAACCTATCTTATCCAAGTTGTATACATCTAACCAAACAAAAAATTGTCTTATCCCATCCATTCAACCAAACAGCTCACATGTATCATCACATCTCTAAATCCATGGATGGGATCATCTTATCCATCCTCGCCCCCAAACCAAAAGGACCATAACTGATCCAATCTGTTACATTCTGATTAGAACTTCCGATCTTGCATCGAAATTTTCGATCTGAACTTTCGATCTACAATCTAGAATTTATCGGAACTTCTAATATCTCTAACGGAACTTTCGATCAACCGATTCTAAATCAGAACTTCCGGTTTAATCTCTTTGTCTCTAAATCAGAAATAATTGGAACTTCTGATTTTAGCTCTCGGTTTCTCAAACCATAAATTATCGGAACCTCCGATACCATATCGGAACTTCCGATTTGAGCTTTCGGTTTCTAATTCAGAAAATAATCGGAGCTTCCGATTCCAAATCAGAACTTCCGATCCATACATAATTTTTTTCTTGGGCACAATTCCTTCGTACGTGTGATCTCCTACAGAATCCTCGTATCACATCTCGTCACGCACGACCTTCAAATAAAATCGGATCCGCGCGACCTTCTTTAAAAAAAAACACTATCCAATCTTAAAAGCTGAAGCCAGGCTCTTAGAGTTTGGCATGTAGGCAGGGCGGCAAATGTTACGTTGCACAAGTGTGTGGTACGTGTGGCATCCAAGGCACTTGCATATATGCAGTACGTTGCACAAGCGTGGTACGTGTGGCATTAGTGCGCCCAAACGAAAAGGATGAGGTGATCGGGAAACATCAAAATATATCTCGAGCTAGCAAACGAGACACGCCGTACAACGTCACATTATATTGTAGACGTTGATAGGCCGTGCAGTTGATACAAATTCGTATTAGATCGTTATTATCCGGAAAAAAAATTTAAAGTAGAGACGAGAGAATTAGAGAAAGAAACAAGACATCATTATTCTCCGGTACAACTATTATTAGAGCCTATTTGTTTCGGTTTCTGAGAGCTTCTAAAATCTGATGCGGAAACAAACGGTCTAGATTTTGGACTCAAATTATGAGAATTAGTAGCTACTAAAATCCAAAAACTGAAAAACACAAGCTACTCAGACTAACTAGCTAGCTACCGAGAATCTCAAACCGTTAGAAACTGAAACAAATTTGCACCCAACTACTACTGGATGGACTGACACTCACTTACACTGAGGGGAGTATGAAAAAATTTATACGTTTTCTTGATATGTGTGTCTAATTCTAAAATTTGATATATTTTAAAATGAAAAGAGTATTATAGGTGAGAAGAAAATATTAAGATGGTTTTGATGGCAAAGTTGATTGTAACTGCTGAGTCAAGGTGACAGAGAGGGGAGGGTTGGGAGGACAACTGACTATGTCACACTACAGTTCTATAGATTTTTCTTTGAGTTTTTATCTGTACAAATTAGAGAGATGGTATTTGATTTATCGTAATTTAGTTAACAGCCTCAAATGATTCCGAGAAAAATCAGACGCCCAAGGCACGAATAATACGTGAAAAATACTGTCGTACTTTTCAATTAAAGTTAAAGCACTTTTTTTTTAAAAAAAAAGAACTCCCTCCGTCTTGAAATAAGAACAATTTCTACCAATTAAAATTTTGTGGTAAATATAATAACTTCTACCGTTTTACCCCTTGTTTTGGCGTACACGGGTCTATTGCCCCCTTCTCCTCCCTCATCCACCTCACAACGAACGGGCGATGGGGGCCGAACGGACCGGCGGCGGCGGTGGTGGCCGAGGATCTGGAGCGGTGGTGGGCGAGCAGGTGCTGGAGACGACGGGCGAGCGGGCGCCAAACGGCGGAGGGCGGCTCGAGCAAATGTGATCCTCTACAACCGGTTTTGCCGCTGTAGAGGGCAGTCGTTCCCTCTGCACCGTCGGATTTCGATCCGACGAATGTGAAAGGATGTTTTGGAGGGGTTCGGAAGTAATAGGACCCACCCCCTAAACCCTAACCTCTATAATATGGAGGGGGCCTCGGCACCATCAGATCTACACCGAACGACGTGACTTGTGACTGTAGAGGATAGTCGGAGCCTTTAAAGTCAGAGGATTTGGTTCCCGGTGTGCGAAGGCACTGCATCTACAGTAGGCGCTGAGACTATGGATGGATGAGTCGAATCGGTGTTAACTAATAGTTAGCTAACTAATAACTAGATAATAATTAGATCTAATTGTTAGCTAATTAATATTTAGTTAGTTAAAAAATAGTTATGTATGTTTGAATAATTTGGACTAATGTGTGGTTAAAGTCGATTTTGTTCCTGATCGTGCTACAATAGCGTATGAGACAAAATAGTCTAAGGGCCCATATTAGCTCAAATTAGTTCACTTTTGTAGACTAATGGATTAACTATTAGTTAACCAATGAACTAATAATTAGTTTACTAATTAGTTGTATTGTTTAAATGAACTAAAACTAATTTTTAATTGCGAACTATTAGTTAATAGGAGCCGACGTGACTTTATCCTTTATACCCTCTTCGTCGGTAAACGTACCCAAGCTTAAAAGTGTTTGAAATTTGGGACATGGAATATTAAATTTAAAAAAGTCAAATAAATTTATATTATGTTCGATTAATCTCAGTTTAGAGTCATAGAGAGTTTTGGGATATATGTTCAAAAGACTAAACTATGTATCGTTTTGAAAGCAATAAGACTAGGTTAACGAGAGATACATTTTTAGAAAAAAAATATCTTACCATCAGTAATCATCTCCGTGATGATCTATATATGATAGTGACACATCGATAATATATTTTTTCCTTCCTATAAATAATGGAAGTGACCAACCGGGAAAACTGCTAATGTCAGCTGAGGTCCTTGTCCTGTCCATACCTTTGTCCCTTCTGCACATAAATTTTCTCCGATAATAGAAGAAAAAGAACGTCCATGATTGTTTTTCTAATAGAACATGCATGATGTGGGTCGACGAAACCATCAAATCAACTAACCACGCAACAAAAACCTAACAAGAATAAATACAAACAATGAACACGATCGAGGTCCAGCAGCTCAAAATTCAAGTAGACTCATGTGCACGGCCGATAAGTTGTTCTGGTGATATTTGTAGGAAATAAACGGAGACCATTTCAACATTTAGCAGGACATACGAGGCGCATATGGTGTGTGAAATGGAGGCCATTTATAAAGAAAGGATGACGAAGCGAATGATATTTTATAAAGAAGAAAAATTAGCTAGGTGATCATATCGATCGATGAACAGGTCGTCCGTCGTCGTTCCCTAGCTTCTTGTTAAGCCGAACAGCAAGCGTCGTCACCTTTGGATCCGTTCGTCCATATACAAACAGCCACTTGATAGGTACCTGCAGCCTGCAGGCTGCAGCTATCCGATCGAAGTTGACATTTTTTTTACATCGAGTATTTCCACGTCCATGCTAGCTCCATGCTAGCTAGACACACAGCTGTAGTTGTTTCATAACTTAATCACACCACTGTTGATTCTTTTCTGTAATGGCAGATGCTGATGCTGCTGCTGCTGGAGGATACGTACGATGCAAGTCAACTCCTTTCGCCACACTGTCGGTACAACTCCATTGGTCCAGTGCCATTATATGCAAGCTGCTTCTTCTTCTTCATCCATGTCCATTGTATCTGCAACAAGCTTGGAGGGTTGGAGCACACTAGCTAACATCACACACTCTCCCTCCCATCTTTCTCTCAGCCTCTTCTTGCTCTTCATCAGTAGTGAAAGATTCAGCATCTGTGTTTCTCTTCTCTTCTCTTCTCTTCTCTTCTCTTTGTTTTTAGGTGCCTTTCTATCTCGATTTCTCCGGTAAAGACATAATCTTTAACCACAAGGGGGGAAAAGTGTGGTTTGCATGGGCTGTGCATCATCAAAGCAGTTCAAACGAGGTGCAGCTGCAGGGCATGAGGATCCTGCGATTCTGGCCAAAGAGACAACATGTAAGAAGGCACTTGATACACCACACCACCATGAAGGAGTGAGCAATAGTTGTGAGTGATTTCTGTGCTTGCTTCTTGCAGTTTCTGTGAGTGAAGTGGAGGTCCTGTATGAGCTGTTCAAGAAGATAAGCCACTCCATATTCAAAGATGGGCTTATTCACAAGGTACTTTTTGATCTGAATCTGTTTCCAGTGGGGGGGGGGGGGGGGGGGGGGGGGTCAAACTTTTGGGAGCTGTAGTTCTGATCTGTGCCAACTCCGAGCTGCCATTTTCATGAACAGGAGGAGTTCCAACTGGCCCTCTTCAGGAACAGCAACAAGAAGAACCTTTTCGCCGATCGGGTCAGTCAGTAGCAGTGGTCCTGAAAAGCTTTGCCGTCTCTTCAATCCTGAAACGAGCAAAGCTTGGTGCTTTCGATTCAACTGTAGAGCCTTTTTTTTTCCAGACGTGTGAGAGACGACTGACAGTGATCCACTTGGAGCAGATATTCGATCTCTTCGATCTCAAGCGCAACGGCGTCATTGATTTTGGGGAATTTGTCCGGTCCCTCGACATTTTTCACCCGGAGACGCCTCTGGCAGACAAGATTGCCTGTAAGAACTAACCCTGTTCCAGCTCCAGCTCCTGCTCATTACACACATTGTAATTTGGTCGGAGTTAAAGTGTTCGGATACGGGAACTAAATTTTAGTTCCTGTAATATCGAATGTTTAGATAATATTTTGGAGTATTAAATATAGATTATTTATAAAACTCATTTATAATCGGTGGATTATTCGCAATACGAATCTAATAAGCTTAACTACGTCATAATTTAACAATATGATGCTACAAAAATATTTGCTAATTATAGATTAATTAGGCTTAATAAATTCATATCGCGAATTATCCTCCGATTCTGCAATAATTTTATAATTAGTTCATGTTTAGTACTTCAAATTGATGTCTAAATATCCGATGTGACATGGACTAAATTTTAATCTATAGAACCAAACACCCCTTTAGTCTGGTTTTCACTGCTTAATTATTTATACTGTCTTGTTTTGACAGTGTGCTTAAAGAAATGGTTTTGTCAGTCATAAACTGTCTATAAGAGGAGGGTCTTGACCTTTTTTGTTGTTGTTGGGAACCTTTTTTTCAGATGTTACTTGTGTCTTTGCAGTCTGACAGTATTGCCTCTTGCAGTTGCATTTAGATTGTATGATCTAAGAGGAACTGGATTCATCGAGCGTGAAGAGGTATCTTCAAGTTGCACAACACTACCATCTTAATTCCATTCCATTGAACTAGTACTTATGGATGGCAACGGATCTGTCCTGTCGGGTTTGACCACTCCATTCCATTCCCGTTACACACAAAAATATATGTCCCTATCCACTGGGGAATTTTTCCCGTCCTCGTCCCCGCGCGGGTATGTGTTGGGCTAGCCTGTGCGTTTAGGCTGCACCTAGGTTATTATGGCAGTCTGATGGGAAAAATAACCCACAGAGAAATGGGGATGGGAGAATGGGGAATGTCTCCATCCCCGTTTATCCGATGGGGACTAGTTTTAGTCTAATTTCGTCCCCGCTGGTGCTATATTTCTCCCATTTTAGTCACTAATAGAGTTTTTTCCCACTGGATATCAGGTTTCTTTTCGGGTGCTCATTACTATCCTCAGTAGTACCCCTACATGGATAATCGGGTATTTTTTATACAAATAAAAGTTTTGGATGAAGAGAATTTCCAAAAGTTTGGAATAGATGGCGATGAACTTTTATTCTACCCCAAACTCTGAGAGAATCTTATAGGCTTTAGCTTGTACTGCTTTTTTATTTTTACTGAGAGAATCTTACAGTTACTGAAACTCTTTTTTTCTTCTTATGAATCAAGCAGTTGTACGAAATGGTGGTTGCCATTCTGAATGAATCAGACCTGCTCCTCTCTGACGACGCTGTTGAACAAATCGTGGATCAGGTGAAATATTATTCTCGGTTGATTTCTTTAACACATAACGGAAGTGCCACTTCAATAATTCTCATGACACGAGAAGCATTCACATTAAGATATGTATAACACATGAATTGATTTTACCCTGAATTGGAGTTTTTGACAGACGTTCAAGCAAGCAGACCTAAACAGCGACGGGAAGATCGACCCTGACGAATGGAAGGCGTTCGCGCGTAAAAACCCCGGTTTGCTCAAGAACATGACCCTTCCATACCTAAAGTAAGTAGTCCATCCACAGCTTTCATCTCTTGGAGGCAGAGACCAGATTCCTGGCCGGTATCAAACAGATCCTGAACAAAACTGCGCCTTTGTTGGCTTTGTGTTCAGGGACATAACAATGGCATTCCCCAATTTTGTTATGAACTCTGGAGTTGGTGATGAAGAGTTGTAGCATCCATGGGTACACTCCATACTGTTCATTATATTGCCTGTGTATGTATGTATGTCTGAGCATGGCCAACACACCATGGGAACTGAGCTAGCTCAGATTGCTAGTCCTCAGAACTTCAGATACAGAGCTACTTTGATTAGGGGTATTGTATTGTGTATTTGTGTGCAGTAACAAGGAGCTCCAGCATCTAAGGGCACATCAGTATCTAAACAAGTTATAGGTTTGAGCGATTTTATGGTCCTTAAGGAGGTATCAGAATTTTTAATGTTAATTTTGGTGTCTCTTGAGTAGTCTTGAGTAGGTACTAAAATTTTCAGTATTTATTTTGGTACCTCTTCCGTTTAAGGACTAAAATTTCTCATAAGATTTTTGTGGACAGCTGAGACCTGGGAGGATGATTGTAATTAAGGGGCATTTTGACGGAGGTTGTAATGTGTTTTTGCTTTGTTTCAGTAGAACAAGATGCCACTACTTGTTGATTAGTGCAGTGGAAATGTTTTGATATAAAAGGATTAGCACTTTAGCAGTATGATAGCTGACAGATTGTTTATGTTCTGGAAAATACTTTAGATCTTGCAGATATGGTTTTACCAGAAAAGACAGATGATAATATGAATATTTTACTTTTACCACAAGTATATAACTGTCATGCCTGAATTTTTCCATACAGAATGAAATATATATATTAATCCATATCCCAATAAAAGTCACGGTACACATCAACAATATTGATTACTAGCCAACAAAACAATATTGAATACAATAATTATTATAAAGACGTTTAAATTCTTATACAAAAATAAATGATTGCAGCTCTATGAATCTATTTTTATAGGCTCTTGAGTACGAATAAGCTAGTTATCCCAAACCAATTTACATCCTTCTTCCCTAACCACTAAAGAGTTAAAGTAAGGCTGAGTAGGTTAGTACTCAACAAACCGCATAGAAATGATACATATAGGTGCCATTTGGTTGGCTGTAGATAACTAAACGTTAATTAAATTAATTATAGTACTAAGTGATAACGATGTATCAGATTATTAGATTTGCTTGGTTGATAAATATAATGTATTCTATTTATATTACAATGTTTAGTTGATGATTATAATATTTTCTGGTAATGCAATCTGATATCGTCTTGGTTATAGTGTAATGGGCTGGTTATTGGATTGTAATTTGATTATGTGGTTTCTAATACCAACCCATTTAAACCAAATAAAATCTAATGCATAACACGTAAAATAGATCTAACCAAAACCAAACGATTCGTAATGAAAATGAGTAAAAGAAAGATGTAATAGGGTTCATTTGTGCGAACTAAATTTTAAATAAAAATATTTATAAAACATTTGTAATCATCAGCAACTAATCTAAGATGTAAACCGTGTTCAACACTTCCTTAAAAAATGGATCGAGGATCAAGGGAAGTTATATAAGGTTTTTTAATTGAAACTAATACATAAATTATGTTTGTTGCTTAAAGGGAATTTTTGGGAAGCGATTTTAGAGTACAGAGAATTTACGAAAAAAATCTCTCGCTGCAATTTATTTTGAAATGAAAATTTTATGCACATATTTTAGCTCACTTTTTATTGGATTTACCGCAAATAAATTCTATAATTTCATTTATTATCAATTAAGCCCTGATATAAGATGAAGGTGTTACAATAACCCTTTCAGAAATCTAACAAGTGAGGTCATAACTCTAACAATACCTTCCTTTCACCAACCTAGCAAGCGCCAATTCCAGTTCGGCCATATAGATCATTTACAGTGGAAATATATGTACAAACATGGCAAGACCGCACAAATCTTGTAATTGTCAAGATATGCATTTCCCTGTGCCACCTTTTGTATATGCTCTCTGTCAAATCTTGTAAAGTACATGAAAGCAGAGCAAGTAATTACAATGGAGATTTGTTCAGGTTGGTTCTACTTCAGTTTTACCATGTCCTGCAAATCCATAGGATAGCACATCTTGGTATGCTCACCAGACCACACATTATCTGCCAGGATTCGGTTCACAGCATCCGTGGGGTGGAATTCATCCCACCAGACATGGCTCGATGCGTCATTGCATGCCATCTGTGGAAGAACACACATGAATAGGCCTCCATACTTTCCCAGCCCACAGCAGGCATCAGTGGTGGTCAGAAAACCTATATGTTGTAATTCAATTGCAATGTGAGTGCTTCCTAAGGACAGCAGGTCTAAAAGCAGTACCAATGATACATTTGCTCACCGTAGCGGTCACGGTTCTTTAGTATGTCCACAGAACCCTCAAAAGTATCACAATAACTGATCATGGAATCTGGGTGCTGGCGGATGAACTCGCTGGACATGTATCTCAGGGCGTAGTTGAACTGAATCACAACGTTATTGATATACTCAATACATTCCCCATCTTGACTACCGTACTCCCAGAGAAAGTGCGGTGCGCAGCCAACAGGAGGGAGGCCCATCATGATGACCTTCCGGACATTGATATTGTACAAATTCTGCGTAAATTCAACATTGTCAAAATAGAGCAGGAAGTGCACAGCTCATATAGATATGTGGAGCTTAATAATCTGGTAATCTTACAATAAATGCATATGGCTAAATATTTAAAAAGCGCATCATTCTAGATAATTTGCTATGTTTAAACAACAGCATAGAACAACAACAAAAAATGCATCACTGTAATTGATTTACTAAGTTTAAACAACAAAAAAAAATGCATATGGCTAAGTAACATACATTTAGCTCACACTTCCAAATGGAAGGCAGTACACAATTCTAGAAATACGTGCAGACCAAGAATTTAAGTGATTCAAACAAAGTATTCAGTCCAAGACACTATTCCGTATCAATTATACACCACTACACCAGTATGCCATTGCAGATTTGGGATAATTGACTAATTCATCTGAACTTCATATCTGATCAAAATGTTATTAAAACGTTGCAAAATGTTAGAATCAACTAATATCACCTTGTTGAGCAACATTGTGACAACCTCAAATCTGAAACTAAGGTATGGTTACATAGAGAATGTAAAGTACTAAACATTCCATAACTGCTAACAAACCAAGGATTTATGAACATTCCTTAGGTTAATCACTTACTTTCATTAGTTGACTTTCCTATATTATATATGTCTATACCTCTGGATTCTGTCCTGTTTAGCACAATTTCAAACCTAGAAAAAACTGTGCAGCCTGAGCATTCAGTAACTCAAACAAACTTCTGTCCATGATTCTACTCACAATTAAGCTATAAGCCACCATTGTCCTATATTATACTCAGGATAATCTCTATAATTGTTCGAATTTTATATTATTAAATAGCACATCAACTTGAAACGTTCTGCAGTAAGAGTACCATGTGATTGCCATAGAACCTGAGATGAATATAGAAATAAAGGAAAAAAGGAAAAACGAAACTAGCACCCCAGAACTGCAACTCTGCAAGATGACAAGTATGTATAAATGTTTATTAGGTTAATCACTTTTCTATGTTCATTAGCAAGCTTTCCCATACTGCATATGTCTGGGGTCTTCACAGGAAGTACATTCCTATCTTTCTTAAACTGTTGGGTTTAGACTGCAGAACTGCACCAGATGTTAGGTAACTGTGGGACTGGGGCAGATACCTTAAAGCACAGAACGTTTTACTAACCAAATGCAGGTAAAAGTAGTCTATGCAGAAAGATCCCTGTCGAGAAATACTGCAACGCAAATATGCCACAAAGTTAAACATGGTGCCAAAAAATACATACAATTGCTCCCATCGTTAGCCACTGCTAAGGCACAGCCTTTGGACAACTCATAGCACACTGATCATAAAGGTATAACATGCATATTGTACAGTGTTTACAAATCGTCCGATTAGTCACGATTAATCGCGACTAATCGGCCTGGTCGGTTTTGTGGGCACGACCAGGCGCGCCGACCCTATCAGAGCGACTAGAATTCTAGTCGTCCGATTAGTCGACGACTAGGGACGATTAGTCGGACGATTAGGGTGAAAATGGCGACCAGGCGACCAGGTTAAATTTTTGTGATTTCACTGGGCCTTTTCTTGTTCTGGTGGGCTTTTACCTAGCCTATTAGGGTTAGAGCTATCATGTTGTTCTGTGCGCCTCCTGGGCAGTCTGTTCTGTGCGCCGCCTAGGGTTAGGGCAAGCCTCCAACCAACGCCGGCGCTGACGCAGTGACGCGCACGCCTCCAGAGTCCAGCCAACGCCGGCGCCGACGCGCACACACGCCCGGGGCTCACTCCGCACCGACACCAATGCTGCGAGAACCCCGCGCGCACGCCTCCAGCACTCCAACCGACGCCGCGCGCACGCCAGGCGGAGGTCCTGCCGACGCGCGCCTGTGCCTTGTCCAGCCTCCAGCCACGCCGCGCCCACGCCTGCTCCAGCCGACGCCCGTGCCCACTCTACAGTGACAGTCTACACTCTACAGGTTGATGAATGACTCACAAACTCAGCTTATGCATATGTTCATTCTTGCTAGGTGCATCTGTTCATTTTGTTGATGGAGGATTGAATGTTGTTTGCAGTTGCTTGTTGGTTGTTCCGCTGTTGCTTCGCTAATCGGTACTGGTTGCTGGCTTGCTGCTGCCATCATGAGTTCTTCTTCCTCGGGTGAGTAGCAGCAGTGTAGCACAACATATATTTTCAATTTATCAATTGCTATGCAGTACTGAAAATTTATCAATGGATTGTAGAAGTTGCAGTTTAGCATAGATTGTTGAAGTTGCTTGTGTTGTATGTGTATGTCTATATGTGTGTGGCTGTTTGCTAGTTGCTACTGCTTGATTTGAACCTAAGTTTCTGTTTTTGATGATTTGCTACTGTTATGATGGTTGATGATTTGCTAATTGCTACTGTTATGATGATTTGTTGGCTGTTTGGCAATTGGCTGTCAAGATATTCTTGTTTCATTGTTTTTGATAATCTGAGTTTGATTTGTTGGTTGTTATGTTTTTGGCAGGTATTACTCCATTTTATGTACTGGGATAAGTTGCCGGATAAAAACATGAAGAGTATAATGGCCTTGCCCTTACTCCAGGTATGTCTCCAACTACCTATCCATGCACTCTTGAATCTTGATTGGGCTTGCTTTTAAGAGGCCACCTATAAATTATCACATAGACACATACTATATATATATATATATATATGTCCTAAAATATATGGGACGATTAGACAAACGACTAGAACCGACCAGAATCGACTAATCGCGATTAATCGCGATTAGTTTTCTAGTCGGTACCATGGCGACTAGGTTCGACTAGGCGATTTGTAAACATTGATATTGTATGGAAGCAAGAAGCTGCATTGACATAATAAACTGGAGAACAAGAACCACACCTTGATTCCCTGTCTCATTGCATTGACAAGGATCTGGTTGAACTCCCATGGGAGGTAGCGTATCTGGACACCAGACACATTTCGCAGGTAGTAGTGGATGAAGTCATTGCTCCCGATTGACACAAAGAACACTGACCTTCTGAACAGGTCAGTTGTTGCGGCCTCCCCAAGAGCCACAGCCATCTGCTCATATGTGTCCTCAACTTGCTGCACCTGCTGGCTCAGCGAGACATGCATCCCCTGCAGTGCAACCACAATTGCAATAAAAGAACCCAATTATGCATCATGCTGAAGTATGAAAATCACGAATAGGTAATAGAATACTCTTTTGCAGAGAAAAAAATCAGAAGTAAATATGATTTAATATGAAACAGGAGACAAAACTACAAATGGTGACGCTATGAAATGATTCTCATGTGCCTAACAGGCTGATACACAAGAAACAGGAATGAAGGCTTCATCCTGCACACAGTAAAGGTGTCAACTCCCAGATTCTAAGCACACTAAAATAGAATAACCGGACCACTAAAATTTAAGAATATACAATATGGTGGCAAGAAATCAATAACATAAATGCAGAAACTATTGACACATTCCAAGGATAGATCTACCAATGTTGGAGATTATTGAACTGAAGAGCTGCACAGAATTTTGCAGCTGCAGGAAAATTGCAGTAGAATAAAATACTACCACAAAAAAAACTTCAAATGTACATGTCATGGGTATTGGGGGCCCGGCCCAATACCCATGATAGTACAATTGATGAAGCAAAACAGTAACAAAAAAGGATACATCAGATGAGCAAGTATTTACATGCCACAAGGAAAACGCCTAATTGCCATTGGGTACAGCATAAAGTATATTCTGTAGAATAGTTAGTATTGCTTAGCAGTCATGTTGAATTATTTTCAAATAAATTTAGGAATAATGAAATAATATGTAAGCTATCAATTGTCAGGCAGTACAACAACTCAAAGTGGGAAACACACAAGCTTTAATCTAACAAAGAGGCTCCAATACTTTGTAGAAAGTTAAACAACTAACCACATAAAGGAAAACTTAACAACAATGCTCATTCGTAATCTTTCTCCTCTCTAGACACCACCAAGATATTTCTATTTAAAATGGCAAAACTGGAACCTTAGCCTTCAATGGATTCAATGGAACCTTGAAAAACTCATTGATCATCCAAAAGGCCATAATTTCTTATTTTGTGACACAAACACAATTCTAAATGATCATAAATTAGCTTTGTGAAGATGGCAAAATATCTTTGTTTTTGTCTCATATAGTCATATGTGCAGTAAAATAAAACAGCCAAACACCTTATAGTTTACTGTAGCTTCGCAAAGGAAACTTGGACAAGGTCAGTGTCATGTATAAACTGTCCATTGGCACCAGAACATAAACCATCTCCTGTAGATAATCTCACATCTTGTTGGCAACAGAGAAAAATCAGAGATTCCTAGGAATGGAGGTGGCAATTTGATGCCCTGATAATCTACACTGGTTGGAACACATGTAAGGAGATGAAGAACCGAACATGAGAATCTTTGAGCATTAGTTCACATGGTTGAGCAAGTATTCTTCCCAATGGGAACTGCCTTCCTAATTAAAAATAAAGTTAACACTAGGAGGAAGGTTGTTGCTTCTAGTCTATAGTCAGAAACACCCTCCTGATTCCTCCTCTAAAGAGGGGTTATGTGATCTTTGTAGCTTAGCCGTGTTGCTTTGGCTTCTTTTCCATTTCATGGTGTTCTGCAGGAATTTGGACTTAAATTGTAGTTGCTTCTACCTTCTACTTTAATGAATGGCAGGGCTCCTTTGATTTAAAAACGACAATGATAAGCACAGAATGCTCTTAAATCAGATGTTTCACCAACATGGAGGACATTACTTCCAGATCATAAGTGTTAAGGCATATATGGCCCATATGGTTTGACTATGGTGCTATCCCAAACTCAAGTGACAATAAACATGAAATAGAGTTATTAGGAAGCTACAAGAACAAACCAGCTCAGAGCCACTGCTGGAGAGAATGCCACCTGCCGCAGATGCGTAGTTGACACCTTGGATCATCCCATCAATGTTGCTGAGATCAACACCGCTGACGCCCATGCGCGTGTTCTGTTCAAGGAATGGAGGCACAAAAGGGAGCCCTAGCTTCTCCGCTGCAAATGCAATGGAAGGGTTTGTGAAGTGGGCTCTGGATAGTACCAAATTTCAATTGACCAACTATTTGTGAAATAATAAATAATCTAACTCAGTAGCTTCTGGCAGCTCAAATAACCTCTTACCAGATAAGTGAGGCATGATCAGTGGGGTAAAGAGGATATTGTGGTCAGCAGTTTTATATTTGACGTACTAATGTTCCCAGATCTTAACAGCATGTCTTAACAACCTAACATATAAAGACTAAGACCTCTAAGATTAGGTCTTCTGCATATAAGATTAGGTCTTATCAACTCTTCACACTTGTATCACTCAGTCACTCCACATGTGCCATAATAAACTTCGGAGGTTACCATTTGGAAGTTATCTGCCCCTCCGCGAATACATATATTTCCCTGATTACTCCCTCAAAACAAAGGAATGAGTTTATATAACTTGCTTAAAGGAAAATAAACGGAGCCTTGTAGTTTCTTTGAGGACTCTGAAACCATCCCTCATTTATATTTCTACTGTGAATTGGCCATGAGATGCTGGTAGGTTGACATTGGTCACTGGTCAGGACTATGAATACATTGGCAGAATCTGGCAATGCCTTGGATGCATGGACTACTGGTGTGCAGTGATGGTGTCACCTCTTGATGTTTTACCGATGCATTGCCGATGTCTAGTGGATGTTAATTTGGAGAGGGAATTCGCTGGCGCAATGTTCTTGATGCATGGAGACCGGTTTGTTTCTCTGTGCTGTGAGATTGGTTACTCTTCAGGTTCAGTAATAATTGGGCAAAACCCACATCCACAAGACTCAAGATCAGATGTGCTATTGATCCAAATGTAAGAACCAAGAACTGAGCAAAACCCTCGTACGCAACGATCCACAAAACCCAGAAACCCAGATACGTCAAGAACTGCGCAAAATGAACACACATCCACAACTACAGGAAGGGGGAATATTCAACCGATGAGCCGACTACCATCGGCAACCCCGCTCCGCTCGCAGCAAAGCAGAGTCGAGAGAGCAAAAGAAGCCGGCCGGGCCAGCCACGGAACGCGAGAAGCGGCGCGCGTACCGATGTAGTCGACGGGGATGCGGCCGTTGGAGAAGCGCCCGGTGGGGCGGCGCGTGTCGAAGTCCCGCCCGTACGGCTCGCGGTCGGCGCGGGCGAGCGTTACGAGGTAGTTGTTGGTGCCGACGTCCGCCGTGGAGTCGCCGATCACGAAGAGCGCCGGGACGAGCGGCGTGCGGGTGGAGGCCGCCGCCGCCGCGGACGAGGCCGGGGACGGGGACGGGGACGAGGACGGCGAGGCAGGGCCCGCGTGGGTAAGTACGAACAGGGCTAATGCGAGGAAAGTCAGGAGAGGCGAGCGGCGCGCCATTTCCGGCGCGTGAGCGGACCGCGGCGAGTTGGCGCGCTCGGGCGAGACGAGACGACGCCGCGGAACTACCCGCCTTTGACGGCTGGGTTAGCTGGGTGCATCTAGCAGCACAGATTTGATAATTTACCTTAGTGATTTTGTTTTTATCTAATTTAAATATTATTAACTTAAATAATTTATTGTATATCATAATTAATAAGATTATATTATAAGTTTGTTTGGCTTGGGGCTAAACTTTAGTCCGTTCGGTGCTTAGACGTATTAAATATTTTCTAATTATAAAACTAACTGTAGAATTTCTAGGCTAATTCGCAAGATAAATCTATTAAGATTAATTAGATCATGATTTGACAATGTGATGCTACAGTAAAAATGTACTGATGATGGATTAATTAGCCTTAATAAATTCATCTAGCGAATTAGCCTAGGGTTCTGCAATTAGTTTTATAATTAGCTAATGTTTAATCTTATTATTAACATTTGAACTTCCGATATGACAAATACTAAATTTTAGTCTAGATATCCAAACACCCTTAAAGTGACAATATAGAAACGTTATATTTAGTCTTTCTAATTAACATCCGAACATCCGACGTGACGAATACTAAATTTTAGTCTAGATATCCAAACTCCCTTAAAGTGACAATATAGAGACGTTAATGTTAATGTTAGTGAACATAGATATGTTTTTAGTCATATTTGATAGTAATTATAAATTTGTTAATTCAATTGATAAAGCCAAACTATATATCGTTCTAACTTTGTCTATTTTGAAGTGTCACAAATAATCTCTTGGTTCCGTGCATTGTGGCTACTATACTTGTGATTTCATGAGCAATAACTTAGGAAAGTTTGGGCGTACAGTATCTGATGATACTAAAGAAGTAAGTTGATTTCTTGTGTGTTAATCTAATATAACTTGCAGCGTATGTACTTATATTTTACGTATGCAGGCGTCAGGTCCATCAACCGTTGCCCAGAAGAGCCAACTCTCTGAATCACAAATGTACGAAATCGTATCAAGGATGTGCCGCTTCACGATGCATGAGATTCTTCATGAGCTTGGAGTATTTTTCGATCCTGAGAGTGAAGTGGCCAAGCATCCAACTCTGTATGATTGGGCCGGAAGAATGAAAAGGCGAACCAATTAAGATATGAGTTAGCCTTCCAAGAAAACATAAACCGCATGAGCATGTATTTGTGAAACAATGAATTGTGTTGATGGATGTTTATTGTGAAACATAAACCGGAAGAATGTAAACATTGTGAATTTTTGAAAATTGATGAGATTGATGGTTGTTGTGTTGATGTGTTGTTGTTGTGGATGTGTATATGGATATGTGGATGTTTTGCTGCTGTGTATGTGGATATGTTGATGTTTTGCTGCTGTGTATGTGGATGGTTGTGTGAAGCATATAATTTCTGTGTTTTGGTTTGTGGGATCACAGCATTCTGTGTTATGGCTTATACACAGTAGTGGCGGGCAGATGAGGTAGCTTGCCCGTTACTGCTGTTGACATAGTGGTGGCGGGCGTGCTGACATCATCTGCCCGCCACTGCTGTTGACATAGTGGTGGCGGGCGCGCTGACATCATCTGCCCGCCACTGATATTGATAATAGCAGTGGCGGGCCGATGAGGTCAGCGCGCCCGCCACTGCTGTTGACACAGCGGTGGCGGGCGCTCTGACCGCCACTGCTAACCAGCGATAGCAGTGGCGTTAGAGCAGTGGCGGACTGGATGCCCGCCACTATAGGTCGATTTTGCCCGCTGCTACAGTGTCGCTTTGTAGTAGTGAAATGATATTTTAGTCATATTTGATAGTAATTATAAATTTTAATTATACAACAAAGTACCCCCACCTATCATTAATATATGATTAGTGTTAAAAAGTTATATTAATGACCGGAGAGAGTATCACGGATTCTCACGCGCGTGCGCATATATGTGTGTAAGCGAAGAGTGTGTAAATTTCATCGGTCAATTCATTCCGACAAGAAGCCACAAATTGCAAATCTACGGTTAGCAACTCGTCTGATCCCATTCACTCTATCACATTTGCATGTGATCCAATGGGAACCGGCTCACTGTTGTACGGGACTTCGACTGTCCTAATTAGTCACTATGATCAAATTCGTGTCGTTCGGCGCGTATTAGACGATGTGAAGACCTCCAAATGTTGTGGAGGTGGGCTTTATCTTATATGGAATCTGTTGTGAAGTCTTCCTCCGGTACCCGTCGAGTCGAAATCTGATAGTGCGTAGGGGACGACTGTCCTCTGCATTCGACGAGGCCGACTGCAGATGATCCCGTTTGGATCCAATGTGTCTAATGTATTGTTTGTGATTTGATATCATATTATTGTATTCCGTGTTATTATATATATAGTTATTGGTTGCCAAACAATACTAATAGACATTAAAACATACAACATGATAGTGTCATGTGTATAGGTAGGTAATATCATAATATCAATCGATAGTGATAGACATACCATGTGTAAGAAATGTGTAAGAAACAGTACATGTTATTATCAAAAACTATATTGATATGCTAATGGATAGTATCGGTTTGGAATACCAACCGATATAAATAAGGCTAACGAGACAAATGGACATAAACCATGTGTTGTGTCCAACTAGTATTATTAGGTTATTATTAGTAACGGGGCGATTGAACTGATATTGATGTTCTTGTATATTAAAGTTAGATTATCCGTAACAATGGTTACCACCCGGTATTAATGGCTATTTTTAGTAATGTTTTCACCTTTGTAACCTTACAATTTGAACCATGGCTTCAACTATAAGAAGTTACCTTTTCAAATTAAAAAAAAAGTTATCGTTCACCCGTTTAGTATAGTTCATAGCTCATGATATATGATTATAAAGAGAATACGAAGAATCTATATAAAAAGGTTTTTATACGCAACTCCTAAGAATACTAATCATCCTTTTTACAGTAAGGGTGTATTAGTTGCTTGCCACTAAAATCGGTTTCTATTTTCTTCTTTGCCCATAAAGTTGCATATTATTTTTCTAACTTTTACCATTAAACAAAACCATCGAGTGATTCCTATCCTGCACCACTCCATGCCTCGTCTCCTTCCTCTCAATCCAATTCCTAAGTTCCACCGGCCACTACAGTAGATATAATTATTGTCAGTACTTTCTCATCTTTGCTTGACACTACTATTAGGGCGTGTACAACCTCATTTAATAGGTGGTCTCTTGAGAGGTCTTTAGTTGGTTAACTGAAAAAAATACAAGAGACTGACTCTTCGCGAAGACCCCGTCTCTACACGATTCTCCCTACGCATTGCCTCTTAGCTGCATTTATGATTCAGGGGCTTAGGATCGTTGTACCATGCAGTTTTTTTATTGTCTCTTATACTTTGAAAACTGTTCCACCGTCTCAGGATTGCACATGCCTTTAAGTCGTCCGACTCCATCCAACGACATCATTATTAATGTTGCCACCAAGATCGCTAATACAATCAGTACTGATTTACCTTATCATTTTTAGGTGAAAAGTGGTCCCTCTCAGTTAGCTAATAACCAAGAAAAACTAGTTAAAACCTATAACTTTCAGGTAACTCTGTATGAAAACCAGATAAAACATCTTCGTTCTCAAGAACGGATTCCTAGCGGTTTACGACAAAACCAATAGGAAGTTTTGGTTGCTTAGAATTCCTTTCCGCTGAGCACCATCCCCGCATCAAGCTCATCTCATGTTGAGATCAAATTTTTGACTCAATAAATTTGAGGTTGAAAGAACACATCTTCAATTAACATCGATGACCAAGAGGTAAAAAAGAATGAAAACTATAAGATGGCTAAGAGCATCTTTATATTTGTTCATTCGCTAACTTTTTTGGATTACTTGTTAAAAAATTAGTTCTAACAGATACTCTAAAATGCTTTCAAAAATAGTGTCTCAAAAATCAACGGGTCGCTCCAAGCATGCATTGCTTCTAATATTTTTCTATGGCTCTTCTTACTTGTCATTAGCCACTCCCTCTCACCATGACAAAGTGGTCGGGAGAGAAAGCAAAGACATAAGGAAGGATCACTTTTAAAATGTTGGAGTGATATTCAGAAAATCATTAAAAAGAGAATGATTATAAGATGCGATACTTTTTAAAAGATTTTTATATAGATATTTAGAGGCACATAACTAAGTTTGTCGAAACAATCCAATCATACACGAACTTATACGAGCTTTGTTGAACATAGAATACCGAATAAACCATAACAATTACAATTGAGACATGGCTATGTAACCCAAATCATACAACTCCGCCCTCCCAAATTCCTCTCATGGTTACAACGGGAGCGGTTCCCCGGCAATCGGAGGGGTGACTGTAGGGGAAGTCACTTCTCCTAGCCGTCAGATTGAAATCAGACGATGCAGAGTCCCCTCATCGTTCCGAAGTCCCGCTTTAAAATAGGGCCCATCATTTCGAAGCCCTCCTTCAGCACCGTCCGATCTAAATGGGATGGCTTTAGAAGGATGATTATCCTCTATAGTCGGTACAAGATCTCGTTTGGGTTTTACAATATAGGTGTGTTTGGTTGTATTTGGGAGGTGAGATCATATATCCTAGATGTGGGGAAGTTGGATGAACGGAGTCGTATTTTGAAAAAAAGAGAGTGTTTGGTAGACTGCATATGAGGTTGTATGAGCGGATACAGATTGAACGAGTATGTGTTTGGTTGGCTGTTTTAGTGGATATAATTACCTCAAATATGAGAGATGGTATGGCCATAGATGATTTTAGATTTTTGTACTTAATTAATTTATTTCTAATACTATTTTTTACACTTAAAATTTATAATTAATATAAAATATTATAATGTGTTAAAAAACACATTTCTGTTTAAAATTGTAGTAAAAATGATAAACTTTTTCTTAAAATATTGCATTTCTAAATCTAAAATAGTTTTCTTTTCTTAAAAAATATTCCTCTCTTCCTTTTTCTTTCTTTTCCTTTTCCTATTTTCTCTGTCTCCTCTTTTCTTCTCTCTACAGGGTGCTGGGAGGCAGGCGGTGGCTGGGGGGCCGCGTGGGTGCGGCGGGGGCGGGAGCCCGCGCAGCGGCGCAGGGCGGCGACGCCGGGAGCCGCGCGTGGCGGCGGCGGCAGTGTGGGGAGGAGCAGTGGCGGCGGGGAGGCTCGCACCTGCGAAGAAGGTAACCAAACACAGTCAACACACATCCATCCAACGAAAACCGAGAAAATCGCAAAGCATAGGCTCATCAAACTTACAACTAGCGCCCTACGTGAGGCCACTTCTCTTCCCCAAGCAAAGCGGCGCGCCCAGCCGCCCACCACCGATCTCCGCCTCCGCCAGCGATACGGGTCTCTCCGCGGGGAAGGTCTGCGGCCTGTCGGTGCAAAGATCCCGCTTTTCTTTGTGGGAGCGGGAGGGTCGCGGGGTAGCGGCGAGGGGGGGAGGGAGGAGGTGGGCCGCGATCTCGGGAGGGCCGTCGCGGCGGCTGCCTCGCGGTCGATGCGATCGGGCGAGGCGGCGGGGGCGGAGCGGTCGTCGGATCAGGAGCACAGCCGTAAGAAGCTGCGGGTGGTGGAGGCCAGGATGCCGCTCGCCGATGCCTTCGTCGGCTCTGGCAGCAGCGGCGGCGGCGGGGAGGAGATGGCTGCTGGGGGTTGCCCCAGCGTGTCTCTGTTGGACATCGTGCAGCACCCGTTGCCGGGCTACGGGGCACCCATGGCGCTCAGCTTCAGCCCCGACGACCGGCGGGTGGCCTACCTGTACAGCCCCGACGGTACGCTCCACCGCAAGGTGTACACCTTCGACCCCGCTCAGCGCCGCCATGATCTGCTCTTCAGGCCCCCCGACGGCGGCGGGCTCGACGAGTGCAACCTCTCCGCCGAGGAGCGGTTGCGGCGAGAGCGTGCCCGGGAGCGCGGCCTCGGGGTCACGCGGTACGAGTGGCGTGCCCGTCTGCCCGGCACCCCTCCTTCTCGTGCCGGCATTGTCGTGCCGCTCCCCTCCGGGGTTCGTATTCCAACTCTACTTTCTTGGTTCAGCGCTTCAGCACGATCAAGTTTGGTACTTTATCTTTTTGTATTGAACCACTTGATTTGCGCCCTGATCTTGATACTGTACCATACAGTTTCTAAGAAGGATGTTGATATTTTGAATTGCTATCAGCAACCACACCTTGATTGCTATGCTTGGGCTCATTAATTCTTTTCTGCGTCAAAGAAAGGATGCCTTTGCCCTGTAGTCTTTACTGATGGCCATGAAGTTCACTGGGCTGGTGCCTGCAGATTTGTGTTTGTGATCATACTCCCTGCATTCATGTTGACAGTGTTGCATCTTGTATTGCTGGATTAGGTAGCTGACATTCTGTTCCAATAACCTTGATTGCTATAACCTTGAATGTATCGTTTTCATCGGCTCATCGCTCTTCTCTTCTACATTACAAATAGAGTATATAATCATTATTTGATGATGATTCTGTTCTAACTCAAACAAATTCTGTTCTCATTTCTTTAGTTAATCTTGGTTACTGTATTTTACTATTTTTGTGTTAATCATTTATTTGGTTCTATACAAGTAGTCTTTGATATGTCATGGCGGTTTTCCCTGCTGATTCTAATTTCTAACATGATTCCACTACTGATTCAAAGAAATGAAACTTCAGCTATCATGGTTAGTTTAGTGATATCATGGATATTCTTATTCGGGTAGTTTTATGTTTCAGAGTATCTTTGGTAAATTTTAAAAGATGCTAGGTATCATGAGTTTCATGCAGCTGTACTCTTTTCTCTTTCTATAGGTTTATTTCCTGGATTTGTCTGGCACTGAACCTGTGTTCAAGCTGCCAAGTTCCCCCACATCCCCAATCATTGATCCACATCTGTCTCCAGATGGGAGCATGATTGCATATGTGCAGGATTATGAGTTGCATACTGTGGGATTTACTGATGGACAAAGTAAACAATTAACGTATGGTGCAGGTGAAAGTGGGAAGGTACTTCTTTCACTTGTTGTTTGTGATAACCATATTTTAATAGTAACATGTATGCATTATGTTGATGTTTGCTATCATATCAGATTATCAGGTTTTGCTGGCTGATTAATGCCCCAATTCTTCCATAACTTAACTGCTAAGCTGCCAAGTAGAATTTAATCGGCCGATTAATCGGCTGATCAACCGGTTTTTCTAACACTTCTATGATACCAATAAGCTTGTAAGATAAACTTGACTATTAAAAAGGCTTCTTTCTATCAGCACCTTATCATTAATTTCTCGTCTTCTTTGATTAGCTTACCCATGTGGCATGCATATTCTTTTGTTCATTATGCATTAGTAGCTGTATGATTAACAGAAGTATATACCAAGTGTGAATAACTCTGCAACATCATTCACCATGTGTTGTTAGTACTTAGTACAACTTCAGAATCTAACATTTGTACATCTACCTTTTTTCAGATCCACGGGCTTGCTGAGTATATTGCACAGGTACTCATCATGATTCATTGGAATTGGTATGAGATTTTTTTATGGCTGTTGTCTAATATTTTGCACCTCTCACTGTAGGAAGAGATGGAAAGGAAAATGGGATTTTGGTGGTCTCCTGATAGCAAACACCTTGCATTTACTGAAGTTGATTCATCTGAGATTCCACTTTATAGAATTATGCACGAGGGCAAAAGTTATGTCGGTCCAGATGCTCAAGAAGACCATGCTTACCCTTTTGCTGGAGCTGCCAATGTCAAAGTGCGTCTTGGAGTTGTTCCTTCCCGTGGAGGAGAAATAACTTGGATGGATCTCCTTTGTGGAGAACCAAATGGTATCCATGGTGACGATGAATATCTTGCTAGAGTCAACTGGATGCATAACAGTGCTATTGCTGTTCAAGTTCTCAATAGAACTCACTCAAAACTTAAGCTACTTAAGTTTGATATTGCTTCAGGTAAAAGGGAGATCATACTAGAAGAAGAGCATGATACATGGATAACATTGCACGATTGTTTCACTCCTCTAGATAAAGGAGTGAATAGTAGATATCCTGGTGGCTTTATTTGGGCCAGTGAGAAGACAGGATTTAGACACTTATATCTTCATGACAAGAATGGTGTGTGCTTGGGGCCCCTCACACAAGGTGATTGGATTGTTGACCAAATCGCTGGCATCAATGAGAGTTCTGGAGTTATATATTTTACAGGTACACTGGATGGACCATTGGAGACAAATCTTTACTCCACCAACCTATTTCTGGATTTGTGCCTTCCCTTGCAAGTCCCCAAGAGGTTGACTCATGGCACTGGACGGCATTCAATAATTCTTGATCATCAATTACTGAGGTTTATTGATGTGTATGACTCAATAAAATCTCCACCTGTGATCCGGCTTTGTTCTTTGCTTGATGGAAGTGTGATAATGCCTATATATGAGCAGCCCATGACAGTTCAGCCACTTAAAAAGTTTCAGCAGCTATCTCCAGAGATAATTCAAATTGTAGCAAAGGATGGGACTGCTCTATATGGAACACTTTACCTTCCTGATGAGAAAAAATATGGACCACCTCCATACAAAACACTCATTAACGTTTATGGTGGCCCCAGTGTCCAGCATGTAAGTGATTCATGGATAAGTACAGTTGACATGAGAGCTCAGTTCCTGCGAAGTAAGGGTATATTAGTTTGGAAGGTAACTGTTCTGTTCTTTATTCTTTGTTTAGCAACATAAGATCTGATTGAGGATAAGTTTATATATTATGGCTAGAAGTTTATTTAGAATCATTTTTGTTTTAGAAGTTTACTTGTGTTTAGGGGTGAAAATTGTTTGGATAGTTATCGTCCGACACATATGAATACAGATATGGATAGTATTTGATCGGATAATCTTTAGATAGTTTTGGATACGGATCTAGATACAGACATAGTTATTACGGTGGTGCGGCGAGGTGAGGTGCCTAACTACCTTCCCAATTCACACCTTTTAGGCGAGTATGGCCTACGGCGAGGCGACACCATACTTGCTTCACGTAAATATACAATGACAGCCTTCACAGAAATATAACAGCCCTATGCCATAGTTATTTTTATAACAACCGAAATATAATAGAACATTCCAGTCTCAACAGAACTTTCTAGTCCCCACAGTCCACACTTGCCACATCGCCCCAGCAGCCCACTCCAGTCTCCAGCAGACCAGCACCCGCACTTCCACCTCTCCCATCCTCGTGTTCCTCGCGCTCCCGCTCCCCTTCCTCCCCATCGCGCCCTTCACCGGCCTCCTCTTGCTGCTGCTGCTCCCTCCCTCTCTCGTTCCTCTCGATCGGTCAACTACCGCTGCTTTGCCCGCTACTCCTCTCCCTCCCTCATGTGGCAGCGTGGATCTAGTGGCGAGGGTGTGGATCCAATGGCGGGGGTGCAGATCTAGGTGGCAGGGGCGCGGATCCAAGTGGCGGGGGTGCGGATCTAGGCAGCGGGGATGTGGATCCATGCCTTGACACAAATCCATCGCTGTCATCGTCTGGCATCCATGCAAAGCAATATGGCGTCCGCGTGACACCAAACACGATATTCACACTTATGAATAACTCCTATTCGGATATTCACACTTATGGCCCATCAAGCCAAGTTGGGCCAAGTGAGTTATATGCATAGGAGAGAGGGAGTTGGGCTGACTTTTGGTCTAAAAGAGAAAAGAGAGAATTTTTAAGGATTTACAATTTAGATAGATGTTAAAAAATGTTGTTTATTGCATTAAAATTACTTCTTTTGCTTGAAAAATTCCAGAAATTTTCCGGTGCACATTTAAAGCGTAGAAAATTTATTAAGAATTTTTTTCTTATTTTCTCTTGCTTGTTAGTTTAACTTTAATTCACAATATTTTATTAAAATATTTTTATTTTATTTTTAAAATTTATGTAAAAATCAGTAAAGTGCAAAATATTTAGCAATTAGCATTCTTGATTGATTGATTGATTTCTATAAGCTAGCCTTATAAGTAAAATTTGAATCTTATGCACAAATAAAAAAAGATGCGTAGACATTACTTAGTTTATTTCGGGGGCAAATTATTCCTCTCCTGATGGGCAACATATAATTGTCCCGTTCTGATAAATTTCCATAATTATAATCATTCTGGTTCATATTTGCTATGTATTCATATCTAATATTATCAGTTTTCGTTTCCATATTCGGGATATACGTTTCTATTTCTGAATCCAAGGAAAATATGAAAACGAATATGATATTACTGGTTTCCGTCCGTATCTCATCTGTTTTCACCCCTACTTGTGTTCAATGCATTGCACAGGATAATGGCATAATGACATATCTTAAGATTTGGAGACATTTATGGACGAAAATAAAAATATAAAACAAAAGATGAATGGCATCTCATCCATTTGATTTTCAAAAACTAAACCTGAGAGATAATACATAGAAGTTTGTCGTGACTCAAAAATATTAGCACCACTCTAACAACAACAACAACAAAGCCTTTCAATCCCAATTAAGAATAGAGTTGAAACCCAATAGGAGCTATTAATCAAGGCTCAGCTATATGAATAGTTTCTCTCCATGCACTCTTATTTAAGGCCAAATCTTTGGGAATATTACATCCTTTCAAGTCTATTTTTATTGTCTCATCCTAACTCTAAGCTAATATAATTTCATTGCCCACAGCTATCTATGGAAGGGATGACATCCTACGTGTGCTGAATCATGCTGTTCTGTGATACTAATAAGTACTATTTTCATGAAAGAAGTACATTTAGGCAAAAGTTACACTGGTTCAGTTTACCATGTGTGGATGTAATAATTTCATTTACTAATATAGTGATATCGCATCTGCAAGCTGCCTGTCACCTAGGGGGTTAGGAAAAGAATCCCATGTAAGAAGGGATATATGTCACCCCAGATGTGAACTTGGTTGAGTCTATTGCAAATGAGTGTGCCTTATGGTGTAATGCAGGGGCTAAGGATCTTGGTAGAATGCATGTTTGTGTCTTAGGTCTTGGTAGAATGGTTTAGGTATCCTGTGTATTTGAAAAAAAAAACAAGTGTTTATGTGAGTTGAAAAGCCCAATACAACGTGGCAACCAGTACAATTTTTCTCGGTATGTTTGCTGTAGTAACTGTCAGCTGGCAAACTAATGATTATACAATCCTATCGCTAGCAACCATGGCCAGTGGTAGGATTCATGAATCCATCATGATTAGCCATGTTTCTTGTTTAGCAAAATCACCTAAACCAATTCAACTGAATAATGAAACTAATCTGTTTGTTGATAAAAGTTCAAGGTGAAAACTTTGAGGTTAAAGCAAAATCATGTTTCTACAATCATGTATTTACACGTGAAAAATTATTTCAGATGAATATCATATAATTATGTTTTTTACTGATTGCTAGATATGTACACATTCTTTGATTGCTTGTCATGGAACAAAACACTAAATGTATGAGGTCCAGAAACTTTACATTCTTATGTGTCATATAACATGATCTGGCTCTGCATCCATTATGGGGCCCATGAGTCATGGCACACAAATTGATTTTAACACTTACTGACTGACTATTTTCTGGTAGATGGACAATCGAGGAACCACAAGGCGAGGTTTACAATTTGAGGGACAGCTCAAGTACAACATTGGACGTGTCGATGCTGAAGATCAGTTAGCGGGTGCCGAGTGGCTAATAAAGAAAGGTCTAGCGAAATCCGGACACGTAGGTCTCTATGGCTGGAGCTATGGCGGCTTTCTGTCAGCAATGTGCCTCGCAAGATTTCCCGACACGTTCTGTTGCGCAGTTTCTGGTGCCCCAGTGACCGCATGGGATGGGTATGATACCTTCTATACTGAGAAGTATATGGGTCTTCCCTCGGAGCAGAGCGACGCATACAAGTATGGGTCGGTCATGCACCATGTGAAGAACCTCAGAGGGAAGCTGTTGCTCATCCACGGTATGATAGATGAGAATGTGCATTTCAGGCACACAGCGAGGCTCATCAACTCGCTGATGGCGGAGCGCAAACCCTATGAGATCCTCCTCTTCCCCGATGAGAGGCACATGCCGCGGCAGCTATCAGACCGGATCTATATGGAGGAAAGGATCTGGGATTTTGTAGAGAGGAACCTGTGAATGCGAGAGGCCTGTGATGCATAAATCTGAGGCTCACTGTGGGCATGACATGGAATGTTGGTACAACACATTGAAGCTGTTTCATTTCCATATGTACCTATCAAACTCGCCATCCCCTCCTGAATTTTGGTGATGTTTTATACTTCTCTCTTGCCTATGAATGTATCCAAAAAGGGAGCAAATTAGATTGTATCTAAATCAAGAAATTAAATGTTTCTTTTTAGTCTACAATTCGATATCTTAGATGAGGCGAAGACCTGATCAATTTTGATCATCTTTGAATCAAGAGGTATTTATCGATTTGGTGAATTGGACAGTGAGTGGACATGCTTACTTGGTTCAGCTACAGATCATAAACTACATCGAATAAATAATTTCTGGAGCATGGACGTTCTTACTTGGCTCAGCTTCGGATTATAATCTCTTGTGCCTCATGCGGTGTCCCATTGCAGCAGCTGGATTATAACCAGTTGATTGCTGACATTATAGCAAGAAGGATGCTGCACTTATTCACTTGTTCATCCTCATGCCAGCAAAGTGCAGACACAGCAGAGTGATAAAAAAAACTGTTGCAACTCCTGAAGAGAATTATTGCCTCCAAATAGATGCTTTGAAATTGAGTCCCATTTGCCTCAAAAAAAAATTTTGAGTCCCATCATTGAGGATGCCGTTTATTCCGTGAGAAGACGTTCTTGGCGGCCATTTCGGATCAGCGTGCTGGCAAGTTATCAGCCCTGAACAACATGTTCGAGTTACTCGATTTGTGCTTGTGTCCAGTTTGGCTTGTTTGAAGCCACTGGACTCATTTGCCGTGGACATTTCGTGAATGTATGACATGAACATCTACTTCAGTCCACAATATTACTCACCTTTTACCTTTCCTCGTAGATTATATTGAAATAGGTAGCTGGTCGAGGGCATGTATCTCTCCATCGCGGCGACGTAGCGAAGAGGCAGAGATACAAGAAGACAATAGCCAAACTGAACTACTCGACAAGAACACTAGTGCATCAATCATGTTTATGTAGACACAGGGCTGATCTAATCTACAACTTAATTCTAACCGAAATAGACTCTTATCTAATCTAGGCTCTTAGCTAATTAATCTAAACAAGATTTAACCTAACTACTATAGTACCGTCGGTACTGTTCATAGGCGGGCCAAGCGCTTCGGCCCATGATTTGAGGTCATGACATCTCTTCCCCCTTGAAAACCAGCCCGCCCTTGAGCTGGGTTGTTGGTGCCGCCAAGGCATCCCACGTCGATCCCCTAACCGTCGGCCAGGATGTCGTCCGTGCGTGCGAGAGAGTGCTTTGCGCAGTCAGGGAAGTAGCGCTGGCCTTCACAGCATTATTGACGTTGTCGACCTAGCCGTTGTCACCTGACTTGGCCCTGCCGAGGCCGCCCACACCGCCACTGGAGCGACCCTGGCTGCCTCCCTCCCTAGTGGCGTAGAGGTGGATCCACATGATCAACGACAACTGAGGATGTTACCGACCAAAATTCTGGACGAGCACCTCTAACATGGCTACCCTCTCCTCCAAGGATTGAGCCGGCTACAACTTCTCTTCAATTATATCCACCCACTCTGTCACCACTACTTCCAATTCTACGACTTTTGCCTAGAGTGGTTGCAGCAATTGCAATTTCTCTTCGATGGCATCTAGACATTGCATAATAGTCTTCAACGTGTCGTCAACGATGCTAGATTAGGAATTCATCGCAATGGAAGAACTCTTGATACCAAGCCAGGATTTCCACAGAATTGATAGAAACTAATCTTCATAGATTATATTGAAATAGGTAACTGGTCGAGGGCCTGGACCTCTCCACAGCGAAGAGGTGCATCAACCCTATTTATATAGACACATGACTGATATAATCTACAACTTAATCCTAACTGAAATAGACTCGTATTACTCTTAACTAATTAATCTAAACAAAATTTAACCTTAAAAGACGATGACAGCAGTCGTATCAGTTCTTCTCTTTCTGCTTGGTAATTTCGGTAACCTCGCAACGGAAGAACTAAAAGAATAGAATTACAACATCTCGAGTCTAACTGCATTTAGCTTAAGTTCAAAGAAGCATACAGATTTATGTAACAGATAGACAAAGTGTCAAGTAAATCATTTAAGTATACGATAAATCAAGCCATTTTCAAGCACTGGTTCAGAAAAATGAGGCATCATCGAACAGAAAAACACCGTATTTTAGTGAGATTATGGAAGACGCATTGGTACGGCTAACTGTCCGTTAAAATTGTGCTCCCGATGCAGAAATATTCCTGATTGGTTTTGAACCGCCCAGCTCAAGGCTGAGAATAACAAGCAGCAGAGTCGATGTCCAAGATGTGTATGATACTGTCACGAGAAACATTGAACTCCAACACCATTGCTGCCGGAGTTTAGGTCTCCACAATCAGAATCCAGTACACACGTAACATAGGAGGAAACGGGCAAAACCGCATTAGCTAGAGAGTACATTGAGTTGTGGTGTTTGTTTTCAAAATTTCCTTTCACTGGATGTTCCACTTGTGCTCTAGGGCACTGCATATTCGATTTAAACAGCAGGCAGCACTGAGAGGGTAATTGCAAACTGCAAGAATAAGGAGACAGAATATCAATACAAAGACGAAGGAAAACAAATTGAGACGGTGCATATCAGCATAGGTAAGGGAAAAGCGTATTTGAGACGGTGAATATCACATATGTTGAAGGAAAAAAAACATGTTTTTAGACGAATCAAAGGAAAAACATCTTGTGACAGTGAATGCCGGTAACCTAATATATTAAAGCACGTCAGGTAGTATGAGAACGTCAAGTGTCAACACATATTTGTAAATAAAACAAAGAAGATCAAACAGATAAGCATATATTTGTGAACTCATGTTCAAAAAGTGGATGTTTGAACTAGGAATGGGCTTATGAGAAGTATGGCCAATCTTTACAAGTTTCTGGGAAATATCCACGAACTAGGCAGCAAACCAGTAATGACTAGTTTGCTGCACTTGAAGCTTTAACAATTTTGCTAATCATAAGTCAAACCGCCGACAAAACAATACGTAATAGTAATCTCTAACCAAAAAATTAACAAGCTGGACTGAGTACATACTCATTTTAGCATATTTTTCCTGGTGCAACTTACAATGCGCTAGAAGTGTCCAACTGTCCATTTAAAAATTACAACAAATTAGTTGGGTATGATTGATTACATTATCTGAGAAGTCTATAGTGGAAACAAATTGACAATTCAAGGTTTTCTGTCATTTCTGTGAGACAACACTGCATACAACATTGCCAGGAAAAGATGAAATGTTTAAGTGGGACCCTAAATATAAGGATTCTCAACTCAGGAAATACAACAGAGTATGTGTTAAGAGCCAAACTGCAAATTTTCTTAAAACGTTGATGTAACATTGTTTGCCAACAGCCAAAAAATAATAAATCTGATTGTCCCCAAACAGCACAATTATCACCAGATCATGTAGCAATCAGGCCCTCCCTAACACATGGAATCAGAATCAGGGAAATAGGTGCTTGCTACCGAATCAAGAGATATTTACCCACAATACCATCGAGCAAAACACCCCACCCCACTTTTCCCTCCCATGTGTTACCCCAAAACCACGACAGTGGTCTGCTCTCTTCTATTCCATCTCTCCAGTCAATTAGAGTTTGCCCAGCTCGAGTGGTGGCAGTCTAGCCACCAGCCAGCCCTTACATGCCCCTGCCATAGTTGTCCCTCTGCACTTTCCATCAGTGTTGAAAAGATTGGATGATTAGCCAATTAATCAGCCGTTTAACATGTGATCCCCCCTCCTCAAGTTAATTTTACATAAAACCAGGATATTAATCGGCTGGCCAACTAATCTGGTGGTCAACCCGATTAATCAGTCAGTCAACCTGAATAATCGGTTGACCACCAATTAATCGGCATATAAGGCTCACTACGGTTCTAATTCTAGTCTCTCAACTTAAAAATGAGTGTTGATGAGGATGGGGTCCTGGTGAGTATGAGGATGGGAAAATCAGAAAACTCAGGAAACATTTTATAGCTCTTGAGACTAAGGTCAACAAGTTTCAGGGGCATTTCAGTGTCATGTGCTATGGGCTAGGGCCACCAGGCCCAGGAGTGAACAGTACCCGTGTGGCAGGCAAGGCTGTCCCCTCAGACCTCAATTAGGGGGATTTGTCATCTTAATTAGTTACTTACCTTAGCCAATAAGTCAGGATATCTTCAATATCCCTTTAACTATTTCTTCTACAAGTCATTAGTCTCTATATATTATCATGTAAGCTTTTTGGGCAAAACCAAGCAATAAAAAATCAATCTCCAATCTCTACCCCAATTCTCTCAATCTTCCCCGTTCTTCAACATAGCTCGGCAAGGAGATGAACCCCACACCGGCCGTACCCGAGTCTACAAACTACGCAGTCAAGGGTCTGCTACCCTAGGTGCCAACGCCCTTGACATTCAGACATTGCATGTTCAAGACTGCCAATCAAACCACTTGGAATCAGGATTGCCAAATGACCAGCTTTTTGAATCAACAAATTCTTTAGGCAACCAATTCTCAGGGCCACCAACTAGAATCCTGATTCTAAACAACCCACAGTTGTGCCAAACAGGGCCAATATAGAGTAGGGAGATTGGATCATATACCCTCCCTTTAGATGAGAAATTGAGGATTTGCTCTCCACATCTCATTGACATGTGGGGTCATCTCAGGTCAATGACATATGAGCCAGGAGGGTAAATCCTCAATTCCCATCTAAATAGAGGATATATGATGAAATTTTTCTATAGAGTATCACCCTAATAGAAAGCTGCTCACTTTGTATGTAATCATCTGAGTATTCCTTGTCAATCTTTCCATGGGCCATAGCACCAACCTGAAATCATGTGCAGGTAATAAAGAGATGAGGGACCAGGGAGAAAGAATGAAACAGAAATAATATTAGCTCAATGTCATAGTTTTTACTCACCACAAACACAAGGGGTTCATCATCACTGGATTTGGCAACATAGTCAAGCAAATTGACTGACTTATCAGCACTATATGAAAGGCCTATGTATACAAAGACTCATGAATTAGCATCAGGGAATCACTACCTGATCAACAAAATGGTGCTACTAAGTCTTCAATGTATCATGAGGTATGTTATTTGATTTTGCTAAAAGCACATTTCTGTAGGTATGTTTTACAAAATACAAATACAATTTGTAAGCTGTGATTTGCATACAACAAAATTAAGTACAAATGGTGTCAGGTGTCCCCATAAAACTAGTAAAATTGGTTTTCCATAGAAGTCAAAACAGAGTTTTGGAAATTTTGTCGTCCAAATTTTATCCTAGTCTAACCAAAGATGGTTTTAGGAGGTCAGACTCTAAAGCACATTAAAGGAGCCCTGGATTTCCTTGAACCTAAATCCATGCTACCATAAAAAACTAGAAATTCTTACCAATCTTCCGTGCCCCAACTGGTAGATAGCGGGTAACCGGATTTTTAATGACATTAAGAAGCTTCTCGCGCTTCCCAACTGCTGTAATGCTCAACTTTTGCAATAATTGTGCTGCAATATTGTACCATTACATGCACATCAGCACAGACACAGAAAGAAAAACACAACATATGCACAATATATACTAAAACTATTAGTAACTTACACATTAAACCACAGAAACGCTTAAATGTACGTGGCATGCGGACATAAGGCTTGATTTCAAACAATACCCCCTTTTCAGTCCTAACATAAACAGCTTGTAACCTGCCAGCTTTAGTAAGAGGGCTATCAAATATTGCCAGTAAAGCCTGTAGAATATTAAGAATGCAAAGTCAAGTTATGTTGGAATTTCAGGAAACAAGTCTAAATGAGTAAATGGAATGAGTCAAATAAATAACTGGCTTGAATGATTTTTCCTTTTCTTTTAAATGACTTAGGTGTTCTTTGTAAAATCACTATGAGGACCTTTCAAGAACTCTAACATTGTCCAGTGGGACTATTGTGTGGTTCCCAGTGTTCCAAAAAGTGAGGAAATGCTATAGAATGTACATATCTATCAATTGGGGAAGTAAAAATAAACACAAATAATGATGAGGTGTGGAATGCTTTCGCATGGAAAATTAAGTCTGTTTTCCTTCGGCTTCAAACAGGTATGTATAGATATTAATCATGTGCAATTAATCTGGGAAATTCAAAAATACAAGAAATCTGCAATACCTGGTGAATGATATCAGGCCTATAATCAGCTGGATTGCGGTTCTGCTTCCTCAAATAATTAGCATGGTCATCAGAGTTCAAGATTTGCATGGTCTACACATAGTGTTAAAAGAATTGTCAATGTATCTTTCATATAGCATTAAGCTTTTCAATCATCAGAATTATATAAAGATATGTTCAGATGTAACACAAAATATTCTGCCCAATAATGCTAACAAAACACCAAAAACTTCCCCCATAATTCACGAATCAGTGTAAATTCATTATTTCATTGAACAATTATACCAAAGACTTTAGCACAGTAAATTTATCAATAAAAAATACAGCCACAGTATTTTGCTTCAATTTTCCCATCAATACTGAAAATCTGAAACACTGAACTAATTATAATTACTAGTTATGTTCACGTCGAAGGAAAAGATAATTGCTTTACATGATGCAATAAATGAGAAACAATTTCCACACAAAATAAATTGAAGAAAGTGCTAAATATCAATAATCAAAAGAATTTTAGTCCAGAAAGCAGAAATCCTTTTGCTGGGAAAGGATTCACATATGCAAGATACTGAAACCTAGAGCAAATGTTGCTATCATATTAAAAAAAATTCCACTATCATAATAATGATTTAGGGAACCTGTCAACAGAGGAGACTGATAGATCCTGCACAAACTTAGTACACAATAACACACCCAGATCAACTCGTAAGGACATTGATTTATTTGTCAAAAATGTCAAAATTTCCAACTGTTTCATTGTTTCATATTCAAAATACAAGCACCGTTGATACAAAGCATATGTAGAATCAATTGATTATAATTTGCTAACAGTCATGCATTTAAAAGATGCCAAACCATTTACAAGTTAGCGTCACTTTTCTGTAATTTTCCCTTGTTCCACGACATTTAACCAGTAGCACAATCGCATGAAGAAACCAGTGAGCAGTGATTTGATCAAACTTCTGAAAGCCAAGCATACGAACAGAACTAATCCGAACCCTTACATTCAACACCAGAATGGATTGGTCGCAAAAAGTAGCGCAAGAAACAGAGTAATTTAGTGGGTTCAGACTCCCATACCTTGCCGACTTTGCCGACCTCGAGGCAGGCCCTCTCGAGCACGAAGATCGCGCCGGGCCGCTTCTTCCCGTCCACCGGCCGGGGCACGACGGGTATCCCATCCGCCACCGCAACCGCCGCCGCGTCCTCCTCCGTATCCTCCTCCTCCTCCTTAACCTTCTCCTCGTTCCCCTCCTCCGGCGGTGGCAGCTCCTCTGCCTCTTCGGCGACAGGGGGCTCGTGGGAGGCCCCGCCGTCGTCGAGCTTCCGCTTCTTCTTCCGCCCCTTCACCCCGTACGACCGCCCCATCCCCCTTCTTCGGCGACGTCTCCCGGCTGCGCGGCTCGGCGGCTGGGGTTTCGAGTTCGAGGGGAAGCGCTAGGGTTTATGGGGAGGGAGAGTGACTGAAATGAGTGAGCACTGAGGAAGAGGGTATGCTGCTGCATCCGGCGGCAAATCGCGCGAGCTACGTGAGCCGCTCATCCGAGCATGGACAGCTGGGACTTTTTGGCAGATTAATCTATATTTAAAAAAGTGACTAACCTTTTTTATTATTAATATGAAAATTGATCATGTACTGCTTTCGCCGGCCCTAACCGTTTTCGTTCGAATTCAGCATTTGCCCTCAGTTTCATGGAAACAAACCATCATCATTTGCCCCTAAAGGTACATTTCAGTATTTTTTTCCATTTTTCTTGAGCCAAATTTCAAAAGTTCAATTACGTCGCCGAGCTCCAAGAAACACTAATAAGTTTAGCTTCAGGAGAAACTAAAACAAACGCACCAACTTAGCGTCCGTTTGGTTCAAATTTTTAAACCAATTTGGTTCGTCAGCTAGAATCTAAATCAAACAGTTGTTTTGGTTATCCAATTTTTCCAAAATCTATGGAATCTCGTAATACAAATTTAAAAGTGGGTATAACTTATATTTTTCACAACTTCTCAATTCAACTTTAATAAATATTACCTACCATACTATTAAAACATATCAGTTCATATAAATTTTGAAAAAAGTGAAATTTTAGTAAAATATATCATTTTAGTTTAATTTAAAAATATATAATTTTAATATAAGAATTACAAAATTTCATGATTAAAATGATTTACGTGTAAAATTACACATTAATAATATAACTAAATATCATGAACTACCAAAATATAAATTCGTAACTATTCTAACTAAACAGCTTCTTAGTTTTTCTACAGCTCACGGTTAACAACTTTTTTTACAGCTCGCAGCTCAAGACAGTTTTTTCATAATCTAGAACTCAACCAACACACCTTTATTCTATCAGCTAATACAAATTATAATAATCCAATCAACCAAACACACCTTTATTCTATCAGCTAATTCTAATACAAATTATAATAATCCCGTAAGCTAATACAACCCATTTTTTTGTTATAAGAATTGTTATAAGGACGCTGAAACACTAAAACATTGTGCTAAACACAATACTTTGTCTGTCACAACCTTCTAAAAAAAAGAAGAGAGTCATTGCATGGTTACATTACATCCATATGTTCACTGGTCCCCAACAACAGGCTTCACCAGAGGCACGAAAGGGATTAAAGTTGAACATTATGAGCTCGTCATGTTGGGGTACTCGGTAGAATGACTAATATTTCAGTGTGTTCGAATTTTATTAGTTTAACAAAACATCATTCGAAAAAAAGTCTACTAAAGAAATTTAAAGCATAACCTACCGAAAGAAAAGAAAAGGAAAACACAAGTACCCAATCAAAATCCTACCTGACAGAAACATGCCACCACCCAGTTCCAGTCGAAATAGAATACCAGGCAAAACTAAAAGAAGAAAACCCACCAACACAATCCTGAGAGAAACGAACTTATAACACATAGGGTAACAAGAACCTGCATTCGTCTATTCCATACCACAACAGTTTCTTAATTTCAAGTACGACCCTGGAATCTCCAAGCTGTCGAACTATAGCAGGTTCAGCTTCGAAGGCACTCTACAAGTTCACAACACATATCAGGGGCATATATAGCATAAAAACTGGAAGACACATGCGCCAGGCGGCACCAGACACCGAAGCTATGTTGGAATTCTCCATGGAACAACATATCGGGTCCCTGCTGTTGGATTCCGAGATGGACCGGCAAAGAACTTCTAGAAGAATGTCCCTTCCGGAGGCTGCACAAGCTTGCGATTGTGTGGGCCCCCCATCTCTTTCTTGAGCTGGATTAAGATGCTTTCCATTGTGTAGTCGCGCTGCCAGTTTGATAGTAAGGAAAATTTCTTTGGGTCCACCTATATGTCCTCAAACCCATGGATATATCAATCAGAAAATTCAAGCCACATGACGTAACAATCGCAAATAAAGCTTGTGTGTGTGAATTGTGAAAGAGAGATAGATTACCAATCCTGTCTCATGATTAACACATGTCATGTTGATTCTTGAATGGAATCTAACAGATGGTGGCTTCTCAGGATAGTCCTTATCGCAGAACAACTTCAGCTGGTAGATGCGACCCTCATGAACAGTCTGACAAACAGATCAAGTGGCACAAGATTTAGATAAGATGAGCAACTTGAATCCGGAAAAAAGTGTAATTGCACATTCTTGGTGTCGGTATGTAAAAATGAGTGTTCATAAGGCAACTGACACATTTCTTCATAAGAATTGTAATGTTTACTGCTATGTACACATCTCCATTACTGTCACTGTTTTTTCTAAGGTACCTTCCAGTGTTGAAGAGCGATATAGGGATAAAAAAATTTAGTACTCCCTCCGTCCTATAATATAGCAACCTAGGACCGAATGGGACATTTCATAGTACAATGAATCTAGACAATGTCACTATCCAGATTCATTCTACTATAAAATTTCTCATTTGGTACTAGGTTACTATATTATGGGATAGGTGGAGTACAACATGATATAGGCAACATCGGAAGTTTCAGGCAGGAATTAGAAACAAGTACTGTGGAAATGTTGTGTCTTCTCTCTTGGTTCAAGAAATGCATGAGAATACTCAAAGGGGGTGGGTAAAATGATGTACTTACATTGTGTGGGCCAATGATGGTACCAGTCCATGAGCGCATGTAAATGTCATCAGCATCATCCATTCCATAGCTCACTGTCCCATCACCAATGCCCTTTTCTCCACGCTCAAGCTCTTCTAGAAGTCTGAAGTTCCGAGGAACTGCCATTTAAAAGATAAATGTCAGTTACATAAGCAGGTACTGCAATATATGCTCAATTTACATGGCATGATATCACTTTTTACATATTGGATACAGGAGCATAAAACAATGGTAACATTAACCAAAATGGTAATCCATGCATTCCACTGAAGCAGAATGGGTACGGGAGTAACGCAAGAAACAAGATATTAGATGCACCATCTGTGTAACACATGTAAAAGGACCAAGAAAAGACTCCTGCATACTCAGCATATAACAGAGCCAAAAAATATTTCTTTGTGTTGTTGTTGGTAAGCTAAATCATTTCAATAGTTAGTAAAGTCTGTCCAAGAAAGAAGAAACTGGTACTGCATTGCAATACATAAACAAGAGCCATGACTGCAATACATAAACAAAGAATTAATGCAATGAAATATGTGATCATCTCGTTAAATGATCTCTTTTACTTGATGGAAACTTTATTTTCAGCTTCTCCAACAGTAGACTACAAGATCACCATAAACTTCTATGTAATACCAAACCATCCATTAGCTCAACGGCATAATTCGTATAAGAACACCATAAATCATTCTTGCAGAATAATTAACATGAGAATATAGGTTGGATGCTTGTCTCCTTAGTCCTTAATCTCATGTTACAAATACCACTAGCAAAGGAACATTTGCACATACAATTAATATGAAAGTGCCATTGTTGCACATGAATCCACTTTCAATTATTACACTACACAATCGACCAGATGGGTCTTCATCGCATCATGGTGATCAAGATCAAGGGGATGTGTAGCACGGCCATTTTCATTCAGAACAATCACAAACTCCACTGCAATGACACCACAGTAGCCATTTTCCTTGAGAACGATCACAAATATGCCAAGTCATTGATGACATCGAGGGTTTTCCGCCCCTGTATGTATAATATATACACTAACTGATGCTATCAGGCAAGAACTTCGGAAACAAGGCAGGATAGTCATCCCACAGCAGAATTAGATGCACATAAACCCAATAACCCTACATAGCCTCTTCCTACCGTATGAAACGCCTAAGAAGATTACTCTCTCGACCAAATCATCACCGCGGAATCAACAGCGACACGAATCATCACTACGGAATCCAAGAGCAGTATCTACCAAATCGGCGACCAAGCCTGGCAATCCGCGACGCCCGAAACAACACCCAGTCGGTCCCAAACCAGATCGGGCCCGCGCAGGGCCGGATCGCGCGACCCCGGGACCTAAAACAGTCCGCCGCGGGAGAGGGGGAAACGGAGGAACGCGGCAGAGGAGGACGAGAGCGCTGCTCACCGACGACGCTCGATCCGGCGCCGGAGCTCCCCAGCGTCATCGCCGATCGATCGGTGGGGGCGGCGAGAATGGGTTGGGTTCGGGGGACGGGGACGAAAGGGAAAGCGGCTCTCTCTTCCTCTTTTGGGGTGGGGGGTGGGGGGTGGGGGTGAGTTTGTTGCGACGGGCGGTGAGCCGTCGGATCGGGAATCCAACGGCCCGCACGCCGATTGGACTTTTCTTCGTGGGCCAGCGTTTTTTTTTTGTTTTTTATCGCTTTTGCTGGCATATATTCCATTCTTTTAACCTGACACGTCGAATTCTTCCTTATATATCTGACCCTTTTTTGAGCTTTAGCTTTCCGAGATTTTTCAGAAAATTGGTTTTTAATTTTTGCAACTTAAAAAGGTGGCTTTTTGAAATCTAATTTTTGAAAAGCTAATACCATTTGGCAACCTATCTTTTAAAATTGTGGGATGGAGTAACTCTTCTATGAGATCCGCAGAATGTCGCGATGAAGACGGGGCGCGGCTGCACCGGGCGGTGTGGCGATGTCTGGTGGGGCGGCGAGGAAGGGTGGGGCAACGCCGGACGGGGCGATGGGGCCGGCCAAGGCGATGCGGACGGGGCAACAGCGAGGGACGACGCGGAAAGGCGGGGTGACACCGGACGACCGAAAGAAAAGGAGACATCATAGATGAAGATAGAAAACTACGGAAAGCTCACATTTTATTGTTTCTGGGTTTTCCATAATATCATAGGTTTTGTGGCTTTTGATTTTCGGAAAGCTCAACCTAGAAGTTGGTTGTTTATTTGACCTTTTGATTTTTCGGGGTGAAAAGCTATTGAAAAGTCTAAAACAAATAGACCTTAAAATATATGAAGCGTGGATGTTGATGTTAATTGATCGAATGGTTACAATTAAAGAATATATTATATTAAATTGTTAATGTATATTAGTTAGTTGCTTTATTTTGATATATTTGGTAATCATATTTTGCTCCGTACATCATCCATGGTGCACAAAGAAGCCAGACCCCATTTAGCATAGCTATAGATCTTTAAAAAAATTGAAGCCGATCTAATCTAATATTTTTAAAATAATAAATCTGTATGGATGAATATGTCATGCTCACTTTCATATCTGACATTTTGTTCTTCTAGCAAGTAGAAGGGTGGAATATGGATGTGATTATTGGGAGAAAATAATCCTATCAAGACGATTCGAAGAAAGTAAGGTTAGACGATTCGAAGCCTAAAGTTCAAAGTCCTCTGGTAGCATCGAAAGATACCCCAAAACAAAGAATTTGAAACCTTTCCTCATAAGTACTTATGGCTCTCCTAGGGGCACCCGAAGTCCTCTTGGGTGATCAAATGGCTTTGAAGGGACATAGGTTTCGTTTCGAAGCTGTGTCACGAACCTGACAAGACATTCGTTTTACTTCTGCGTTCACATGCATATTTACTATTCTGCCCCTATAAAATCTCGTGAATAGACTCTGCAATGACGGTTGTAACTAGGGGCAGAATAGTATTTTCCTACGGTATCCTTGTCTATAAATACCCACCTCTTCTACGGTATCTCTCTTGAAAGTCTGATCTAGTCTGTGATAATTCTTCCTTTCTAAGTTAGCCATTCGAGACTATTTAAATCTGTTAGCATAATCACAATAAAAAATGTGTGGTTCATGTTGGATTGTGTAAAGAGCTTTTTGTAAAAAGAGACTGACAAAAAGACTACCATATTCCAATATTCTTACTCGGCACGGAGGCTGTCACAGAGCACAATGCACTACAAGAGCTTCTAAATCTAGAAGTACGAGTTGCATATATACTTTGTCATCAAAGGCATGTCCCCATTCTCCATCTTCTACAAGATCACAACAGCCAGTGAGACAGGTTTGTTCTTTAGAAGCCAAGGCCCGGAGTAAACTGTTTTTGTCGCTGACGAAGAAAAACTTATATCAGCATCACTTGGGCTCGAGTAGGGACACCCTGAAGATCGCAAAATGTATTCGTAACCATGTTTCTATGAACCATGTTGCAATCACATAACTTTAACTTTGATCACATGATGCTATGGACTCAAAATGAACGCCCATTTCTCGACGACACTGAACGACAAAGGTCATGTTTGACCATTCAAAGATTGCAAATATATAAACTGTTTTTGTCGCTGACGAAGAAAAACTTATATCAGCATCACTTGGGCTCGAGTAGGGACACCCTGAAGATCGCAAAATGTATTCGTAACCATGTTTCTATGAACCATGTTGCAATCACATAACTTTAACTTTGATCACATGATGCTATGGACTCAAAATGAACGCCCATTTCTCGACGACACTGAACGACAAAGGCCATGTCTGACCATTCAAAGATTGCAAATATATAAACCGAGCAACAGAACACCGGTGTTACGATCGTAGACATCAGAACATTGGTGTTAGGATCCTAGACATTTGGCGCTACCAACAACTTTTAGTCTCACCTCGCTCACAAAAAAAAGCTACGAGCCACCCTTATAAGAGAGAGTAATATTTATTAATTAATGTTTTTGTTAGTGAGTGATTGGTTCGTTATTTTTACAAATTTTATTAAAATTTGGAATCACCCGTGGTTAGAAATTTTAGTATCTAAATTGTATTGAAAATTATGCTTTAATAATTAGATTGAATAAGGGCTCCACGTAGAAAAATCTCAGTGTGGGTAACGTGTGGGTAACAGGGATGGAGGAAAAATATCCCCGTATCATTGGCGCAGTGATAGAGATAGAGACAGAAAATATATTCTCACGGGAATTGGTATAGGGAGGTAAAACCCATTAATGGGAAATTCCCAATTGACATCTTATTATGTCTCTTCTCTGTGCGAGGCTCACATAAACAATATATTCATATATCAAGAGTTCAAGACCCCAAGTTCAGTTGATATAACATATAAATGCGGGTTTAGCTCAGAATACTCTATACTCAAAACAAACTGACAAGTGTGGCGACATACATAAGAAATAAGGTCTACACAAGACAAGGTAGCTAAATTACAGATTACCATGTCAGAACTAGCATGTACCTTTAACAAAAATGCAACTGATGTTTTTAGTGACATTAAAGTATTAAACAGGGCAACCAAAAACTTTGCAAGAGAAATTAATTTCACTGAACTAATGAACATTGCTCAGCAAGTTATTTGAAAACTGAAACATAACTTCAAACATGGAGCAATTTAGCCTAAGCTACACAAGCAAAACTACCAGCAATTTTATCAACTATTCATTGGTGGGTTGTGATGATATATACAATCAAAACAACCAGTCAAGAAGAGTAGAATGCAATGGATGCTATATGCATATCATTCCATCATGCTGCATGCAACAAATTCGCTACCCCTCAATCCCTACAAAGTGTAAGTGCAAGAACATGGTTATTTCAATCATAGTTCAGATGTGACATGAATTTAATAAGGTACATGAACTCTTCAACACATTTAGTTATAACAGACCTTTAACATATAAATGGGAGCGTAATAAGGCAAGTAGGAAGAATGATATACTGCATAAAAAACTTGTCAACACTGCATATTTTAGTCCAGCAATCCTAATAATATGTTGGTTATTTCCTTCCTTGTGTCTGCTCGACGGAGCTGCATCCTCACTTCTGCTACCTTTTGCTTCTTGATCTTAGATTCCAGGGTGCAAGCCTTATCATTGCTAATGAACTCAAATGCTCTCTTGAAGGTTCCACCACATGGATGCTGGACATCAATAATCTTCACAAAAGAAGCAAGGTTGGGATACAATCTCTGCAATTCAACAAACTCCCTTCGTACGCCTGTGGCAGTAGCATCTGTCTCTATTTTCTCTTTGTGAGTTTCCCCTCCCTTGCTGTTAGTTAGGATGCCAACATTTTGGGTGGCAGTGGTGGCCTCCTTTGGCATGACACTATCTGTGTCTCTATCCAATTTCTCTTTGTCAGCCTTCCCCCTCTTATCCTCAACCAAAGTACTATCATCATGTGTAGCAGTTATGGTGATCTCCTTTGATGGGCCATTCTTTGTTTCTTCATCCAATTTGTCTTTGTGATTTCTCCTCTTCTTACTCTTGGCTGGAGTAGCAGTAGGAGCAACATCCTTGGATGATTTGATCTTTGTTTCCACAGTTGCTTTCTGTTTGGTGGTTTTCCCCATCCTGTTTTCCACCAGAGTACCACCATTTTTGTTCGCAGCAGTGGTGGCTTCCTTTGAATCTCCATCCATCTTTTCTTTCTTAGCCTGCCCTTTCTTACTCTTTGACGGAGTGCCATTGTTTTGCACTGTAGAGCCAGAAACAACCTCCTTTGCATCCTTTCCCCAGATTTCCAACGATAGCTTATACATCTGGAGATCATCATCTTTAACAGGTAAGGTGCTGTTTTCTGCAACTTTCTTGGCAGTGATCTCATAACGTTGCTTGAGCCTCCGGACCTTCTCATACATGTCCGAACGACTGCTGTTCTTCCTGTCGAGGCTATCGCCGAGAGCAGCAATAATCTCGTCAGGCTTCGGGTGCGTGCCATGACTCTTTACATGCTTCGCCATGACCTCGACAATCTTGATCTCGTCACCCGTCGTCCAACGTGTTCCTGTCTTGCCAGACTTGTTGCTAGATGGTGAGGGATCCGAAGCCATCTTCTCCGGCTTCACCCTGGACTTATTCGTCTTGCTTGACAGAGTGGTGTCAGGGGCCGCCTTCCCCGCCTCGGCCTTGGCCGCCTTTTTGGGCTTGCCCGAGGGGACGGGCTCAGGTGCCGTCTTCTCCACCCCCTTCGCCTTCTTGGCCTTGCCCGACAAAGCGGGCTCAGGCGCCGACCTCTTTTTCTTCGCCTCAGCTATGGGCTTCTTCGCCTCCTCCTTCCGGACGGGCTCCGGTTTCTCGGGCTCGGACTCCGATGAGCCACCTTCCTCCTCGTCCTCCCCTCCCTTGTCGCCGGGGGAGCGAACAACCTTAAGCAGCTGGAATGCTTGGGCGTAGGTGTCCGTGTCGGAGTCAACCTCCTCTCCCTCCGACGAGGCGGCGCCGTGGTCGATGGGCTTCTGCGGCGCTGGAACGGCGGGAGAGGTCTTCACCTTCACCTCCTCCTCCCCCTCCTCCTCGCTGGTGCTGATTTCCTCGGAGGACTCCGGCTGCGGAGGAGGCGGAGGTGGCGACGGCGACGGCGAGCGGCGCTTCCGGGCCATGGCTCGCCGCTAGGGTTTTGGAGGGGGAAGGGCAAAATGCGGCGCGGATCTCGGATGGCTTTGGTGGAAAAAAAACGGGGTCTCTTTGCTCCGGTTCAGGTTGCGGGGTTGACTAAGGGTCCATTTGTTTGGGCGGCCGGGAGGAAGGATAGGATTCATCGCGGATTTAAACATCTGAATTAGAATTAAAAAATCTCCGATAAATATTTTAAATGATTCTAAAAAATTAAGGATATTTAAAATTAATCTTTGTATTCCCTACTTGTAGAAAACATACTCACATACTCTATTTTAGGGATTCTATTAGAGAGAAACATATTTAAACTATTTGTATCCTCAAAAATGGATCAAAAAAATTATATAAGGAATTAATTTTTAAAGTCACTCTTGGAGATGCTTTTAGATATAATATATTTGTGGTGTTTGGTTGGATCCGTAGGATGATACAATTTTTGTTTAGTTAGATGTATATAATTTGGATGAAATAAGCTTAAATTTAGTAAGATTCACTTGTCAAATATATTTTTTAACAAAAATATAATCATATGAGATCTTATTTTATAGATTAAATTATAATCAATACAATGATGTAATTAGATCATAAATTGGATAAATAATTTGGGAGTAAAAATAATTTAAATATTGATAAATGGAAAATTAAATGTGTAACAATGAGAAACGATACATCATCTCATCTAATATTGGATGAGCTTATTTAGAAAAAAATCTTGAATCATTTCATCCACATTCATCCTCCAACAAATACCTGACTTCCTATCCCATCTAGGATATCCAACGGCTCTTAGATAGCTTTGGTGGAAAAAAAAAGGATTTTTGCTCCGGTTAACCAGTCAGATCTGGTGTGGACGCCAATTTTAGGGCATCCATAAAAAAATTACATTTATATATTGTACTCTCTATTATAATTATAATTATAATACTACATTTTTACCCCTTCAAATTTTTGTAAAAAAATATTATATATACTTATCTCTTATTGGTTGTTTGGTTTACAAATCAAGAAAAAATTTCTTCAGCATCACTTCACAATACTACTTTTCTTATTAACAAGAGTCATTTTAGTTATTTATTTTCATCACTAATTTATCAGCTTCGTATCAAAAATATAGTAGACAGTATATGATTTGAGTATTGATCAAATAGTTTAATATTTAAAATGAACAAATTTAATAACAAAAGATTGGTAAATGGTTTTCAAAATATATGATGGTTTTCATATATAAAATTTTGCACTCTTTAGATTTTTGAAATGTGTGCATAGCATAAACTAGGTCAATAACCTGCCATAAGCACTGTGGAACATGGTGCTTAGAAGGAGTTATTTGGCTTCAACATATTCAAATCTAGTGACAATATAGTTAGGATGAGAAAATATATAATTGACGAAGACTTGCCTACATACTATTAGCAGTGACCGTGAGTGGTCTTCATCTGTCAATGATATACCGATGATATATTAACAAACCGTGAAAATTGTAATGACACAGAAAAAATTAACCCATATAAAAATATTATTCACTTATTATTTAAGTTCAAACAATGCGAACGAATAATACTTCAAATACCAATGAGAATCGTAGGAGAACATATGAGTAAAATACTTAAATTGATGCAATCAACAATAAACAAACTAATTAATAAGTACGTTTAAAAATTAGGCATGAAGTAAAAGGGACATATATTTAAAATTAACAAACAACAAAGTTAGTTTGAGAAATATATTGGTTGGAGTATAGTGTTTTTGTAGTACTATATTTTCTGTGAGCCAGAAAAAACCTTAAAAAATTGGGAGCTAAATCTTTACAAAATTTAGTTTCGAGAGATGAAAAAATGCTTTGGAAAATTTTAAAAAACATAATGGTTCTCGTACTCACGAAAATACAGATCTTATTGAAATGGAACCAAATAGATCAAACATGAGTGCAGTTCTGTAATTTTCGTAAAAGCCTTCCTAAAATTGTAATTTTGATTAAAAATATAATAATAATTATTTTTTAAAAAAAAATCTTCCCTGAGTCCCATGGACAACCCGGCCCATCTGGAACCCTAGACCGGGCTCTCTCCCTTTCCCAGGTACACTGCCACCCACTCGCCGGGCTCTCTCCGTCCCCTGCCGGCCGCCGCGATGAGGCGCTTCCTCACTCACCTCCACCGCCACTCTCATCGCGTCCTACCAGCCCCGCTTCCGCCTCCGCCTCGTCTCCCCACCGGCACAACCAGACTCCCCTTCATCCTCTCGCGCCGCTTCCTCTCCGAGGACGCCGCGCCCCCGCCAGCCGCGCCGCCGTCGTCACCCCCTCCTCGGACCACCGCTGACGTCCCAAACATAGGTACTTACTCTCTCGTCGAAGAATCTCTGATGTCCTGATCCACGGACGCACGAACATAGACTGCTCGGCAAAATGCCAGACAGAGGAAAAAAGAACATGCATTCGCACCTGTTGGAATTCGTCGTCTTGTTGATGAGAGGGAAATTTGAGGATTTGCCACTAAAAAGTTTGTATACTTTGATTATTTGCCACTTGTGTGGATGACAAGTGGGACTATTTGAGAGTATGACAGTGGGCTAAAGTGGCAAATAATCGAAGCCCATTTTTAAGAGTGACAAATCATCAAATATTCCCTTGGGACCCCTCACCACCTGCTCGATAAAATCCTCCGCCGTTGGAATGGTCTCGCTGCTCGCGTTCGTCGCTTTCCCAGCTAAGATGATGCACGCGGAGGGAGGGACTCTGCTACACGCATGCTAACTGTTCGATCAAATGTTGCTCCCAGAACACTTTGTCGCCATTCTTGCGCGATTCCTACTCTTCCTATGTCCTAGTAGTATATAATTGTCACACGGAGATGATCCTTTCATCTGTTCGTAACGATAGTACTGATTGCAGAGTTGAAACGACGATTGGAAGCTTACTTCGAGGTGGATGCTGAGGTTGAACTACCAGCTGTCACAGAGGCTGTTCTTTTGCGGAAGCTTTCTGGTGCACATGATGATACTGATGACGACCTTATGGAGGAACTGCGAAATAAACCACTTCCAGATGTCCGTGACAGGGATTTTGAGTCCGATTTTGAGGAGATGCATGATACTGATGAGGAGCTGGACAACTTGTACAACGCGAGGCAGTATGTGGAGAAAAAGATCGAGAGTGATGAGTTCTTTCATATGGATGACACCAAGTGGGATGAGATGATCAAGGAGTCTGTGGATAAAGGGTACCTGACTAATATGAAGGAATGCGAGGATATCCTGGAGGACATGCTCCATTGGGACAAGCTACTACCTGGTAAGTCAAATCTGCCTCCACTCTCACTCTTGCTCATGTGGATAGGTGTGCTGTAGACCTTTCTGGACACAATTCTTAATTTGCTCTAGTAAAAGAGGCTAGGAAAAATGTTGGTTTAACCTCATGACCGTTAGTTCATTTCATTCTTTAGTTTTATTCTCAACTATCTCACATCCTCATTGAAATATTTCCTTAATTTTGGACATATGACATATCTTCAAAGAAGTTGATGAAGTGTATGAGTTGTAATGCTTCTAACTATTTCTATTGCCATATGTGGTGGTGCCTTTGTTCTATTTTGACGCACTTCTTTTACCATGTTTTGTTGTAATACTTTTTAAAATATTGCATATTCAATCCAGATGAAATTAAAAAGAAGGTAGAGGCCAAATATAATGAGTTGGAAGACGTGTGTGAGAGGGGAGAGCTTGAACCAGAGAAGGCTTATGAATTATTCCAAGAGTTTGAGGATAAGATGGTCTTAGAGTGCACAGAACTAATGGAAACTGAGACACCAACTGCTTTAGATGAAATTTCTGAAATGGAAAATAAGAGTGTTAAGTTGGATGATCCACCTGGTGAGGGACCTGTTCTAAGGTGGGAGTCACGTATTGTCTTTGCTCCTGGTGGTGATGCATGGCATCCTAAAAACAGGAAAGTTAAACTCAGTGTGACTGTCAAGGAGCTAGGACTCTCACGACATGCCTTCCGGCGATTACGCGAGGTTGTTGGAAAGAGGTACAATTCTGGCAAAGATGAGCTCACAATAACTAGTGAAAGGTATGATGAATTTCTCACTTACATCTTTTGTATTATGCTAATTTGATTATGTGGTACATCACATACAAGTATACAAAAAAATTGTTGTTGACAAAATGTTCCTTGTAATTATTGATGAGCTGTATTTTTAGGCAGTGTTGAAAAGTGAAAACATCGGTTGTCGCTAGATGATCGGCGGACCATGGATTAGGGATTAATCGGTTAACTAGGGATTAACCGAATTAATCGGTTAATTGGGGATTAACTGAACTAATCGGTTGGCATAAAGTAGTTATGTAAAGAGTCGTTTATATCTGTAAAACTGAATTAAAGGTTTATGTCATGAGTTCAGATTGGTGACAAAAACCGTACCTACACTATATAAATTATTCAGATACTAGGACTGGTCTCCTCTGAAACATTAGAACATGTTCATATTTTCAACCATTCTGGATATGTTCGTATTAAACAAAATTGCTCACTGGTCGTTGGCCATAGTGAATGGCATATAAATTAGTTTTAGAAATAAATTGTCAAAGAGAATCTTCAGATCTTTTTAGAAAAGAAATATAAATGTGACAATTGTATGGCACATCATCTCAGTAAGATAAAAATGAACAAATAAAATGCAGTAAACAGTACTGAGCACTGAGCAACGGAAGCAGGCACCTCTAGTATAGCTTCACCACCACTCTGAATGCCACACTTGCTCATCCCTTTCCCTCTTCCTCTCCCTCCAATAGGAATAAAAAACCACCTCCACGGTTCATGGTCTGCTTCTCCCCATGTTGCTGCCTCTTGAGCTTGACTACATAGGCCTCTTGCCGCCGTGGTGGCATGAGTCCGTTGTCGGGCAGCGCTGGGCCGCGTCCGAGGCGGTAGCGTTTGGGAAGAGAGCGACGCGGCAATATTCGGGAAGAGAGAGCGGCGTTGCGGCGTCCGGGAAGAGAGCGGCAAGTTCAGAAGGAGCGGAGCGCCATGGTGGTAGAGGCAGCAGACGGGGCGACGACAACTGTGGCAGTCGGACGGGTAGGACGTCCAGACGGACAAATGGCGCTATGGAGGATGCTAGGCGGCGATGCTCTAGGGGGTGTCGGTCGGCGGTGCTTTGGAGGATGTTGTGTGGCGGCTTGTTTGCAAATCGACGGTGATTGTCTGCCTGTAAATCTAGTGAGATGTATTTACATCATATGCATCTCAAAGCAGATCAATGGTTATAAGTAATTGTACCTAAATGCCTAATGTGTCACGGTGAGCTATCTACTCTACTTAGTTACCGAGGAGGTACTCCGTCAAGTGTATGATGTCTATGGTGCTGACTACCGAGAAGAAGATCCACCTCAAGCTACAAGGAGGGCTTGGCAACCCATAATAGTCATAGATTTATTTCTAGTTCACAATAATGTAGTAAGCTAAGATGTAAAAGACTTGAGTCAGCTCTATTAGGCATCATGTTAGGGTTAACATCCCATTGCAGCTCGAGGGCAAGCTGTTCAAAAGGAGGGGTGTAATGTCATATGCATGAGTCTAGAGGGCAAGCCTAGCATGAACAATATTGTGTTGTACTGTAGCAACAATTTAGGAATTGTTAGTTTAGATATAAATTTAGGTTTCTTATTTTAAAGATAATATTAGATTGAGTTGTAATCTATTTCCTAGATTTTAGAGATTAGATTCTTGAGAGTCAAGTTGTGTCATCTATATAATGATGGGTTGTATCTCTATTTTATTAAACAATAAAAAATTAGTCTAATCTCTCTCAATTGTTCACCATCCCAGTCTAAGGCCCCCCTCTCATCCTTAGCAACCGACACCGTTTGGCTATCCTCCCGATGATGTTTATCCTGTCATGAATTTGGTTCATGACACATTTTGTGCAACAGGTTTAAGACATTGTAGCATTTGGTAAAGTGTTTCTTTTAATTATTGCATATAATAAAATTATTGTGTTCTGAAAGTATATAACAACTAGGAGGACAGTTGGATAACATATTTTGTCTTGTGTTCTGAAAATATATAGCAACTAGTAGAGGTATGTCAGTTGGATCTTGGATATCATATTTTGTCTAACCTTAATTTGATATATAATCCAAACTGTAACAATTGTATGTTTATTCTCACAACAACTTACAAATTAAACATAATTTAGTCACAATACAACAACCACAAACTGAGCCTTTGACACTTTGGCTTGTGTTTGTCATACATGCATGCCCTTGTAACACAGAAGAACTATGTGGAATTTGTTAGACTTTGCCCCTTGGGCCACCTTTTATGACACTACTGGCAGGATGTGCTTATGTTTTTTTTCAATTATTTTCTCTGTTCTTTTGGCTTTGATACATATTGACATTGTTCAGCCATTTTTTTCTTCAGAGTGCTATGATCCTACCACCAGCACGCGGTGACACTCGTTTATAATTATTTCATTAACAACGCAGGTTTGAACATCGGGAAGAAAACAGGAAAGATTGCTTGAGGACGCTGTATGCTATAGTAGAAGATGCAATCAAGGCCGATAGGTTGGCAGAGGATGCTAGAAATGCTTATGTTAAAGACAGACTTAAGGCCAATCCTCAATTCATGGAACGATTGAAGATGAAGACACAGAAATTGAGGGTATCTGCATAAGACACTCGTGGAACATTGGAGCCATTCCTCTTCCATTTTTATCAGTATGGTGACCGTTCTGCTTGTCATTCTTCAACAGATGTATTGTTCAACAATACAAAGAAGAGCGCCCAGACCAATTTACATGATCGCATGGTGAGCTGACTGTATCATGTTTTTGCCAAACAAATAACAAAGTTGCATTTAAAACTCAGTTCCTGGTACTTGGTGAAATTTCTTTAGCCCCGTTGTTCTTCAATGCGAGACCTGTAATTTCATGAGTTCGAACAGAGGACTGCAACAGGTTACTGAAGTATGGGGTAGCAGGAATTTTATCGTACGTCACTTTTACCGCCCTCTCTTATGAAGTAGCGTATGGATACGTTCAATAACCTTTGGCAAGCAGCCATAAATTATCCTCATGTAAAAGTTGAACCAGTTCTTAAATCGGGTCGATCATGTGACGATTCTGATGTGTGATGGGACGCAACCATATCCCATGTTTATGGTATAGGGTGATCCTATCCTGAGATGGGTTGTGGTAGTGTCGTTTTTTTTTTGATTAGAGAGATGGATAAATTAAATTTGTGTAGGTATTTCGCTAAGCATGTGTCGAGTGTGCTGAGTGTGTTTTGTTCGTAGCTGCTCATGCCCTGTTGCCTTGCCTATGCGCGCACCGTCGTGAGATAGGATGAGTTTGTTCGTTTTTTTAATTTGATATCAATATATTTAAGCTCCCTTTGATAGGCAATTTGTATAAATTGATATGGATCATCAGCAGTACAAACCAAATGGGTTATTCGTGAGATGTTGTGGTTGATGGGTCGCAGAGATCTTACGGTGCGTTTTGGTTCTGCTTTTGCTGTGAAAAAGTGGAAGTTGAATCAAACGGATTTACCAAAACTGCTTCTGATGTAAAAAAGTAGTTTTTTTTCCAATACAAATTTGGAAGCACTCTCGATCCTGCTTAGTCTCGATCCTGCTTTTCTGCTTTTGTTTTTCTGATTTTTAGTTCAGATTAAATAGTATGAATTTAAGGTGTGTTGATTGATTTAACATTATTATGGTTTGTATTGCATTGCACAATTTCATAAGATAATATGCGGTTATCGGTTATTTTATAAAATGAATTATGTACTTTTTTATTTATCTAATATATTTTTAGTTATTTAGTTGTATCAATATTGAGTGTTTTCTATTTATATACATGTATAGAATATTATAATGATAAAAATTACATAAGTTATAAAAACAGTCAGCTCACAACAGTTTTTTCACAGCAGGCAGCTCACAACAACTTTTTCACACCAGGCAACTCACAACAGTTTTTTTACAGCTCACAGCAAAATCAAACACACCTTTAAATGACTTGGTTAGGACCCTAGGACCCTCTTTATGTATATGCTAGTCAATATACTTAGGTCTATTTGAATAACTAGTAATTAGCGGCTAATAATTAGTTTCAATCTATTGAAATAGTGTAACTAATTGGTGAAGGGACTTTGTGTGCGACGAGACGAAGGCAAGTGGTGGGAAGGGTACTGACGAGTCGGAGGTATAGATGAGCAAATGGCCTGGGCCCGTTGGGCCGGCCCGAAGCACGGTTGGAAAGCACGGCCCAAGCACGGCACGACCCGTTAGCAAACGGGCCCGGGCCGGCACGGCCCGAAGGCTGGGTCGTGCTTGGGCCGCCACCCCGGCACGATGGGCTGGCACAGGCACGACCCGTTTAGTGTCAGGCCCAGTTAGCCCGTTAAATTCTGTTCAAAATTTGAATTCCAAATATACACATTTATTTTTCAAATTTACGTATTTGATTCCTCTCGTTGAAAGCTACGGCATCCCTAGCTACATGCTGCTTTTCCCTTCCTCTCTCCACGTGTGGGTCCCACTAAATGCAGTCTGCATGCATGAATACATTGTAGCAGTTAGCTGTTCCGCCTGTTCGGTGCATAGAACGGGAAACGAAGCGACTCACTGTTGCAGATAAAGAGGTATTGCTGCGCAAAAACAGAAAAATTAATGACTGCAGGAAAAGCGCGCTGGGCCACATGTTGCCGGGATGTTTTGCTTAACGGGTCGGCTTGGCACGGCTAAATCACCTTCGTGTCGTGCTTGGGCTCGCTGTCTGGCCCACGGGAGGATGCAGCACGACCCGTTTATTAACCGTGCCAGGCCAGGCCATCAGTAAACGAGCCGGGCCTCCACGGCCCGTGCCGGGCCGGGCCGCCTGTTTGATCATCTATAGTTGGAGGTCTGCTTGTTGCCAGATGTGGTGCAAAGAGGCGAGAGAAAAAGGTGGCTTGCATCCTCTCAGGGGGCAAGCCGCAAGCATAGCACTAGCGAGCCATCAAATTTTTTTAGTGAGAGCCGAGGCTAGCCGCTAGGGTGGGGATGGGGGCGGCATCGGGACTGTGGTAGATAGGCTCCGAGGGTGACTCGTGCGGACGGGAGGCGGATGGGCATGCTTTTTTTTAAGTAATATATTTTTAAAGAAAATTTTAAATTTGATATACAATTTTAAAAAAATTGCAAAAATATCACCTATCGACTAATCATTAGCTGATCTAGAGCCTCCATTTACTTCGGCCAGTCGCTTGATGCACCGAAATTTGTCAAGCGACTAGCCGAAGTATGCACCAATAATATATTTTTAAAGAAAATTTTAAATTTGATATACGGTTTTAAAAAATTGCAAAAATATCACTTATCGACTGATCATTAGCCGATCTAGAGCCTCCGGTTACTTCGGCCAATCGCTTGACAAATTTCGGTGCATACTTCGGCCAGTCGCTTGACAAATTTCGGTGCATCAAGCGACTGGCCGAAGTAAACGGAGGCTCTAGATCGGCTAATGATCAATATTTTTGCAAATTTTTGAAACCGTATATCAAATTTAAAATTTTCTTTAAAAATATATTATTTAAAAAAATCATGCCCATCCACCTCCCTCTGCACGTGTCGCCCTCGGAGCCTATCTACCATAGTCCCGATGCCGCCTCACGTGGCCTAGATCGACCGACCATGTGACGAAATTTGCCACGTGGTCTAGATTGGTACATGCTCCGTCGATTTAGGTCAAATCAAATATAATGTCCTATGTAATATGATATAATAAGCTTATCTAGCTCAGTTGGTAGAGTGCAAGGCTATAAATTAAATTTTATAGTCGTGTGGCTCACGATTTTTGTAGCTTTTTTTGCTAAGGATTGCTTGTAGTAATGTTCTTACTAAGAAATCAGCTCACTATGAGACTTGAACACACAAACTTTAGTAAAAGAGGCTTGTGCTTTGCCAACTAAGATCGACAGAGGACATTATATTTGATTTAGCCTAAATTAGCAGACCATATGTCGATTTAGGCTACATGGCAATTTTGGGCACATGATCGGTTGATCTAGGCCACGTGGCATAATTTGGCCAATCATCGATCAAGCTGACGTGCTCTAGTTTGATCAATGGTGCACCGACAGATTTGTAATTTTTTTAAGCCATGTACCAAAATTGAATTTTTTTAAAAAATATTTAAAAATTCACAAGGACAACACCTGGGTTGGGACGGGTAGGGGGAGGGCAACACCTGGGCTTCGTAGGTGGCGCGGTGCGTTTGGCAGGTGAGTGAATTGAGATCCCTACCGTCGCTTCACCGATTGCACAGGGCAATCGTCTCTCCGCACCATTAGATTTTGATCCGACGAATATTGAAAGAAGCTTCGCAGGTTAGCTCCGCACATGATAATGTCCACCTCCATAGCATCTGAAGACTTCTACACCATTCAATCCGCACTGAACTTTCTATCACTCTGCAGCGAGGAACCGTTTCGGTGAAGAAAAAATTGATAATTTTCAACTCTCGAGATGTGCACTTTGATTATGATATCATTTCTGATACTATTATGTTGAATCACTTGAGTCAATAATAATAGATTCAGATAACAAAAATACAAAATCACTTTTTGACATTGACAAGTTCTTAAATTCCTCTTCGGTACTAGCCACTACCACCAGTGGCACAATGGTTATTTTTCAGCGGAACGGTGCCCGTTGTCGTAACTCCGCACCACGCCGAGTGAATCCTGGGTTTCGTGTCGTTCCGTCGTCCCCTCCAGTTTCTTGCCGGTACAACTCCCGCTTACCCTTGCCTGCTCCCGGCTCACGCACTTTTCTCCACTGACAGGATGGTCCATGTCCCTCGCGACGGAGAGCCGTCCACTGGATCGGTTCCACCGAACAGAACAGCGAAAGATTACCGTGAGAACCTTCCTCCTCTGTTGAGTAAAGCATAGAAAAAGGTCGGCGTGACGGCGACGCGAGCGTAGCGTCGCGTAACGTTGCCTCGCCGACTCCACCTCCACCGACCACCACCGAGGGCCGAGGCATCGAGCTCTCCACGCGCGACGCGTGCACGGACAAGTCGATTCCAGTGTTCAGACACCGAGCTAGATGCCGGAGAGGAAGAAGGGCCGGTCGCCGGCGGGGCCCTCCTCTTCGTCGCAACGGCGCAGGAGCGGGAGCGGGAGCGGAGGGCGGAGGATTCGGTCGGCGGTGAGACCGGCGCCGGCGTCGGCGTCGAGGTCGAGGCCGCGGCGGGAGGGGAGGGTCCTCGCGCGCTCCGCGTCCGAGCCATGGCTGGGCGCGCGCGTCCACCCCGTGCAGCCGGGGTTGTCCCCGCCGTCGCCGCGTGCGCCGCCGCTGGAGCGTCCGCACACCTGCTTCGACGTCTTCGACCCGGGCTCCCCCTTTGGCCGCTCCGCCTCCGCCGCCTCCCTGTCCAATCGCAACCCCTGGGAGGTACGGTCAATTCGCTGACGAGCTCGTCGATTCTAGCTGGCGGCGCTGTTCGCGGGTGTGAATCGGGTGGGCGTGGTTTGGTGTAGGAGGCGAAGGTAGTGCTCAGCGTGACGGTCGAGGGGAGCGTTGGGCCGGTGAAGGCGATGGTTCGACTTGGCGCCAGCGTCGGGGAGGCGATCGCAGCGGTGGTCGAGAGGTACGGCAAGGAGGGGAGAAGCCCCCGATTGGATCCTGCAGCCACGGAAGCTTTCCGGCTCCACCACTCCCACTTCTGCCTCCAGAGTAACACCCTCAACCCAAACTTCCCATCCATCGCTTAATTTCTGTCAAAAGATACTTCTGCGAGGATCTTAATCTGATGACTACATATATCAGCAGTAAGAATTGCATGTAAAGGAATTTGGAATTTGGAACTAAAATGATCATATGTAATGCTCATGTATAGTTTGATTTCAATTATTAGCAAAATATTGTTTCAGGTATTTCTGAATACAGTAAAATTATGTGCAGGATAGAAATGAAAGGTCCTTGTTAATTTGATGAACCTTAAAATTTTGGATACAAATCCCCTAATATTGAGAGATACTTTCACACACTGTAATCGCAAAGCAATTCTATGATCACCATGCCCGCCCAGAGTGGCACAAGAGAGCCAGCTCTTAGAAAATGATTTTCTCTGCAAATCATATGGACATGGGGATGCATTGTTTTGATGGATCAAATGATATGAACATAAGCGACTATTGAAAATGATTTCATTGAACCCAGGTGACTACTTACCATGAAGTCAACATATTCAACTTCATCTTGGGAGTATGCTCAATCTTGTCCATTGCCCCTACAAAATTGAGCTTTCTGATTGTAAAGGAAATGGCCGCATTTTTTGTTGACAGGTTTGAACAAAAATGATAAGATTGGAGACGTGGGAGGTAGAAATTTCTACCTCCACAAGAACGATGGAAATAACAGCATCAACCTCCAGAGTGAAGAATCTAATTTAAACTGGACTGGCGATGGAATTGCACAGAGCTATGGAGGACAACAGATTGTAGCTCCAAACCCCCATCAGCTGTTTGCTATTGTCATCAGGAAGCTGTATAAAATTGGCAGGCTGACAAAAAGGATTTGGAGGCTCCTAACCTGTAACTGTACATGAACTGATCCCGTGGATGGTTTGGTAAGCATCCAAATTGTAGCTAACAAGCATAGGATGTGGTATAAATCATAGCAGCACTATACACTTATGTCATGATACTAGCTCACGATTTCTTAGTGTCACACTCATCTTTCTTCGGATTATTAACCTGAAGAGGATGATAGTTGAAACACAGCATTACAAGTTTCAAGCACCTTCCTACCATGTGTCATCTACTTTTATCGACGGCTGACGATGTATATGTGGATTATGAGAAGTGTAATTGGAAAAAGGAAAAAGATGTTATTGTCTGCTTGCTTTCGACTTGTAAGTCGTAAATATGTAGGCATGGACAATGAAATTGTTTCTCATGTTTGTTGGATCACTGATCCCGTTTTGAAATTGGGTGTTTCCCAATTTTTTAGTCGAATTAGTCATTTCCTATGAAAATCTGGATTTTTTTTAAATGATACATTTTCTAAAATAAATTTCAAATATGGTACATGCTTTTTTAATAAATTGCAAAACTAACATTTTGTTGGCATTTCAAGTGCCAATCTAGGGATTTAGGTCTTATGCCCTAAATTGGTACTTCATCGGTCGATCTAGTTTGATCGAGCGGCGGTCGATCTAGTTTGATCGAGCGGCTCAAGCGTTCTGTTGACAGATGAAATATCGACAAGTATCTGATCTAGCGGCTCTAGCGTTCTGTCAACAAATGAAATGTTGACAGCGTTAAATCGGTGTTTCATCGGTTGATAGAACGTTAGATCGACGTTGATCGGGTGGCTCTAGTGTTCCGTTGGCAGTTCGTTTAGTCTAGATCAGCCGATGAAGGGCCTAAAACCTAGATCGATTCTTCTTTGGCTGATAGAAGGTTAGTTTATAATTTTTCAAAAGCGCGTACTAGATTTGAAATTTGTTTAAAAAACTTATCATTTAAAAAAATCGAAAATCTGCAGCTAATATCCGTTGGGATAAAGGCCTAATTTGTAGCCCAAGAAATCCATGGTGTTTTTTTTAATTATTGTCTCAGGAAATGGGCCGGGATCCTAGGTGGATCCCGGGCTGCCAACAGAGGCCTTAGAGGACATTGGTGAGCCCGATCGATTTTATGGGCTTGTTTGGGAAGCCTATAATCGTGGCCCATCCAGGTGGATTGCAGGCTTCCAGACGAGGTATTCCATGGCTGACATTCGCATTTTTTTTACATTAAATTTTGATTTTTGTATGAATTTATTGACCTACATTTTACTCTCTGAATTTACTAAAGCAGCCTCTAAACGCTTTTTCGGTGGGCGTTTTTTAGAAACTTCGCTCCGGAATAGACAGTGGTTTGACGTAGCAACGTAAAGTTTAGAGGCGATGTAACAGTGTACTTTTTGCATAACATGGAGCCGACATGCCACGCTAGTAAGTTCGCATTGTCCAATGGTTCAAATTTAAAAATAAATTTTGGTCGGGTTTATTTCAAATGTTGAAAATTTTATCTTCGTTTTTTTATTCTATATTTGGGTTAGTAAGTTAAACTAAGAGTCCGTTTGGAATTTGGATGAACTAAAATTAATTGTTAGCTAGAATTAATAATTAGTTATTATATAGTAATATTAATTAATATTAAAGAGTAAACTAATTTTTAAAGTAACATAGAAATTGCGCCAATTCCCGAAAGCGTGTTTATTATGAGAAACGGAGCAAGCAAACTGTTCACTCTTTCATATCCCAAATAAAACTATTTCTAGCATTATATTTTTATCCTAATTATTATAATGTATATAACTTTTCCTTCTAAATCTCCCTGTTTTACTCCTGTTTGGAGTATTATCTGCATGTAGTACAAATTACTTAGAGTATTAATTGAGTGATAGTTTGATGTTTTTTCTTTATATCTTAAGTAATATTTGGTTGGAGGGTCTTAAAGTGGATGAAATGATTTCATTTAATTTTTATTGGATTGGATGATCCTATTTTTTGTTTGGTTAGGTGGAATAAAATAATCTACTTTTTTGTTTGGTTCGAGATACATGAGCATTGATACGATGAAATCCTCTTACAAAAGAGAGTGAATGAATTTTTCCAGAAAAAAATTCGGATACTTTTTGACTGTATAGTTCTATCTAAACTTACCACGAATCAAACGGACTCAAATTGAATGAAATAATCCCGTCCCGTTCTATCTAAATAACCAAATAGACCATTAAAATTGCGCCAGAATCTCTATGTAATTTGCAACGGAGAGATATAAGTAATTTGAGACGGATAGTATAAGGTTAAGGGGGTTTGGACACAAAGACTAAATTTTAGCCCGTGTCACATCCAATGTTTAGGATACTATATTGAAATATTAAATGTAGATTATTTACAAAATCCATTCATAATCGGTGGATTATTCATAAGACGAATCTAATGAGTCTAATACCACCATAATTTGACAACGTGGTGCTACAGTAAATATTTTCTAATCATGGATTAATTAGGCTTAATAAATTTATCTCGCGAATTATCCTCCGATTCTACAATTATTTTTATAACTAGTATTTCAAATTAATCTCCAAACATCTAATATAAAACGGAGTAAAATTTAGTACATACCGTGTACAAAGCTATCGTGGTCAGCAAATGGTTTTTTATGTTACGCCCGACCTATCTTTTCCAAAAAAGGTTAATCTAATGCTAATAATGTCTCGTCAACTTGCAAAATTTTAATACTACCGGTGGATCAGACGAAAACGATTCTCTAAAAGGAAACGCAGAAGACAAACCCGTGGACCTCACGGCGATCTTCCAGAGTCCGGAAAGCGACTAAATAAAAAACCATAAAAAAGTTCGTCCAAAGAGACAACGGTTTTAAAAACCGTTTATGGCCAGGTAAATTCTAATTTTTAAATTCAAATATTTTTGGGTTAATGAATCAATGGTTACCAAGTAATTTGGCTAGGTTACCATTCCGTTTGGGCTAACGGTAACCGAGTGGTTTTACATCTAATTTAGTGTAGGTAACTAACCAATGTTTACATATAAAACTAACCCGTTTTAAAAATATAGGGAAAAATAATCAAATTTTGATTTTTTTTGAAAAAACTTGTTAAAATTCTAGAAAAAAATTAGGAATGTCAAATCTGGTTTGACATTTGGTGTTTGTATATGAATTAAATGATAGAACATCATGGCTATAAAACTTGCACTGAAAGCGCGTTGGGGCCGATCCAAATTCGTCTTTCTTTTATTTTGACCGACATTGTACTGCTAAAAACTATTTTAAACTTGAATATTTTTGTAAAAAAACTTTTTTTCACTCCAGACTTATCTAGATTCATTTATAGATCAATAAATCTATATATCAATAAAACTAAACATATATGTATTTAGGTTTATTAATTTATAGATAAATCTATATCTCTACAATTTTAAAAAAGTTAGCACTGACGAGTCTACCACCGCTTCCGCAAACCAAAACCCTCTAGCTTCGTGTTCTTTTAACGTTGTAAATTTTTCGTAGTTGCAACACCTAAGGCCCTGTTTTAGAAGTAATACTGCATTATTAAGCAATACTACGGTATTATATACTGAAAGATGTTTGTCAACTCTATCTAAAATCTTTGTAAAGTAAACGGCAGTATTAGAAATACTGTACTCAATCTACAATATTAAAAACTTTGGTACGAATTTTTTTCCAAAACTGTGATATTATAAACTGTAGTATTGTCATGAGTGTAGTATAGTGTAGTTTTTGAAATACTGTATTTTAAAAAACCGTGTTCCAAACAGGACCTGAGTATTCAGCCAGTATTATTAAAATGTTTATTGTGTGCTCACATGATATTATTACGGGAGCAAGAATATAATAAAAAAGTTTATTTGGAGAGTGACAGATTATTAGTTCATGGGAGAAATCTGAAATCTTTGGGCCGCGGTGGGGAGCTGCCATCAGCATCAGCATGCTCCGCTGCCGACACCGGCAGCAGCAGCGCCATCATGAGAGTGGCCAATTGGGTACCTAGTAAACGCTCTCTTCTCCGTCCTAATCTCCTTCCCGTTCTGCTCCGTTTGGCGTGGTGCCAAGTTGGTAACCCCATTTCTCCACCATTATTAGCGCGATAATGGCCTCCCCTTCCCTACCACCACCAGGGAGGGATGCCATCAATGCCACCCTGTCTGTTACTGTGCGCTGAAAGCCTGAAACGTCGTCTCCCCTCGTTCTCTCTCTCCCAGATCCCATCCTCTTCCCCCTCGCTAGCTTGATACGGCGCTGTTCTTTTCTTGCTTCATGTGTTCTTGAGGCTTCTTCTCTCGGCGCGGTTCGCTTTGCTCGGCCGGAGAAGGGGGGAGTTGCCGGAGATGGGGTTTTTCAGCACTGTGCTGGGTTTCTTTGGGTTTGGGGTGGGGGTCACCGTGGGGCTTGTGATTGGGTACTACCTGTTCATCTACTTCCAGCCCACCGACGTCAAGGTGCGATTTTTTTGCCTCTCCCTCCTCCTTCTCTGGGTGCTTCCCTGTATTTTGGCGTTGCTGGAGGCCGGAAACGGTGTGATTTTTTTGATGCTTTGAGGTCTCGATACGAAACCATGGAGTTTGGAGCATTCCCGAGAGGTCATGCTTTTGTTCTTTCCTTTATTTTGGATTTGCTGTCTAGTGTAACTGGACTTAGGTCGCGTTCATTATGTAATAGTAGGATGGTGATCTAATTGGGTGTTCCGATTTAGTTAGCATTCTCTGCATCTCTACATTGTTGATTTCAATGTAAGCCAACTGATTGCTGCAAATTTTAAGATCAATTCACCAGACGAGTTTTCTTTATGTACAGTGGAGGTGAATTTGAAGGGCTTTATTGCGTGTCAAAGAAAACCACAAGTTCATGTTTTCTATTTTGTAGAGACCTCAAAAAAGTCTGTGTTACCTGTAAGCTGGTTCCCCAATGAACTATCGTTTTGTGTTTGATTTCTATAAAAGCAGGGCTTTGAACTTTGGTCTATAAAAGTCTACCTGTTCTGGGGGTGATCTATTTTAGTTTCTGTCTCAGATTGAGTATTGTTCGAGGTTCTGGTTTCAGGGACTGAGTAAATTGAGATTTTGCCAATAAAAAAACTATGAAAATCACAATAATTCATGCACTCCTGGAATGGTTCCAGGTGACAACCTTAAATTTCATTTCACAACCTGAAACTTTGTTTTTTTTGCCTATATGGGACAATGATGACCAAATTGTTTTTCCAAGATTTACTGCTATGTACTATTGAAATTGACTTCTCTTAGAAAATATCAAATAATAGTGCACAGCTTGTACATACTATCTGCATAGATGTACTCATTAGAATGCATAAAATTATTTGCATAATTGGAGGTGCAAAAATTGATTGATTAGTCTATTGGATGGATTAAACCATGGTATGATATTCTGTCTTAAGATTGAACGGTCACTATCTTCTATCGCTGTGACTGATCACACCATTAAATCATATATTATCATTGCCAACTTACCAGTTACCACTTCCTGCTCTCATTGTAAATGCACAGGACCCTGTAATCAGGCAACTTGTTGAACTTGACGTGAAATCACTGGAAAGTATGCTTCCTGAGATTCCTCATTGGGTGAAGAATCCAGACTTTGATCGGGTATGCTTACTCCTTTGGTGAATGTGAAACTTATATTTTCCTGCCATGCCATCTTATGTTTCTGTATTAATAGACCACCTATTGTTACTGATTTATCTGTTCATTTATGAAGATTGATTGGCTAAACAAGTTTGTCGAGAACATGTGGCCTTATCTTGACAAGGTAGGTATTGTATCCATAGTTCTACTTCATGTACGATATTGTTTGTCCAAGTTTTTTATCTGTTCTGTAAATATTGTCTTTTATGGGCAATATTCAAAACTGCGAAGGAAATCGCTAAGCCTATTATTGCTGAGAATACTGCCAAGTATAAGATTGACTCAGTTGAATTTGAGTACAAAGATTTGGCCTTGAATAAGAGTGCATGGACAGAAGCTATTAATGTGTCTGAACCTTGATTAATGGCTCCTGTTGGGTTTTAACTCTAGCCTACCCCAACTTGTTTGGGATTGAAAGGCTTTGTTGTTGTTGTTGGTGTCTGTAAATATTGTCTTTTATGGGCAATAACAATATGCAAAACTTCAAAGGAAATTTCCAAGCCAATTATTGTATTCGTAGTTCTACATCAAATACAATATTGTTTCTCCAAGTTTTTATTTTATCTGTGTTGTATGTATTATCTTTTACAGGCAATATGCAAAACTGCAAAGGAAATCGCTAAGCCTATTATTGCTGAGAACACTGCCAAGTATAAGATTGACTCAGTTGAATTTGAGACATTGACGTTAGGTACATTGCCACCAACATTTCAAGGTTAGTTGTGCTCTGAAGTTTTGATTACAAATATTTTGGACAATTTAATTTAATAATTTCAGTGAAGTACTATTTATGGAAAAGTTGGTGCCACTTTTTAAAGAGTCTTTTCATAATGCCAGGAATGTCTTTCTAGTTCAATCAAAATAACTTTGGTAGAATCAAATATTCAAATTCTTGATTTTATCGTATAGAATATATCTATGCACTTTATGTGAAAGTACACCGTTCTGTTAAAGGGCCAGCTAAGAATGATATAGTCCTCCGTCAGAAGGAAAAAGAGTATGACCCAAAGGGTGACCCAAAGGCCAGTTTGACCTAGTTTATATTATTTTAAGTTACTTTATTGGATTTATAACTTATGTGCCATGTGAATAAACTCAGCAAGCTGATTAGGTGTCACAGGTAGGGGAAAATAGGCAGGGATAAGGATAAATATAGATTGAGAATAGATGAATAACTTGTTTCTTGATTGTATTGATAGAGATTTGGCCATATATATATATATATATATAACAGTCGTACAACCCTTTAAAACTAGCAGACTCTAATCATATACTGACTACCTTATCTCCTAACACAAATACTGACTCCTATTATTTATCTCCTAACACAAATACTGACTCCTATTACTATTGTGACTCGACCCTGCTGCCTCCTTGCTTCCTTCTACTCTCTATTTCTTCCTCTGATATTTAAGTCCCCACATGACATTAGGTGTGTGTAACCATATCCAGTCTTACAAGTCATGTAGTTGGCTCTACTCCTGCTCAAGCTACTATGTGGATTTGGGGTCATCAATCATCATTAATTAGATGAAACCAGAAATTTATTAACTGTATGGCTTGAATTGAGCATATAATCTGAATAAACCCAAATGCATTTTGAACACTCACTTTCACATGTCAGTTTGAAACATGTAAGGTTGTGATGTCAATTAAGCAGTTGTGTGATATAGCACTCTCTGGCCTAGTTTAAAGGGCAAAATATATGCTAGCTGAGTTATAGCATACTCCCTCCAGTCAAAAGTACATGGCGTTTTGATTAAAATCTGCTCAAACTTTTGAAACTTTGACTGTTAATAACTTTTAAAATACTTAGTTTAAAATCATAAGATGGTGTGGGTAGATTTATATCGAAGATTACTTTCACAATCTCATATTTTTTTAAAAAAATATTAACTTATTCTAATATAAAATTACGGTCAAAGTTTCACATCAAAGACAATGCAAAAAGTTAATCATCATGTATTTTTAACCAGAGGGGGTATAAGTGAATTAGGCCAGCTTATTGAATGTGTAACCCAAAAGGTTATGTAGGTTAATCGAACTTATAAGCCTTTCAACTTGTAAGTCTTGAAACGTTCCAAGTTAATCGAACTTATAAGCCTATCGAGCTTTAAAGTTCCACGTTGAACTGTTGAAGTGGACCTTTAGTTTTTGATATAATATCTATAACAATATACATTAACCGATTTATCCTACAAATCTACAATCAGCTTATGTAAACCTAATTGTCCCTAACAGTAAGGCCAAACTGAATCAGCATGTTTTTTTTTAATGTACCAGGTAGCCTGTTAAGTCGGTACATTAGTCATGTGATGGCATGCGTGAAAGTGGTCACCTGTAGTAAAGGATATGGATTTAAGCGGAATTAAGAACCCACTTGTTCCTGGTAAAAAGTAGAGAGAGAAAGAATGAGCACTTAGATTGAGAAGTTACCACTTAATCTTATGCATTTGGTGAATGGAAAATTGCATTAATGAATTCAAAAGGTGCATTCCAGTCTGAATATTTCTTCTCATGCATTTTTTTCTGCAGTAATACCTGCCATGTAATTTAAAATCCAATATATACACATCTGTAAATAAGCTGATAGATCCATATTACAATATTGGCCTGGCTTACTTCCATGGTATATCTACAACACTTTGCCACTTCTTGACTTTTTATGGCTCTTAGTGCATAACCAATTCTGCTGTGCATAACCAGATTAGTAAAGAATCTCTTTTGCAGCTAGTTTTTGTTATTGTATCTGACTGATTTGTTTTTGCATATTGATGAGATGATATGACATTTGCATAACCTTCGTTGTAGGGATGAAGGTATACACCACAGATGAACAGGAACTTATAATGGAGCCTTCCATCAAGTGGGCTGGAAATCCTAATATCACTGTTGTAGTCAAAGCATTCGGGCTAAAAGCAACTGCACAGGTACTATCATTCAGAAGTATGTGTGAAATTTAAGGAATTATTATTTCTGTATGTCTTCGTCTCCATGAGACCAAGCTAATTTACAGACTTAAATTCCTTTCATAAGTTATATTGATCCAATATTATGTGTCCAATATTGTAGGTTATAGATTTGCAAGTTTTTGCTCTACCACGCATAACATTGAAGCCGTTGGTGCCTAGCTTTCCTTGTTTTGCTAAGATAGCGGTTTCACTCATGGAGAAGGTAAACTCTGAAGCACACATTCAATGTAGCCATTTCTGATGGAATTGTCATTTGTCAATGCATGTGTTCTTTGCAGCCACACGTTGACTTTGGTCTGAAACTCTTAGGAGCAGATCTGATGGCAATTCCAGGTCTTTATGTATTTGTTCAGGTACTTTTGTAAGTCATGAGAGCTTCCCATGCCATCCATTTCTTAGGATAGGATACAGACAATAAGGTTGTATTTGTTTTTATCTCAATTACATTTCCGGTGCTCACGAATTTATAGGATAATGAATGCTTTGACGCCCCTTATAAATAGGGAAGGCCCTAACAATATAATAATGGGTGGCCTTTGAACTAATGGATAGATATATTCCTAAGAGATATAACATCCCTAGCCAGAAAACTAAACTAGAGCTAAACAGATGCTGCTGTGGTGCTGCTCAAGTTACTTTAATCACATTGTGCATTTTGCACCACAGCACTGCCCCTCTGGTCGTAAACAGTAGTACATTATCCTGTAACGCTGGATATGACCGCTTGTAGTTTTCTTCTACTAATCCAGCCAGGGTCTTCAATTATTCCACTCCTACTTTTTCCCTAAATTTTCACCTTTCCACCTTTAACTTAATTATGTGGCCTTTTTTCTTCACATGTGCTGCACATGTTGTCCTCCCTTACAGGAGATTATCAAGACTCAGGTAGCAAACATGTACTTGTGGCCGAAAGTACTTGAGGTGCCAATCATGGATCCTACAAAGTAATGCATGCTATAATTTATTTATTGTTTTATGGGAGACGTCCTTCCAGTTGTTAATTCAGTATCTTCTTTTTGTAACATGAAAATGAAGGGCACAAAAGAAGCCTGTTGGAATTCTGCTTGTTAACATCGTACAAGCTGCCAAACTCACCAAGAAAGATTTTATGGGAAAATCAGATCCATATGTGAAGTTAAAGCTAACAGAGGACAAACTCCCATCAAAGAAAACTTCAGTGAAGCGAAGCAACTTGAACCCTGAATGGAACGAAGATTTCAAATTTGTTGTCAAAGACCCAGAATCTCAGTCTCTTGAGCTTACTGTTTACGATTGGGAGCAGGTACTTGTTAATGATTTCAACAAATATCTGCCTTAGCTGTTTAACCCAGCATTATGTTTTCCATCCTATATTTAATTTCCTTGTCAGGTTGGGAAGCATGACAAAATTGGAATGAATGTTGTCCCATTGAAAGATCTTGTTCCTTATGAGGCAAAGTCATTGACACTCAACTTACTCAAGACTATGGATGCTAATGACCCAGCAAATGAGAAGTCCCGGGGGCAGCTCACTGTTGATGTAACATATAACCCTTTCAAGGAAGGTGACTCTGATGTTGATACAAGCGATGAGTCTGGTATCATTGAAAAAGCTCCTGATGGCACACCAGAAGGTGGTGGTTTGCTGGTAGTAATTGTTCATGAAGCACAAGATGTTGAAGGAAAGCACCACACTAATCCGTATGTAAGAATTTTGTTTAAGGGCGAGGAAAGGAAGACCAAGGTATGAAAAAACAGTTTTAAATATGTAATGAACATTCATGTGTAACTTCCAGTAATGACTTATTGTAACAGATGCTAAAATCAGTCGATGTTTTTACTCACCACCTTAAATATGCAATGTTTGATCTTGTAATCTTGATTATGCAGCATATTAAGAAGAATCGTGATCCACGTTGGGAACAAGAGTTTCAGTTTGTCTGTGAGGAGCCACCCATAGATGATAAAATGCAAGTTGAAGTCATTAGCAGGCCACCAAGCATTGGTATACATTCCAAGGTATCTGTTATGTCATCTGATTTTCTCCATTTCAATATTGAATAGAGGCATAGTGATAAAAGTTTCACGGAAATTTGGAATTTTAGCCATTCTGTAATCCTATAGGAAATAGTAAAGTTTTAAATACTGATGAGTATGTGCACCTTTTAACCTTGCTAAGTATTGCTGTTTGGGAATGCCATTTGTCGGGACAGCAAAACCCAGATATACAAAACTAGCATATTCCGCGTAAAAATACCCGTTCTTTTTCATGGTGTATTCTTAAGGCAACAGTTTAAAGATTCGGTAGGAGATAAAGTTTTATAGATCTCACACGACACGTAAGTTCCGCATATTTGCTATAGCAGATATGTCCTTAAAAACTAATGAACCTGTTAGTCATTGATTCATTGCTTTATATTGATCATGGGCTGTTATTGATCCTTCTGGTATTTTGTGCTGCTTCTTTTTTAGGAAAATCTTGGCTACGTTGTCATTAGTCTCACAGATGTTATAAACAACAAGAGGATGAATGAGAAGTACCATCTGATTGACTCGAAAAATGGCCGCATCCAGTTGGAAATGCAGTGGAGAACATCTTAATAGACCTCACCTCATGGGCTGAAACCTCTTGTTTAGAAGGTTTTATACACTTGTATCTATCATTTGCCGGACATCCTTACAGTTTTTAATTACTATGAATCACCTTTTAAATTGTTGTTCTTTCAATGTTGTCAGCTGGGACTTGGTCATTTTGTTAATATGTATATTTATGGTGAGAAAAAAAAGCGTGCCTAAACTAATGATTTGAATTAAAACATGTGGGATCGTTCTCTGAGATGTTGAGGGTCTTTGGTTTGGTTTTTGGGAGCAACTTTTTGCTTCTAGAAGTCAAAAGCCATTCAAAGGATTTATTCCAAGCCAGTAGTTTTTAGTAAAATCAGCTTTTGACATAGTGAAACTGTGGGAGCTCCTCTATATCTATTTTTTGGCTTTTGGCTTTTGATTTTTGAATCTTTGATAATATTAATATTCATAGATTGGCATTTCAAATTTTATACAACCATACAAAATTTCATAAATTGATATTTCAAATTTCATACAACCACATAAAATTCCATAAATTGATATTTTAAATTTCATAGGACCATATAAAATTTTATAAATTGATATTTCAAATTTCATACAACCATGCAAATTTCATAAATTGATTTTTACCCAGCTCAAAATAGCTTTTCCACGATCGTTTCAGTCAAACGGTTTTTAGTTTTCTCGCAGCTAACATTTCAAAACAATTTTTCCACAGTTAAAAACAGTTTTTTTTCATGGTCACAGCTTAACCAAATACCTTTGAAACTGATGCCAGATTTGACTAAATACACGGCTTGAATGGATTCACGCCTAATTCGTAATCACCTTATTATGGGATACGTGACTTGAGTTTTCTTGAGTAAACGCACAATGCAAGTTTATGTTTGTAACTTTATAATGATTAATATATTTAAGAAATGCAATTGTGAACATGAACACATGGACATTGCGATGATTGGAAGATGAAGGTTGGTCTGTTGAAAAATCTGCACTAAGTTATAGCATGTTGAAGCCCTTGTACTATGATAATTGTTGAAATATCATTACCACAGAATTAAAGGATTCACACATAGCATTTATTACAAATTTTCGCACAAGCAAACATGAATTAACATAGCTTATTAAGAAAATTATTTATATGTAATTGGTTTATTATTTTAGTATATGCCATTACTTTAATTTACATGACATAGCCCTTTGAGCATCCCACAAAATGAGCTATGAGGGAGGTGCACCACTTTAAGTAATTATTGGGTCCAAGAAGGGTACATAAAGGATAAAAATTTGCTAATAATAACTAAAAAAAGTTTTGGACCGGGTTCTTAGACCCCCTGCAGACACCAAATACTAGCTTGCATCAAGTCCAACCCAAAACCCATTTTAGAAGATTACCTTATTGGCGTTGATAGCACCTCTACTAAGTGGCATATTTTGAAAACCAAGAGATAAAAGGAATACCAAGTTTTAATGTGAGTAACCCAAATTTGCAAAAGCTCCTACCGACGATAGGTGAAGATTAGGATGGCAACAAGGCTTATCCCCGACGAAACTTTGTCCACCACGTCCTCGATACCCAAAATCCATAGTTTCCCATGAACCCTAGCCCTAACGACCCGAGTCTCAGGGCTTAGTTAACCACCGCCCTCGTTCCCGTCAGGGCTCGAGGACCCATAAGGTCTATTTTTTCCAACTATTCTAAGCAACATAAGAGATCGAGCAATGGTCGACTCATCACTCACGAGCCGAGAGGCGGCATTGGGCCATCATGGGATAGCTAGCAACATTAGGGGACACTGGGCAAGGCAGACGATGACATTGGGGGTCGCTGGGCAAAGCAGGTGATGACATCAAGGGCCGCTGGGTGAGATAGGCAATGACATTGAGGCTGTTGGGTGAGGCAGGCAGCGACGTCGTGGGACGCAGGGCGGCAACAGGCAATGACGTTAGGGATTAGCAGGCCATGGTAGGCGATGGCATCAAGGGTTAGTGGTGCAACCATGGAGGCAGCTTTGAGAGAGGGGCTTTAGGTGTGCTTAATCATAACCCTAACCATAGATGATGCAAGAATTTGGCTGAAAAGAGGGAAGAGAAATGATGAATATTTTCATACAGTAGTACCTAAACATTTCCTCTCATCTATAAATAATATTGTAAACTATATGTATGTCATGATGAGATGTGATATATGTGAATATAAACTATACAAATATGATCTGTAATATTACATATGCACTCTATCATTTTATAGATGGCATGGCTAGCATATACCTGAGGCTAGCCTCCAAAATAAATTAGACTTTTATAATAGAAACACAATCTATGATATATGATAATTATCATCTATCATATATATATATATATATATATATATATGATCATCTATGATGGGTGATAAAGCTAGTTTGGTGCGGTTCATTTTATGACGGGTGGTTATTATCAACTACCATATATGACAATAATTGTGTTTTGGTTACCCGTCACAAATAGGTTATCGGTTATCACCCGTCAGGGATAAGAGAGGTTTGCTAGTGTCTAGTGACACCTTAACATGAATCAGCTAGATATGAAGAAGGCACTGGGCAGGACACACATCTTGCTTTTGCTAAATGGGAGACACTGAGAAGAACACAGTCTAGATATTTATATTATAATAAGTAAACATTAGTTATTAGTCTCAACTAGTGAGACTAACAAATGTTTACTTATAAATAAGTAGACCATGTATTTTTACCGCGTATGTAGCTGCACATATGAAGTTATTTTTTGACGATTTTTAAAATAAATGGTACGTTCATGGAAAGGATATGATGCGTATTTAAAATTTTAATGTTTCACTGTTTTAAATTTTACAGAAAAATCCTTGCTGGTCTCACAAATCTGGAAACTGGAAATAATTAATGGTCGATCATGTACGGTTTTAATTAGATGGTTTTCAGTAATTAATGCATCTTTCATTTCTTGATACTATTTGACTGCGTGTATATTATATTGTTTTCTCCTAACCATTTCATGAGTAAGAAAACATAACCATGAATATATAGAAATATTTTTTTCGTTGAAAATAATACAATTAGCAATATGCATGAGTTTTAACATGCAACACAAAAACATCTGCACGGACAAAAAAGATTTGATACCGGTGATCTATTATCTTTAGTAGGTAAAGTTCATATAGCATTCATTAATATATGTGGGCATATATACATGAAGCAATTAATTTTTTCTTTATATGCTAGCAAATTAATTGTTGTGTGCACTACAAAAAGTAAATAATCAATAAACTTTCATCCTAACGACGTGTATGCAGATTACGTTTCATAATTAAGCATGTTAGTTTATTTTATTTTTAATTAATTATTTTAAACATACTTAATCAATGGCCTAGATTAATTTCAACTATTATGGTACCATAAATGGACCCTTATAAATATAATGTGTCAAGATCTAAACTCTAAAGTAATAACCAGGTCGGTGTCAAGCGGTTCGTTGAAATTGAAATCGCAATAAATCGCAATGAGATCAAAAGGCCATGAAATTAAAGGGAAATTAAATCAAACATAGTCATGTCAGATATGTTAAATAAATGGGCTTGGCCCAAGTTTATTTGAAGAATAATTCCTGGAAAAATCTCAAAAGCCCACCATGTAGAGGGAGCATGTGAACCTTTAGTCCCACCTTGCTAGTTCTAGGAGAGTAAGACCAACTTATAAGGGATGGTGCTCTCCTTACAACTAGACCCATGTGGGTGAGAGGAGACTAGAGAAACACACGCGCGCGCTCGCTCGCCTCGCCGGGCATGGGGGGCGCGGGCGCACGACATGCGCGTGAATGGTCCACCGAAATCGGCTTCGATTGCTTGCGCAGACGCGGCTCCGTTTTGCCAGAGCAGTTACAGTGGAGAGTGAAGAGACGTCCTGATCACACGTCTATATCTTCTCCATCCGGCGACGGATCAGGTTGAGCGGAAAAACAGAAGAACACTTGCCATCTCTCTGTGTTGTGCTGCCATTTGTACTCTCTACTCCGTTCCTCTCATCGGCGTGCACCGTTGAGCGGAAGAGCAGGTCTCCGGAACCCATCGTCTTCGAGATCCTGCACCGGGAGAGGGCGAATAAGGTTTTTGGGAAGCGCTCCGCGCGACTGCTCGCTTTCGTCCACCACGGCTCGTCTTCCTCTTCGCTCGAGTGCTGCTCGTCGTCACCGTCGTCCGGTACCGCGCGTCGTCGTCGTGGTACCCATTCGATCTGTGACTACTTCAACTGTGAACATCCGGTACGTTTTCGATACTTATATATACAACCTGTTACTCACTTGCACTAACCTGTTACTCCTGTTACTCACCTGTACCACCTGATACTCACGTGTATCAACCTGATACACACCTGTATCATCTGTTACACAGATTGGTTTTACCATGTTCAATACATTATTTTTGTTCATGTGTATAGTGTACTGGTCTACCCTGGTTATGCGTATTCATCTGTTTCACGTCATGATTTATTTATGGAATAAGTTAAACCTAATAGTGCTGTTATTTCCGACAAGATATTGACCAAATTGACCAGCTGAAGCATGCACGCAGCTGCATGCAACCTGCAGGCGAAGAACATGAGCTCGATGATAGCTACTCGCTAGCCTGGAATTCAAACAGTATAGTGGAGAGTACGTGCCAGATCTAGTGCCTCGTGTGCTTCCTTGTTGATGCTGCAGAGGCATTAAGATCTGGCAGTTTGCCTCGGAAAGGTACGACTACCACACAGCTAGCACACACGCACTCCATGACTCTCTCTCTCTCTCTCTCTCTCTCTCTCTCTCTCTCTCTCTCTCTCTCTCTCTCTCTCTCTCTCTCTCTCTCTCTCTCTCTCTCTCTCCCTGCAGAGTGGTGCACTCCTCTCGTTCGTAGAACCCAACCAGGAGACCCAAGAAATTAACAAAGAGTGGATATATAAAATGTCGCCCAGTCTCATCACAGCTACCAGCTCTCACGCATGGCTAGCTATAGTTATTGGGCATGGCCCTGATTGCCATCACAATTTGACCCGGCGGTACGTGTGTGATAGATGGTTAAGTTCATGTACGTAGCAGACTAGCTGCTGTGTAGTAGCAGCGAGAGCATGCTGCAGCCTGCAGAACTACAGCAAGCTACTAGCTTGCAGTGGTATAAAGAAATAGAAGCGTAACGTACGTGTGATAATGCTGCTGCTACCACGACTTCGACTTACTTACAGTAGCCTGTAGATCAGAACATGCATGATGGTGGCAATTGGTCAGTGTTTCAGTTATTCTCGGAGTCAGTGTCCATGGGAGTGTGGGAAGAAATGGCAGGATTTGGAGCATGCGATTACGATGCTATGGATGGTCGTGTGCAGTGGTGGGCTAGCTTGTGTCAGGCACATACTGTTCATACAGGCAGTTCTCGTACCGATCAAACGTGTTCACTTCCAAGAGAAATTTGCACTGCAGCTGCAGCTGCAGCTGCAGGCCGCGCGCGCGCCGGGTAAAAGTACACGCATCTTTCCATATGCTCCTCTTCTCTAATCATTATACCCTGTCGTCTCACTCCTCCCCCTTACTCTTCACTTGTCTCTCAGCTCTAGCTCAGTCTCAGCTCACTCCATTGCTGATCGATGTGTCGATCAAGGGACAATGTGTGGCAGTAATTCTTTAATAGACAATATATGCTACATATATGCAAATTATTAACAAGTTGCATTGATCGACGAAACGGATATATTTAATTAAGCTACAAATTAAAGCTGGAATCAAGAAAGATCAATACAAGGTACACATAAACCTCTCGAGTCAACAGCGAGATCTGTTAAGAGGATGGCTAGGAAGACGTACATAAGAAATAGCCGAAACAAACGATGGACATAGCTAGATATATAGAGATCGAGCTACACATATCACGAAATAATTAATGCCGACGACGCGGACGAACCGAGATTAATAACGTCTGAAAGTGAAATCGCATGCATATAATTCCCACGGAAATATAATCCTCCAAGAAGAGAGTCCAAGGGTGAAGAAAGTTAAAGCACTTGACCTTTTTCTGTGCTGCGCGGTGCGCGCGGCTTCGATCGATCGATCGATCAGAACGGCGACGGCCGACCACCGGCGGCGGCACCCGGATTCCATCCATAGGCAGCTTCCGGCGGCAGCTGCACGTTGCCGAGAAGGTTCGGTGGTAGTCCCTGGAAGAGGCTTGGATCCACCGCGCCCCCGCCGGCGAGCTGATGCGCTGCTTGCTGCCCTGCGGCGAGCAACCCGGCGCTGTCGGCTTGCCCTTGTGCCGCGAGCAGGTCGTCGTCCTCCAACGGGAGCCGTTCGTACACCGCGTTCGCGAAAGAGGCTGCCATTATGACCACCGGTCCAGCCGCGGTTAGCGCACCGACGATACTGCCGCCCACCACCTGCCCTTGCCCGCCGGCCAGGTAGACTGTCAGCCCCGTGGCCTCCGGCGGGGCTGGCGGCGGGAGGAAGGAGCCGGAGAGGGAGAGTATCTCGAACCGGCCGTGGAGGGCAACGACCGCTCCCTGCGACGCAGGCTGGCGCAGCGTGACGTTGGTGACAGTGCCGGCGCCGCTTAGCACGCAAACCCCGCGCTGCCTGCGGCGCGCGAACGTCGTGATGCTCTCTGAGATGTCGCACCCGCCGGCCACCTCCATGACGTGCGTCCGGAGCGTGTTGGCGCTGTCCCTAGTGATGATGATCGGCGGCTTCGGCTTGTTCTTTGACCCCGCCGGCCTTCCCCTCGGGCGGCGCGTAGCGCTGTCGCCACTCCCATCTGGCCCACCGCCTGAGGGGGGAACCAGCGCGAGGTCATGACCATCACCGCCACTTCCATTGCCGTTCCCGCTGTTCTCGTCATCCTCGTGGTCGCGCTTGTTGCCGCGGCTGCTGAAGCCCCCGGGTGTGCCGCCACCCTGGTCGTCCTCGGTCTTGAGGTGCAGCTGGTGCTGGTGCTGTTGCTGCTGGTGCTGCTGGAGATGGTGATGGAAGTCCCGGGTGTTGAACGGCGGAGGAAGATGGTGACCGTGCATTGATGCCGTGACCGGATCCATCCTCGCAAGCTAGCTGCAGCAGCTGCTTGGCTTTTCTTCTTCCTCTTTCTCTTCCTCCTCGCCCCCCTCTCTCTCTCTCTCTCACTGCTTTCTTTTCGCTCCAAGATCTTTTTTATTTCGCCTCTATCTTATCTACTAACAAATCTCTCTCTCAAGTGGGAATCAAGCGACGAAACCTACGAGATGGAACAGTGGCGAGGAAAGAAAAGGGTGGAGTAGAGTACACAAGACGCCGGCAGAGAGGGGGAGGGGATCGAAGGGGAGGAAAGCTAAGGAGGATGCTGCATGCTGCTTGTGTACTACTACTAGTCTACTACTATACTCTGCCGTGGTGCGCGTCTGTGCGAGAGGGAAAAGATGGAAAGAAAGACGGCGCCCTGCCTGTGCCTGGCCTTCTTTTGTCTCTCCACTTTGCCACTTGATTAGAATAACGGTAGGTTGGGAGAGGGAGGAGGAGGAGGAGAGAGATGCCGCCACCACCACCACCGCCGGCCGGTACGAGTCACCAGACACGGAAAATAAGGTTAGAAAGAGAGAGAGAGTAGACGACGCCGGACAAAGCACCTCTCATGTCAACCACCAACTTCTCAGCTGCATGATTCTAGGGCATCTAACTAGACTACCTAACTAGCTACTCCTTTTCATCCAGCCAGCCAGCCACCAGCACGTCTCTCTCCAGACTCCAGCTACCTGTATCCTTCGTTCTTCAATCGGTTCGCGCGCGCGCGTCGCGCGCCCAGCAAAAATTGTTTGCGTCCAACTGCTAGCTGGTAGATCGATGTGTGAGCACAAGTTGTTGTTCGGTCGTTTCCTCCCAATCATCGATCACAACATCCGAAATTATGTGTGTAATCCGTAATATAATTCCATATCGATTGTACTTGTACGCTGCTCTCTCGAATATCACATCTCAAGTCTCAACTTGTGTGTTCGTTCATTCAGATGTGTGTGTTCGTTAATTATTGGCCGGCTAGCTAGCAAGCTAGCTAGCTAGCTCGATGTGACCTTCCTGCAAAGTTTAGTTTCAATTCGATCCATCTAGCTATTTATCCGTCGTGTCACTGACGATGAAGTGCAAGTACATATATATTATCCATCATGCATCATGGTAAGATCGAGAGACTAGTGGCACATCAGCGTCAAATATATATGCAGGGATTATTTGGAAAGGACGTACGTACAACGAAGAACATGAGGACATGGGGTCCAAAGTCCAAATTAGGTCCACAATATATATACCGCAATAGTCTCTCCCATGTTTTCCTCGTATGGTTTGTGTATGTGTGTATCCAAAAATCATAGCATGAAAGTGACAATTTGCAGCTCGAGCTTTTGGGGGCCGGCCCGGGGGATATTCCTGGAAGAACTGGCGTGCAGCGTGCAGCGTGCTTGCTTGCATGAAGCTAAGCTAGGTTAGCTAAGCTCTAGCTGCATGCTAGTTGGTTCCTTGGAAAAGGTTAGCCCGTCTCCGTCCAACCATGAATCGACATGCATGCTATCTATCAAGCATGCTTAACTAGCTGCTTGTTGCGGCCGGGCATCCAGAGCTAGCTAGCACGAATCTGGCCGGAGATGTTGTTGGCTAGCTCCAAACTTTGTCGTGCCGGCCGGGTATGCCCTGGCTGGTCCAGCCACTGCACGCAACAGTCAGTGTCTTAAACTAGCTTTTCAGACAGGCTGGGTCTGGGGAGTCTAACCCTAACTAATTAATCATGCAGCTCATGAGCTTGTTGGACGATCCATCGATCGTCTCCCTGGCTCCAACCTTGTGGCCATCGGTGTGTCGTCATTGACTAGCTATATACTTAACCAACTACTACCTTTTCTCTCCGGTTTTTACAAATAATTATAATAGTCGTTTTGGTTTTTATTGAAAGTATACAAAAATTAGTCGCCTCTTTCAATCGAAGCATTTGTC